>CM027392.1:59020773-59090959 GCA_015711505.1 Sylvilagus bachmani | reverse complement strand
GATTACTGATGCCATAAACAAGAGTGTCAGATTGTTAAATCAACATCAGGAGTCACTGTGTACTTATGTCTCATGAGGGATCTGTCCTTAATATGTTGTCCAATTTGAAGTAATGCTATAACTAGTACTGTATTTTTATACTTTGTGTTTCTGTGTGGGTGTAAACTGATGAAATCTTTACTTAGTATATACTAAATCGATCTTCTCTATATAAAGATAATTGAAAATGAATTAAAAAAACTTGGTGTTAAATTGGAAATTGCATAGAAAATTAATCAATTTTTTAAAAAAATAGCATGTAGGATCTCTGTCCTTAATGTGCTGTACATTGTGAATTAATGCTATAACTAGTACTCCAACAGTATTTTTCACTTTGTGTCCCTATGTGAGGGCAAACTGTTGAAATCTTTATGTAATATGTACTAAACTGGTCTTCTGTATATAAAGAGAATTGAAAAGGAATCTTGATGCGAATGGAAGGGGCAAGGGAGCGGGAAAGGGGAGGGTTGCGGGTGGGAGGGAAGTTATGGGGGTGGGGAAGCCATTGTAATCCATAAGCTGTACTTTGGAAATTTATATTCTTTAAATAAAAGCTTTATAAAAAAGATTCATTTTTAATTAACTTTATACACAGAAGACCAGCTCTATACTAGGTAAAGATTTCAACAATTTGCACATACACACACAAAAAACTGACAACAAGTTTTACAGTTAATTCTCATAATACAACTCACTGAGGACAGAGGTCTTGCATGGGAGTAAGTAAGTGCACAGTGACTCCTGTTTTTAATGTAACAATTAACACTCTATGTATGACGTCAGTGACCACCGAAGCTCTTGACATGAGCTGCAAACGCTATGGAAGCCTTTCAATCCACAATCTCTGGAAAGAAGTATAATTTAAAAATGTAAAATTCAAAATAAGAACCCCAAAGTACCTAAATACAAATCTAGAAAAATTCAAGAAATACTTTTTTTTGGAAAATATACTTTTAGTATAATACTATTGCAAATGATTAAGGCAAACTCAAGCAAAATTGCATAGGGAGATCCAATATGTTTAAATGTAAACTTTTCCAAAATTATTTACTGGACTTATGCAGCTCCAATCAAAACCACAAGAGAGTGCACTGGAGGCTGGTTGTTAGCAAGCTGCTTCTGGACACAGAGCTTCAAGCCTGAAAGGGCAACGTGGCTGTGACACAGAACGGAAGGTGGGGCATGGCCCACTGAGCAGTGAGAGTCACAGCAGTCCTGGAGGTGCCAAAGTCACTGCTGAGCCCCGAGCCAACAAGCCACTGGGTCAGACTGCTCCTCAGGAAAACCAATGGGAACCTGCAGCTACTTAGGATGGAGCTGTGCTGTCAGCTGGACTACAACGATTCAGGAATGACGTTAAAGTAATTGCTTCTCAATGTAGGAAATGAAATAAATCAGATTTCCATTACATAGAACATAAAAATAAACTCACAGTACATTAGGGACGGATGAATAAAAGGAAAACCTATAAATGCAAATAAACAAATGTCATTTGGCCTTAGTGTGTGAGAACATTTAATAAATATTAGTTGAAAAGTATAAATCATTAAGGCGATTACTAAATTTAACTCCATAAAATTAAGTATTACGGCTCACTGAAAGATATCATAATTTAAAAGACATCATAATGAAAAGGAAAGGTGAAATCCACTCTAAGAGAGTAAAAATATAAATCAAAATGAACTATTATGCAAAACAGGTAAAGAGCACTTAGAAAACATGAAGACATAATCCACTGGAATCAAAAGTAATAAATATAATGGATTTTATCAGTCTGTAGGTAAGTATGAATTCACACCATGCTTAAATACTGGTCTACACCCATGAGAATCCTAAAAGAGTAAAAATGGAATGTCATCAGAGTATAGGGGCTCCAACTTCCATTCACCTCTTTGAGGATTACAGAATAAACGCTCAGGAAGACCAGCAGGCATTTCTACAGAGTTGAGAGGGTGCAGCTTCTACCCCAGCCAATCAGCCCAGGCACAAGCCCCGGAAGAACGGTCTCAGCAGAGGCCCTGGGGGTGTCTGGACCTGGGGACCCTTGGTTTGGGATGAGTGCTGTAGAGTTGTAGGACGGCTGACTTCCTGCTTGGGAAGTATTGTATGCAGGACAGTGGAATTCTTGATGGAGGTGACTGTTATTCGGCAGGTTGGAGGAATTCTTGGTTGGGGACAATTGTTGCTCTGTTGCTGGATGGTGAGATTCTTGGTTGGGGATGACTGCTGTGTTGTAGGATGACCGACCTCCTGCTTGTTGTATTGCTGGTTGGAGGAAGTTCTGGTTGAGAATGGCTGCTGTCATAGGCAGGATGGAGGTATTCTTGGTCGGGGACAATTGTGGTTCTGTTGCTGGATGGTGGGATTCTTCATCGGGGATGACTCTTTGTGTATTACAGGATGGTTAATTCTGTCCCTGGTCTATACTCACTGGATGCCAGCAGCACTCTGCAAATAGGACAGTCCGGAACATTCCCTGACATCACTAGACTTTCCCTTGATGAAAAATTTGGCCCCAGTTGAGAATCACTTTTCTAGAGAAACTTCACAATTGTTCCTAGCAACATCATTGCTTACAACACCCCAAACCCAGAAACAAATCAAGTCTATGATAGAACAAATAAATGAATTCTGATATATGCATTCAGCACAAAACTATGCCAAAGTACAAATGAACAAAGTGAAACCACACTTATCACAAAGTTAAACCTCTGGAAATCAACATCAGCTGAAAAGAGCAAGGCGCAGAGAAACACACATAAAGTGATTTGATTTACCAATCACGGAGACCTGCACAGACCTGCACCGCTAGGAATCCGCTTGCGGATGAACAAATGCACAACGTAAGGTGAGAGCAAACCACCATGAATAAACGAAGACAACAGAGACGCAGAACTCTCAAGGCTGGTTTCTTCTGGCTTGTGAGGATGAGTCAGCAGGGAGAGGCTCACAGAAGGAACAGGCAATGGTCAGGCTGACTTTCCAGGCTGGAGCTGGTGGGGGAGGATACAGCAGCCACTTCTGTCATTTTCCTTAGAACAGTCGTTCTTCATGGGACATGCTTCTGTCCCAGAAATGGATGCTTGGAAGTGTCTGGGTTTGTTGCTTTGTGTTGTCACAATCAAGGGGAGGCCAGCGATGCTACTGGGCATGGCCAGTGGACAATCTCAGGCAGGGTGAGGCTGAGAAGACCTCTTTTGGGTGTTATAAATAAGTGTGCTATTCTGTTGAAAGTAACCACTTTAATACAAATCCATATTACAAAATATAACAACTTGCTGGTTTACTCAAATTATTATTAATGTTCAAAATGCCAGGGCAAGATTGTTGTAGTCCTCTGATTTCAGGAAAAAATCACAAACTCTCGGACGATCACTGTGGTTGTGGGTTCACATCTTTCATGGCAGAGAATGAACAGGAATAGGTCCTGGCAGCAAACCTGCTGTGGAGCCCAGAAGATGCTCAGATCACAGTGCTCTGTGCTGCTTAGAAAGTGCCTAATTTTATAAAGAAATGCCTTCAGATTACTGGAACTTTGGTATTCTCCTTCGTTCAACCTCAGCACTCCAAAGCCTGGAAAGTCAGGAAACACTTTTAACAGTAGGTTTTGTAGGTTTACATTGCCTAGATGGGTTCTACTTAGAAGAGCTGTGCTTAAATGGAACTCAGCAAAATCCAAGTGAGGGCTGTGAGGAATTGGGCATTCAGCTGAGCCCACAAAAGCCACAAAGAGCGTCACTCACAATGTTTGCCTCTTCACCCCCAACCACCCACAACGATCCTCAGATCTGTCCCATGCACTGATGCCCCTTAGACAATTTATTTTCATCCACAGCATCAGTTATACCCCCACAACTAACAATTGTGGTAGAATGAGAAGGCCATGCCAAGATGGCCGCTGGCAACAGAAATTGCCTGGCAACAGGCTGTGATTGGATGGTTTTGGAAACCACATGACAGCTGAGTCTGCCTGGCAATAGGCTGTGATTGGTTAGGGCATAGACTGCCCCTTGACCGGATTGGCTGCCTTGGCTATATAAGCTGCTGTACCAACAGAAATAAACGAATCTGCAGGCTGCTTGCCTCAGGCCTGCTTTCACCCAACTCCCAGGGTCTGTGTGGTGACTCTGCACCTCTTGCCCCCACAATGCTCCTCCTCTCAGAACAAATCCACAGAGAGAGAGGGAGATCTTCCATCCGCTGGTTCACTCCCCAGTTGGCCACAATGGCTGGAGCTGGGCTGATCCAAACCAGGAGCCAGGATTTCTTCCAGGTCTCCCATGCAGGTGCAGGGGCCCAAGGACTTGGGCCATCTTCTGCTGCTTTCCCAGGCCATAGCAGAGAGCTGGATTGGAAGTGGAGCAGCCAGGGCTTGAACTGGCACTGATATAGGATGCCAGCACTGCAGGTGGTGGCTTTACCCACTATGCCACAGTTCCGGCCCCAGCAATGTTTACTTTTGAACTTTTCAAAATCTATATATTTTACTCTGGTCAGGGGAAGGGGCTGGTGGCAAGTGGTGGCGGTGGATGGCTTCTTTCCTGCTGGGACTGAGTGCGGCTTTCCAGGTTCCCGACAATGGCAAGCATCCCTTGTCCAGTTTCCATGCCATTAGCAATGCTGTTTCGAGGCCCTGTTAACTCACAGCATGAGGGTACTGAATGAGGGTTTCCTGCATTCTTCCCTGCCCTTCTAGAACATTCTAGAATGTTTGAAATAGGTTGACGCTGTGTTTGCATTTGCTGCTGCAGGCAAAGAAGTTAAGTCACTTGCTGAGTCTCACGGTGAGCAGACCCTGGAGACAACTCAGCCATCCCTGAATCCAAATTCAGAGCCTCAGCTGTGGACTGGAGGCTACTGAGCGATCTCAAGAAAGACTTCAAGTCAACCAGAAGTTTGGGACAGGCCTTCAATACCTGTGAAATTACTGAGCCATCTGTATAAGGTGACAGTCACGGCTCTTATCCCCCGGCTGCACCGTACATTCTCTGACCAGGGAACGGTGTGTGGCAGTAACAGGGGCTGCGGGGACTGTGGACCAGAGGCAGGAGGGCAGAGAGCCACCAGCTTGGCCTGGTCTGCAGGTGTTGTGGGCCGGTCAGGCTCAGAGTCTTGGCTGGAGCTAAAGATCTATGAAAAGTTGGTGTTTCGCCCAGCGAGGGGGGGACGCAGAAGTGTTTGCGTCCTGCCTCTGGGTGTAACACTCACATCACCTGGAACCTCAGGAGGCCAATGTCCCCCATTCTCTAAGTGTCACCCATGTTCTCTTAGCAGACCTAGCATGAATCTATCTGCAAAACAAGTCCAGAACACTTCTTCACCCAATGTTAAATATGCATCATAAAGGGTCTTCTTTCTAAAGTTTGCCTGAATACGTGTTGGTTTTCAAAACCAGTTATTTATTCAGTTTTCAAATGCTTTCATCATATATAGTTGATTGATTACACATTTTTTTCAGAATACCAATTATTTTAAAGTTTCTATATCATAAATATGGATTCCCTTTTTCATTTTATTAGTGTATATTTTAACTTTACATTGTTTTCTTCGTTGCCTTGTTCATTGTTTTTCTTTCTTTGAAATGTCTCTGCTAACATTTTATTCTGAAAAAGCTATAAATATAATTTGTAATACCAACTAAAACCTCACTAGCTAAAGAAAAAACATTAATATAATGAAGGAGAGAAAGTGATAATATAGGCCAAATGACAAACATTATCATAAGATGATGATACAATCAGTCAATCATCATAAAGCAAGTATGTAAGACGCACAACCTAGTCTCTTGAAACAGAAAGAGGAGACACCAAGTTCCTTGTCCACGAACAGTATGGGATCTTTTCCCTTCTCCCCCCCATCTACACAGCCCCAGTTTTGAACCCGCAATATAGATCCATCTAATCCGGCACTGCCGTTGGACCTAATGGCACAGGCGTGCATCCATCTTTTACAATTACCTGAGAGAAAACGGTTCTTCCACTCCTGTCCTATTCAGTGCAGCAGCGGATGGATGTAGCAGTTTCGAAGCTCAGTTGTGGCAGATATTTTTGTAATCCTGAATTATGAAGACACATGTCCTGTGTTTGATTTGACATGGACATTTTGCAGGACAAAGTTGATGAGCAGCATTGCTGGCTTCCATGCAAGTTTCTGAGCCATGGGCCGACCTTTCCCAGAGGATGTCATGACGGTCACAACCACAGCCCCAACCACGTCACCGTTGATCCCAGCCCTGCTGTGCTGCTTCCTCTGAGACTCTGACTCCCCTGGGCTTCAGCCTCCCAAACCCGCGATGCCAGGTCCCCGACCCGTCCCAGGAACGGGCGGGGCCTTCCAGCCCTGCTTGCTCTCAGATTTGCCTCCTGTAGTTGGTGGTTGTTCTGCAGCTGCTCTGGGCACTCATTCCATTTTTCTGCACTCCCTCCCCCGTGATCACGTGCTCCATCAGGCCCAGGAGAACATCCGTGTGCACCCCCACGGCTCGGCCTCCCCACTCCACCCAGAATCCCTTGTCCTGGCTTCCTGTGAGAGCTGTGCTGGGAGTCTCAGTCTTCTCCCCATTTCTCTTCCGTGTTGTTCATGTTTTGCGTCTGTACGACACCTCTTGAATAATTTTCTCCTGTCTACTGTTCAGCTCGATCTCTCATTACTGTGGACACAACCATCATTTAACTCCTGACTCAATGCAATTCATTTTGTTTCTTTGTTACTGTGTTGACTTAGGGCATAAAATTGGAGTATCCACCGCTCCATTCCCATGCCAAACTCTCGTTACCGGAATACGGCTGGTTTCTTTCTAGTATTCAATTTTATTTTTAACTTTCTAATACAAAAGTTCTGGTGAACCTGAGCTCTACGTGAAAGTGAAGAGCACAGAAATATTCGCTTCTAAGGACGCAGTGCAAACCACTCCTCCCCCGTCACGGAGCCTTGAGTCCATTCTTCTCTCTGACTCTTCAAAATTCCTGTTTTAACTTTCTTTCAGTTTGCTTTAAAGAACAAGATATTAAAATTGATGTAGTAATAAAATGTACTAATCTTTATTTTCATTTCACATGAATTTTTTTTAATATTTATGAATAAAATCCTTCTGATCAAACCCTCAGGCTTGGGGAGCCTGCACTGTGGCGTGGTAGGCTAAGGCTCCGCCTGCAGTGCCGGCATCCCATATGGGCACCAGTTTGAGTACCGGCTGCTCCACTTCTGATCCAGCTCCCTGCTAACGCGCCTGGGAAAGCGGCAGCAGATGGCACAGATGCTGGGGCCCCTGCACCCACGTGGGAGACCTGCAAGAAGCTCCTGGCTCCTGGTTTTGGATCAGCCCAGCTCTGGTCATTGTGGCCATTTGGGGAGGGAACCTGTGGATGGAAGACCTCTCTCTCTGCCTCTCCCTCTCCCTGTCTATAACTCTGCCTCTCAAATAAACAAATAAGTCTCAAAAAAGAATACAACTAATTTTAAGAAATCCCTTCCTGCCGCAGGAGTTCAGGAGAAGCCCCTGCGCAGTGTTTCCTCCCCTGCCCCAACATCAGACGCAGGTGCCCGTGGAGGCCTAGGTAAGCACTTCCGGGGCACCCTGACACCCTGACCTCTCCTCTTCTGCTCGCCCTTCCGTGTGTGAGGAGCCCCTGCCTTTCTCCCCAGGCCGCCCCTGTGCTGAAAGAGGAGACGCAGAGCTCGGCTTCCTCCTTCCTCGGCTTCCTCACCTCTGCGACTCTGCCCCTGGCAGGTGGCACCGGGATTGAGCCCCGCTGACCCACCCGGTGTCTCCATTGCCCTGCATGGTGAGTCTTTCCGCACAGGCACAGTGCTAGGATTTTTCCTGACTCTTGGATTTCCTAGGGATGGCTTCGTGTTATTAATATTGAATATTCTCTGATCGCAGAGACGTCTAAGTATTGAGGGTCCCAGGGAGATAGCCCAACACTTTTATTGAACTGACATTTATAATCAGACAGAACTGTATGTTACAAACATTGAGGGCATTTTTCAAGAGAAACACTCAAAGAAAAGTCAGTGCTATTCAAAGACAATAGCTCACTGCCCTGTGTATAATTATTCTTATGGTAAAATTTTTCAGATTTTTTTATTGCTAAGCATAACTGGTTGAGTTTGATACTCTGATTTTAGAAGACATTTTTAATGACACTAAATGCACTCTCGGGAATGGTTAGTGTGTAAATCATTGCAAGTTTGAAAGTTAAAAGAAAGTTAGACATTTCTATTCTCCTCTAGATGCAATGGCTTTAATGGAGCTGAATTTAAACACGCATTTGTTTTATTTTTAGTCTGTGTGTGGCTGTGCAGTGAGGCTGTGTTTGGATGAGAATCTCAGCATTTGCATTGGAAAACAACGTGTTTTGCACCTGCATGCTTCCCTAGAGTAATTTAATGTTACAATTTCTGACAAGATAATTCTATATTCACTCCAGTTGTCTTTGCAGCAGGCTGCTGGGAGAAAATGAATGTAAGCCCACACTGGCATAGGAAAATGTGTTCAACCGAAGGAGCACGTGCGCCTCAGGACCCCAGATTGGAAAAGTTTGACAAAAGGAAGTATAAAATTCAAGTCATCGGTTTGTCCTCCCCTCGCTCCGAAGCCTGTGCCGTACTGTGCGCATGATCGTGTCTGCGTGTGCGCGAGCTGCACAGCACGATTGACCAGGAAGTCTTTACTGAACGGGGAGTATTTTGTAGCAGCAAGCGGCGTTTCAGGACAAAAAGGAAGTGAGGCAGTCTTTCCTGAAGGTGCTTAGGGATGGTGAATGAAAGCGGAGAATTTTCTTGCTTCAAAGAAACCAGAGATAAAAGCTAATCTCCGGCTGCTGAGGCACTGGAAATGGATTTGCAGGCAGGCGTGCGAGCTGGCAGCTCTGCTTTCTACTTGCAGCCTTTCCAAACATCTGAAAATCATTTTTCTTTTCTCCTATGTGTTCTCGCTAGAATTCTATGGGACCCACAGAGTACGTGGGGAGCTGCCATGAGAAGCTCTTCTTAAACCTGAGCCCACATTTGCTTTGCCGTGGGATGCAGACCCAGTGGACCCAAGTAGAGTGGTTTCTCAGTGGCCGTGGATCCACGGTTGCTTCCACGCTCTGAGAGCCAGGTGTCATCGGCTTCCCGCTTTGTGGCTTTGCTTGAAAATATCCATCAATATGTCCACAGCAGTGGCCCCAGGCAAGCAGGCAGTTTGCAAACAGCGTTCAAGTTTCTTTCAGTACCTAAAATATCTTCTGGTACAACAGAAGCTGATCTGAAAAGGAGACAAGTTGAGGAAGTCGGTCAAGCAGCGAGGAGGCACCAGGCTTCTATAAATGAGAGAGGCCCCACCCACCCGCTTTTGTTTCTTCAAAGTTGAGATTATACTAGGTGGGATTCAGGGCTGTTTGGGTCTGTGGGCTAGAAGTTGACTGGAATTCATGTTCAGCCCTGAGGGCAAACGCTCTCTGAGGCTGCGCAGCCAGAATAGATTCCTTCTGCCCAACCTCTGCCCCGCAGAGACCGCGCATTCGGGAGCGGATGCTTCGTTTTCTGCATCTGTATTTCTACCAGCTCGTAGAATAATGGAATCACACACTTCGACGGCATTCTTGTACTTACTTCATCCAGCTCCACTAGATGTCTTGTAGCATCTTCACCTCGAAGGAACACTTATCGCCACCGGCACTTTCACCTGTTAGAACGTTCATACAACAACCAAGATAAGTGTACGCTTGTGTACGCACATTTGTATATGCAAGCTCCACAGCAAGGACCGTTCTGGGGAAATGGGTTTGATGGGTTGGCGAGTTAGTGTGGAAGACCTGATTCTAATAAATTTTAACAATGAGAAAAGGAATTCAAGCCACCAAACCCAACTAATTCCAACAAAATACAGCAGGTTTTAAAAAATAGTGTAATAGGAAAATAAAGGGCATTGTTGTTGGTCCATTGTTGTGTCCCAGACCACCCAGATAGAAGGAACCTGGCAGACTCAGGAAATGCAAAGAACAAAGGGACTTTATCTGTAGGTCCAGCATGCTGGGGCCCCAGCCTCCCATGCAGCGCGGTGCTGGGAGACCAAGACCCCCTTCCCTTTGTTCCTGGGGTTTTATAGGCAAACAAGTATTACATCCGCATTCCTTCTTCCACATCTGGCCATACACTGAGTCCGTCCACCTCATTGGTTGCCCCCACCTGACCCTACGGGAGGGGGCAGGGACTCCCGGTATCCCGGTATCAGGTTTCACCTTCTCACAACCTGTATGTCCTGGGCCTGGCCTGTTCCTTTGTCTTGTGAGAAACCTGTCATGGCGTGGCTCTGGCCTCTCACACCATAACAGAGCATTACAAAAGACAGAACACATGAATGTCATGTGAAGAACACATGTGTTAATGACATGTTGCTATCTCTGAGGTCCAGTGACAGGCCTGTTGGATATGGTCGGTATACTAAATTTGCATAAAACCTTTTGTAGAGAATCAGAAAAATGATACAACTTCCATTTTATTTTGAATGTAAAAGAACCTTGATAATTACTGATGTCTGCACAAAGTATCAACGCTGACAAACCCAACCACTCCTCCATGTCATGGTGTGGGAGTTGCAGTGCCCGGCGTGCTAAATGCCATTTCTCTTCTGTCCTCTGGCTGGCTTGCCTGCCGGCTGTAACGCCACGACCGGCCTCATCCTGGACCAGGAAGGAGGCAGCCGGGTCCTTGAGAACAGAGAGAGTACGTTCTCCTGGAATGTATGACCCAGTGCTTCCCACCGGTGCCTGCCCATGCCATCTCCTTTGTGTGTTGTTCCCGCCACACAACGTATATAGTCTTTAGGTTTAAATGAACCAATGACCATGTTAGGTCCTAATACCTTGCCATATAGAGAGTTAGAAGGTAACCTTCCCACCAGACGACCTGCACCCTTGCGAGTGTGAGGCTAGAAAAACCTCTTTTATGCAAACAAGGGGGCCTTTGGCCTGTGCCTGGCTAAAGGCTGTGTGCGGGTGGGGGGTCCCAGTCGGCTGCTAACAAATAAACCTCTGCTTTTGCATCCGTAACTGTGCCTTGTGCATTGATTGGGAAATTCGGACTCAACAGTAGCAACATGGAAGTGAACCCCTAGGTTCTTCCCAGCAGACGCCGCCTTTCCGCACGACTCCCACTGGGTTTGCAACTGTTTTAATTAACTGAGGAGGAGAGGTGTGATGAGACCTCAATGTGAGGACGGCCCCTAAAATACCATGCCTCCTCCTTACAGGGCTCTGCGGATGGACTCTGGAAGAAGCCAGAGCAGGTGGCGCTGACCTAGCGGAGCCTCATCCCTGCGGTACCTGGGGGCAGCAAGTAAACCCCCCTGGTGGCGGAGCTCCAGGCTGCCAGGTGGTCCCCTGGGCTGCGGATCCAAGGCCCAGCCAAGGACCTCACACAGGGAGTTCCTGCTGAGTCCATCACCCGCAAGTTCAAGTTCATCCCTGAGAACCACTCTCAAGGAAGATGGAGCGTTGAGCCGTCTGTAGGATCGATGGCACAGAGAGTGTCTAACAGAGGTGTTAGGGACTCAGGTGTTCATCTCTTGCTACGGTTGAGGAGCAGCAGAACGCCACTCAAACACCAGCTCCAGGAATTTCTCCTTCCTCATTCCTTACTAACAGTACTGATTCGGAAAAAGCCACTTGAACTAGGAACTCATCGTGACGAGGACCTCTCCACCTGGCAGTACGTCGAGTGGGATAGAACAAAATCAAACTCTTGGCCGTTGTGGGAGTCCAGCAATACGATTCTACACGGGGATCTAACCAGGCATCCAGAGACTGCACTTCCCCACCAAGGGCTCACCGGGGGCACGGCAGTCAGCACTCGGCATTCAGAGCACTGGGTACCTGACCCCGCCTGCCTGTGGCACTCCACGGTGCCTTTCCTTGCTCCTGTCCATGGGATCTTTGAGCTAAAGGAAGTGGAAAATCCCAGGTTATGTACGTGTCTCTTCATTAGCAGTTAGCAGAGATGATTATATGGAAAGCAGCTCCTCTCTCCTTTCCCCAGGCAGAATCTTTCATTGAACAGAGACGGGCAGTGCTCTTCATAAACATTCACTGTGATCGTGCTAGTGCAGGTGAACAACCAATGGCTCTTTCCTGTGCGGGCAGTGCAGTTATCCAACCCAAACATGCTTCTAACACATCTTTTATTTTGAAAAAATTAGACAAGTAGGAAAAAAAATCAGAGAATAAAAGAAACCAAGGAAAATTCAAAGGAAAAGAACTGTCATGCGTTGGAAGGTACCGAGGCGCTGTGTGAACACAATTCCTGGCTGAGGAATTCCTGCTCCACACAGCTCCGCAGGCAGGCATTCTGCCCGCAGCTGCAACAGCACAGCAGCCGGATCTCCTCCGCTTCCCCTGGGAGAAGACGTGAAGGAAACCACAGCGCCTGGGAGCTGCCTCCACGCAGCCTGCTGCAAGCCGTTGCCTTTCCCCACGACCCGTTTCCCAAGCCAGGTACCTGCAACAAGTTAGCGCGGAGAACAGATTGGCTCAGCTGCGCACTTGTGTTGCCCAATACCGGCTTCTAAGAAGTCCTGCAGAGGCCTGCGCATTAGCACCCAGCACTCCCTGGGAAGGGACCCCAGGCACCCTCACCAGCCAGAGGCTGCAGCTGTGGAGGAACTGGCGCTCCCTCAACGTGCCTGCTGCAAGGTCAGATTTGGAAAATATCTTCAATGCCCAGGATAGCTAAGCATGCGTGCACCCTAGGGCTTCACAGATCAACTTCCAGGTACATGAGTGTGTGTTTGCCAGAAGCTCATAGAACCTTCAAATGCTGTTGCTCCAAGCTGCATAAAAGGAATCAGCTATCAATTCTAGAACGGATGCGTGCATTTCTACACTGACTGGGGCTGCCCCCACCAGCTTCGGTGACCACTCCCAAGGACACAGGCCAAAGAGGGACTCCATGCTTGAAGGCTGTGCAGATCCCAGATCTGCAGCCGCATCCTTGGCGGTGACGCTGGGCTGACTGTGCTCCTTTAGCCAAGTCTCCCTTTACGTGGGACAGGTCAGAGAGCATGCCTGGACATGGGGACCGTAATTCTTGTCCTCTAACTTCCCATCTTAGAAATGAGCCGACAACCCCCGCCTGCCGGCCGCACTCTGCAAGGTATCGTATTTTCCAGCACAGCTGCCTGGAGAACCCACGTTTTGCATCGTCTAGCATAGCAGTGGCAGACAACACGAGACCAGCCTCCCCTCCAGCACACCGGAACCGGTCGGCTACTCCTTCTGAAGGAATTCTGCAGAACTGGTTGCCAGAGAAACAAAGTGATTCCATGTGGGACTGAGGTGAGGAAGAGAGCTTCTGCAGCCTTCAAGCCCTGCACTGTAGCCCGTATCGATCTCGCTCTCTGTCGATAATCAAGGCAGCTACATCCCTCCCGGATGTAGTTTCCAACAAGGTCACAGAGCTGTTTTCTCAATTGCCTTTCAGGGCCGTTTCTCCACTCTCTTCAAAATGGATCTGGTGAGCCTCCCTCTTGTTTAAGGGCAGGCTGGAGAAGAGAAAAGCCAGTAGGACCCAGGCCTTTATGAGCAGTGTAGAGCAACAAGAAGGCAGCGACTGACCGACCTGGGTGTTTACCTCACCTCAGACACGCTACCTGTAGACCGTCTTCCAGGCCTGGAGCACAGGGTTTCTACCTGTGTCTCAGCGCGGTGGTTCTGAGGGAGGTAGGGCTACTCCTGTGGAGCCCATCTGTCGTAAGGACCGTCATAGCTGCTACTGCCAGCTGTCGTGTCATCGCTGTGAAACACGTCAGGAGCGTGCAGGTGTTTAGCCATAATTCCCTCGCACTGAGATAGCACCGTTTGTAGAGGTTGCCAGAGACCACGCAAGGAAATGAGCGGTGCGTCCACTGTGGAGCTCACGTAATTCACCTTCAAGTGCCTTAACCTTTTTGTAAAATGAAAATACTGGAGTTTTCTTGGAGTTCGGCAGTTTTCATTAAGGATAGGCATATCTGTGAGCCGTGGGTACTCCTTCTGAAGGCTAGTTGAACTTCCCAAATTGGCATGTGCGAGAGAAAGGCACACCACTGAAGAGACACTTTCTGAATATGCTGGAGCTAGAATTAAAGACGCTTGATCCTTAAATGCGGATCCACCTCACGAGGTCGCTCTTTCTGTCCTCCTGTTGCAAGGAGGAAACGCTGTGTGGAGTATGGGCCGGGGTGTCTGTGACGTGCAAGCGTCCATCACGACTGGACACTGCTGTCACAGGGAGCCTGGGAGCAAAGCAAACGCAGAGCTCACCTAGTAGCACAGCGTTTTACATTGTAGGAGGATGGGAGTGCAATGCTTGGGGTCCAGCACCCAGGGTTCCCTCACGCCAGCCAGCACGTGGACGGCAGCGGCCACCTGGGCCGATGGGACTCTCCACCTGGGCCTGCACAGTTGACCAACTCCCTTCCTGTCTACTGAAGTAGTGAAGCCTTATTTTCAGGCGTACCTCGGGGATTACAGTCGAGAATATGGTCTCCATTGTAGACAAGCTAATACTTGTGTCATCACAAGTGTGTCATACGAGACCATCCCGGCACGCGACTGATTCTCCTGGTCAGCTTGGCAGAGCCCTGCTGCCGTCCCCCTCTCCCTTCTCCCGGTGACAAGTGCAGATGAAGGCCAGACTTGAGGAAGATGTGCTGTGTTTTCTGGGGCTCTTACAAAGCCAGGACCTCCTCAGCTCTCCCCTTCCATGTCACAGGAGTGATGCTGTTAACAGACCCAGGAAAATCTGCTCTAAAACGCACGGGGGTTACATCACACCACCAGGTGGGCATAGCAGGTGCCGCCCTACAGTAACCCCGCCAGCAGCCCGGTCAGGGAGCTCTGTCATCCTCATCCACGGCAGGGAGACAAGAAACTGAGCTGCTGTGGCTTCAAACAAGCCCCACAGCGATGCACTTAGCCAAGCCCTTGCGACACCCAGCGTTTCCTCCTTCTAACTGCGCAGTGCAGAGCAACGTTAGAGGGTCCTCAGAACGCTCTGTATCTTTAGGGCAGTCCGGCACACAAGTCTGGAGGTGCAGCCTTCGATCTGCGTTATCCCACAGTGAGAGCACCGAGCCCTGTGAGCATGCTGGTCACCTTTGTGAAGGCGCTGCCCCGATGACAGACAATGCCCTCTAGATGAGCTACGAGGGTCCAAGGTTGCGCAAGCGCTCTCCAGAGAACCTGGCTTTTCTGTTTTGTTTCATCTCTTCAGCTGCAAGTATTTTGAAAACGTCATTCTCCAGCGAAGAGTCGGCCGGTGTCTGGCTTTTCTTGACATCGCAGCCAATCCCATGTGACAAATCCTCGAGTCCTGTTGGTTGGGGGATTCAGCTACGGCGTCGATCGTGGTGAACGTCTCGCGAGCGCGCCCACCACCAGCACCTCTGCCCTTGTCTGTGCAGCTGTTCCTCCCTTTGATGTTGCCCTAAGCACTGTTTGGAAAACACGAAGACTTCATTAGCTTGAAAAACGATTTGTGCTCACCATCACTTTGAGAAAAAATGCTTCTCCTTTGCTGCAAAGGCTTTGGCTAATAAATTTGATATTCTCTGAGAACAAAGCCTTCAAAACATGACTAAATAAGGGCTGCTAAGCAGTTGGAAGATATTTTTAAAAGCTCATTTGAAGTCCAGAGCATGCAAAATCATAATTAAATTGGATTTATCACTCAGAAAATGGAAGTAATTCTACCATATTGCATTATTCAATACAAGACATCCGGTACTGTATTACTGAACATATCAGCTGTAGACCATCGTGAAGTTTATGGTGTATATATGTGCGAGTTTTCTTTTTAAATAGCCATTTATCAACTATTTTAAGCAGACTAGGAAAATATTACCTTTGGGAATTATTCTCTTATTGTGTCCCACTTTTTCATTTTCATTGCAGAATTTCATTTTTGTAAGAGGAGCTACTGAAAATGCAATGTGGTAGGTGTGACTAAGCAAGCGGATAGCTTTCCTCCTCCCGGAGCAGCACGAGACTCATCTTTCAGAGCCGGAAACCAGCGATTCTGCTTCTAGCACAACTTTTCCTCCCAAACCCAGGGGTGAAGGGGGGAAGGGGGGAGGGGCCCTCGAAACTGAACGGAGAGGAACTCTCCAGAGAAAGGCAGGAAGGGAAGAGCGAGGAGTGGGGCTTCCGGAGCCGGGGGTCGTGGCTGCTACAGTCCAGGCAGAGGCCGCCCAGCCCAGCAATGCAGGCCGGGCCTGGCTGGGGGTGGGCTCTGTGGGGCCCAGGCCAGCTCTTCGCACCACAACCTCCCCATCGCCGAGGATCCCCTCTCACCCGGAGAACCCTGAAACCCGAGGAAGCCCCAGGTCAGAGCAGGGACCCAGGCTCTGGGCAGAAGGCCCGAGGGAGGGGAGAGGCAGGCGTGAGAGTTCCGACGCTCCCCGAGCTGTGTGTGTCGCAGCAGGGGATTTATAGCTCTTCCTTAGGTCTGCTTCAGGAGCTATCCGCTCATGCAGCCTGCTGCTCCCACTGGCCCTGCCAGGGAGACCTGGGACGACTCACAAGTGCCATAACCGGACACTGATGTGGCTGGGCTGGCGGGGGGCCCGCTGTCCTTCTGAGAGAGAGGTCAGAATGCAGGGGTGAGCCCGAGACAGCTTGCCCGTGAATGACTTGCAGAATAGGACAGGAGAGAAGGCCGAGTGTGGCCAAGACGTCCTCTGACGTGAAGCCCAAGGGGCTGGGGCACCAGCTGGGAGACGCAGTCTGTCTCCAGGGTGGGGCCCCGGCAGCCCTGTGGTCAACACCCCACGCTTTGGAAAGCCGGGCATGCGACCGCACTCAGAGCCACTCTGCTGAGCGCACAGGGCCAGGGCTCTCTTGCAGGGCATCGCCGTCGCTGAGCCTGTGCCAGGGAGCCGCGCCCGGGCGGTGACAGCAGGTGCTTGCCCACCTGCCTGGTTTGCGAGCTCCATTGTCGTCAGAAAGTGAAGATGAGGAGATTTGCTTTTCTTTCAGATGGACTGTGAGAAGTGAGGAAATCCAGGGCTTTAATCTGTAATACCACGGCCCAGCCCCGCCCCCGCCCAGAGTCTGTCACTCAAGGAGACCCCGCAGCCAGAGCTGGGAAGCCACAGCCTCGCTCCTCCGCAGCACAGCAGCGTTACCCACGCAGAGCGCACAGTGCATTTCCTCAGGCCAAGAGAGAACCAGCAGTAGAGACCAGCAGGTGCTCAGCCCAGAGCCCTGCGTATTCAGGGAACTGGTTAGTTCTCCGAGTTCTGGAAAGAGCTCGCTCGTGACTGTAGGCGTTTTTAAAGTAAGTGAGTAATAACTTCAATTCTTTTTATTTAAGGATTATTTTATTTATTTGAAAGACAGGGTTACAAAGAGAGGTAGAGACAGAGAGAGAGGTCTTCCATCCACTGGTTCACTCCCCAGCTGACCACAACGGCCAGAGCTGCGCTGATCCGAAGCCAGGAGCTTCCTCCAGGTCTCCCACGTGGGTGCAGGGTCCCAAGGACTTGGGCCACTTCCACTTCTTTCCCAGGCCATAGCAGGGAGCTGGATCGGAAGAGGAGAAGCTGGGACTTGAACTGGTGCCATACGGGATGCTAGCGCTGCAGGCTGCAGCTTCACCCTGCTGCGCCACAGCGTCGGCCCCGTAACTTGAATTCTTAGAGCTTGCTTTCCTGTTTCCTGTTACAGTGTTTTCCCCTGAGGTTGTTCCAGCTGTAGTTTTCCGTGCTGTGCCTGAGCAGTCTGCTGGTGTTTGCCTAAATCTGTCACACAGGCCTGGTGCCAACTGTGTCCCAGGCCTCCCACATGAGTCACCCTGGCCCAGGTGGGCCGCCTCTGGGTGTCTCAAGGTCACTTCTGCTGTGGCCTCCACGTCCCCTGGCCCGACCTGTTTGGAGGTCAGTCTGTTTTACCTGCACCACCCGTTCAGGACCCTTGTCCAACAAGAGGCTTGGACTGGGATTCTCCCAAGCAAGGATTCTGGTTCCAGCCAGGATGAGGGACACAGTTCATTTCCTGTCAAGAGACACCTGAGCTGAGTTTTTCTGCTTCCTTTTCATCCAAGAAAAAATTATTCCCTATTTCAGGATCTAGGCCAGGATCCCAACTCCTGGGGCCCAACAAGAAAAAGACCTAGGTCCCCACTGTGAATCCGACTCGCCAGGTCATTTGTGTGTGTGCACAAGCATGTGTGAGTATGTGTGCTCATATCCATGTATACATCTGTGTGTGCACACATGTGTGTGGGGTGCCTGAGAGCACACACATGTGTGAGTATGTGTGCTCATATCCATGTATACATCTGTGCGTACACACATGTGTGTGGGCGTGCCCAAGTGCACATGCACGTGTGAGTATGTGTGCTCATATCCATGTATACATCTGTGCATGCACACGTGTGTGGAGGGGTGCCTGAGTGCACATGCATGTGTATGTGTGCTCATATCCATGTATACATCTGTGTGTGCACACGTATGGGGGTGCCTGAGAGCACATGTATGTATATGTGTGCTCATATCCATGTATGCATCTGTGTGTGCACACATGTGTGGGGGGGTGCCCGAGTGCACATGCATGTGTATGTGTGCTCATATCCATGTATATATCTGTGCATGCACACATGTGTGGAGGTGCCTGAGAGCACATGCATGTGTATGTATGTGCTGTGCATGTATGTGTGCACATACGCCTGCCTTGTGAATGCACCCACATGCGTGCATGGGGGCATGTATCTGCATGTGCAAGTATTGTGTTCATGTGTGTGTGTGTGTGTGTGTGTGTGTGTAGCCTTCTCCACTGTTAGAGCAGTCTGACTTTAACTACCAAACTACTCTGCCTCCCTCTGTTGCTCCATTACCTGGAAGTCCCCATTTCTTGCGTTCAGCTGCAGTGACTAATCCTCTGTCTAAATGCTACACAACAGGGCCGCGACTCCGGTGCGCATTGTCCTGTGTTTCTTCAGGATGAGTGACTGGAGGCTCCACTTAGGATTTTTTCACCTATTTAATGGGAAAATGGTTCAGAACTCCACTTACAAACTCTCCTCTGCTTTTGGGGTTGCAGTGACAGTAGCCCCACAAATGCATCAAGAACCCTAAGATTTTCTGTCTTCTTGCTGCCATTTGTTCTGCTTAGAATGAGTCACTTCTTGGACTTCCGGTTGAGAACTCTGTGAGCTAAAGGGCCTTTTCTAGGAAAAATGACTCTGGCTGCATCTGCAGTTTCCTGTAATCATGGGTCTGTCCACATCGCCTGCCTCGTTGGGGTTCATTTGCACATGATTCATTTTCTCAGGTTGTCCAGGTTATTGGCATTGCTTTATGTGGCCTGGACGTGTCCACCCGTGTTCTGGGGCTGGGAATGTTTGCCCCAGTGCAGTGGTGTGGAGAAGAAAGATCGGCAGAGGGACCGAGGCCAACAGTGCTGTGTCCTCAGGAGTGGATTCTCACCCTGTCACAGGAGCAGGGAGCTGATCTCAAAGGCCGGGCTGCCCCCTGTCACCCCCGAGCACCACGTGATGCCGTGAGGCTAGCACTCGGCACGCAAGGCCTCACCAGATGCAGCCTTCGCTGCTGGACTTCCTTCCCAGAATCCAGAGCCACGTGCCGGACTATTCTGCTCCTCCCCAGGTACCAGTCCCGGGGATCGCGTCACAACAGCACAGAAAGGACTGCGACAAGGGTGCACAACTTTCCTGATGGTTTTTAAATTCCCTTTATAATTCTAGCTATTTTTCTCATTTCTATCTTTATAAGAAATTTCTGATTTATTTTCTTTTTTGTGTCAACAATTCATTTTAATTCAAAGGGCGATTTTTCTTTTACTTTAGCTTTCATTACAATGTGATGTGCAAGGATAAGCATTAAAAGTAAATACTGAGTATGAGCCAAAGCACACCCGCGATACCACGCGTGCTTCCACTTGGCCGTACCCAGCCTGTGTGGACTGCTGCGTCGGGGCGGCTCTCCTCATTACCCAGTGTAGTCCTTTTCCTGCGGGTGCTGACTCCTATCAGTCCGGGTGATCCCCCACCTAGGGAATCACCCACATCCGCCCCTATGCCCCCTTCCCCACTCCCCAGTGCTTGTCCTTAGTGTGTGGACTTGATTTGTGGAATGACAGGATTCCTCCCACCTTGAGAAACACGGGCCCACCTGCCCTGTGGGCCCTGCATCCACCGTTTTCACTCACAAGCCCACGCTGCCTTTCAGCCCCGCTGGGGGAAGAGGCGGAGGCCCCTGCGCCGCGCGTTCTCTTCCTCCCTGGGAAGCTCTCCAGGCTCAGAGCTGGCGGCTCCCGGCCTCACTCCCAGCTCTGCAGGATTGGTTTCTGCATGGTTGCTGTTTCCAACTCCTTTTCGTTGCTGCTGTTTCTTCCTAAGAGCTCAAGCTGCCTTCTCCCTTCAGAAACGGCCAGCAAGCCGCTCGGCTTTTTGGAAAGAAACCGTGTCTGTCTCATTCCATTTGCAGTTTTCAAAACACTTTCACATGCACTCTGAGTTTCTTTCTTTACTGAGAGAAGAAAGAGAGAGCAAGAGGGAGAGGATTTTGGTTCCATCTTCTGGTTTACTGTCTATATGCCAGCAACAAGCAGAATCCAGGAACTCCATTAGCATCTCTGATGGGTGGCAGGGAGCCTGGTACTTAGTCTTCATCTACTGCCACTCAGGGTGCGCGTTAGCAGGAGGCTGGATTGGGAGCAGAGCCAATGCTCAGATCCGGGAACTCTGACTTGGGACTCGGGTCAACCAAGCAACCTCTTACGTGGTGCACCAAACAGCTACCCCAGCGCAGCGTCTTTTAAGGCACATGGAAAATATTGAGGAAATATTTGAGCTTGTGACTGGTCCAGAAAAATAAAACCCAGTGTGACATTTCACAAGTCACCAGATAATATTGAGAAGGAGTCACGTGCGGCTACTGAGCATGCCTCCCTCCCCTCTGTGATGGAGCCCACCTGGGGAATACTCCAAGCGCGTTCGCGGGTGACCACGTGGTCCACGTCTCTGAGGAGGCCTTTTAGGCCGAACGAAAGGGCGTGCCTGCTTTTCGTTGAATTATAATAGCTAAGTTGTAGGAGATCCTAGTAAGATACTCACATTTGAGAACTTTACACTGAACTAGAAACAAACGAGGCCCAGTGGAGTCTCCAGAGGCCGGGGCTGTGTACCTGTTTGCTACTTCCAGTCAGAAAATCGTTACTTTTGAGTCTTGATTTTTCCCAGCATCTTTTAGGAGACATTGACCCATCAGAGAAACAGACCTTATTTCCCCTTATTGGAGCAGCTGTTATGTTTGGCCTCCTGGTTGGACCTTGGACAAACAGAGTTAGTACCTGCCAGTGTCGAAGGGCTGGGTAGTGCTGGTAGGCTGGTTTCCTTTCTTGACACAAGCTCAGGTGGTGAAAAACAGGTGAATTCTTTAACTGAGAAGTTCTTGTGCCCCGTGTTGTGGTGTGATGGGTTAGCTACTGTCTGCAAAGTCGTCATCCCATATGGGCGCTTGTTGGAGACCCGGCTGCCCCACTTCTGATCCAGCTCCCTGTTAATGCACCTGGAAAAGCAGCGGAAGATGGCCCAAGTGCTTGGGCCTCTGCACCAACATGGGAGACGGCTCCTGGCTGTGGCCTGGTACACTCTGGCTGTTGTGGTCATTGGTGAAGTGAACCAGTGGATGGAAGCTCTCTCTGTCTCTGTCTCTGTCTCTCTCTGTCTGCCTCTCTCTCTCTCTCTCTCTCTCTCAGTAACTCTGCTTTTCAAATAAATAAATCTTTAAAAAGAAAAAGGAAAGCTCTTAGCATGAGGTAAGTTCCGGACAAAAGAGGCTGTGGGAGTCAGAGAAACCCCCTGGCTGGGCCCTGGCTAAGGTCAGTAATGCAGTCCTGAAGTCACTGATGCAATCAGCAAACATGCGTGGAGAACTAACAGTCGCCCTGGGCTCTGCAGATTAGAACAGAACAGAACAGAACTCGGGGCTTTCGACAGCTTGGACAGAGCACGTGTGCTGCGACCTTGATAATGGTACTGGAGTTCCCCAGCACGGGCCTGCCCCAAGACAATGCATGGAGGCAAAAGAAGTCCAGGTGCAAGACCCCGATGTGGACAGTTACTGCAGGGTCGCAGGCCCCGGCCACTGCAGTGGTTCCTGATACGCAGTTTTCAGATTCCGAGCACTTCTGTGTGAATTGATAACTGCCACGTATCCATCAGTGAGTGTCCAGCCCATGGGCACAGCCCGTATAAAACAATGCACTGTAGCGCAGAGGGAACCGCCAGCAGGTGGGGGAGCTGATGTCCATCGGGGGATGCAGTGAGGCCACTGGAGGAACAGCTGAGTCCTGTTCAGAGCTTCTGGCTGTGGGGATGACACCAGCTCTGACCCTGGCTGCCTGCGACTGTGCGCCCTGCAAGGCAGCAGTGACGGCTGGAGCAGTCGCATCCCTGACACCCGCGAGAAACAGAGACGGAGTCCCTGAGCACCAGGCTTTGGCCTGGCCCAGTCCAGCTTTCACAGGCTCTTGGGAAGTGAATCAGCGAAAGATCTCTCTAGAAGCCTCTCAGCTCTGTTTGTCAAATTAATTGATTTGAAGAAATAAATGAATAAATTAGAAACCTATTTAAGATCTAATATGCTTCATTTAGCTCAATGTTCTTGCATATATTTTCAGCAGGGAGGAAAGAGAAGGTCCTATTTAGATGACATTAGTCAAGTAGAACTACATGGCTAAGTCAGAAAGTCTCACCTTGAAGTATTTCCCTCCTCTTCAGTAATCCGTGAAACCACAGCAGCAATTAAATCCCACTGACTAGCGCTGTATTGATATATAATGATCCGGTATTTATACATTTTCTTAACAGGCATTTATAACTGTGTGTGTGACAGCAACAGGACCTTATGCATCCGTAACACCAACCATACTGCTTTCCTCTCCGCCAAGAACAATGACCCCTCCACTCACCCAGCCTCGCAACACCCTAAGTTGGCAGGACATTCTAGTGGACGTCAACACCCCTGCTTACTGCAAAAAGAAAGCTCGCTGGCGTGGTCAGCCTTCGCCTTTTTCTCTGCATTGGACTGTCACTTGGAATCACGGCCGGTCCTTCCTACCCTGAATACTGAGAGATTAATCATAGACAGGCAGGCATGGTAGTGGAACGCAGAGTTCAGCTGCGGCGTGTTCTTGAAATTGAAAACCGGAGCGCAGTGAGGGCCTCTGCACACCTCTCCCGTACAGTGGCAGGAACGCATCTCAAGCATGATGTAGGAAGAAGTCAAACGAAGTGGGAAATGAAGCAGGTTTGTTTTCTTTTTCTAAAGATTTATTTATTTATTTGAAAGTCAGAGCCACACAGAGAGAGGAGAGGCAGAGAGAGAGGTCTTCTATCAGCTGGTTCATTCCCCAGCTGGCTGCAACGGCCGGAGCGGCACCAATTGGAAGCCAGGAGCCTCTCCAGGTCTCCCATGTGGGTGCAGGGACCCAAGGACCTGGGCCATCTTCTACTGCTTTCCCAGGCCATGGCAGAGAGCCGGATTGGAAGTGGAGCAGTTGGGACTCAAACCGGTGCCCATATGGGATGCTGGCACTGCAGGCAGCAGCTTTACTCGCTACACCAGAGCACCGGCCCCATATTTGCTGTCACAATAAGGTGACAAATGGGCGTGCTCAATGCATGCTTTTAACCCTCAGGAGAGCTCTGTTAGGCGCTACCCAAGGTGGGGGGTGGGCACTGGGGAGCCCTGGTTCCTTCCCCTGTGAGCTAAGTGCGCCTGGGCAGTAGGCGAACCATGTGGCTCTGGGAGCTTGTGTGCTGATTTCCATTCGGGGTTCATTTTTAAACACAACACAGAGAAGTTGAGAGGTGAGCTACACAAAAATGACAGAGTGACTGGACTTGTCGACCACTGTAGAGGCCTGAGGCAGCGGAAAGAGATCTCCACTGCCAAGGGATGAAGCCACAGGAAGCCATGGGGACACACAGCAAACAAAACCTCCAGAAACCGGAGGTAGCTTAGGTGTCGCTTAAAGAATTGGTTCAAATGCTGTGCAGAAAATAAGAAAGATGTATTCTGGTCAATGTGCTGAAAAAATCATCAAGGATGATTTTCAAAAGAAGTAATAGGAAAGCCCTTGCTACCGGTGTGGCAGATCTAAGAAGGCACTGACTGCACTCAGCTGTCACAAGCGATCTGGAAACCTAAGAGCGTGTGGCCATGAAGGTTACTCAGCAGCACTGTGAGAGACAAGGATGCGTTGCGCCAGTGTGCAGAGATACAGAATAATGATGCGCATAGACGGTGTCGGATGAAGTCAGTGGCACATGCTGAAGTAAACAGAGGAGCCAATTAATAGACACAGATGTTAAGTCACAGGGTGGAAAAGCAAAATAGGGAAAACGCTCTGTTCTAATAAGAAGTGATAAATGCGGCAAGACTAAGAAGAAAGCACAGAATAAACACAAAACAAATTGAAACTGTAGAAATAAGTCTTCATCACAAAAATTTATAACTAATGAAAATGTATTCAAGAGCACAGCAGGATGCTCGAATGAGGGAGAAGAAATGAGAAGTTTTTGACAAAGAAAAGATGATACCAATTGAGGGCTAGAAGATTATAGATGTTAGGAGACTGTGACCAATAAATACAAGACAAAGCAAGTTCCTGCAACAGTTCCATGTGTGAGAAATTTCTCCTGAAAACATCCCACACCTAAGGAAATATGTATCTGAGAAAGAATTCAGGGAGAAAGCACTGTTATTCAATTAAAAATACAGCCCTTCAGAACAAGTAAAATCCATCATGTTTTATGCATTGGGATTACAATAAAATATACATGAATTTAAGATGAAACACTACATGTACAGTTTGAGTAATCCCCAAATATGACAGAGGGTTTTATATGCTACAGGCATAAACTACTAGATGGAACAGTGAACAAACTAAGTTGTGCAATGTGCATGCCCTATTTCTAAGTTGGAGTTTATATCATAATTACAGCTGGTATTCAAAGAATGCCTACCAGGTAACAGGAGCACTTCCACAGGCTTCAAGTATACGGTTTCGTTAGTTGTTCACAATACTGGTGTGGGAAACATTACCGATATCGTCATCGTGGTGCAGGTGGCAAATACGAGCAACTGGGAGTCCAGCAGAATACCTGGAGACGGCACAGGGGGAGCTGGTTTACCAGCAAATCCCCATCCAGGGCTGGACGTTTGGCACAGCAGCTGAGCTGCCACTCGGATTCCCACGTCCCACGTGAGAGAGCCTGGGTTTGACTTCCGGCTGAGGCTTCCACCCTCGCTTCCTGCCGGTGCACCTCCTGGAAGGTAGCAGCTGGAGCTTCAGATACCAACGCGGGAGACCTGGCTGGAGTTCCAAGTTCCTGGCAGAGCCTGGCCCTGCCCCAACTCCTGCAGGCCTTTGGTGAGTAAATCAGTATAATTGGAGCGCGCGCTCTCTCTCTCTCCCTCTCTCTCTCCCTCTCTCTCTCTCTCCCTCTCTCTCTCTCTCCCTCTCTGTAACTCTGCCTTTCAAATAAATAAAATAAATCCTTAAATAAGGGAAAATTTAGCAAATGCTGGCACGGTGTTGAGAAAAGGGAATCTCGGTGCATGTTGTCAGGAGTGTAAATTCTTGCAGCTGAGCATCGCATGGTCAGGAGAAGCTGGGGGAGCCCGACACTTGCGACACAATGGAGAGGGCTGGAGGTGACCGTGTTCACTGAGACTGGCAGACGCAGGAAGGTAGATGCACATGGCTGCCCCTCCGTGTGTGCGTATGCGTGTGTGTGTGTGCACGCGCAGTAACTAGTTCATTGAAATGAACCTAAAACAGCGGCTACTGGAGGCTGGTCTGGGAGACATTGGGCGAGACTGGGGACTGAGGGCAAACGCAGTCGTGTGAAAGTCTGGTTCTTGTTTTCCACAGAAGAGCGGGGCAGCCACAGCCCATGATTCAAGAAAGGAAAGGCTCAATTGCCTGATAGGCTTCATTGATGCAGCGACTCTCCGCTTATTGTATTATGACCAATAAAATAAAAGTATCTCACGTCAACCCAAAGATACTTTCAAGAATTAATTCTAAAATATTGGTTAACTCTGAATAGAATGTGAGTTTTAGTTTCCAGTAACGTCCCTGGTTTGTTTTCTTGTATTTTAGATATTTATTTATTTATCTGAAAGGCAGACAAACACAGAGAAGGGAGGAACAGAAACACAGAAATCTTTCATTTACTCACTCTCTCCCCAAACGGACACAAGGGCTGAGCCCGGCCAAGGCTCGCAACCCGGAACTCCATCCTCGCCTCCCACATGGGTGCCAGGAGCCTGGGCTTGTCAGCCGTCAGTCATCTGCTGTCTGCCCTGGTGCTTCAGCAGGGAGCGGACTGGGAGACGAGTGGCCAGGAAGCAAGCCGGCCCCTGGCTATGAGGTGCCCGGGCCACAAGGGGTGGACTTGCTGACGGCACCGCCACAGCGATCCTGTTTCCTGGATTTGGAAATACACCCTGTGGTGACGTGAGATGCCAGAACTCTGCGTACCGTCTGCAATATCTGCGCATCCTTACAAGGAAAAGAGCGCATCTGTACATTGAATAACACGATGCAATGAAACAATGAAAAAATGATCAGTATATAAAACCCAGTAGAGATAACATTCCTTATCTTTAAATGGTGAGCAAAAAGAAGTATTCCAAGCCAGACATGGCTTTATGAGTACTAAAACATTTGCTCGAATAATGTAAATTTTTCATGCAGCAAATAGCTAATGTCAAAAATATGAAGTTCGTGGCTCAGCTGCTGCGTGCAACTCCTGCATCTCAATGGGCACTGGTTCAAGCCCCGGCTGCTCCACTTCCCACCTAGCTCCTGCTAATGCACCTGGGAAAGCAGTGGAAGATGGCCCAGTGCTCGGGCCCCTGCACCCACGTGGGAGACCCAGTTGGAGTTCCAGGTGCCTGGCATCCACCCAGCATTTTGGGAAGTGAAGCAGCATATAGAGGATCTCTCTCTCTCTCTCACCCCCTCTCTCTTTTCCTCTCTCTCTCCCTCCCTCTGAAACTCTGCCTTTCAAATAAATAAATAAATCTTTTAAAAATATGAAGTGGATAAAATCGCAATTGATAATATCTCTGTGATGAATGTAGGCCTTTTTAAAGGATAATCTTTGGAATTTTCTGCATTTTGGAAATAGCTCAAATAGTTCAACTCAGTAAAAACATTTCCCTCTACTTCTTTACACATATTCTCTCTTGTGTAATTACCTTAAAGAACACAAAATCATATTACCCACAGAAAGGTAAATTTAGAATAGAAAATATTGTGTCCCATGTATATAAAATGAACATAGGTTAATTGACTAGCATTATTTGTTTCACATTAAATGAATTTATAAATGGCTAATGCACTTTCAGAATCCAAACCATTGAGGCCAGTATTGTACGGCACATTGGGCTGCACAGGACACCGACCTCCCTGATCCGAGTGCTGGCCAGAGTCCTGGCTGCTCTGCTTCTGGTCCCGCTCTGCTCAGGGGCCTGGGAAAGCACCTGGGCCCTGCACCCACAGGGGAGACCTGGATGGAGCTGCTGGCTTCTGGCCCAGCTCCAGCTGTAGCCAGCGTTTGGAGGATGAACCAGGCAATGGAAGATCCCCTCTCTCTCTCCCTCTGTTGTTCTGCCTTTCAAAGACACAGATAAATCTTTAAAATTAAACATTGGAATAAAAACACAAACTTTTATTGTTTCCATTTGTCGTATGTTAAGGGGAAGATTCAATTCAAAGATGACATTTCTGAGCCTTCGATAGTGGATTCTTTATTATGAAGCGCTCGCCTAAGTCTTCCTCTCACTGTTGTACCCATGTTCAGTGTGGCCTCTCTCCTACACAGTGTGAAACCAGAGTCCGTCACAGCAGTGCCTGGCAGCCTGTTGCGGGTCTTCCACATTACCGACCGTGAAACAACACCACGGTGTCTTTCTCAGTAACTTTTTTTGTTCTTTGTTGCTTGCCAGCGGGGGATGAATTGTTTCAGTGGCCAGGGTCAAGTTGTTGCCCATAGGAAAAAAAAAAAAAAAAAACAATTGATACCACTGCAGCCATCAGTCCAAGTTCAATGTCACCATTTAAAGCCCTGGGTAGACTCGCGGTTACTCAGCCGTGCACACATGAGTGGCCTCTCTGGGCAGGAGACCCAGCAACAATGCTGTCCACAGATGCAGCAAATAAGAGCAGAGGAAAGCTGATGGCTCCCAGCAAAGGAGGTGGCAGAGCAGGCAAACCCTGAATTATGTTTGCATTAGTTTAGATTCCCCACGACACAGGACCTTCCCTCTTTTTGTGTAATGATGACACCACACCAAGCAATTCAAATATAGATTACATGCGAAAGATAAAGTTAAAATACGAGAGTGTGTCCTAGCTGGACATAAAGTGAGAATGGATCAGAAGAGTGAACCCACAGTGAGGTGTCAGGTGGCTTGTTGGAGCTCCTTGTCCTGACACCGCACAGGCTGTGGGGGAAGGTTGGTCACTCTGGAACTGAGTCCCCCAGAGACCCAGACCCGAGGGGCCATCTGGCAGTGCACCCAGAAACCGAGGGAGAAGCTGGTGGCACACGAGAACCTTCCCCACCGTGGGAGCAGAGCGCCCCGCGTCAGCAACACCTCCTACGCGCAGCTGTGTGGACACCAGCTCTGGACACCACCTGCCATTTGACCTCTGACATCTTCTGGAATAGTGCACAGGCAATCCAGCATGACCTCGCCTTAGGCTCGTCCTCTGTGTCCCTCCGAGAATGCCCCGACTCTAGAAGATTCGTGCAGCGAAAGGGAGCTGCCCCTTAGAGGTTCTGCGGTGGCAGCAGGGTTGCACCTTCCAAATGTCCCCTGTAAGAGGAGAGAACGGGGACAACGCCACCTTCCGCAGTCCACAGCTATGATGTGACAAGGGCAGATTTATGTCATCAAGGTGGTCGAATCACATGCCACTGTCCTATTAGTTCAGAAATTTCTCTGCCATTTTAATTTTATTCATGAGTTACTTAATTATCAGATACACTGGCTAAGTCTTGGATAGAGTAAAAATAATGAAATCCTCCCTTGATTTTGGTTTAAAATTAATAAGCATGACTCACTGCTAACTTGTACTTAGTAGCACTCGTCTCCCGAACATTAGCCGCTAGAGTGAGCATAGTGAGCATAAAATTTATGCTGAAGATGATCTATCGGGTTCGTAAGAGTTTTCTCCCCTGCAGAGGTGCTTGGGTCCAGCTCCACCCGATGTGAGACTACACAGGCAGTGTCCGCGCCGCTCACAGAACGGAGCGTCCCAGTTGGACACCGTCCCCGGGAGATTCGGTCCTCCTTGGGTGAAAGCCTAAGACATCAGGAAATGAACCTGTTCTCTTCCCGCCATGCCCTGGAAGGACCCAGTAAGCACTCAGTGCCAAGTTAGCACCGACAAGGGGGCCCACTCCTGGTTCTTAACAAAGGAATAATCACATCAAAAAATAAACCCATCTGAGGTGTGCCTGGCGGAGGAGCAGACAAGCCAAGGTGGGGCGGCTGCCCCTCCTCTTGCTCTCCAGGAAGCACCACCTCCTCCCTCGCTTCCGGCTCCCACCACACCAAGTGTGCACGCTGCTCTGCTCAGCACATAGTCCCTTCAACAACACGTTATGGTTTTTCATTGACAGGCAGATTTAGACTGTGAGAGAGAGAGAGAAAGGTCTTCCTTCCATTGGTTCACTCCCCAAATGGCTGCTATGGCCAGCGCTCTGCCAATCCGAAGCCATCCACATCATACATGGGCTTCAACATGGAATCCCAGGGTGCAGACCCCAACATGTGTGAGAGACGTGAGCCATGCACACCATACAAGGTTCAGACCCTGCAGGAGCAATGCTCATCCACAGGCCCCCCCACACACACACACAAATGTGACCTGCTGTATGGCGTGGTGACTCACAACCACAACTCCAGGTCAATGCATCGATCCAAATACAGTGAAAACATAGTAATATCAAGTGCACAATGAGATTATTTTTGTAAGCCACAATTTTAAAATTCTATTTAAAACTTTCTTGTTAATCTTCTGAATTTTATTCAAGTAACATTTGATAAATATTTTACATGTTTGCCAATTTCAATTTTAAATATTGGTGAAAAAAGTAAATTTAGCATGTTCAATCAATATTCTTGAAATATGATTTGTGGAACTGTAGTTGAAAATGTTATCATAAATTTGAGGTTTTTTATTGTGATATGTAAACATATATCCTTCAGTAGACATTTTTTCAAAATTACAAATATATATTAAAGCATGGTGATAAAAATTGCATGGTTATGCTATGTTTTATAGCATTCCTTTGAATAATTTTCTAAACTTTTTTTTGCAAATTTTAATATTTCTATTTCACAAAAATTATAGCTATGGGGATATTCTATTATCATTTTCTTGAAATAAAAGAGAAGTTTGCTAGTTTAACATCTGTGAAATCATTCAGCATCAGCTAATTTTGAAGTTCTAGCCCAGAAGTGACAGAGATCTTGGAGAAAACATTGCAAATTATTTCATTAGACATTTGTAAGCATTTAGCTCTCGGTTAAGCATCAAAAGATTGATTGCATGCCCTTAGGATGTTTTATGCCTTATTACAAAGATAAATATCTTGTTCAAATTCACGCAACTACTAAGCATCAGAATTAAGGATAAAACAGGATTTTGAATCCACGTTACTGCACGTGTGGGTATATTTGACTGGAAACCAGGACATACATAAATTTAAAGTAATTTTCCACCTGGAATCCAGAAAAATTGTGTCTAATGCCAGTGGAGAATGGTGTGGACTTGTTATCCCATTTATCACCATGCCACAGGCAGGCGGGATGAGGACACCTCTGTGCTGTGGGGCTGCATTGTCTCACCATGAGCACCCCCGCCTGTTGGCCGAGTGACACCTGCTGTTCTTTAGGGTCCTTCCACGGTCAGGTAGATCCCGATCAGCAGCCCAGCTCTGCTGCTCTCGGTCATAACACTTTGAAAGAAATAACTCAGCTATTTCTGCAGACTACAGCATAAGCAAATTCACTCCAGAAATTTAGAACAGAATGTCTGGTGGGGATGAGAAATTGAACATAGATTAGAGAATTTTTTCTGTAAACTAAAATAAAGATCAAAGATATTAGCAAAACAATAACAAAAACATGCACATAAACAAAAACTGAGAAAATTAAAAATATAAAATTCTGGTGCAGAGAAAGAACACACCAATTATGCTACAATTGCACCATGGAATAACAAATAGAAAAGAAAATCTAAAGCTGCAATCATATCCAAAAATGTATATTAGTAACACAAACATTGTTTAGCAATGTAGGTTACCAAAAAATAAGTACTATGTGGTTCTATTCCTAGAATTTGTGAAAAGGTAAAACTAAACGATCCCATTTTCATGGTTACATTTGTGAGAGTGGCAATGACAGGCAGCAAGTAAAGGGCAGCCCGGGAATGGACTGGGAGCCAGGCGTGCCCGGGCATCTGCCTGGGTATTGTGCACATGGGTGGGACGATCACGTGAGCCTTCCATGGGCTGTGCACGTATGATGTGCACACAGGTGGGGTGATCAATGAGTCTTCCATGGGTTAGGTATGCACGATGTGCACATGGGTGGGATGAGGGCATGAGCTTTCCATGGGCTGTGCATGTATGATGGGCACATGGGTGGGGTGATCAATGAGTCTTCCATGGGTTAGGTATGCACGATGTGCACATGGGTGGGATGAGGGCATGAGCTTTCCATGGGCTGTGCATAAATGATGGGCACATGGGCAAGATGATGTTGCACACCTTCCTCAAGCTGTACATGTATGATGGGCACATGGGTGAGATGATTGCATAAACCACACACATGTGGCTCAGTGAATTGATGGCATAAAATTTACTGAGCTGTATATGCATGATGCAAACATTTGATACATGCGATTCTTTTTTTTTTTTTTTGACAGGCAGAGTGGACAGTGAAAGAGAGAGAGAGACAGAGAGAAAGGTCTTCCTTTCCGTTGGTTCACCCCCCAATGGCCGCTGCGGCGGATGCACTGCGCTGAACCAAAGCCAGGAGCCAGGTGCTTCTCCTGGTCTCCCACGCGGATGCAGGGCCCAAGGACCTGGGCCATCCTCCACTGCACTCCCGGGCCACAGCAGAGACCTGGACTGGAAGAGGCGCAATCGGGACAGAATCTGCACCCCAACCGAGACTAGAACCTGGTGTGCAGGCGCCACAGGCAGAGGATTAGCCTTGAGCAGCGGCGCTGGCCACATGAAATTCTTAATAAAATGTTTTAGGGTGACTATGTTTTAGCCTAGTAAGACAGTGCATCATTTTTCTCTTTTAATAATTTTCCTATTTAAAAAAAGATTGTCAGCCCAATTAATAAAAATGGGAAAACTGCCTCAAGCAACAACTAAAAAGAACACAGAGAAGGTGTGAACAAACAAAGCAGATCCTGGCCTGTCCTTGTCTTCCACTCCCTCCCCCAGGCTCTGCACAGCTTAGGGCTGAGATTCAGTGACCCCTGGACGACCACGAGGAATATTCCTAAAGGCATCCTCTTAAACATGGGGGAGCCACAGCCGTGTCCCCGGGGACGCCAGGACACCTGCAGCTCCCAGCTGCACCAGGGTCCTTAGCGCCGCCAGCCAGGGGGGCTCTGCTCTGACCTGCAGACCGCAGAGCTGGGACTCAACGAAGACCCGCGACAACAGGCATCAATGTGACGAAATGAAGACTCGCTTTACACAAAGCTACAAAAGATAGAAAATAATGACAGAAAATTTCACCCACACAATCTCAGGAATACACTTACAAAATCCTACACGATGAAAATCCCCAAACGCTCCTGCAAAACACAGAAGTAGATTTGAACAAGTAGAAAAACATACCGTTCTGTGATAGAATGGTTCCGCATCCTACAAACAGCAGGTTCCCCAAGTTACAATGAGCTCTTGACGGGGTACCAGGAATATTCCAACAACACTATTCCAGGAGTTACCAACGATGAGTTTAGCTTATGTTAAAGAGGAAGTGATACGTTTCGTACAGTTTGAACACTAAACACAGCAGAACAATGCATTCTACTACACTGAATTGAAACACTCGGAGCTCCTGGCTTCAGCCTAGCCCAGACTACCAGAAGAGTGAACCAGCAGGTGGGAGGTTCTCTCTCTATTTCTCTCTCTCTCTCTCTTCCCATGTGTGTGTATGTCTGTCTCTCCCTCTCTAGATAACTCTGCCTTTCAAACAAATAAAATAAATCATTAAAAAAAAAGAGACAAGATCAGTAATAACTACATCCCAGCCCCAGACAGCCCTGTGTGGACGGTAGGGAAATTGATTCATGGTGTCGTTGCTCAGTGAGATTATCTTGGGCATGACCATGGTACTGTATTTACATAGAAATGCCAGATACTCCAGAAATGTCTGCAGACACATGTGAACTTTAGCTGGAGTGTTATCTGCATGTGTGTGTGTGTGTGCACGTATGTGTGTGCGTGTGCATGTACGACCATGGTACCATAGATACAAATGCCCTTTACTCCAAAAACCTCTGCAGACACATGTGAGCTTTAGTGTTACCTGCATGTGTGTGTGTGTGTGTGTGCACGTTTGGAAACAAAAAGCAGTGGGTCACACACAGGGACTAAGGACAACTCACCCGCTTCATTGAAACCAGTAATAAACCTTCCAGCGAGAAACAGAACTGGGAGGGACAGAAGCGGCATGACAAAGAATCGAACCTCCCCGGAAAGGGGAAGGAGCTGGTGCGACACGCAAGTGGCGCCGGCAGAGGAAGAGAAAGGGGTTCCCCGGGCCCCACCAGGAAGCTTACAGCCTAGAGGCAAACCCATCTCAGGACAAGATACGCGGTGGGAAGTAACTGAAAGAGGTTCAAACGGAAATGAGAGAAACAAGGAAGACTGGGCGACAGGCAGCAGAGCTTCCAAACAGGGGTAGAGACGCGCAGCCCCTCTCACCCCGGAAAGATCCGTGCTAGAGGCGGTTCCCCAAAAGAATCCTACATCAGGGGCCAGCAAGGCTCAGGTGGAACCCAGCCTTGGCAGCCAGGGCCAGCTGGACGCCAGGAAAGGAGAGGGACAGGGACCCGGCCGGGGACTGACCATGCACGTGGGCAGGAGAACAAGACTGGACGCCTCTCCTGGGCTCGGCTCCAGAACACAGGTCGGGGCGGGGCAGTCCCCCGTGAGACCCTGGGTGTGAGTGGGCTGGAGAAGCAGGGTGGGTCTCCAGGGCCAGCCACCGCCCTAAGCACCAGGACCCACCAGGGTCCAACACGGGCTTGGGCTTGGACTCCTGGCCCCAGAGCTGTGAGGGAAAGAACCAGGCGTCCTGGAAAGCACCTGCGGTGAACAGGAAGGAGTTTCCTGGCCGTGGAGAGAAGGAGTTCACACAGGGGAGCCTCACGGCAGACATAAAATGGGGTGGATCTATTCTGAACCAGAATGTGGAAACTTCTTAAAACGTGAATCTCCATGACACAGAATTTGCAGAAACTCTTCTATTATAAAGACAATGCTACTATTTGTGGAGTAGAGTAATAGGAGAGATCACAAGGAAATGCGATGTCCACTATTAGGAGACTTGCTACGTAAATATATAAAAATGCAGGATACTACCCAGGGGCTGGAATCTTGGGTTTCATCTACTTACACTAATGGGTGGTCTACAGATTCTATTTAATAAAAACAAATGAAGAAATCCTCATAAGTACAACCGGATTTTCACAAATATAATAAAATTAAAACAAACATCTTAGATGTTAGGGTTTGCAGCACTTGTTGAAGCCGTGGGGGGAGAAACGTGACAGTAGTTAGGGTGTTAGGTCGGGGAGTGAGTGTTTCCGGGGCTACGCTGGCTGAGCTGCCCCAGGTTGTAATCTCAAGGATTATATACACAGGAACTGCTGTTCTTAGAATCTGCTGTTATCTTCCTGAGGTAGAACGTTGCTAATAACATAGAGAGCTCCACAGAGGACCCCGGACAGCTCAAAATCAGAATCGATTTTCCTGATGAAGAAAGGGCTGAACCCATCGATGGCATGAGCACACAAGGATCAAGGCACTTTTTCAAAGATCTTCTCTGATAGCCAAGTCTTTGGTTTCAGTACTGACAACTCCTCAGGGGGCCAGGCCAAAAGAGAGGGTCAGGTCGCCAGCAAGGTAGAATCACCCGCCACTCTTCTCCCTGATCAGAACAGCGCTGAGCCAGGCGTGGAAGCTGCATTGACAGATCTGATGCACAGTGAAGGTGCTCGCAGACGCTCCAGACCTCAGGGACGCTGACACCAGCGGATGTTCTGAAGACCCCGTGGTTAAACCCAGGAGTGAAGTCAATGTAGGGACCTTCTGGGCTCTGCCCCCACACTGATGTAAACCACAGGGGGGCCTGTGCATCTGTTCTCCACGCGCTCCTGGTCACCCACAGCCTTCTCTGCAGGCATCACTCCGCTCCACCTGTGCCTGCTGCTGTGATGCCCCAGGGCTGGAAACCTGAGCTGGGGTCACCTCGCTCCCTTCCTCATAGCGCTCCCCTTCCGCTCACTGCTCCCCGTTGTCACTGCTGCCGGGCAGGTGTGAGGCACGGAGGATGTCTCAGTCCTCAGCTCCCGGATGGAGACCCCTGCTGGAAGCATCCAAGCTCCTCCAGCCTGCTCCTTCTTCGGCATCAGACGTAACTGAACAGTTGTATCCGTTTGCTGGGCCATCCCAAGAAGCACCAGCAGCCCAAGGCGCTGGCTCGCAGTGCTAGAAGTGGAAGCTCAAGCTCAAGGGGCCGGCCTGGCCTCCGCAGATCTGCTGTGTCACGTGGGCTGTCCTCTGTGTGCAGGGGTGGGGCAGAGCTACCGCAGGCCACCAGGCTTGTTGGGTTAAGGCTCCACTTCTGTGAATTAATTTGATTGCTTAAGCCCTTCCTTTCAAATACTGGGAATCCTGAGAAAGCTCTGGAGAAACATGTACTAAGAAAAACTATGCATGGATTTCAAAATTTCTCACAAGAAATAAATCTACCTTTGAATTCAACTTTCCATAAACTTCTCGAAGTGCCCCCATGCACTCTCATTGGGGATTTAGGGCTTCCACTTAGGAATCGAGTCCCTAGCATTCGATTACAGTAGAAATGAACATTTAGTGCAATCCTTGTTTTATACAGAAATGTGTCCATCTATTTACGTAAGCTTGCATCTGAATCATTTTAAGAAGAGACTCGGGCCGGCACCGTGGCTCAATAGGCTAATCCTCCACCTAGCGGCGCCAGCACACCAGGTTCTAGTCCCAGTTGGGGCGCCAGATTCTGTCCCGGTTGCCCCTCTTCCAGGTCAGCTCTCTGCTGTGGCCAGGGAGTGCAGTGGAGGATGGCCCAAGTGCTTGGGCCCTGCACCCCATGGGAGACCAGGAGAAGCACCTGGCTCCTGGCTTCGTATCCACAGCAGCCATTGGAGGGTGAACCAGCGGCAAAGGAAGACCTTTCTCTCTGTCTCTCTCTCTCACTGTCCACTCTGCCTTTCAAAAAAAAAAAAAAAAAAAAAAAAAAAGAGAGAGAGAGAGAGACTCTGGAACTTTGTCCATCAGATTTAATGACGGTTATTTCCGAAGGTGAGATTATGTCCGTGTTCCTTCTTATTTCCCTCTCTGCATGCTTACTTGCTCTTTGTGCTGATTCAGTTCTTTCAAATTAGAAGTAACGAAAACAAATTGTAAATGTCAAGAAGGCAGAAGTGCTGGTTGTCAAAATAACCACGTCAAAGACGCAGCATGTGCTGAGGCACTCTGCTCCGGTGAAGCTCCGCTTTGTTACCACAAACTGAGTTTCTCACGTGCTAGGCTTTGGGGGAAAACTCAAAGGTTTGTTCTCGTAGAACGTATGGAAGGTGAGACAGAAAGCAGTAATGAAAAGCCAGCAAAATCACTGGTGAACTAAGGAAGAGGGAGGGTGGCATTCCATAGAAGGGGTCTCGCTCTGCTGGGATGACACCACCCCTGTGACAGCTCTGCCGGGACAACAGGAGAAAAGGGGTCATCCGTGGCGGGAGGAATCTGCACTGGGCACAGCCTGTGCTAACACTCTGAGCCCTAGGGCAGGTCTGGAGGCCTGAGGATGAAAGCACTTTGGAGATGATCAATGCTTAGGATAGGTAGGCGACATCACTTTGTAAGAAAAGTGGAAAGAAATCCTGGCTTTACCATAAAATGAAGAAGAAACATTGAAGTATGTCAAACAACACATGATCAGCTAGCTAAGCCAGAGGACTTCAAAAAGTTCATGGAACTAGAATTAAAAGAGAAATTTATTTTGGTACAAAAAATGCAATTCATGCATCCAAGGAGTGTTCAAGTGGTTCATGGAAAAAGCACACTCTGGACAACTCACATGGATTTCAAAGTCAAGCATCTTTCAACTGCATTTTCTGTGTGATTTTGAAGTGCCCTCGTGTGAATGATGAATCGCAGAACTTGAGAACAGAAACCAAGGTCAGTCTTGAGGCTGCCGTGGGTCAGGGGGGACAAGCACAAGGCCAGGAGAAGAGAGATGTGTGTGAGAGCCGCCTGGGGATCTGGGGATGGGATTACCTGGAAGGTAGAGAAGGAAAGAAGGAAGGGGGTTCCCCCACCAGTTTCCTGTCTCACACGTTGGATAGTGACACCAGCTACGGAGCTGAGGCACAAAAGTTATCTTGCAGGGAATCATGTGAAAACAAGAAATTTAGAGAAACTCATGATACAGAGGAGTTAGAGAGACAGAGACTTAGGGAAAACCCAGCCCATTGCAAGGATTTCAGACAAGGGAAGGAATGAGAGAAGCTAATTCCCAGAGAGGTCTGACTCACTCTTCCTCATGCGTGTCCACTTCCCCGTTCTCTTTGATGAGAAGGAGGGCGTTGTGGACTCCTCCGGAAGCAGTCGCTCACAAGACTTCCTGCTACCACTTCACCATTTGACAGAATCACCCAGGGCGGAGGCTCATGGGATTTTCCTGTAGCTGCTGTTTTGGCTGATGGAACCAGCAAGGTCCTTATCCAGGAGTATCCCATCAGTCCACACCTCCCAGCAAATATTAGCCATGGCGCTGAGGAGTACAAGGGCTGCACTCGGCTTCACGCACTGTCCCTGGAATGTGAAGTGGAAGTCGATCACTCACGAAGACTCGGTTACTCCACGATGCACTCTGAAATAGAGCTCTCTCCCTCCCTGACAGTCTCTGGCAATGACAGTGCCATTTTAGCTTTTGTGAAGTCCCAGTCTCCCCCAGGCACAGGATTGCTGACCGTCAGAGCCTGTTCCTGGACCACAGAAAGGTCTAGAAGTGACGAGCGTAACACAGAGCCACATCTTCTCCCAGAGAGCTTTCTCTGGGAGTGTATTTGGCAATATTTACAAAGAGCAATAAAATGGTTATAGTTTTGCCCTAATGACATCACCACTAGAAAGCATGACTAATAGTAATCAGATCTGCACAAGACCGATGTTCAATGATATTTGTCGCCATTTTCTTGTATTAGCTCAATAATGCAAATGAAATGATGCAATTTACCAAAAGGCTTAAATATTGCCTATAAAGTATGATCTCAACTTTATAATAAAATAAATAGATGCCTATAAAAACATAAAATAGGAAATGTGTCAAAATGTTGAAATGAATTAAAATGTTGGCACTGGTCTAGAATTTCGGAGATTCATTTTCTGTGCAGTAGCTGCTTCCTGCCCAGCTCTCAGTACGTGGCCCTGTTATTCCACGTTAAGGAGTCTCAGTGGCGTGCCGAGTAACGTGTGGTAAGAAGGTGGACACGTGAAAGGAATCAGAACCGTGCTGTGACGCAGAATCCCGAGGCACTCACGCTGAAGATCCCACCCCAGGATGCCCTGGAGACAACCTCGTGGGCCGTAGGAAGTGAGACACTGCCAAGCGGCTCTGCCTTTGGTGGACAGTGCAGAGTTCCTGAGGTCTTGTGTAGGGCCCCGGGCATGTGGGCCCTACACGGAGCAGGTGTCTGATGATCCTGAGGTCCCGCACCCTCCGTGTGCCAAGTTGAGGCAGAAGTGCCTGTCAGGTGGGCACAGGAGGGGGCCTTTCCTGAAGACTTCTCTCTCATTCTGTCTCTCCTTCTGCCCAGTTTCCAGCAGGAAAACCCACTAATTCTGCCCTGGAGGATCAATTCCACTCGCAATTCTTGCTTTTGGTTTTTCCATTCAGTTATTTTCCTTCATTTGCACCTAAATTATTACAGGTGATTCAGGAACAGCCCGTAGGACAGCTGGGGACTTGTGTTGTGCACTGTTTACTAATTAGTGGACGCGGATTCATGTGTAGAACGTAGTTGCTGTGTCGTACTGTTGATGCCTCTTGGAAGCCTGATGTGGGGGTCTGTGTTTAGCTTCCGTCCACTGTTGTAGCATCAGGACACAATGCCCACAGGCCCGGGGCCCTACGCCAGTGCCCGTTCTCCCTGGAGGCAGCTGCCTCTGGTTGCTCAGCCCCTGGGAAGCTGAGAGAGGGAGGCGGCACCTTCAGAGGTGCTACTGCATGATGGATGATGAATTTTAGCTCCTAGGAATTCCCAGACGCTTGAGTTTTTTGGCAGAAATGCATTCCGAGTGAAATGCCATCCAGTCCACCCAAAACCTGCTGAACTGCAGTGTTTGTTGCTGCTACCAAGAGCAGGTTTTCAATGGTCAGGGAGAACTATTTTATTTTATTTTTTAGATTTATTTATTTATTTGAAAGGCAGAGTTACACAGAGAGAGGAGGGGAGGCAGAGAGAGAGGTCTGCCACCCACCAGTTCACTCCCCAGTTGGCTGCAGTGGCCAGAGCTGTGGTCAGCTGGCTGTGTTTTCAAACCCTCCCTGGAACAGAAGCTGGTGGTCACCTTGGAGGGCGCACCTCTCTGGAGCAAAGATAGCACTGAACTCTCCCTAGGGACCTTACGAAGACAGCACACGTGGATGGGAAGAAGCCAACTAAGCATTCAACAACCACACGTAGTCAGCATGAACAGCACATGTTCACAGCCCTTTCCCTGGGAAAAGCTCTGTCCAGTACCGACTCCGTTCTCATGGTCAGGACTGAACCCCTTCTGTGCACCTCGCACTGCGGGGGCCGTGTGCCTGTGCCGCTCGATTCCTTACTTATTTCCAGTGCAGAGTGAAAGAGCACACCCTGGGCTGGGGCCGCCCGCTCCTCCCAGGCAGTAAGGCAGCAGGTTCCCACACGAGAGTCTGAGCTGAAGGAAGCAAGACAAGGCGCCCGGATCCCCTCAGAGGCCTGCAAAGGGAGCTTCCCTGGAAAGGTAATGGCGTTCTGGGGGGGGGGGATATTTGGAGGGACCCATCCGTGGCGTGGCCACCCCAGTGCCCGCACCCCAGCGCTTCCAAGAGCTGCCGCCTGGCCCTGGGAGGCCTGCTGATGAAATGTCAAGTGTCCTCGTCAGCAGGAGAGCATCCCATCAGCACCTCATCTGCCGGGCCCAGAGCAGGTGCTGCAGGCTGAGTGCATGGAAAAGGCCACGCATTGCAAATGAAGCCTCCAGGATGTTAAAATGGGAGGATGCTCAGCGAGTCTGAAGAACCTAATGGCAATGATAATTCAGAAACGATTAATAATTCATGTACTTCATGCAGATTCTCACTAGTCTGCTGGTGAAGCGAACGTTTCATTCCTGGTCTTCTCCCTGCATCCCTAAAGTATAAGCAGTGACTACAACACACATGCGATCAATGCTGTGTGTTCTTTCCAACCGGGAACTGGTACCACGTAAGTCACTGTGAAACGGCATGGGATGGTGCTACATCTTCAGCCACTTTTTTTTTTTCAGAATAAAATTTCTATTATAATGACACAGAAAAAATAACATAAGCATGTGTTAATAAGACTGATGTTTTGGGGAAGTGTCATCTAATATTGTAGTCAGTAAAACACACTCCATAGAGCACTGAATTTAATTGAAGTCAGAAGGACTTGAATTCTGATTGCGAACTCTAATCTAGAAGGCTCAATTTTGTATTTCCCTGCCTAAAACTAATCACAGTATTTAGCATGATTTTAGTTTCCATGCACTGCAACTCTGCAGTCGATAATAGCAGTTTCTACTTGCAGGAGAAATGACGCTCTATACAATCAACATTCTTTTGTATCCCGTAGCAGTTGCCTGTGGGCTACATCCGGTAGCAAAGGCAGGTATTCTTTAGCTGCAAGAATTCAATGAATTAAACTGTTAGAGATGATGATGGGGATGAAACTGCCCCTTGGTGAGAATCCAATGTGCACCAGTTTTCCCATTAGGAAAATAGTCAAGCCGTGTGAGAAGCTGTTGGATAACTTTTTATGTAAAATGAAGTTTTACAAAATTGTTTTAACAGCAGTGCTGATACACACAAACAGTTCCTGCTTTTTTCTTTCTTCTTCCTTTGTTTGTGTTTTGAATTTGAGCTCCCACATAAAGAGAGAACATACGGTATTCATCTTTCTGGTCCTCCAGTGACGTCCATTTTCCTGCGAAGGTAGGATTTCTCTCTTTTTTAAACCTGGAGAAGAATTTTAAACACTTGGGTCATTCCTGAGCCGCACTGATGTGGGGCAGAGGGATCTGCCTTCCAGTGGTTCTGCGGCTCAGGCAGCGAGTGGGGCCTGCACCAGGACTGCACCCGTGGCCCTGCAGCTGGAGAGAGAGCGCCGCTCACACGTGGCTTAGCTGGAGGTGGAGAGCGGAGCGATCTGCGCAGCTGCACACGCTAGGATTCCAGAGCCTGCCTGTGACACCTTACCCCCATCAGAAGCTTTGCGACCTTCCCTGGGAGCGTGAAGGGCACGGACGGTGACACTTGTGAACATTCCGGACGTGTGAATCTGCTGTGTGAGAGACAGTGGTAGACACAGAAACACAAACACACGCAAGTGGTAGACACAGAAACACAAACACACGCAGAGTAGGGAGAGAACAGGCAACAGACGATGGAAAGGTATGGATGACAGGGAGCTATAGAACAGTAGATAGATGACGGCTAGACAGACAAACTAAGATATGGATGGCAGACAGACAGAGCTGATAGAGAGGTAGATAGATGATGGCTAGACAGACAGACAGATAGTCAAACTGCCTTGTTGAAACCACACATGGAGAAGCAGCTATTTTTCTGGGAGTATTTTACTTACTGCTCCTCATTTTTATTATTACTTGGTAATTACTCTTAAAGAAATCTACATTTATTATGAAGCCCCAAGTTTCATGAGAAAGTACTGCCAAGTAGGCATTAGGCGATGAAAATGATCACAATAATACATCTTGGATTCGGTGGCGAAGTGATTCTATTTTCTCTTGGTTCTGCAGGGCTGCTAAGGAGTGCTGTCACTTAGAGCAGCCGTCACAAGGTGGAGGAGCCTACACTTTGAGCTCCGAAGGGCAGGAGTGTGTGTGGATGGTGCGGAGCGCTCTCATCCACTGCTGGCATGGGAAGAGGCCACCCCAGGACAAGGGGCACCACAGCACCATGTGCCCGGCACAGGCCCCTCTGTCCCCAGGGCCCCCGCCCGCCTCCTGTGCAGCCCTGCTCAGGGATCCCAGGCGCTGCCCACAGGGCTTCCTGGCTGCCTCTGCCGACTTTCCTTCAGGCTCCTTGGAGCTCCTTGGTCTCTCTTCTTATTTTAGTTTCATGTGATTTTGTTCTTGACTTTAGCCTTCTTTTGCCAACAAAGTATAATTAGAGTTACTGAATTTTTCATTAGTTTTCAACTTATTAAAATTAAAAATTTGGGGCCAGCGCTGTGGCACAGTGGGTAAAGCCACCTCCTGCAGCACCAGCATCCCATATGGGCACTGGTTTGAGTCCCAGCTGATCCACTTCCAATCCAGTTCTTTGCTATGGCCTGGGAAAGCAGTAGAAGATGGCCCAAGTGCTTGGGCCCTACACCCACATGGGAGACCTGGAAGAAGCTCCTGGTTCCTGGCTTCAGATTGGCTCAGCTCCAGCCATTGCAGCCACTTGGGGAGTGAACCAGCAGATAGAAGGACCCCCCCCCCACCTCTCTGTAATTCTGCTTTTCAGATAAATAAATAAATAAATCTTTTAAAAAATTAAAAATTTCAAAATAGAAGATCTTGCAGGCTTTAAAGGTCAAATTTTGAAATTGGACTTTTTTTTTTTTTTCAAATCCAGGGTATAAAGTGACATCACTGTTACTTGCACTGGTGTAGGTTCAGATAACCTAACTGGAGCAGATTAAGTGCCTTTTAAACTCTTTTAAGACCCAGTTAATTAAATTTTCTATATTAAATTATATTTAAGAATTTAGGTAATATTACTGATAGTGATTTCACATTTCTGGCAAATAAAATCTACACTCTTAGCCAAAGAACTCATCAGAAGCACTTAAACAATTTTGGAGATGTAACCTACAAAATTAAAAATCAACATTATGCTAAATTTCACAATACAATAATGCATTTAATCATATTGTCTTACATTTTGCAGCATAAAATTAAAGATTAACTTCTGAACTTATCTTAAATGCTAATAACATTTTATTTCATTTAAAATTTGGAAACATAAGTATACGTATGCTAAAACATACAGGGATGGACACCCCTGTGGGTATCTGTGTCCCATGTCTGAGTGCCTGGGTTGAGCCCGGCCTCCACTGTCCGGCCCAGCTTGCTGCCAAGGCACACCCAGGCCGGCCGCAGGGTCAGCGCAAGTGTGTGGGATCCTAGCACCCGCGTGGGCCACCCAGACTGAATTCCCAGCTCCTGGCTTCAGCCTGCCCATCCTTGGCTGTAGAGCCTTTTGGAGAGTGAACGAGAAGGCAGATCTTTCTGTCAATTTCTCTGTATCTCTCTCTACTTCTCTGTTTTTCAAATAAAATGAAAATAAATACATGTTTAAAAGAAGGAACCCACACCCTCTGATCTTAAATCCTCCCGTGGGCCCACTGAGGCTGCTGAGGTCTAAGTTTTTTCAAAAAAATTAAAATTAAAAGAAATTACAATAAAATGTACAGCTCAAAATGGTTTATTCAGTCAATTTGTCATTAGTGTAATGTACACCTCAAACAAAATGTGGAACATTTTCATAACCCCAGAAAGTTGCCTTGTGTTGAGACACGTGGAGAAACAAATATTCAGTCAACACTAATCAAAAATCGACGGCAATATCACTGCTGTGGTTTTGCTAGTTTTTGTTAATCTGCACTCATTATTAGACCCTGAAAAATGGCCTATTGTGCAGCAACATTGCCCAGGGCAGTCCTGCCCCACAGCGGAAGATGGTGGGTGTGGGGACACTGGGAGGACACTCAGGGCACCAGGCCCAAACGTCCCACAGTGCACTGGGCTCCTCCTCTACCCCAACCAAGAGCTCCCCAGCCAGAGTCCATGGTGCTGAACACGGGTGCACCAGCCCAGAGGGGCTTGGGTGGGTCCTCGTCCAGCCGGGATGCACTCGCTTGCTCGTCAGAGACATGCCCCGGGACACACCTAAGAGCTGAGGCTGTCGGGGAGGATGCTTTCTATCAACCTCAGAAGGAAATAGGCGGCCCTGGTGAAACATCGCTTCATCTACGGGAAACCCCTCCTCACTGCTGTGCGCGTGCAACTGGGCTGGTTCTGAAAACACACAGCTGGAGACCAAGACCTACCACAGTCAATGAAGCTGTACTCAAAACTTCATCCCCTGACTCTCACATCTTCATCCCCTGACTCTCACAACGTCATCCCCTGACTCTCACAACGTCATCCCCTGACTCTCACAACTGAAAGGACATTTTTATGATCTCCTCTCTTATCTTGAGTGAATTTCAAGTGTGTCTTTTGGATCATAATTCCAAAATCATTATCACAACTCTTCCTGGATAGTTTAATTTATTCCTATTTTTGAAAAACATTTATAGCTTCATCATCACGTCTCTTTCCAGTGTTTTACTTCTTGACTATTCCATATTTTCCTGAAACTGCATACGTCTAAAGCACAGATCCCAGTCACCCCTCCACAATGTTTCAATGCACAAAATATCCCAAGTTCTGGGTCCCTTTTATCTCTCAAATCCATGCATGTTTCTCTGTCTCTCCCTAATTATCTCCACGCTCTTCCAGACCACAAGCTGGTAACCACTTTTCCAAATTGAAAATGATAATAATTTAATGAACACCCTCAAATCCATCACCAAAACTTGAGTGTACCACATTTTCTTGTATTTATTTCCGTAATATTTTAATGAACATCAACACACTGCATCCCTAAAACTGTCGGTTTTTCTAAAAATTTCTTATACAATAAACTTAATAACATAAAGAATAATGTTATAGAAAAATATCTTGTGTCTATAATCTTATTCCCACTGTTTTGTTTGCTCAATTACCTGAAAAGTAAGCTTGCAAATGTGCAGCATGTATGTCTGATTCAAGAATTCTGGGTTAGCTATCGCCACATGCTGGAAACTCGAAGATGCTCTGTAGCACCAAGACATGCGATTCTGCTTCCCAGTGCCCGCCTTAGTAGGCACTGCGGCCTGGCTATGCTGTGCGGGCCAGTCGGGCTCCTGGACGTGCAGATCAGCAGGTTTGCCGAGGCAGCCTAAGAGCTTGCACCTCCTCTGATGGGGCTTGTCTCACACCGCTCCTCGGCGTGTTCACTGCCGTTCCTCACTCCTCAGTTTTGTCCGAAACACAAGGGTAAAATACGTCACATGTAAGGCTTCTTAAGGCCTGACTGGTCCAGCTGGAATCCCCACTTCACACTCTCGGCCCTGGTCACGTGGCGGTTCCAGGGGTGCAGTGAGGGGTGCTGTGACGGCACCCGGCAGATGGCACGGACGCGAAGGTGGAGCCACAGAGCCAGTCCTGCTGGCCACCTCATGGGCTTCCCACTGTCCTCAGGGCACACCCAGAGTCTCCTCGATGCCAAAACAGAACTAGAGTTTTTCCTTCAAAATTCCCGTATGTAACTCGGTACTGTCAGCTTTTGCTCTTTGAGGAAATTAAACTTGTATATCCTCATATAATTCAAGTTTTTTAACCTAACTGTAAGAAAATAGACTATGAAATAAATGCAAACAGCATTATTTCCATGAATTAATAAAATGCTTCCCCAATCACTGAAGAGATAGGGGAATTTGAGTGCCTTCAACTAACACTCTAGTGATCAATATTCATAAGCCAACTTATAATCAACTTTTTAAATTAATTTTTCACCTCAATGGTATTTGCTTAATTGGAAAGAAATTCACAGCTCTCCAAGAGAAAAAAGTGCGTATTTGTCAGGAGACACCAATAACCATTGAAAACAACTCGAGTTTCAGTAGGTAACAATCTCACTTAGAGACCAGCAAGAGGAAGTACGGGTGTGCGACTGGCGTGTCTTCCCTATAAGGAATTCGGAAGCTGGGGCTCCTCTCATTTTGTGGGGATAACAGCTTGGTCCTCAGCATCAGCCTCACGGACCCTGGAGACCCAGCTAGACTTTCTAGGATAAACATCTGTTAGCCACAATTAAGCACAAGGGCTCACCTGCTTACCAGTAGACCGGGAGACGAGTGAGACACAAGAATATGGTGCTGGTATTCGCAAGTCGGGTGAGTACATTTGAAACCCAGGCCCTTCTAGAAGGTGATGTATGTTAGCAAAGTCAAAACTGGGGAATGGGTTTTATGCTTCTCCAGAGTTCTCTGAGCATGCTTCACTGAATGTCCCCAATTATCCACTGAACTTGGCTTTCCTTGATCACTGACTCGAGCTAAAGATGTGCAACCTGCTGACACCAAGGAACAGTTGCACAGGACGAATCGTGGTGTAAACTCTGACACACACAGTCACGCACTTGATGATAATTGCAATTCTGTGTGTGTGTGTGTGTGTGTGTGTGTGTGTGTATACATCTCATGTATTTGTCAAGCACTTCATCGATGTGTTCTAATTTAATCATCACGGATAATTCACGGAAGAACTATTATTTATTTCTTTTTTTTGGGGGGGGGCAGGCAGAGTTGGCAGTGAGAAGGAGAGACAGAGAGAAAGGTCTTCCTTTTTGCCGTTGGTTCACCCTCCAATGGCCACCGCGGCTGGCGCACTGCAGCCGGCACACCACGCTGATCTGATGTCAGGAACCAGTTGCTTCTCCTGGTCTCCCATGGGGTGCAGGGCCCAAGCACTTGGGCCATCCTCCACTGCACTCCCGGGCCACAGCAGAGAACTGGCCTGGAAGAGGGGCAACCGGGACAGAATCCGGTGCCCCGACCGGGACTAGAACCCAGTGTGCCAGCACCGCAAGGTGGAGGATTAGCCTAGTGAGCCGAAGCACCAGCCAAGAACTATTATTTCTATTTGGAATAGTTATTAGTTCTGTCTGGAAGTGAGGGACTGGAACACCATCACATGCTGGGGCAGAAGTTCAGTGTGTGAATGAGAGGCTGTGGAGCTTCCCTTGGGCCTGGATGCTGGAGGGGTGTCTGAGAGCCAGAGAGCCCATGGACCTCTAGGTTACTAGAACAACCCTGTCAGTGAGGAAGCCAGGTGCACCCGTGGAGGCAAGGCTGTACACAGTACGAGCTGTTGTGTGAGGCCCCCATGAACTCCTGCTTTTCATTGCCATTAGCCAAGGACCACTCCTGCTCACACAAATCCCTTCAGCCACTAATGAGACCCTGGTCATAAACATGCAGGCTCAGCAGCCACACCTCCTCAAAGAAACCATGGCACATGGTAGCCACTGCGAACTCTTTACCAATACCACATACCTAAGAAAGTTGCAGTTTTTTTTTTTTTTAAGATTTATTTTATTTATTTGAAAGACAGAGTTACAGATAGAGGTAGAGACAGAGAGAGAGGTCTTCCATCGCTGGTTCACTCTCCAGATGGTTCCAGTGGCCGGAGCTGTGCCGATCCGAAGCCAGGAGCCAGGAGCTTCTTCCAGGTCTCCCACATGGGTGCAGGGGTCCAAGGACTTGGCCATCACTCACTGCTTTCCCAAGCCATAGAAGAGAGCTGGTTTGGAAGTGGAGCAGCCGGGACTCAAACCTGCACCCATATGGGATGCCGGTACTTCAGGCCAGGGCTTTAACCCACAGCACCAGCCCCAGCAGCTTCTTACTCCTTTAACATAGAACCTTGCCATTTCTTACAGATGTGTATGCTACAAATAATCATTGCTCCGAGTTCTGGTGAGCCTAGAATCCAGAGCAGGGTGTGATGCGGTGAGGCACGGCAGAGAAAGGATGTCCTGAATTAGCTGACAGTAGACCTCGACTCCTGCAAACACAATGTCACATCAACTGAATTAAATACAGTGACAAAACTAGCCAGCAAAGGATGAGCTCACTGTCTTGTGATAACAATTCCAGGCAATCCGAGCATTCAGGAATCATCAATCATTTCATATACAATGAGCTCCTCCTCTCTGGGGAACTCATATTCTCTCTCTCTCACCTCTCTCTCTCTCCCTCTCTCTCTCTCTCTTCATGGCAGCTTCAAGAACCTCAGCATTTCTCACAAGCTACCTTGAGCATCAAAATGTTTTCTTATTATTTACTTACTTGAGAGAGAGAGAGAGAAAACATGTCATCTCACCTAGCAGTTCACTCCTCAATGCCTACAATGGCCTGGAACAATGAGGCTGAAGCTGGGAGTTGGGAACCCACTCCATATCTACCAACACTGATGCTCCCCAGAGCTGCCATTAGTAAGAGCTGCTGCACACAGAACTGAGACTTGAACTAGGGCACACGGGAACCCGACAGGAGTGAGTGGCTCAACAGGCGCCTCAACCGCTACGCCAAATGCCCCACCATGAAGTCACGTCTGCAGTCCTTTACTCCTTCCGTGAGACGTAAGATTGGACCTTCCCCAATGTTGGAAGCCAAGCATTTACTTACTTAGAATAAGATTGGATTTTCCCCAATGCTGGAAGCCAAGCGTTAGCTATTTTCAGTTCACACGACTGTCATCAGGATTGCATACACATTTTCTTCTTCCATGGGACGAAGCTCTACAGACTTCCTTTGTACCTTCTGAAATGTGAATGAAGGACTCATTTTCTCTGCCACATGTGACTCTCTTGAGTGTTATCCTTTGGCTGGCTACGTGATGAATATGAGACATTTGAGATAACTAATTTTGTTTACTACAGATAATATAAACCCATAGTCAAACTGTGTTCATTTTTATGTAGCAGAAAGGTAAATGCTGTGCACAGTATTTCTACTTTATTATTTCAAAGGTATTTTCACATTACCAAAAAGATAGACCTCACACCCCCAAATTTGCCAAAAATAGAAGGTGATGGAATAACTAACTCGACATTTTTCATAGGGATATAAAATTTTCTAGAAAGTTGTTTCATAATTTAAGCCAAAAAGTGGCATATTTCCATGCCAAGGAGGTGCAGCCAGCTTGCTGACTGCCCTGCTAGGAACGCCACCCTCTCCCGAGCACCCTTGCCACTCAGGTGCCAGCTGGAGGCCATTAGCAGAGTCTGACAGGGATCTGTGCTTCTAGAAGACACAGGCTCCCGGGAAGGGACAATGTTTTCATGTCAGTTCATCCAGTGTTGGTTACCTGGGTCACTTAGCTAGTCGTTGTTTGAGTTTTATTTTTCTCATGAAATTTTCACTTTTGAATTATGGAATAGTTTTTAGCATTTTTAAAGTTGCCGCTTAACAATAGCAATCTAGGAAGTTAATAACCTGCAGCCTGTGGATCTCCACGTGGAACGGATGTCCCAGCTGTTACACTTGTCTGAAATGAAGGTGACTTTCTCGTGTTCACATAGCTCTGCTAGTGAGGACTGGTCTGTGCATCCGTGTCATCACACCCACAGTGCGGGCAGACCTGAGGTGCTGTCGGCCACTCTGCTGAGATCAAACAGCAATGAGGAACAGATGACGGGAAGTGGAGCGAAGGTGGTCACTGTTAGAAAGTGGCCACTCGATTGAATTTGTTTCTAGTGTTTTGTGGGAGGTAAAAGCAGTAAATGATGGAATTGTATATTTAGATGAGGAGATTTCTATGCCATGTGTGCAAGGAACAGCTTGATTTCTTATCCTTACTGCTCATAATAAAAGGTGAGAGGAGATATAAAATTGAAGGGATTGCTAAGGAAAAGGATTTAGAATTGAAGACTTGAAAAATGATATGCCTATGTGTAAAGCAAAGAGATTTAAAACAAGAACAAGGAGGGAGAGTGGTGTGAAACAACACCGGTGATGTCAACTAGCCATTGCACTTGCTGAAGCAGATCATGTATGAACCCCGTCAGCCACCATCTCACTCCTTAAAGAGGCGGCACTGATGTCAGCCACATTAGCAGAAGCCAGGGGCACAGACGGCGCCACAACGGCAGACACAGGCAGCTCAGTTCTCATCTCAGCAGCAGCTGCCGCTGCTCTGGGACTAAGTGCAGGAGTAGATGACCTTGAGGGTGACTCAGAGGTCCTTAGGGTGGGGTCTCCCCTGAAGCCCTGGGGCAGGGCTGCTTCCACCTTGACTTCTAAGGACTGAAGAGAGAAGAAGAAGGACTAGGAGAGAAGGCTCACTGTTCCCATCTGGACTGCAGCGCACGCTACTCATGGTTTCCATAGCGATGGCACAGACGGGTCACGCAGGCTTGGTTCTGCTGTGGCCTTCCCCAGATACAACAGTCAGTCTGCTCTAAAGTGAGATCTCTTGTTAAGTCAGATTCCAGAATCACTTCGTGTTTAGAATTTGGATCCATTCTGTCCTCCCGAGAACGTCCTCCCTCGTGGACTCTGTGAAAAATCTGTTGTTTTCTTAATCAGTCTTCACATGTGCGGCCTTTGACCACTTCCCAGATCGAAGCTTTTCCTTTCTTACGAAGCTTCCAATGTTCTGGGATAAAAAGCCATTCTTTCTGGGGTGTGTGTGGAATGAAGGCGATCCTGGCTATTTCTCAAAATGTTTACTGCCTGTCCATAGAATCCTAACATTTCCCCAAGCATTCCATTTCCCGGCCACCATTCCCATTGTCATCACTTTTCGCCCTCATGACAACTGAACACATTAACTGCACAGCTCTGGAGGCTGTGTTTTCGGCTGTGTTGCACTCATTCCTCTTCAGGCCCCAGTCTTTTCTAAGAACAGAACTTGATATGATGTTGGAGGTAAGGCAGAATGCTGACAATCCTTGTCTACTGAGAACAAACTGTTTTCAGAAATATGTGTGCTACACATGAAACCCGCTCTCTTTATATTAACAAAAATTTAATCTATGCATGCTCATGTCTACCTTGGGCAGCTCTAGTCATCAGCTTGCTACCACTCACTTGACAACTATTTGTTATAATTAGATGTTACTACCTGTTTGTCACAATGCTAAGTCGGTAGGATATTGATTGTTGCTTGGTATTGCAACGCCCACACATGGTCTATTGTTAAAAATTTCCTAGGTCTTGAAATGATAGAGCATGAAATGAAAAGAAAAAAATGTCCCACAGTATTTTTCTTGCAAGCTTAGTGTCAAATTGCTTGAGGAGTATTCTCTAAGGTAATGTTGTCAGACAAAATACAGGACATTTAGGTAAACTTAATTCCAGATAAACAATGAATTGTGTTTAGCACTTTAAGTATCCCTCATGTATTGCATAGGATATACATAAAATAACAAGAAACGCACATTTTTACAACTTCACATTTAGCCCATCAGTCTTATCTTTCACCTGGTAAATTACTCGTTATCGTTGTTTTAATGGAGCAGAGACACGGATTCAGAGTGGGAATGATGCAGCAGGACCTCAACACACAAGCCTCCACACACGTGCCACACCGCCTCCACACAGGTGCCACACCACCTCCACACACGTGACACACCGCCTCCACACACGTGACACACCACCTCTACACATGTGCCACACCACCTCTACACATGTGCCACACTGCCTCCACACACGTGCCACACCGCCTCCACACACGTGACACACCGCCTCCACACACGTGCCACACTGCCTCCACACACGTGCCACACCACCTCTGCACATGTGCCACACCGCTTCCACACACGTGCCACACCGCCTCCACACACGTGACACACCGCCTCCACACACATGCCACACTGCGCCTGCCTCTCCTGCACTTGCTGTGCATATCCCAGAGCAAACCACTGACCTTGGAAGAATGCCTGTCTACACCCCGTTCCACGCTGGTTCTAAAATCCAGCTTCCAGTGCTTTATTTGTATCACCTTATATATGAATAAATTCTTATTCACAAAGTCCCAGTCGTGCCTTTATTTCCTTATAATGCATTTCTACTACCAGTATTGCTCTTTTCAGTACAACTGTGCACATACGTGATTGCGGAAGACGTTGCCATATCCTGAGCAGTGGCACCAGGTCACACCCGAGCTCCTCCAGGTAGACGTCGCCTCCGTGGACAGGGTGGGCTCCTCACTGCCTGCAGAGATGAAGAACACACCCAGTGGCGTGTGGTGGGAGGGAGGAAGAAATGAGAGCCACAACAGGGCTCGATTTGGAGGGTTCTCGGGAAGTGGGATTGTCGTTGTCAGACAATGGGGCGACTCTGTCCCGCCTGTTGTAAGAAGCCCGGGGTCTTCACAGGAGGAAGAGGATGAGACTGAAGCTGTGCTGATGAGGAGGTCGCGCTCAGGGTGTCTGTGACCCGGCCGTCTGGCGGTTTGCAGGGAGCCCAGCTAGCAAGAGCTCTCTGGTGAGGCAGAATCGTGACGTCCCTCGGACCGGTCTCAGTTGTTCATGGTCTAAACACGACCTTCTCTGAGGCTGCTTTGCTGTGCGATTGCTTAGGTCTAATATGAAAAATAAAACCCTGGTTCAGGTCACTTTCTGAAGCTCCGTGGCTGTTTTAGTTCTTTTTGTTTATCATACCCATATGTTAAGCCACTGGATAGATAGTGCTACATCATCAGAAAGGAAAAAAGTAGGACTTCTAAGCAGAACTTACTAGACCTTTTACATGAATGCATGATTTGTTGACCTGTAACCTCAGCTTGAGCCTCCGGCCCTCCAGCTGAGCGGCAGACTTGACCTTCCGTGTGAACTGAAGGAGTAACAGACCTAAGGGTCTTTCTGCTGAGCCACTGGTCTCCCCCACCCTCCCAAATTCTCACTCCTGGTACTTGAATTCCCATCTTAGAAAAGAGCTATCCCCAAAGTTCAGTTGTGCGAGTCAAAAACCCTGGAATCAACCCCGATTCGTCTTTCTCTGACACCGTGAAGCTCTGTGTGTGTTAGCGCCAGTTTAAAATCTCAGAATCTGATCACTACTCACAGGTGCACTAAGGCCCAGCACCTCCCCTGAGGTCCAGCAACGATCTCCCAGCTGTGCTTCCCGCCTGCACAGGCCTTATCGTCTTCAGCAGGTGGAGTCCCGGTCCATGGCGCCACAGTGTAGCTCCCCCCAGTACCCATCACCGCGGACTCCAGGATCCTACTCACCGTAGCGCCATTTTCTGTCGGCCACGCCATCCAAATCCAGCTCCTTGTTCACTAACAGCCACTCAACTCCTTGTTGCTGTTTCCACATATAGACATGGTGTACTACAAGTGTGGTGAGTGTGGAGACGCTTCAAAAATTTCCTGTAAGGGGGATTAAAAGATAAGTTATTTTTAGCATAAAAATGCTGAAGTTGCATATACCACAAGTTTTTAAAAACATTGTGGAAAATTCATATTATAAAAAAATGAATTTCAAACTATTTTGCACAAAACAGACTAGTATTTATCCATTTTCCATACTTTTTGAAGTATCTGCATATTATAATATTTTATATGTAATAATGTAATTATAATGGAAATAATATAAATGCAAAAACAGTATATATACAATGCATCATTATATATTCAACATATTAGGTAACATAAGTATATGATATGTATGCATATATATATATATATATTTATATGCATCCAGAGAGAGGGAAACGGTAGGGAACAACCTTGCACAAATGTTGAAACTGGCAAGTCTAAAGTTCTCAGGGCAAGCCGGCCTGTGGGACGCCATGCGACATGTCCCTGTTTTACACTGAGACTGAATCCCCCTGTTCTCCGGAGACCTCAGTGTTGCTCTTATGGATTTGACCTGATTGGATGAGGTCCATCACATGACCCAGGTCCTCCTCCTTTTCTTAAACTCAGCGGACTGCAGGTGACCTTCACATCTGCCAGACGTCTGGACTAAGGTTGACCAAACATTTGGGCCTCCACTGAGCCAGGCTGGCCAGTCAGTCATCGGTGATCCCCTACTGATTTTTTTTCATATTATATTATTCCAGGGGGACATTCGTACACCCCTGACGATTTCCAGGTCTTTCTTTCATGCTGTGGCTCCTTCACGGATCTAGATTCCTACACTGTTTGGATTAGCTGAGTTGAAATACAGATAAACTCACCCCAGAAGAGGATCTGGTCATCGCAGCATTGGCCACTCTCCCAAGGAGCCTTAACCGGGACGCCCTAACAACCGGGCCACAAGTCTGGTGAGGGCAGCCGTATGCGAATACTTCAGAAAATTCCTGGAAAGTTGAATTAAAAGATGTGCATTTTAGTGCAAGCAATCTGAAATTCATGCATATAGGAGGTTTTCAAAAATTTCAAGAAAAGTGTATATATGAAAAATATGCATAGGTTTCAAAAAATTATGCTGAAATAAACCAGCATTGCGTGTCACTTCTCTATGGACTTTTTGAAGTTAGCTGTGGGTGTTTCGTATATGACCTTTGTTGTGTTAAGGGATATGACATCTATACCTAATTTGTTGGGAATTTTTATTATTAAAAGTTGTCAGATTTGGCAAATGCATTTTCTACATCTATTGAGATCAAATGGCTTCTGTACTTTGTTATGGTAATCACAGTTATTAATCTGTGTATGCTTAACCATTCTTGCATCTCAGGGATAAACCCCACTTAAGCACAGCGAAGCGTCCTTTCAGTGGACGGCTGAGTTTGGTGTGAGTGTGTCTCCCTGAGGACTTCCGGAGCTGTACTGTCCGGGTCATTGGTCTGCAGCTTTTCCTGCACTGTGTTTGTCTGGCTTTGATGTCAGGAAGTGCTCCTTCATCATCCACTTGTGGGAGAGTCAGAAGAGGATTAGGTTTAGTTTAGTTTAATTTAAACATTTAGTTTAAATGTTTGGTAGAATCCAGTAATGAAGCCATTTTATCCTGGGATTTTCTTTGATGGTAGACTTTTCTATTGTGTGATGTCCTTATTGGCTATTGCTCTACTCAGATTTCTAGTTTCTTCATGGTTAGGTTTTGATAGGTTGTATGTTTCAAAGAATTGATCAATTTAATCTGTTATTCATTTTGTTGGCATGTAATTGTCCATACTAGTCTCTTACAATCCTTTGTAAATCAGTTTTATCAGCTCTTATGTCTCAACTTTCATTTCTGATTTTATTTATTTGAGTGTTATCTTAGTCCAGTTAAAGAATTGTCCATTTTGTTTGGTTTTACAATAAGCAATTCTTGTTTTGGTGACAGTTTCTTTTGTTTTTCCAGGTTCTGAATCCTATGAATCTGCTCTGATCTTCACGATTTTCTTTTGTTGCAAAAATTTGTCTTATTTTTTTCTTTTTATAGTCCCCTGGAATATAATAGGCTATTTCTTTAAAAATCCTTCTTGATTTTTGCTGCATATATTTGACACCATAAACCGTCTTTTTAGAAACACTGTTTTCTGCATCCCATAAGTTTTGGTATGTTGTATCTCCATTTTCATTTGCCAAGGTATTTCTTACATTTACCCTTTAATTTCAAACTTTGTGGTTATGTTTTGAAATCATTAAGTTGAGATCACCCACTTTGTTTTTCTTTCTCAAGATTATTTGGGCTATTCAGGATCCTTTGAGATTCCACATGAATTTGGGATGAGTTTTTCTATTCCTGCAAAACAAAAGATGCGACTGGCATTTTGGTAGTGATTGTGTTTAATATGGAGATTGTTCTGGATGTGATTGACATCTTAATAATATCAAATTTTCCATTCCATGATTACGGGATGCATTTCCATCTGTGTTTTCATTCAACAAAATTTTGTAGTTATCTTTCAACTCTTTAGTCAGATTTATTTTAAGTATTTTTTCTTATGCTTTATGCTATTATATATAGACTGACCTTTGTTCCCCTAAAAAATTCACGCATCAAAGCCTTGACTCCCAGCGTAACTTATTTGGAGACAGAACACAGAAGAAGGTAAGGAAGATAAGATGATGTCATAAGGGTGGGATCCCAGTTTTATCAGGCTGGCATCTTTACAAGATGAGCAGGGTGGACCAGAGCACGCTCTCTCCATGCATGTGCACCGAGTGAAGGCATAATCAGAAGACATCCATACCCAAGCTAGGAAGAGAGCAGAAACGGCGTATCAACTTAATGTCAGTGCTTGGAACTAGGGGAGGCAGCAACCAGTTCCTTGTGCAGCCCCCAGACAAGTGAAACTGCTGGGCTCAGTGTTTATGGTTCCCTTCCTTCCGAGGGAGGGGCTGGGAATCGGGGGACTGCCTGCTCAAGCCCCCAGGGCTGGGTGGGAGAGGAGGCAGGGAAGCGGAAGTGGTCCTCCACCGGATGCAGCTCCTTGAGGCTCCGGGTGCTCCACCCTGCACTGCTGTCAGCCCTGTACCGTCCTGCTCTGCCATCTTGCTGGCATCACTCTGGATAATGCATTTTTGTTGTATGTTTTTTAAGAGAGACTCATTATGGGAAAAATCTTTTATAGATCTTTAACCTGATACCATTATCCTTATATTGTTAAAATAGTACTCATGTCCATGAACTTAAAAAATATCTGAGAGGCAGAAGGGAGGCGGGATGGAGGAAGGAAGAGAGGGAGGCAGAGGGAGAGGGAGAGGGAGAGGAAGAGGGAGAGGGAGAGGGAGAGGGAGAGGGAGAGGGAGAGGGAGAGGGAGAGGGAGAGGGAGGCAGAGGGAGAGGGAGAGGGAGAGGGAGAGAAGGAGAGAAGGAGAGAAGGAGAGACACTTCCCACCGGGTGGTGACGCTGGTTAACTGCCAAGTGCCTGCAGCAGCAGCTGAAGGCAGGTGGAGCGGCACCATGACCCAGGAGCTCAGTCCCGGTCTCCCAGGCTGCCAGCAGGAGCCCACGACCAGGGCCTCGCAGGGTCTCCATGCACAGGAAGCTGGAGTCGGGAGTCATTGCCGAGGACTGAATCCAGGCACTGCACTGTGGGTGAAGGTGTCTAAGCAGTTCGCCACCACTGGGCTAAACGTCCTGGGAGCGCTGATTCTGAAGAGGCTGAACTTCCACTTCCGTTCCGGGGAATCTTCCAGGTCGTGGCTGCCCTACCTTCGGTGCTGAGGGTCTGCAGGGCTGCTAGGAAAGAAGGTCTGGGCCGCCACGATTCCGCTCGGTGCCAGTTGCTGGCTTTTCCTGTCCACCCAGATGACTTGACTGCCTCCGGACCACGCAAGCTCACCAATGCGTGCGCATCGATTGTGAGGTTCTCAGAACGAGTCTGACGCGTACCCTGTCCTGCACTACTCGGAGTCAAATAGTTATGTTTTTAATTTCTTAGATTTTAAAATGGATTTTGTTGGCAGAGAGGCAGTGAAATAGACAGAAAAACACCTCCCGCCCACAGGTTCACTCACGTGCCCCCAGTGGCCAACGACGTGCCAGGGTCAGAGGCAAGGGCTGCAAACTCAGGTCTCTGGTGTGGGTGGCAGGGAGCCAACCAGGTCAGCCATGGCTGCTGCCCTCCGGGCAGAACCTTAGCAGGAAGCTGGGGCCAGGAGTTGGAGGAAGGAACCAAAGCCCAGGCGCTGCGGGTGGGCCGTGGGCGTCTTGACTGCAGCCTACGCGCTCAGCTAAATGCCTGCACCAAGAGACCCCCCCATACCAGGAAACTTGCCTTAAATTACATCTTAATTTACGTGTTCCCAGAAGCAGACCTTTCGACTTGGAAGCAGGTAACTTATTTACAAGGTGACCCCCGAAAGCACAGGTGAGGGAGCAGGGGAGGTGAATTTATGAATCGAGAACAAACGATAAAGTGGGTGTTAATGAGCAGTTTGCCGCGGCTGGCAAACAGGCTTCCGCGCTGCGGGGAACTCCCAGGGAAGCCGTAAACACGGCGGGATGCTGGGCTGCCTTGAGGGCTGCTCCTAGGGGCGTGCATCACCCAGCAAATCTGAGCAGGTCCCCCAGACAAGCCCCTGGGCCTCAGCAGGAGCAGGAAAATGCCGGAGACCATGTGCGCGCAGCAGCCGCGAAGCCTGCGCTCTGCTCTGTGCTCCTGCAAACCTCGGAAATGGGCGGACGTGCAGGGCGCACAGGGGCCGGGGGACACATGGGCCGGGGGCATGGGGCGCACAGGGTCTCGGGGACACAGGGTCTCGGGGACACAGGGGCCGGGGACGCTGGGTACAGGGTCCGGGGGCTCATGGGGCGCACGGGGACCAGGGTGTTGCGAGGCACTGCCGCCCCCGCCGTGAGCCTGTTCCGCGGCCACGCTGCAGATCTGTAGGCGAATGCAAGCTCTGCAGAGGAGAGTTTGCGACAGGGACCCCGAGGAACGCGTGCCGTGGCCTCTGCCCGTGCGGCTGGCCCAGTCCGAGCGTTCCCACCCCTGCCCCGGGGTCTCACCCCCGAGATTCCCCACTCGTGAGCCAGCTCCGCCAACACTCACTTTGTTTTCCAGCCCAGATAATTTCTTCCTGAGGGATTAGAGGTCCCATTTACCCTGACTACATCAAGCCTCTGCTGCCTTAACCTCTATTCTACTATTCCTCTCCTCACACAACCAAAAACAGACACACGCGGGCACAGCTAACCCACGGGAAAGCGCACGCACACAGCTAACCCCTCCCACACGCGTGCACGCACACAGCTAACCCCACGGGAAACCCCGCACACAGCTAACCCCTCCCACACGCGTGCACGCACACAGCTAACCCACGGGAAAGCGCACGCACACAGCTAACCCCTCCCACACGCGTGCACGCACACAGCTAACCCCACGGGAAAGCGCACGCACACAGCTAACCCCAGGGGAAACCCCGCACACAGCTAGCCCCACGGGAAACCCCGCACACAGCTAACCCCACGGGAAACCCCGCAGGGCTGTGCTCACTGGGGCCACCTCCTCTCTTTACGCTTTGTCACCCAAGGGGTCCTGCGGACTTGGACTGGAGACAGCAGGCGCCTCGCCCACGGCCCTCCAGGGGCGCCCTCACCGCGGCGTCAAGGCCCTGAAAGCACACCCTGCCGTTGGAGACGCAGTGTCCTTGTGGAAGGACCTCGTGGTCAGCGGTGGTCGGGCGGCGGCAGCGAAGCCCTGCAGGACTGTGGGCTGCCCTGATGCGCACAGCATTCTCTCTCTCTCTCTCTCTCTCTCTCTCTCTCTCTGGTTTTGATTTTTGTTTACTACTACATTTGCAATGATCTGAGATCGCTTTAAACATCCCTGTATGTGGGTGAAATGGTCGTTTTTCCATTCAGTTATTGTTTACAGCTGCTGTCTGTATCCCCACTAACCTAGGGTCTCTTTCCTTTTACTTTTAAACTTATTTGGTGAAGCATTAAGACTTTTTACCATAGTGGACATTTAAAATAAGTTGCCTCAGAACTAAAACAAAAGGCAGAGGGCAGAGAGGCATGGAGGAGGGTCACATCGGTCCTCTCCTGTTTGCTTTTCTTGTTATGGTCCGTTTTGTCCTAACGTGCTTCTCCCCTTGTGGACACCACCTTGCCTCTACCGCCTGCCCCCTGCCGAGGACAGACACCCAGAGCTTTGGAGTGAGCCCCTCACTTCAGAACTCCATGCTTCCCGGTTCCTCGAGATCCCCATCCTGGTACACCGGCTTCTCCAGCACTTCTGCTCCCTTGAGGATCCACCCAGTTGCAGTAGATTTGGGAAGCCATGAAAGACTCTTAGAGTGTAGAAATTTTTATACTTCTCTACTTTTTCTGAAAATGCTGTTTATAGCGGCCTGTCTCCACCTGCTGCAGTCCTCTCTCCCCTGCTCCCTTGCAGCTGAAGAACAGGAAAACACTCTCACCCATCGCCTGACCTGTGTGACAGTACACAGACCAAGGCCTTCACAGGACAGGTCCAGAGGTCCTGCCTAGCAAAACACTCTAAGGTACCGAATTTTAAATTGCGATATCTAGGGGGCAGCGCTTCTCTAAGCATCTCATTACAGTCATATTCTGGACTGCATCGGCTGAGTATTCCAACTAGTGTTCACGTCACAGTGCCTGCTCAGATTTCTGACTCTGGCTCTGAAGTGCAGCATCTTGCTGATGCCAACCTTGAGAGGCAGAAGTGACGGCTCAGGTATTCCCATCCGTGCCACCCCATGGGATTTCCAGATTCAGTTCCTGGCTCCAGACTTTGGCCTGGCCTCACTCTGGCTGTTACAGGCATTTAGGGAGTGAATCAGCAAATGGGAGAGCTCTCTCCCTACTTCCCTCTTTCTCGGTCCATCTGTCCCTCTCCCCACACCCCATCTCTCAAATGCATAAATATATGTGTGCATATATATATATATATAATTTTAAAAAGCTGCTCTTGACTTTAATCTGGTCTCTCATTTATACCTTGTCCAACATCCTGATATTCTTTGTCTCTGTGGTGTTAAACTTCAAAGCCATTGTCAGTCATGTCTTCACCCTTTGTACTTTTCCATTCTTAAGTTCCGAAGGCTGTCAGAGTCCATCAGGGCTGGAGTGTGAATTAGGTGAGAGAACGTGTTTCCTCCTTCAGTATCCAAGGTCTAACAATGCTGGTGCTGCCTAATTCTCCAGCGCACTGGGAGGATTGCAGAGAGCTGATTTGAGCATGACTTTGCTTTTTAGTTATTGGATTGGAAATCAGGCTTACTTAAAGAGCCTCTTCTCTCATGGTGAAAAGGTTAAATTATAATTGATGATTCAAAACCAGGTGCTTCTCACACCATTGGATTAGCAAGTAAGAAGGGTGAAAGGAAACTGAAACAATACTCACCAGATAGCCTGGGGGGGGCGGGAGGGGGGCAAGGAGGATTATTGAATCATAAAGGTGGTGAGAAAGCCCGAAATTCGGAACAACACTGGGAGCACACAGTGAAAGACAGGGAGAAGGGGCTCATGAGAATGTTCACTTCACGTCCACACTTGGAAAGTGCCTAGGGTGCCTGTACCCATGTCGGAGCAACTGGTTTGAGTCCCAGCTCCACTGCTGAAACTAACGGTTGTTAAGGTCACGGTTGTTAAGGTCACCCTCAGGCAGCAGGTGACGATTCACGTAGTGGGTCCCTGCCACCCACGTGGAAAGCCTGGATGGGGCTCCAAGCTCCTGGCCTCAGCCCTGGCTGGTGCATGATTTGGGAAGTGAAACTGCAGATGAAGCTCTCTCTGTGTCTGTCTGTTTGTGCCACCCCGTCTCTCTGCCTTTCAAATGTGGAGAAGTATTTCCAAGAGCATTACAGTTCAGCATCTCCTTTCTTCCCAGGTTCTCCAAACTGTCACCAATGCCCTCCTACACCTGCACGCATTTGTTCTTCACACAACTTTCCCTTCTGCCTAGGGCTTTCTCAGAGGAGCCTGAGGTCAACTCAGCTCATCTTCCTCCCAGGGGAGGACCCCCTGCTCTCTTCCTCCTGGTGCAGGGAGGGGCTGCCTCTGTGATGGAGAACTGGCTTCAGATCAGAGCTGACCCTGGAGAAGGGCAAGAGTCGAGGAGAATCGCTTTGCACAAATCAGGCTGACATTTCCAGGCTGCGAGAGAAAGGGGCGCCCTACACAATGTCAACCTCCTTGAGAATCGGTCTGGTGAGGCAGGAGCCGGGGGGTGGGGCTGGTGAGACAGACAGAGTGGTCAAGTGGAGCAGGGAGCTCAGAGTCTCAGATGGGGGACTCACTCTATGGACAAAGCCAAGAGGCAGAATCTGGGCTAAAAAAGGAGTGGAATGTACTAGAACAGGAATCACTCTGACCTTGGAGAAAGGGCTTGGGAAAGGGTGGAGTGGAGGCGACAGGGTGAGATCGAGGTGTAAAGGAAGACACGCGGGCGATGGGAAGGAGCACGGGACAGCAGACACAGCTCACAGCCCTCAGGGTCCCGGGTCGCCCTGCTGGACGAAGGCAAAGGATCCCTCTCCTCCTCTTCCTCTGAACATGACCTTTGACCTGAGAACGTGGATTTTCCAGCTCTAGCAGTAAGTATCCAACTTGACTACAGAACATGTCCCTCCATGACCTTGAGGTCATCATAATTCAATTATAGTAAAGTTACAGGGGCACGCCCACTCCTGTCGTGCACCTGACACCAAGATACTTCTGCGTTTCCGCTCTGTCCTCTTTTTAATATTCAATTAGCTCCACCCCAAACATCACCCCAAAAGCCTCTGGTGCAAAATTAAGGCTTAGCTTTCTTGTAGGGGCTTTGCCCTGTTTTTATTTGACTTGTTGAGGGCTTTTTCTTGTTTGAGGTCTTTTTACATTTTTACTGTTCATTCATCGCTCTCGCTCTCTCCCTCCCTCTCCCCCCTCCCCCTCTCTCTCTTCTCCTCTCTCTCCCCCTCTCTCTGCCCCTCTCTCTCTGCCCCTCTCTCTCCCCCTCTCTGTCTCTCCCTCTCTCTCTCTCTCCCCCTCTCTGTCTCTCCCTCCCTCTCCCTCTCTCCCCCTCTCTCCCTCTGTCTCTCTCCTTCTCTCTCTCTGGTCTAACTTATTTCTGGAGTGTGCACATTTCCTGTACACCTGCATGCCTCCATCTTTGAATTCTTTCATATAAGGGGAAGCATTTGGAGTGAGCTCCACAAGCCACAGCAGGTGCGAGTGTATTCCAGGCTCATCTGGGCCAACGCGGTGGATGGGACTTTGGTGGCTACTTGCTAGGGTGGAGCGATGGCAGCTGTGGCTCACGTCCCCGCCCATGGGTGCAGGAAGCACACTCTGGGAAGCTCTGTTCAGAACCCATGCCCCACTGGAGTTCTCTGATTTGTCCTGCGTCGTGTGCTTTACTCATAGAGCATGGGATTGCTCAATTCATGGTTGATGTTGTTGGAGTTTTACAGATTGGGCCTGAACATCTGAGGAATTCTTCCCTCAGTGCAGTGAGCCCAGCCCTCATGCACCGCACTGATCCCAGGCCCTCTGCCCTCTCATCACTCCCCTTCCACTGAGACTGCTCAAGGATCTAACTCAGGACCAAACATCACCACCTGCTGGGTAGGGGGAAATACATGGAAATTCTGAAGACTCCAGCAGTCTGTGTGCTGCTGGGAGCATGCGAAGTCCAGACAGCAAGGCAGCAGGAGACAGAGCACGCCGAGAAGTCCCAGCTCCCTGTTTGTTTTGCTTTATTCCCTCAGCCATCTTTGCTTCAATACCGGGGTGCTCCAAATGGCTCATAGAAAATGGAACAAAAAGACAAATTTATTTAGGTGCAAAACTCTTTTGAAAGCCATGCATTCAAGGAGTCTTCAAGTGTTCATGGAAATGTGCATATAAAAAAAGCTCTGTGTGGATTTCAAAATTTCTCACACCAAAATAAATGTATCATTTATTCCCATTTTTTGTGAGCTTGTTGATTTCCCTCCTGTAGGGTTTATAAAGTATCTATAATATAAATTTAATATAATATGGAATACATTATTTATTTACATATATTATACAAATATGTAACGACCATTATTTTTCAACAGTGTTCAAGAAAATCTGCAGATGTCACAGACTCTGAGTGTAGGAGAAAAACACAACTGTGTCACAGGTCAGTTAACATCTGATCACAAGCTGAGCTAAGAGCAACAGGAGAACCACACCTTCCTGCCGGGTAAATTGCAGCTTAATTTACACTAAAAGCTGCATCTTCACACCTTTAGGTCCTTTTAGAATGGGATTGCAAAGCTGCCTGGAAACACTGCAGGTGCACATGGCCACAAATTCAAGACCACCCGGTCAGTCGTTGGATCCCTACCACAGGTCTCCACATACGTGAGTTCTTAACCTAACAGCCAGTGTTCAGCAGGTAAGCCAATGGGCAGAGCACACGGTTTCCTGGGGTGGTTCTGAGACGACCAGCTGGCTCAGTGCAGGGAGGAGAGTGGGCATGTGCTTCTGGGAGTCGCTGCAGGGGGAGGAGAAGCCAAGAGACTGCAGGTGTAAGTACAGCTGTGTAATTCAAACAAGTCAACACGTTTAATTAGCCTTTAATATTCAAGTATTCAACATGAGTATTTATTGAATAAATTTAATTCAAAATATTAAAAATTGAACATATTGGCCAGCGCCGTGGCTCAATAGGCTAATCCTCCGCCTGTAGCGTCAGCACATGGGGTTCTAGTCCCAGTCGGGGCACCGGATTCTGTCCTGGTTGCTCCTCTTCCAGGCCAGCTCTCTGCTGTGGCCCAGGAGTGCAGTGGAGGATGGCCCAAGTGCTTGGGCCCTGCACCCCATGGGAGACCAGGAGAAGCACCTGGCTCCTGCCTTCGGATCAGCGCAGTACGCCGGCTGCAGCACGCTGGCCATGGCCATTGGAGGGTGAACCAACGGCAAAGGAAGACCTTTCTCTCTGTCTCTCTCTCTCTCTCTGTCCACTCTGCCTGTCAAAAAAAATTGAACATATTAAGGCCAAGATTTGTGCTTCTTGACACAAATAAAAGCCATCTGTGTCAATTGGTAAAATCAGCGTGTGTGTGTGTGTGTGTGTGTGTGTAGAGTGTTGAGAGAAGCTGGACAGAGAAAGAGACAGAGCCAGGCCTGGACACGTGACAGATCCTGCATTCGTACCCACCTTGGCCTTATGTTTGTTTCTGGACCCTTGGATCCACTTTGCTGCTGAAGTGATTCAGATATTAGATTTATTTAGCTATGATCTTGTCTCTGGGGCTGTGCACTATTTCTCTTGCTCAATATTTCCATGACTCAAATATTTATTTTTCAAGATGGAGATTGTGATCATTTTATCAAGAACAGGAAAGAACAACATCCTATTGAGAGTTTGGTTGAATGTGGCACATACATGTGAACTTAAGGAGTGCTGGCGTGTTTGAAATGGTGATGCACTCTACTTGGGAACGTGGCATGTCCACTAATTCAGCTCTCCTTTCAGTCCCTGCCACATTCTACCGCGTTCATACAGTATTGCTTTTCAGGGCTGGGTACAGCCCTTCTCTGCATGCGGCAAAACAAATACACTTAGATGAAGAAAAATCTCTGTCTGACTGTTCCGGAATGAACCCCAAGACTTGGGTCCTCTGCAGACGTGGCTGCCAGGCCCAAGCTGCAGCCCTGCGCAGAGGCTCTGCCACTGGCCTTCCGCTGCCGCAGGGCAGGCTCTGCACAGCTGCCTCTGGCCCTGTCACTCTGCCTTCGGATCCCAGACTACTGGAGTGGCACCTCCCCCACACCCTCTGCCACAGCAGCATAGTTGTGGCCCGTTCTCACATCCGCACACTCAGAAGGGCTTTCCTTGCAAGGGGGCACAAAGCCTTCCCCTCGGCGAGGAGGTGGGGCCACGGCAAAGGTCTTTCGGGGCCGCGACCTCAGAGCTTCCCTGGCTCTGGGCCTGTGTGAAGGCACCTGCCACTTTCACAGGATGAAGTCCCCGTCCATCAGCGGGATAAAGTTCTGGGTCCAGAGAGCTATTCTTTGGATCGTGATGGACACAGGAAGTGCCCTCGGGAAGAGGACTCTGCTCACCCGCCAATCAACAAGCTGTCAAGTGCAAACCAGGCCCTGGGAGATCAGGCGCTCATTACACTGGTGCTTTGAGTTTCTTTTGTTATGAGTGGCGCGCAGCTGTTTTCCTACTTAATAGGCCATTGATGACTCCTTTTCTGTAAGTGTCAGTGTCTGCCCTTGACTTACTGTTCTACTAGATCTTCCTGCTTACTATCAGAATGCTCATTAGCGTAAGAAAATCACAACTTTGTCTGAGAGCAAATATTCAGAATTTTCAGCTTGTTATTCATATCTCAACATTTAAAGGTTGGCTTTGCTCAATTATTTTTGCCGAATGTTTTTTATTTTCACATGGCCAAATTTGTCAGCATCGGAGTGGTTTTGGGATTCATTTCATAGTAAGAAAATATTCTTCAATTTTTCTTCGAATAGAGATCTCATGGTTCTAGTCATGTATGTTTGCACTTAGTTTTTGCTCCACATGTAGTACTTCAAAATCCTGTGTATCATAGAATCTGAACAATCTACGTCTGTTTTTCAAGAGTCAAGCATTGTCAGTGTTGCATGATTGATGCTGAAACACAAACACACACGCGCACACGCGCGCACACACACACACACACACACACACACTGTGTTCCAGTTAGCACTGGATTAACTAGGGTGCCAATGAGACTACCTACTTAAATTTGAAGGCCTGGTCCCCCAGACAAAGATTTCTGTTCTCAAAGATAACCAAAGTCACAATAGTTTAAAAAGGTAGATTTTTGTTTTGTAAAACCCATTGCAAGAGAGGTTACACCCCAGCATAACCTGAGCTCAGCTCTGTGGAAACGGAAATGGGAAGAGCCCAGCTGCAGGGAGGAGCCGAGAGGCAGCTGTGCCGCCGGGGGCTTCGCCCATGCGATAGGAGGGCAGCTCTGCTGTTTGCTGTTCTAGGAGGAACAGCCTTTGCTGCCTTTATGACAGGAGGCCTCCGGATGAGGTCCCGCCCTCCTCAAGATGGTTTCAATGTCCATCACGGGGCAGCCCGGCAGACACTCCCACCTCCAGGGCCAGAGAGCCGGCGTGGACTTGGGAGCTTCCTAGAGTAACCTCCCCAAGGGCTGCTGGGGCCTAACGTTCCTGTACCAGGATCTGACTGAAGCAGACGGCAAATTCTCCGGGCCTGTCAGGGTCGGCGGGTCATCCTCCGGGCAGGGCCCTGAGCTGCCGCTGACCTGCTCAAGTTTGCTCACAACTCCATGCGGGGGTCTGGACAGGGCCGCTGTGGCCAGAACGTGATCGGCAGCCAGCGTATCCGAGGAGAGCTGGCAATGTGAAGGGGAAGTATTGAGTTCAAAACAGCAAAGGCGAAAATAAGCCTTGAAGAAAAGACAACTTGGGTTCAGGGCACAGGGGAGAATTAGGCAGCAGTGCACTCCTGGGAAAATTAATCTAAGAAAGCATTGCAAACTCGATAGGGACACCTTGGTATTTGTATGTGTCAATGTAGAAAGTCCTTCTTACAATGCTTCAGCTTACAGGTAGCCACGTGCACTATGCACTCAGTACATCGCATTTTAATTTTTTTAATATTTTCTTTTATTTATTTATTTATTTTTTGACAGGCAGAGTTAGACAGTGAGAGAGAGACAGAGAGAGACAGAGAGAGAAAGGTCTTCCTTCTGTTGGTACACCCCCCAAATGGCCGCTACAGCCAGCGTGCTGTGCCGATCCGAAGCCAGGAGCCAGGTGCTTCCTCCTGGTCTCCCATGTGAGTGCAGAGACCAAGCACTTGGGCCATCCTCCACTGCACTCCCAGGCCACAGCAGAGAGCTGCACTGGAAGAAGAGCAACCAAGACAGAACCCGGCACCCCAACCGGGACTAGAACCCGGGGTGCAGGCGCTGCAGCCGGATGATTGATTAGCTTAGTGAGCTGCGGCGCCAGCCCACACTTTGAATTTTTAATTTTGATCTTTTTCCAGGGCAGGCAGTGTTACAGAAAAAAACGTTCTGCTTCTCACCTTCATTACAGTGTTCAATAAATTGCACCAGATACCGAAGGCTTTATTAGAAGTTAGGCTTTGTGTCGGAGCTCGTCTGATCTAAGTATCTGGAATAAATGTAGGGTCAGCCAGGCTAAGCTATGTTGCTCAAGGGTGAGATACATTAAATGCATTTCGACTTATCAATATTTTTGACTTACAGCAGGTATATGAGTACAAAACCAGATCGTAAGTCAAGGTGCCTCTATGTATAATAATAGTTCGTTTAATCGCATACAAGGACTTTAAACAAAGTTAAGGAAATATCCCCCAACATTAAACAAAACCACAAAGACACAGAGATTGAAAGTATTTAAATGCACACGCACATGAAGCAAACAGAACTGTTAGGAAGGAAACAGCCGTGCGGGGGGGGGGGGGAGGGCAGATTGCAGGGGTGCGGCGGCGAGCTGCAGTCAGCCACGGAAGATCCACAGCCAAGCCCGAGTGCAAAAACAGCCACGGGAGCAGCAGCACGAAGCCCTTGACCCTGGCTTCCCTGTGGCGCAGAGTTCACCAGAGCCGAACAAAGAAGATCTTCAGCGAGGGAAGGCGTCAAAGCTCAGGGACTAAAATAGTCTCTCGAAATAAAAAAATAAAAATGTGGAGACAGAATAAGCAAATCTCAGTCCAGTCCCAATTAGAGGGAAATAAAATGTTCCCATTAGCTGAACATTAATGCACTTCAAGATGTGACAATGGTGGCCATTTAAACTTGACTCAGGAGCGGTTCTTATGTGAATATCACAGAGGTCGTAACTTTGGACCTAGAGGAAGGAGCGTGCGATGGTGCCCTGACATTTTGTTAATGCAATAAGCCCTGTCAAGGGGTGGTGATTACCGCCGGATGTGTATTTTTAGCTTCTGTTTGGTAACAGTCGGAGCAGAGCAAAGCAAGGACTCAGAGTCCGGGAGGTAGGGGAGGCGAGAAGGGCAAGGCGCCGGACAGGGTCTGCTGGGGGCAGCTGCAGAGCAGTGGAGTCTATGGGGCGGAGACAGGCAGGAGCAGGCTGGGCGGAGCAGCCCTACCTCGGTGTGTGCCTTTCCACCATTGGCCTTGGCCTCGGCCTCATGAGGGGCAGCCCAGGGCCGTGGGAGTGGGCAGCTTCTCCCCTCTCTGTGGGAGTGCGCAGGACAGGATTCCGCACGGGCAGGCTCACCATCTGGCATCTCACTGCACCAACTTCCTGTCTCCTGCGGGAGCTGGGGGGGGGGGGGGTCCGAGAGGCTGCTGGGCAGCTGCCCTTTGGCTGACGTCTCGGGATGGATCTGAAGCCCTGGAGAGGGCTGAGCTCTCCATGAGCCTCCCCAGTGTGGACACACGCACTCAGGAAGCACCCCTTGTCTAGCTGGGTACAGTGGGAGCCCGGAAGAGAGAGATTTCAGATGTTTCCCCCTCCTTCTTCTCTTGGACTCTCTTTCTTCTAGGACTTCCTAGTTCGTGCGTCTCCATTTTGTCTTTACAATGATGGACATGTTTAAGCAAAGGCATTTCCCGTTCGGGAGCAGGTGTTGTGTGCAGTCATCAGCATGTTGCCTGGGAGCCTGCATCCCATAGTGCAGTGCCTGGCTCTGAGGTTGTAGAGGAAATACAGCCACAACCAGGGACAAAGAAAGAAAAGCAACGTAGTGGAATGAGAAGGCCATGCCAAGATGGCTGCTGACAAGCAAGCATCAGTTACTCAGGAACAGCTTCAGAACCCACCTGGCAACCGAGCCTGCCTGGCAACAGGCTGTGATTGGACGGCTTTGGATACTGCCTGGCAACAGGCAGTGATTGGTTAGGGCATAAACCACCCCTTGACCGGACTGGCTGTCTTGGCTATATAAGCTGCTGTACCAACTGAAATAAACGAGTCTGCTGGCTGCTCATCTCTGGCCTGCTTTAACCCGACTCCCAGGGTCTGTGTGGTGACTCTGCGCCTCTTGCCCCCACCATGCTCTGAACAACCCTACCAGTAGTTGTGCTATTTAACTGCTTAGCAATAGTGATGCCATTTTAACTGCCCCTGTTTCATCTTAAGCAACTTTAGCAAAACTTTTCCTGGAATTAGGGCCGAAACCATAAGTTATGGATAGGCAGCTGCGGGTTAAGATAGCACCGCCCCGTACCTAGCCGCCCCTGGGCAGCTGCGGGTTAAGATAACACCGCCCGGCATCCAGCTGCCCTTTATCGGTGGGAAAGGGCTGTGTGTCTCCTGCCTGCTCCCACTCCATGGTTTTATCGAAACCCTGTAACCCTGCTTTTTCTGCTTCTGTACTCCTGCTTCTGCAATCCCCCGGGTATATAAGTGTCCCCCAGACACTACCACGCACGCTTCTCCGTTAACCCGCTGCGTCGGGTGTGGGGACAGCGTCCGCGAGCGCTCGTGAAAAATAAAACCTCCTCTTGCAAATTGCATCGTCTGGTCTGAGGATTTTTGAGTCTGGGGTCGCGTTCTGAAGGACTTTAAGGGG
>CM027392.1:59003794-59020273 GCA_015711505.1 Sylvilagus bachmani | reverse complement strand
TACTCCTGCTTCTGCAATCCCCCGGGTATATAAGTGTCCCCCAGACACTACCACGCACGCTTCTCCGTTAACCCGCTGCGTCGGGTGTGGGGACAGCGTCCGCGAGCGCTCGTGAAAAATAAAACCTCCTCTTGCAAATTGCATCGTCTGGTCTGAGGATTTTTGAGTCTGGGGTCGCGTTCTGAAGGACTTTAAGGGGGATTGGGGTCCTTCAGCTCCTCCTCTCAGAATGAATCCACAGCAACAAAGCAGACCCCTCCTCCGAACATAGACCTTGAAAAGTGACTGTTTGCAATTAACTAGTGAAGCAACTTCCTGCCATTATCTTGTCTATGGAGGGAAGAAGTCCCAAGTTCTGCTTCTGTAAACTCCAGTCATATCTGTCCTAACAAATCTGCCCCTGGTATCTCTTCTACAAACATACCAGGCCCACTGACCATTGGAAGTGTGGCCCTAAGTTACGCAGGCTGCAGTTTAAACCCACCAGTGCTGTAACAGCTAAGGCGTGATGCTGATGGACCCATAAATACTGTAAGAAACTTGGGATTGTCCCTCAGTTCTCGGGAAATGATTCCAGCTGAGCCTGCTGGTGTAATAAACTGCTAAGATCCTCCACTGTCTCTGGTGCCTGTTTGAACAAAGGGAGTCTTCCCACCTCGGGTTTCTGTAACAAGGTCCAGCTCTGCTTCTGACGCCAGCCTCTTGCCAGTGTGTGCCCTGGGAGATGGTAGGTGATGGCTCAAGTGAGTGGCTCCCTGCCACTCACGTGGGAGACCTGGGCTGAGTTCCTGACCGACCTGGCACAGCCTCCGTTGTTAGAAGCATCCGGGAAGTGAACCAGCAGGTGGGAGCGCCCTCTCTCTATGTCCCTGTCTCTCCCCACCTTTCAAATAATTTTGTAAAAAATTGCTACTCAGGAAAGTTTTTAGCAGTGTGTGCTCCCTTTTGCTGTGGTCGCGTTTGTTGACATGTGTTAGTACTGTGTAATCACTTGTCACCTCCACCTGTGACTTCCTCTGAACACCTGCTCCTGGGGACTCAGTGCCACCGCGGTTTGCTTTAGCTAGAGTGGAACCCAAGCTTCCACTACACCCCTACCCCAGCCCCACTGACCTGCTGCTCTTCCAATCTTGTTCAAATAGCATTAAGCAAACAGCACCACACGCCACGTGCTACTCTCGCTGCTCATTCCCAAAAACGTGACCTTCGCCTTCCATCCCAATGACGCCGTCTCCAGCATCAACTCTGTCATTTGGTCCAGCCTAGCTGTGTGCACCCCACACTGCCCCCTTCCTCCGTTTCTGCCTTTGCCTCCTTGTTCCGATCATCACTACTTCCCGCCTGTGCCGCTGCAGGTTCTAACCTGTCTCCCCGTTTCTCCCTGCTTCCTTACACCCGATCTACACACCCAGCCGTGTGCTGTGCACACAGAAGGCCGATCTTGCCATTGGGCTTGGGAGGAAATCCCAGCTCTCTGCAACGCATGCACGTGAACGGGGGCCTGGCTGGTTTTGAGGTCTTGCTCTCGCTCCCCCCATCACGACCGAACAGCTTCTTCTCCCGTCCCTCTGCCTCCTATGCTGCTCCATTGGTCTGCACCGCTGGCTGCCTCTGCTCCCTGGGCCTTAACTCGAGCCCCACTCTGCTTGGGCCTCTCGTCGTCACCCAGCACAAAGCCCCATTCCCCAGTCACTTCCTGTCATGACACTGTTTTTTCCTACTTGTGTTGTTTTCTACCTTTTGCAACCAAACAATGTGCACATTATTTGAGGTATTAATCCTGTTTTAATTATACTGTGGGCTACCTCTGTTACTATTTAATTGAGTAATAAGTCAGAGATTATTAGTATCATTAACAAAGGATGTCTAACCACATCTCCACTAGTAATTTTCGTAATTTATAAAGGCACCGAGTGAGTCTCATTAAGAAAAGTCAGATAAAATTGCCCACATCTCCTCTAACGACCAAAGACACACAGAAAAGAAAGCAGAGCAAAGATCTCCTCTTGAAGCCGCATGAGAAATGTCACTCAGCACAAGGTGGATGTGGGTGACACCCAAAGTTTTAGACCAATTTTCCTGCAAAGTGTTTAATTTTAATGACAATACTGATGATGTTGGAGACCAGACTGATACTCCTCTTGCCTTAGAAACTGAAACTTAGAAGCGGCAAGATTGATGGCTTATTCCTCTTACTGCCTGTAGCTCCTTGATCTGAAATAAAGCAAGTGAAACTTTTCCTTCCCTCCACCCCGTTCCAGTTCATCTCATGTCACTACACACGGCTTATTTTGACAACCTTGTGTCTTCCCCCTTAAGACGTGTGATCACCTCAATGGTAAGTGCAGAACGATCAACAACCAAGTGCAGCATCGCCCATGTGAAATTAATGGGCGGGGGAGGACCTGCGTGACCCTCAGGGCACAACTGGGCTCCGGTGAGCAGGACTGTCTGATGAGGTTGCGCCAGGCATTTAGACAGATGTGTGGCGAGAGTCCCGGCCACCAGTCTGTGCAAGATCTAGCTTACACTAGCAAAGGTGAAGCGAAACGTCTGAGGCCTGGGAGCTGCCGGCTCAGGAAGAATTCCTGCGAACTGCCTTGCCGTGCGGTCCAGCAGGCTGGAGAGGCGCGCGGCCTGAGCGAGACGCCAGCGTCCTCCCGCCCCAGCAATAACCTGCTCATCTTCTTACTCCCTTGCAGGGCCCTCAGCCGTCCACCGTCGCTCAGGTCGTCAGCGCCACGGCTGTGCTCAGGCCATCCCAGGCTGGTCTCTGAGGCAGCTCACGCCAGGCCGTCCCAGGCTGGTCTCTGGGGCAGCTCACGCCAGGACGTCACAGGCTGGTCGCTGGGGCAGCTCACGCCAGGCCGTCCCAGGCTGGTCTCTGGGGCAGCTCACGCCAGGCCGTCACAGGCTGGTCGTCAGGGCAATGGCTGTGCTCAGGACATCACAGGCTGGTCTCTGGGCAGCTCACGCCAGGACGTCACAGGCTGGTCTCTGGGGCAGCTCACGCCAGGACGTCACAGGCTGGTCGCTGGGGCAGCTCACTCCAGGACGTCACCGGCTGGCACTGGGGCAGCTCACGCCAGGCGCGACCTCGCAGTGAACTTGCAGCTGCCCGGCCGCTCTCATGCTGTGTCTTCATCTCGCAGGTTCCTTCCCCGGGTGATGCAGCAGGAGTAATGCAGATCTGCGTCTCTCTCTCTGAACCACGTCTCTGGTTGCCTGTTGGGTCACCACCATCATTTCCACGCAGTCTCCCGCTGGCACGTGGGCTCACGTTGAAATCAGTAAAACGGGGCATGCGTGTTGGAAGTGCCGTGGCTGGACGTGCGTGGGTGTTTTAGTGGACGTGGAGCAGGTGCTCCTATTTTCACATATTTAAGAAAGTCCAGATTAAACGACCGTACCGTCGGGCAGCAGGAAGGACTCACGTAGGGTCCCTGGGAGGAGCCACAGCGTCGGGTCAGGCCCGAGCAGTCCCTGCGGAGCCGTGTTATCCAAGTGAACCTGGGACCAGCGCAAGCCTGGCCGCGGACTCAGCAGCCCTGCCTGCAGGGTGGGTTTCTGAAGACCATCCAGGGCACCGGCAGCCGGCAACCCCGACCCACAGCAGGTCAGCCTCGGACACGTCCAGCTTTTTCTTCCGTTTTCAGTCCCAGTGACGTATCCTTGGAGCCCAGCTGAGTAAAGCTCCTCTCAAGGTGTGAAGCTGAGGAAACTGACTTTGTGTTGCAGAACCAGAAATAGGCCTCCGTGCCACAGCCACCGCTCAAGGCCCGCAGCGCCTGCGCAGGCCCCCATCCTGGTTCTAAACCCGGCGCTCTCTTGGTCTCTCCAGCAGTCGGAGCTTGCGAGTCCCTAAAAGGAACAGACGTGGCTGTCAGAGCCAAGAACCTGCTTGTACTCTTCTCTGTGTGAAGCCCTGACCAACATGGACTCTGACCCCAGGTCACCCAGCCCTGGTCACTCGCAACCTGCAGGGCAAGAGCAGGTACAGGCGGAATCCAAGGGAAGTCCAGGCAGGGCAGCTGTGCGGGGAGGAAGCCGGCCCCGCAGGTGTTCGGGACCCACCGCAGAGCCCTGCTCACTCACCCACAGTGCAGGGAAGCCTGGGCCACGCTCAGCCCCGGGTGGGCCACTCTGCGATTTCCCGGGCTCTAGTTTCGCAAGTTGTTTTTTTCTTCAGGTGACTTACTTAGTTTGCTTATGCGAGTGGCTGTCCACGACCTCTGTGCCAAACCGTGTCTGTGTCATGGCCCAGGTGGGAGTTCAGGACAGGCTGCCGGAGTTCTGCTGGTTCCCAGAAAAGGAGACGTGCCAGATCCGTGGCTGCTGGGGTGAGGCAGAGGGAGGGCACCGGGCTGGCCGCAGCGGTGCGGGACGGATTGCTCTCCTGCACCGAGGGAGCTGGCGCTCGTCTCAGAGGGAAGCAAGTCCTCCTTGCCCTGAACCTCGCGGCCACACCCTCCCCTGGCTCAGGCGCTATTTGGGGTCATAGACTCCCTTTTCCTAGGGCAGGTGACAGGATGGATTTAGTGCCTTGTGCATCCAAAATGGCAGCTGGCTAATGTGTTGATGCTGTTTCTAACATGTCCCTGGGCTTGACCACTTTTGTGTCCTAAATTTCTAGCGCACTGGTGCTAGTCACCACTCTTCCCAGCCTTCAGAAAAGCCCTTCCACAAGACCCCGTGCTGTAAGAGGATAACCACCCTCACGCCTGTGTTCACCCAGGCAATATTTGTGTGCTGTGCGTGGGCTCAGGCGCCAACCTGCGGTGATAAACGACCTGAAATTGCAATCATCATGACGGCAATTTTGCAACACTCGCTCTGACTTATCCAGCTTCTCAGCCTTGTGCAGGCGCTGTGTCTGCCTGAACCAAACCTTTTGCAGAATTAACGTTAAATTTTCCGTTTGACTTTGGACGTGATTTATTGGCAGGCACTCGGCATTCATCTCAGAGGAAGGGCTTCTTTCCCTGCAATGCAGCCCGCTCCACGGGCCTCCGGCAAGCAGCTCTCTCCGTGGCCGCAGCTCTGGAATCAGTTGATAAAATGCCCGTGGGTCAGTGCAGTCACGACGCTGCGGCATTGACTGATACGGTCCTCGCTGGGGAGACTGCCCGTGGAGAGGGCCACCTGGAAATGGCCTCTCTCCTCTCCTCATCCCTCAGTCTCAGGTAATAAAGTCGTTGCCGGCTCACTGTTGTTTAACTGCAAGCCTCTGTTTCAGTCTGATGGGTTGGGAGCTGTTTGTCCTAATGGATATTGTGTGAGTTGTTCCTTAAACATTCACAGGAATCAGAAAAAAATCTCCACTTTTGAGCTGACTAAAACAAAACAAAAAAAAAACAGAAAGAAAAAAGAAAATCTCTCCAAGTACTGGAATGTGTTGAACATGGTAATGGCCTCCTGCTCCACCCCAGAGAAACCTTGCTCCTCCATTAAGTTGGACCCTGTGGGCTTCGGTCCCTGGGATAGGTCCCATAGGGTCTCCTGGATCCCAGCTGGAGCCAGCCTGTCCCTGGTGGTCTCTAGGGTCCCACCTGGAACCAGTCTGTGCCTGGTGCAGCCCAGCTCCCCCAGGGTGTCCCCTCATGGACATCAGGGGACACCAGGTGAAGTCGCTCCGCGTCCCTCCCAACACGGAGCCTGGCACACGGCCAGTGCTGGCTGTCACCACCTACACTTTCCACTGCAGCTCTCGTGAAAGCACAGCTAGCACTGAGCTACACTCATCTAAGCTGAACATCACTGGCACCACTTGTGTTCTGAGCTTACGAGTCGTCAAGATGGACTGTGAAAAGAATTCAGAATATCTCAATGACAAAAACAATTAGGACCAGCTGAATTATGTGCACACACACACACACACACACACACGTGCGCACGGGCACTGCAGCAGGGTTAAGCTTCTCTCGGGGACACCGGTCTGAGCCCTAGCCCTGCTTCCCGCCCCGGCTGCCTGCTGCTGAGACCCTGGGCGGCCGCGGGTGACAGCCCAAGTCCTGGGGTCTCCGCCCCATGCGAGATCCAGGTTGAGTGCTGGTTCCTGGCTTCAGCTTGGCCCTGTGCCAGCTCTTGTGGGGATTTGGGAAGTGACCTGCTGGATGGGAGGTGTCCATCGTTCTTTCTTTGTCTTTCTGTGTCTTTGATTTTCAAATAAACACAAAGTTTCTTATGGAAAATGAAATTAGAAGATAAGCTTTGGGTGAACAAATTATTGAACTCCACACATACAAGAGGCCTTCAAAAGCTTCTTGGAAATGAAGACCATGAAACATGAAAAGAACAAAAACACAAACTTACCTTTACTTTCATGCACACAAGGCTTTGGAAACCTCTTTGTGTGCAGAGGTTATAAATGTTCCTGTTTGTTTATGTTATTTCAGCATTCTTGCCTTCTGAATACAGAAAGATTCGCATCATTTCGCTAAGCACTGCAAAGAACTAGGATTTGAGAAGCACACTGCATTCACTTTGAAGCTGAAAACTAAGCATTTTAACTTTCTAATATTCGCTTTTGTTGGCCTGGGTTTCTAAAGATGTCAGGTGGCCCTGACAATCTATCTGCTTTAATTTCAAATGCAATTCGTGATTCCTGCACTCACAGGTTAAGTCGTACCACCCAGACCACTTGTTCACTGTCACAGCATTCTCTCTCCCTCTGAAAACTTCTGACTCTAACTGTGGTGCCCACGGTGTCCTGTTCCTTTAAATATTACTGTGTCCCTCCTAATCCCCTCAGTCATCACAGCTGCCTTGTGACACACTTTCGTCCTAACGCTCTGCAGGCCACCTGTGTCCAGTGCAGCAGCCTGACCCTCCCAGGGGCAGAGGTGTGTCCCTCCTGTGCAGGGAGTGGACTCCACATACATGTCAATCCTCAGTGTCGTGTTAGCATTCAGTGCTGGCCAGGAAAATCAACTGATCTCCCTCTGCTTCTCTTCAGCCTGGTGGAAAGGAGCTGAACTAATGTCCTACATGCTGACTTGGGGGTTATTCAGGACAGTGAAGGGTCTGGTAACTTTCCATGGACTTCCAAGGGAAATGGGGCATTTTCCCCTTGCTCATAGCAAGACAGAAGATATTATATATATATATATATATATATATATATAATTTATTTGAAAGATGGAGTTACAGAGAGAGAGAGAGGGAGGGAGAGAGGGATCTTCTATCTACTACTTCACTCCCCAAATGGCCACAATGGCTGGGGCTTGGCCAGGCCAAAACAAGAAGCCGGGATCTTCACCTGGGTCTCCCATGTGAGTGTCAGGGGCCCAAGGACTTGAGCCATCCTTAGCTGCTCTCCCAGGCACAGTAACAGGAAGCTGGATCAGAAGTGGAGTAGCCAGCAATCCAATCGGTTCGGGATTCTGGCACAGCAGGCAGTGGCTTCACCCACTGTGCCACAGCACCAGCCCCAGAAGTACCTTTTCTTCCATCTCTAAACTTTGGAAGAATAAGCCTGGGCGCTGGCAGAGATTCTGTGGGTAAATTCATTTCTTCCTAAATGTTTGCAGAGACATCTGTTGGGTGACAGAGGGGAATATACGTCCCTGAGTGTGGAGGAGCGTGGGTATTCACGAGCTCAGAGGGCACAGAATGGCCTTGATTGCCCAGGGCGGGGCTCCACTGTGCTGTGGCTGTAGGCTTATAGGCACGGACGGGCATCCTCTGGCCTCGTGCAACCCGTGTGTCCATGTTTGTGTACATGGCGCATGGTGGTGCGAAACACAAATATGAAAGTGTTTGGTCTCGGCCTGTGATCCTCTGGCTGACAGCACCCCCACAGTGGCCATCTCCTGCCTCTTCTGTCCCCAGTGGGCCTGAGACCCCAGCCTCACAACTCCATGGCTATAGTTCAACAGCTTCCACTGACACCTTCCTTCTCCCTTCTCGTAAAACTTGACCTTCAACAGGACATAATAAATTTTCACCCAATCTATTTCACAGTGTGTCTATCATTTTAAATATATATGATTAAATTTTTAAAAGGTGCATAATAATTGCACGTATATATGGGAAATGGGATGACATTTCAGGAGGTGCGTGCAATGTGTAATGACCAGAGCAGAGTAACTGACACATCCATCATCTCAAGCATTTATCATTCCTCTGCGTTGTGAACACTTCTGATTCTCCCTCTCAGCTGCTTTGAAAAGACAATTAGTTGTAGGCGCTAGTTGTCCCCTGGGGCTATAGCACATGGGAAGAGGCTCCTCCCACTCAGCTGCACTTTTCCACGCTCTCTCCATCCCCTGATCCCATCATCCCAACCTGGTAACCTCTCCCCTCTGCTGCTCTGGAACCACGTTTTGCGGCTTCTGCATGAGAGAATATAGTCCTGTTTTGCTTCTGCACCTGAAAGATCGCACTTGACACACATTGTGTCTATCAACGTGCCCGACATTCCCCAAGACCACTGCTGGGTTGGTAATTGTCATCAGCCACCATAAGCAAACAGCAAGCTCTCATTAAAGTGTTCAGACCTCCTTGACAGTCCCCTTTCCTCAGTGCTGCCAAGGGGCATCTAAAGGCACAGGACGGGGTTTTGCATATTCAGAGTTTATATAAATAACTACGCAGGTCAAAAATATCTCTGAATATGTGCTTCCAATTAAGTCCCAATTGACAAGCTCATCTTTGGAAATGAACACCTTCCTCCAGATGACTTAATCAAGCCATCAGGTTGCCTAAAACCTAGCTGAGTTCTGGCATGCTTGACAGGAGCACTGGGAATTTTCTAGAACACACTGCAGCAGGCCCCCGTGGGGTATCCCAAGGCTGGGCTGAGCTGCCGGCACTCTCTGAGCACCGAGTCAGGCTGGCTTGTGGGAGCAGAGAAGGACACAAGGACACAAGTCGAAGCAGGGCCTGAACTAAGGTTCTGGGGAGTGGTCTAAACCTCTTCCATGGCCACACAGAGGGCGCTCCACGCCCTGACAGCTGGGTTGATCAGTCCCTCCCTTGTTTCCCACCACAAGCAGGCTTCCCCCATCTGCCCTCCCCAGGTGCCTGGCGTGCCCAGGTGTGCCGGAGCAGGTGAGGCGGAGCGCGGTGGGGGTCAGGCTGGGTGTCTGTGGAACGGCCCCCATCCTTGGAAAGAATGAAGGCAGGTCCCATGGGACCCTGAGTTTGCCTGACTGGCCCCTCTCCCTCTGCTTCCTGTCTGTCCGTGAGGTCCCTTCTCCAACGTGCTCCTAGTTGATGTCATGAAGCCCTCACAGGAGCTGACCGTGCCGTTTAGAAATGCAGTCCCCATAGCTGTGAACAAAAGGATACTCATTCCTTTACAAGACATCCACTCAGGGCTTTTGTTATAGTAACAGAAAGCAGATGGATACATAGAATAATTTACAAATAACGAGAAAGCTATACTATAGCACAGTGAAGACAGTACAATGGGCTTAGATGGGCGTCACTAAACGATGCAATAAACAAATACAGGAAAGAAGGAACACATCTGCCTTGCAGGGAGCCCCGGATATTCCATCTTAACCAAAGGAGCAGCGCAGTGAGTCTTAGGCGAGCACTGCAGTAAGAATTGCAGCAGATCCGCACATCGTACCAACACGGGAGGCAGAGGCACGTGCGGTGGTGCAACAGGCCAAGCCGACGCTTGGGATACCTTGGGATAGCCACATCCCGTATGGGAGTGCTCGGGATGGAATCCACCTCTCTCTCCCATCCAGCATCCTGCTGAGGCACACCCCGGGAGGCAGCGAGTCCTGGCTGACACATGTGGTTCTGGACACCAGATGGAGCTCGTAGCTACTGGCTTCAGCCACACCAAGCACCAGCTGCCATGTGCACTTGAGAAAGGAACCAACAGAAGGAAAATCTCTCTCTCTCTCTCTGCTGCTTTGCCTTTCAAATAAAAGCAAATAAATAAGCTTTAAAAAGCAGGTAGCGGCCAGTGCTGCAGCTCAACAGGCTAATCCTCTGCCTTGCGGCACCGGCACACGGGATTCTAGTCCCGGTCGGGGCGCTGGATTCTGTCCCGGTTGCCCCTCTTCCAGGCCAGCTCTCTGCTGTGGCCAGGGAGTGCAGTGGAGGATGGCCCAGGTGCTTGGGCCCTGCACCCCATGGGAGACCAGGGGAAGCACCTGGCTCCTGCCTTCGAATCAGCATGGTGCACCGGCCGCAGTGGCCACTGGGGGGTGAACCAATGGAAAAGGAAGACCGTTCTCTCTGTCTCTCTCTCTCTCTGTCCACTCTGCCTGTCAAAAAAAAAAAAAAAAATCAGGTAGCTAAAGGTTTAAGGAGAAGGAGGGAGCTAGGACAGCCTCAGGGCATTCCCCCTGCTGTGGTTGTAACCTGCCCCATGCCTGGAGGTCCTTTGATATAGCTCCCGACTCCCTCCGCGTCAAGCGGGATGCCAATCCTGTGCTGCCTCCAAAACGTGTTTCCTTTCTTTGGAATGAGTAATATGCTTTCCTGGGTCCACTGTGAGGAGGAAACAGCACGACAAACAGATCCGTCCCAACAGGTTCCCAGGAAGAAGGAGGCCATGGCTTTGTCCTTCCAAGGCTCCGGTCTGAGCCCTAGAGTTCCGTGTGGCACCCAGTGCAGCACAAGGCCCCGGTGCGGAGCTGTTCTCAGTGCCACAGGAGCACGGGGGAGGGCTGATGGGCTCTGCTGAGGGAGGAGACACAGGACCCCAAACTACTTTAGAGGAGAAATTCGGGGTACAGATGTGGTCCCATTGAGAAAGGATGAGTGCAAGGTCCACGTAAGGTGTGTGGAAGTCGGAAGGGATCCACTAGCATGGCAAGTGTCTGCACTGCTGTGTCCCAGGCGCTGTGTGATGGTCTGGTTCAGAACAGACAGAGTAACTTGGAGTCAGACATCAGGGGAAGCACGACCCCCCCCCCCCCCCGGCACTTTGGTGGAGTAGTGAACGCTGAGAAGTCTTCAGTGACTTGTGTGATTTGAAGTAGAGGGGAGAATAGATGCAGCCTGTGGGGTGGGACTTTGAGCAAAAACCATCGATCTAGGACAGCATAAGGATGAATTCAGCTAGAAATCGAGGGTTTGGAAACTTTCTGAGAGATTGCATCCTAAGCAGTAAAAAGTCTCTGAACATTTTGAGCAATAATGCTGTGTAGGGCGAAACTTCAGGTGAGTAGAAAAACAAATGCAGCATACATGCAGTGAGGCACCGCACAGCTGTACAGAGGAGGGCCGCTCCAACCGGCAGGCGCTCCACGGTGAAGCAAGCCAACACAGAGGACAAACCCCACGAGTGCACAGGCGCGAGGCTCCCTGAGCAGCGCCGTCACGGAAAGCGAAGGCAGGCTGGTGGCTGCCAGGACCAAGGGCCGGGCTCCCGGGAGGCCCTGTTCAATGGGGACAAGGCTTCTATTTGGGAAGAGTGAAAACCAGCAGAGCCCTGAGACAGCTGTGCCAAAACGTGCCTGCGCCCAGCGCCACTGACTGCGCTGACGGGGACCGTGGTTCAGACGGAAAACTTCGCGCCTTCTCTCCAACGTGAAACAAATGCAACAGTAAACAGGCTACTTGACGTGAGAATTTTTGAGTTGCTAGGTCCCCAAACATGGGTAATTGTAGGCACAGAGATACAATGGGTCTGATGGAATATACGATTAAAATAAAGCTATCATCACATAGCAGTGAGTCAAGGGTTCAACAGGCAGGAAAAGCAGCCAGCTTCCTTTCTATTTTTAATCTTTTTAGTATAAAGGAGCAGATCGCATATATGTCCTAGGTACAGCTTTAAGAGGGTAACCAAACCTGCCTCACACTCTCCCTCCCACACCCCCCCGTCCTCGTTTTCCTTTAACTTTTTAGAGACATAATCTGAGTCAACTCTACAGTCATCGGCTTAATGCACCACCTACCGCGATGTTCAGCAGCCTTTGTACGTGGCGATCACTGATTCTCAGGCCCACGGTCCTGGTCCTTCCGCTTGCCCAGAGCCGGCCTGGTGGGGAGGAGCATGTTGGCGCACTCTCAGGCCTCCGCAGACGGAGTGCGGGGCTGCAGACAGGAGCCGGGCGGCAGCGAAGGCGTCTCGCGGTGAACCGCTGACCAGCGTCTGCATTTCTCTCCACTCAGGCCTCCTGCATGCGCCCCAGAACTCCCTCAAACTCAGCTCTCGTTAGACACATCCTCAACAGGCCATTCACACGCGCAGATCGCATGGACGTTTCGGTGTTCAGCTCCACTAATAAACGTGCGTTTGATGCTGCAATCCGATGAGAAGTGACTTTCTAGGATAATATTTATGTTTTGACAGGTGTAGAGAATCCGCCTTCTCTGCAGTTCTGCTACCGTTCTTTGACCTTGAATACTAATTGCAAAATGGTCTGAAATCATGTTCTAATATCGTCCCATATTAACATCTTTCACAAAACGCATCTGCTTTAGATTGGGAAGAAATGGACTCTTCTGCTGAAGTTATTTAAGTGTGTTTATTACTTACCTGAAAGGAAAAAAAGTTTCCATTTTCCCAAAAGAAGGAGCGCTGTGTTCCTTCTGGATGCCTGGGGCCGATGGAGCTCTTGTCCTTTTCATGCGAGGTCATATTTTCCTGGAAATGGAATATTGCGGCCCTCCTGATTCCATGTGGAACACCACCCCCGAGTCCCCTGGTGTGGCAGACGGAACTCCTGTGTGAGCTCTTCTCACTGGCCAGCTCCTGCCCCGCTCCCGGAGGTCTGCACGGACCCCCGCACCCCTCCTAGGCCAGGACTAAACACGGTGACTTTGGAGCCAGCTGGAGTCCTTCACCCAGCGGGTGTTTGTTGCCCGCTTCCCCTGTGCAGAGCGTGGGACCGGCCCCTTCCCCACCAAGAACACTCAATCAAGCTGCCCTGGCCCAGTCGCTCTTCCCTTAAACCACGTGGCCTCCGGGACGTCTCCATGGCCTCCACTGCAGTGGGTGCCTCAAATACGCGCACATCTGTGTGATGTGCAAGCGCGCATCGTCTGTGATTCAGGTGAAACTGTTACACGCGTGAGCACTGGCTGGTAAGCTTTGCTCACGAGCTCATCACCCCCGTGCAGAGCACAAGGGCTTATTTCCAAAGGCAGAGCCGCGGCAGCTCCCCGGGTGGCCTGGTGAGGCACAGTCTGTCCCGGTCGGGCAGTGTCTCCCTCCCTCACCGGCTGGAGACTGAAGAGAGCTCGGGTCTTCCACTTCAAAGCCACAGACAGTGCTTCTTGGCTGCTGGGATTTTATCTTTGTCAGAACAAAATGTTTCCTGAAGAGATGCATTGCTCCCTCCGTTCTGACGATGCTAAGTCACTCCATTTCTTTCCGGACTGCTTACGAGACAGCCCAGAGGTTTTCCAGTCTCACTGCTACAGCAAGCACTGGGTGCCCAGCCTCACTGACCCGGCGAGGAGGAGATCACAACCTCTGGTCACTGAGCCTCCCCAGGAGCTCCGTCGAAGGGGCTTTTGACTCAGGCCCAGGTCTTCAACGCCTTCCTAGTCACCATGTGTCTCTCAGCTGCTGGGACAAAGCCCTGACATTCTGGTTAGCTTCAAAGGCGTCTGGGTGGATCAGCTGTTTACTTCAGAAAGGGGAGAGGGTGGTGTATTCATTTAGGGACTAATGTGAAAACCCACGCCACGATTCTCATTAGAATCACCAAGTTCTATCAGTCACGCCTACATATTATTTATGAATCAAGCCTATGAAAGCAAGACTGATAAATATAAACTAGAGCTCGTTAAATAAAACAATAGCATTTAACTACAGTTTTCAGTATTGTCTGCTACCAATTAGGAGGGGTTCAATCACATAAAAGTCTTTCCCAAGCCATCTGATAAATTTATAATCAATATGTACTCAGAGATATTTGCTTGCTTTTAATCAACTTGATGTTTCTAGAAAAATCTGATGGCCAAGTTTATCTTAAAAATGTATTTAACTTGTTAAGTTAGATCCGAAAATGTAAATAGCTCTGTAAACTTTGGAAATGGTTATAATTAAGTGAAATTCTGATAAACAGTACCTTCATAGTAAGAAAAATACAGCAGAACACGAAGAGGCATTTATCAAACAGGAGAGATAGAAGCTAAACACACACAAATACATTTGTTAATGAGTATTTGCCACTAGAGAAATCCAGACGAAAACCACTTGTTTAATTTAAAATCAATTAAAATGGTGTGAGGGCTCACAACATACCTAGTCATCATGATAAACACACAAAATACCTTGGTGAAAACACTGTGTTTGCAAGAAAGCCGAGAAACCTGGTGGCTGCAGCGGGCAGCGGGAATGTGAGGTGTCCCCAGGCTCTCTGAGTCGGATGGAGCAGAGTCCACCAAGTGAGCAGCCGCTCAGGGGCTGTCCCGGGTTTTACCCCCGGGAAGTGAGAGGTTCATGGCGCAACCACCTGTGCCTGATGTGACAGCGTGTTCATGTTTCACAGCTGGTACCAGACATGCCGGACACAGCCAGCAGCATACCGGTGCCTGGGGACCCTCCTGGAGGGAGGAGCAAGGAAACCGACGGGACACAGCGACACACGTGCACAGACGTCACAGGTGCAGCTCAAGGCCCAACATTTGTTTAAAATCTGTATTTCCGCCTGCGCCGTGGCTCAACAGGCTAATCCTCCACCTTGTGGTGCTGGTACACTGGGTTCTAGTCCTGGTTGGGGCACTGGATTCTGTCCCGGTTGCCCCTCTTCCAGGCCAGCTCTCTGTTGTGGCCCGGGAATGCAGTGGAGGATGGCCCAGGTGCTTGGGCCCTGCACCCCATGGGAGACCAGGAGAAGCACCTGGCTCCTGGCTTTGGATCAGTGCGGTGTGCCGGCCACAGCGGCCATTGGAGGGTGAACCAACGGCAAAGGAAGACCTTTCTCTCTGTCTCTCTCTCTCTCTCTCTCTCTCTCACTGTCCACTCTGCCTGTCAAAAATAAAAAATAAAAATAAAAAAATTTGTATTTATTCATTTATTGAAGGAGAAAAGCAGAGAGAAAGAAAAAAGATGAAGACAGAGACAGACAGAGATCTCCCACCTGCTGGTTCACTCTCCAAATACCCACTACAGCTCGGGCTAGGCCGGGGCAAAGCCAGGAACCATGAACTCCATCCACTGCGCTGATCCGATGGCAGGAGCCAGGTGCTTCTCCTGGTCTCCCATGGGGTGCAGGGCCCAAGCACTTGGGCCATCCTCCACTGCACTCCAGGGCCACAGCAGAGAGAAGGCAGTGAGATCCCGTGGGATCTCGCTATGCTTTCCATAACTGCCTGTGAAGCTGCAGTCGTCAGCATTAAACTTCAGACACAAACACCGTCCGTGCAGCAGAATCCTCCGTGAGCGGCTGTGGCACCTCCCTGCGTGGGGTGGGCAGCCCCGACACAGCCCCGAGCTGCGGCCTCCCGTGGGGCCTCCCCCGAGGTTATCACCATTCCTCTGTGTTCACGGCAGAACTCCGGCTTGCTCATAATCACCTAGCCCACTGCCCTCAGAGCCAGGCAGCACGGCGGCATCCTGCGTGCCGTGAGCATTCCCACCGTGGCACCTCATGTTTCACACGTGCGAGAGCAGCCGCACAAGCGCTACTGAAAATGGGGTCTACAGGCGCGCGTGTCCCGGCACACATCCTCATACCCCTGTGTAATTTCTTCCAAGATGTACATTTCCACAAACTTTCAGAGGATTCTGAATAATTTGAGAGTCAATCATTGATGAACTAAGCATAGCTAAACCTTTCCATTTTCAGTAATTTAGAATCTCCAATTAAGGAAGAAAGAATGAGTGTCTTCGTGGGTGAAAGCCAATAGAAAGAGTGGGTCCAATGCCAAGTGGTGTCTGCATTCGGGGACTAATGGTGCTTCTCTTCTAACACGCCTCTTGCCAATGGCAGCAGATAATCACCTAGAGCGCTATTTGAGAATCTCCCCCAGGCGTAAGCAGACAAAGGAGAGGACGGGCGGAATGGCGGTTCTCAGCGGAACCCTCGACCCAGACTTCAGAGGTCCCATTCCGTTGCCAGCCCGGAGCAGTAAGTAGACTTTCTGGGCTGAGACCCAGGCAGCAGCGGCCCGGAGAGCCACTGAAATAAAGCACACTGTTGGCACAAGTGACTTTAATTCCAAGAATCCAAAAAATCCACTTCTCATTCAAAAGAACAAGAGGAGAAGGCGGCGCCAGTGCCTCCTTGTCTGAAGACGGAAGAGCGACAGCGTACTGGAGATTCAGAGAAGAGCCTTGGCCAGGAGTGCGAGGTATTGAAACAACTCAATACATTCAGAGAGGAACACGTGACCAGTCCCCGCAGAGCCTGCCCCGCCAAGTCCTTCAAGCTCACTCCCGCCATCTCCGACGGCTGAGCCATCCCTGGCTCTGCAGTCTGGACTGACTCCCAAGGGCTCCCGTGCACTGGGGTCTCGGCGGAGCGTTCCCCCTCGGCTGCCTACTCTGGTGACTGAGGATTCGCTGCAGCCCCGAGTCCAGCCCCTAGCCCCGAGTCCAGCCCCTAGCCC
>CM027392.1:58938840-59003694 GCA_015711505.1 Sylvilagus bachmani | reverse complement strand
GAGTCCAGCCCCTAGCCCCGAGTCCAGCCCCTAGCCCCGAGTCCAGCCCCTAACCCTCCTCCCAGGGCAGAGAGAGCAGCGCTGCCACAGGGCGCAGCTCCTGGCTGGCCTCACTCTCCCCAATCCCAGCCGGAACCCCCTCCGGCAGCTGACCTCTCCCTGGGAAAGGGGACCCCGCCCACGCATCTGCTGGACTCCCGGAGCTCTGCTGGGCATGCACAGGCGCTGGGGAAACTTGGACTGATGGAATCGGCGTGTTGGGGATGCGGCCAGTTGACGGCCCCGGTGTTCTCCCTCACGTCCCTGGGGTAGACGTCTATGTGGGGTAGATCGGGGGGCAGCTTCTGTGTTCTGAGCCACGATGTCCCTAGCTGTCCCATCACCGGAGGTCATTTCCAACGTGAATGTGTAGATCTGGGAGTAAAGAAAACCGTGCCTTCTGTAGGAAGCCGGTAACCTCTCCTACCCTGCGCCTGGGAAAGGTATACATCACTACCTTATTCCACGGCATTGTTTGCCAAACCAGCGACCACCATGAAAAATGACCCAAATGCATTGCTGTGGAGGTTTTTACACGATTTACTCATATTTAATTTTAACTAATTACTTATTTTGGAACAAGTACAGACCTATCAAACTGTTGCAAAGAGCATGTAGCTTCCATGTATCCCTGTTCAGTCTTGAGCGCTGTGCCGTGTGTACTTTCTGGCATTATTGTGAACTTGTAGCAGCTGAGGAACTGGCAAGAGTCAGGGTCCAGATGCACGTTGGGCCTCACCGGTTTTCCACTCTGTTCCTTTTCTATTCTGGGCCCAACCCAGAATACCCCAGTGCGATTAGTCGCCTGGAGTCTCCTCTGGTCTAAGACAGTCTTCCCCTATTTTTTTATGACACTAACATTCTCAAGAAAACTTGCTGACTATCCTGCAGAATGCCTGGAATTGTGTTTTACTGTTGTTTTTCTCAAGTTCATTCGGGTGTTTGGGACCTGGGGGAGAGCAGAGTGGAGGTGCAGCGTCCCTCTCGCTGCACCCACCCAGGGGTCCCTGGCACTCCCGGGCATCAGGAGTGGCATCAGCTTTGTCAGCAAGTCGGCTTCCATGCAAGGTTTGCATGCTCCGCCCCCTGCTACCCCCTGTCCCCAGCGCCTATAAGAACCGGGCCCTCGGCTGCCCATCAGTGGTGGCTCTCACCTTTCAGCTCTTGCTCAGGCCTTGAGATTTCTCCATTGTAAACTCATTGCTCTCCCCTTCCTGTCGCGTTCTCTTGAAGGAAGGGACCAAATCTAGCCCAGTCTCATGGCAATTAAGCCATTGGGCTTGTGTGAATGGTGTGTTTTGCTGTGGATTGAGAAAGAATGGATAATACAGGAAAATGGGACCAGGGTAATAAATGGAAATCGATTTCGGTGGCAGATAAATAAAGCACAGCTTGAACGAACGGAGACAAAGTCAGCGAATGCGCACGGCCCCTCCTGCGGCTCAGGAGGGAAGAGCTGACTGGCTCCAGGAGAGGGGAGGACAGGGATAGGGCTCCGGCTGTCCCGTCCGCAGCGCGCATTCCAGCAAGCTTTATTCTCGGCAGTGGGTGTCCCCCCGCGCTGGGAAGGGGCTGTCTGCAGCTCCCTCGAGGTTCACATGAAACAGTTTCTTGGGGCCAGCACTGTGGCACAGCGGATTAATGCCCTGGCCTGAAGCGCTGGCATCTCCTATGGGTGCTGGTTCGAGTCCTGGCTGCTCCACTTCCAATCCAGCTCTTTGCTACGGCCTGGGAAAGCAGTAAAAGATGGCCCAAGTACTTGGGCCTCTGCACCCATGTGAGAGGCCTAGAAGAAGCTCCTGGCTCCTGGCTTCGGATCGGCACAGCTCCGACCGTTGCGGCCAACTGGGGAGTGAACCATCGCATGGAAGACCTTTCTCTCTGCCTCTCCTCTCTCTGGGTAATTCTGATTTTCAAGTAAATAAATATTTTAAAAAGGGGATGTTTAAAAAAGAAAACAGTTGATCTGATTGACAGAGACGAAGAGACTTGTGTTACCTCTGGCCTCATAGTGCAATACCCCAGAGACGGTGGCAGGCACGCTCGCTGACTGAGCTTGGATAAGCTCTTAGACGAGGGAGGAATTTATGGCATCCATCAGGCAAAATCTGAAAGAAAGTCACAGCAAACATGGATCGAGGGGCCACGGGTATACTTTCAAGACTTTATTTATTTATTTGAGAGGTAGAGTTACAGACAGAGAGAGGGAGAGAAAGGTCTTCCATCTGCTGGCTCATTCCCCAAATGGCTGCAAAGGCTGGAGCTGAGCCAATCTAAAACTAGGAACCAGGAGCTTCTTCTGGGTCTCCCACTTAGGTACAGGGGCCCAAGGACTCGGGCCATCTCCCACTGCTTTCCCAGGCCATAGCAGGGAGCTGGATTGGAAGTGGAGAAGCCGGGGCTCAAACCAGTTTCCATACAAAATGGACCCACAGCAGGTGGAGACTTAATCTATGCCACAGAGCCAGCCCCTAAAGGTACATGTTCTTGTAGGAAGGTTCAGGAGAGAGGAATTCTACTGGAATGGGTTTGCAAAGCTTGCCAGGCTGACCGGCCAGCAGGTGGCCCCACACAGCGGCTGGCACCCTGCAGGAGCTCCAGGGGCGGTGGGCTCAGAGCAGAGGGCGAGTGCCAGGTGTCCCGGGGCCAAGGCCTGGTGGCGTCCCTGCTGTGGTTCTCACAGTGACAGGTACAACTGTGTCCTCAGCCCAGAAATATTCGCCAAACGATTTCTGAGAACAAAGTCGCTTTCTTATTTCAAATGTTTTTACTGAAAAATAAACTATCTCGTAATCCCATTCTCTGCAGTTTTTGAAATACCTTGTGCGTTTTCAAATTCTGAGAATGTTTTCAAACATTTATGAAGATGTGGTATTAGACTGATAGATAAGCTATGTCAGAACTCCAGCGTGAAAACAGAAATCCTGAACAAGCAAAAACCAAAGCCTCCTGTGTCTGTGTCATCACACAAATAAAACACAAGCTTGAGTCTCAAATCTATGTCAGAAGAACAGAAAATCAACCCACAGAGGGCGCTTCAGTGTGTGAGAGTCACTGTACAAGGGCAAGTTCTCGGGCTGCAGGGAGTTTGAGGACTTTCCATGGCAGAACAGGCAGGGGACCTGCACAGAGTCCAGGCCCCTGGGGCCCTGTGGCTGCTCAGAAGAGAGCAGGAGCGCATTTCGCACAGCGGAGCTGGCTAGGAGCGTGGGATCGGACCCGCCCAGCACCTACTTCAGCCCGTGTGCTGTCCATGGAGTCTGCAGATGGATTTAGGTGTACAGAGTTCAGAAATTCCACCAAAGTTATGTGGAATTTAACACAGAATTCTAGAATGTCTTCTGGACTCTAGCTTGTAGTAAGTTCAAAAATCAGCTCTGCTAAGATTTTCAAGATTGCACACGCTTGCTGTTTGTTTGAAAACCCCGTATTTCAGTGCACTTTTGCGGAGGGAGCTCACCTTCCTCAACACTCAGTTCTAAGAGCCGTCCTGAAGGCCGTTCTCGCGGCGTCCTTTCTGCGGAGGCTCGCATGTTTCGGCGTCGGATTAAGGAGCCTCACACACGGAGAAGGTGAGGACAAGGCGCCCGGGTCTTGCACAGCGTGGCTGGGCACACACCTTCCCGGAAGATGCAGGCCCTGAGGCTGAGAAGCCATGCGAGTCCACGGCCCTGACTGTGCCAGGAAAGAATCCACGGCGAAGCAGCAGCTCCTTCCGAGTTAAGTTAGGGATCGACCGCATTTCCATTTAAAAGCCTAATGAGACACTTTATGGAACCTGACAAAATGATTGTAAAATTCATTAAAAAAATGAGTAAGACTGCTGAATATATTCTGAAATAAAAGGAGTAATGATGACAGAATAAATAGCTTGCCAGATATTAGAGCTATCACACATTAAGAATAATTGAGCTGACATGAAAAGCATAGAAAAAATCGCTAAGAGAGTGAAAACACACACCAGGAATGATAGTGCACCAGATATGTATTTAATACATATTAACTGAAAGAACAATTCTGGAAAGAAACAATTCCAGTGTTGTTCTTGGTATCCCCGGATGGAAATAGAAGTCAGGAGTGCGTCCAGTGCAGGAGGTAAAACTCGTAAACCCGTCCTCAGTCCTGGGGCTGCAGGGTTTTCTGTTGCCACTGCTTTAAGTGGCAGCTCTAGAGGCAGAGGGCGTGAATCACTAACGGGATCTTTCTGTCTGTCTACCTGCCCATCTCACCTCAGCTCTCTATCACCTACTTACCACCTATCCGTCCATCTGACCTGTCTACATTTACCATCTACATGTATCATCCATGTACATATGCACCACCTGTCATCTGTCATTATCTATTATATATCTTTATGTGTCATGTATCACCTGTCATCTATATCTCTATCACCTCTCTCTCTCTCTCTCTCTCTCTCTCTTGCCTTCTCTCTCTATGTCACGTTTCTGTCTACTTTTCCATCCATTTATCTATGAAGCATCTGTTTACCTGTCTATACTCTAACTGAAAAGCTATTGTGGGCAACATGACCCAGGCAGTGCCTGCATTAACCAGAGACAACCAGGAAATGCGAGTGTTTCCTTGTTGGTCTTCGCCAGCCTGTGGGGCTGTGGTCTTTACATTGTGTGTGGGACACAATCCACGTGACAACAGCAATACATGCTCCAGGGGCGGTAGCACTCCTCGTTATAAAGATGTTACGTCTTCACTGGACTGCACATACACCTTTCTTAATGCTTGCATTTTTCTTCAGGAAATAGACAAATGGAAGAATATGTAAAATATATTCCCCACCGTCATTATATGATTCCTGGCACTAAAATCTTTCCTGTGTGCAGCCAAATCTAAGAGGCGAATGTGAGGACTTGTGACAGGGATCCAGAGTCCCTCAGGACCATGAGTGAGCGGCCACCACCAGCGCCCCAGCCACCAGAAGTGCCTGTGCTGAGACTTCTCACCTCCGCCTCCCCGGTCTCACCTGCAGCTCCTGTCAGCCCCCAGCCCTCCTCTCCGCCCATCCCCTGGATTCTTGCATCACCCAGGGAGCACCTGTCTCTGCCCCTGCACGCATCCTGGCTCCTGCTCAGGCCAGACCACAGCTGAGTGCACGAGGACTGTCTGTGTTTAGGGGACGGACAGCTGCGGCGATGCACACAAATGGCGCTCCTCGAGGCTCCTGTGGCTCACTCTCCACTGTGCTGTGCCTTACGTCATCTGTGCGATTCCAGTGAGGTGTACGTCAGACCTCACATAAACGCGTGTGAATCCTAAAGAGAATGATCGCAGGGACATTGAAAGTGCTGGGCTGGGTGAGGATGGCTAAGAAGAACAGGGTGGACAGCAAGGACGGCCCGTGGGGGCGAAGGCGGACAGCACCACTTTCTTTTTTTTATTTTTATTTATTTTTTTTTTATTTTTATTTTTTTTTGACAGGCAGAGTGGACAGAGAGAGAGAGAGAGAGACAGAGAGAGAAAGGTCTTCCTTTTGCCGTTGGTTCACCCTCCAATGGCCGCCGCAGCCTGAGCACAGCGCTGATCCAAAGGCAGGAGCCAGGTGCTTCTCCTGGTCTCCCATGGGTGCAGGGCCCAAGCACTTGGGCCATCCTCCACTGCATTCTTGGGCCACAGCAGAGAGCTGGCCTGGAAGAGGGGCAACCGGGACAGAATCCGGTGCCCCGACCAGGACTAGAACCCAGTGTGCCGGCGCCGCGAGGCGGAGGATTAGCCTAGTGAGCCGCGGCACCGGCGACAGCACCACTTTCTTCCAGTCTGTTTCACTGCACAAGAGCCGATTTGGCAGCTCAGTTCGTGGAAAGGATTTTGAGCAGCAGAGCGCACACGAGCAGAGAGCGTACAGGCTGCCAGCAGTGTCCACGCTGCAGCGCCACGCAGCCCCTCCTGCTGCCGGGGAGAACCAGATCAGCTCGCTTCCCTGCTTGGATCTAGCTTCCAGCCCTTGTTCTTAAAGAGAAAATCAGACTTAGTCAAATCGTCTAGGGAAGGTTTCTAAACCCTCATTCTTTCTGCCATTGTTTACTCTTTGAAATTATTCACAGCAAACTCTAAACATTCCATGGCAGTTTTGAAATAATATTTTTGATCCAAGCAACATTTGACCATCTGGGTGGGCATTTGGTTCAGCGATGAAGCTGCTGCCTGAGTTCAAATCTCCACTCCACTTCTTATTCCCGTTTCCTGCTCATGTGCACCCAGGGAGGCAGCACAGAGTAGCTCGGGGAGATGGATCCCTGACACAAACGCCTCCCACGGGCTCCGTCCCTGGCTCCTGGCTTCAGCCTGACCCAGCCCCAGTCATGGCAGGCACTTGGGTAGTGAACCAACGTATGGGCGATGTCTTTGTCTCTGTCTTTCCATCTCTCTGTGTGTCTCTCTGCTTTTCAAATAAAAAAAAAATGTTAAACTAGCCATTAAAACAAAATCCATAAAAAATCGAATGAGTTCATGCTTGTTTGTTAGGAAGTGCGAACACTGCAGCGTGTTGCTTACACAAGGTGGGCACGTTGGTGCTAGTTAATGACACTGATGGACATGCTTCCTGTCGCTGCTGGTTTCCAAAGGAAATGTGCTCATTTTGATACTGTCCCTGTCTTTTCAATGAAATGGATGTAAAAGCATTAATCAGAGATTGCCTTAAAGTATATAGGTGCTCCCATGATCCCATAGTGTTGGTTCCTTTTTGGCATATTGAATAAATATTCTGAGATACATTTTTGAGGAGGATTAGTGCAAAAAATGATTTTTTCTTTGAATTTGGAAATGTAATTTTTATATTGGTCTCACAAAGAATTAGGACATTTTATAATAAAACAAAAATTTGTTCATTTACCTAGAGCTTCAACTCAGTGGATTTTGTAACATTTAAAAAATTAACTAATTAGGGGCCAGTGATGTGGCGTAGCAGGTAAAGCTGCTGCCTGCAGTACTGGCATTCCATATGGGCACCGGTTCGAGTCCAGGCTGCTCTACTTCTGATCCAGCTCCCTGCTAATGGGCCTGGGAAAGCAGTAGGAGATGACCCAAGTGTTTGGGCTCCTGTGTGAGAGACCCAGAAGAAGCTCCTGGCTCCTGGCTTCAGATTGGCTCAGCTCCAGCCATTGGGACCATTTGAGAAGTGAACCAATGGATAGAAGATTGATCTCTCTCTCACTCTCTGCCCCTGCCTTTCTGTAACTCTGCCTTTCAAATAAACAGATCTTTTTTAAAAACTAACTAATTGAAAATTTAATTCAGGAATCATTTATTTTGAACTTTTATCTCTAAAGGGATAGGGTGGATAAGGAGGAAGTGCCACACTCACACCCTGGCGCCTCCATCCCCTGGCGAGCTTGTCCCGCCCACACTCGTCCCACTAGAGCTTAGTCTGAGACACGTAGGATAAACCCTGAGCTGTCCTCTGCTCTCCGTAGCATCTCCTCCAGTGCAAGCGGTCTGCGTGCATGGCTTCTTTGGCCTGCACACGCAGAGAGCTGGCTGTCCTCTGCTACATCCCGTAACGTTGTCACAAACACTGCAGGAGTGGAGTGAGTGAGTACTGAGACTCCGCATAAAGAGGGAATGCATAGGACATCTCCATCGCACAGGCAGCGACAGGAAGCGCAGGCAAACAAAACCCTGAAACTGCGGCACTAGGCAGCTGAGGACGGCCACTCGCTGACGGCTGAGCGAACGGGAAGGCAGGGCGGCTCCTGCTCCTGCGGGAAGGCTGGGCCAGGAGCATCTGTGCGTGCCGAGGAAGGACCAGAGAGCAGAGGCCGGGAAATCCACACACACAGGCTTCAAACCACAGGGACTGGCTTCACGAGGGCGAACGTAGCCACTGCATCCCTGCTTGAGAGCGTCTCTGCTTAGTGCTTTGGGAACACAGGATGTCCAGGTGTCCACGTGCGAGATCGTGGCTTCCCAGCATGCGTGCTGCCGTTGCGAGGGGCAAGGGCTTTCCTCCAGCCCACAAGGGAAGCGAGGCCCAGGAGTGGCCTCGGCTGCTCTGCCCGACCCCACCCACCTCCCCCTCCCCAGGCTGCCCAGCATACTCCCGAGAGCACCCGGAGGGACCACTGCCCACTGCCGGTGAGATTTACATGCACACAGCCTGAGCCCGTCACTTGCGATGCCACAGAACCACTACCAGAGCCCGAATCATACATGTCACCTATGGAGCTCACCATAAAGATCCACACTGCCAGCGTGGATTTCAACACCCTGAGGACACAAGCACTTGCGATGCTGTCGGCAGGAGCAGCCATTTTTGGCGCCAATAATCACTGTGAAAATGAAAGGAAGAGCTGAGACGCAAAGCCAGGCCTCTGCGGCAGCAGAGCGAAACGCTGGACGCGTGTGCGTGCTCTGCGGGACGGTAGCCGACTCACCCCCAAGCTGCAGAAAAGGCCCCTGGGCTCTGCTCCCCGAGGGCAATGGCTGTCTCCCGCGCTCGCTTCTCTCCAGCGGGGTCCCAGAGGCTACGTGAACACGTGTCAAGGAAGTGGGCATCGCCACGCGTCTTGTCGTGTACCTGATTCTGTCTCTGGAGCTATTCCAGCTCAGAACTTGCAGTTCTGTCCAATCATCTAACCGCACGCCCGGCCTCTGCACAGAACAACCAGGACACCAGCCGCTCCTTGCTGCACGCGCCCGCACTCCACACAGTCCCGCCGCTGTGAAGAGCAACGCAGCGAACACCGCTGTGCAGTCTGCGTTGCTCACCTGAGCAACCGTACCTTGGGTGAGGCTGGGTGGAGAAAGGCCAGCCCATCTGTGGTTCTGCCAGGCACACAAAGTAGCCTTGCACAGTGGGCCCGTGTGGCCCTGTGGGCTGGGTGTGTAGCCGTGTGGGCCCGCCCCTGCTGCCGGCACTAAGGCTGCCGGTCTGTCCGCACCTCCCTGCCATGACCGGAATACAATTTGGTCCCAGAAGTCATGCAGACTTTGACGTTTGGTCACAAGGAACTAAGTTCTATTGTGGTGCTTCGAGGTGGGTCTCAGGTCGCTACGGAGCCCACGTGACTGGACTCTGCTGGCGGTAGGAGCAGACTGAGTCGCCCCTGCACACATGCCCACGGCCCCCATCCCTGGCCGTGTGTGTCCTGTGCCACCTTGGGACTCTGACAGCAAGAACGCACTTGCCAGAGGCCAGACAGACTGGGCTCCCTCAGTCTCCGACTGTGAACCCCATTGCCAGACTGCAGCTCGGGCCGACGGGGCTGCCCGCCCCGGGGTGTGCTGCACTAAGCGCTCACTGACAGCCTCAGGGTGCCCAAGACCAGCCACCTGGGGGACGAGAGGGCAGCGCAGCCAGGAGTGAGCCGCAGCCGCCTTCCCTGCGGCACCCACACCTGTCCAGCCTGTCGGTCCTCCCTGCAGTGCCCTGCGCAGCCGCGGATCGGACTCCACCTTCCAGGAAACCTGCCAGGACTCCATGGGAGCAAAGTGGCCGGGACCCCTGCTGAGCCCAGCTTCCTGGGGTCTAGCTCACCTCTGCCTCTCCCAGATGCCCAATCTCTGGCTTCCCTGTCTGTCCCTCGCTCTCTGTCTTTTCTGTGAAATCACACCCCCATCTTTTCTTTCTCCGGCTCTGAGCAGCTGCATCGACCGGTCCTGAGGCTGCTGGAGATAATAATTCACGGTTCAAACCGACTCTAATGGGGCTGTCTTATATTCACTTGAAACCATCCTGAAAACTGATAGCAAGAGTGGATAGGAGCCAGATCGGATCTGTTCTCTTCATATGAATTTTTAAAAGCACAGAAACAGGATGTTGAAGAAAAGAAACCACTATGACTTGAAGGATGTTCTCAGCAGACGCGATCATGGTGCCAGGGGGACCTTCACTTAAACTGACCTCTGGGGGAGTGGACCCTCATGGCGCAGCAGGGTGAGGCACACCCCCGGGCGCTCCCTGCGGCCAGGGGACTGGGGCCAGGGCGGTAGCAGGACTGGGGCTACGCCCCCTGCTGCACAGAAAAACCTGAGCAAACCGGATGTGGGGAGCGGAGCAGCAAAGCTGGCCCTGGAGGCTGAAGATCTCCCCGGGGGAGCTGTCAGGGCCTCAGAAGCTCCCACAGGAGGAGACCAGCAGCGACTTGAGGACGAGGCAGCGGGCGTGGGAACCAGGAGAGCCGGACTGAAGCCGTGGGGGCTGCGCCTGAGACCCTGGCCGGCAACCTGCTGCGGGAGGTGCCCCTGGCTCTCAGTGGCAGGGACCCCTCAGAGGGAAGCAGCTTCGAGGAGCAGGGAACAGACAGCAGTAGAGCCCTGGGACCCCGCTGCCCGCTGGCGAGCCCCAGGCCTCCAGGGCCCCGGGACCCCGCTGCCCGCTGGCGAGCCCCAGGCCTCCAGGGCCCCGGGACCCCGCTGCCCGCTGGTGAGCCCCAGGCCTCCAGGGCCCCGGGACCCCGCTGCCCGCTGGCGAGCCCCAGGCCCCCAGGCCCTGAACTGCTGCCCCAGCCTCGGGCAGGTGCAGAAGCCAGGTGACCGCTATGTCTCTGCTGAGCAGCAAAGCTGCTGTGTGCTCCAGGAGACAGACGCTTGGGAAAGTCCGAGGTTAACCGTGGAGCGTCAGACAGGATGACACAGGGCTTTAATCGTGGGAAACGATGCACGCACTGGGATGGATCCTCCCGTGCTCTTAACTGCCTCGCTCAGACTCACCCGGACCTGCAGGTCCCATGGGCCGACCAGGTCTCTGCATCGGGAGAGGCATCCGCACCTTCAGTGTTCCCCAGGAGCACTGTCGCAGACGGCGGATGTTCTCTTCTCCTTGCTGCTACCAGAATGTGCTTGGGAAATCGCCCTGTGTGTGGGAGTTTGCCTCTTGGGCATTCCGGTGTGAAGGCCGTGGACTTCCTAATGTGGCAGGGCAGTCTCCAGGGGAATAGTCCAGCCGTGGCCTGAGAAATCGGGCAATGATCTCACCACTCTCCCGGCTCTGGAGCTGCGCTTCAAAATACCCCACGAGCTAAATGTATGTGAGAAGCAGAATCAACACGGTAGAGAAAGCGCCACCTCATCGCAGCTTCACAATGTGGCTGCTCAAGAGCAAGGCTCGGGGTGTCACTTCGCACGGTTTCTTCCCTCTAACCCGGTGAAGTTCTGATTGCATCATTTCTCTTTTTGCACTGGATCATAGTGATTTTATGATTGATTTGTAAGAGTCCCTGGACTATTAAGAGATTTTAAAGTTTGGCTGGCATCGACACTGTGGTACACCCTGGCCTGAAGCACCGGCATCCCATATGGGCACCGGTTCAAGTCTCAGCTGCTCCATTTCCAACCCAGCTCTCTGCTATGGCCTGGGAAAGCAGTAGAAGATGGCCCAAGTCCTTGAGCCCCTGCATCCATGTGGGAGACCCAGAAGAAGCTCCTGGCTCCTGGCCTCAGATCTGTGCAGCTCCGGCCGTTATGGCCAACTGAGGAGTAACCAGCAGATGGAAGACCTTTCTCTCTCTGTCTGTGTGTGTGTGTGTGTGTGTGTGTGTGTGTGTAAAACTCTGACTTTCAAATAAATAAATAAATCTTTAAAAAAAACTTTGGCTGTCCTTTGAGTCGGCAATACTTTTCCCGTTTTTGTATTATCTTTAGAATCTGTGTATGCTTTATAAATTTGACTAAGTCAAACTTATCAAGCTTCATTTTTCTAATTGAGATTTGAAAGGTTATTAATATAAATTAAGGTAAACATCTTGCAAGCTCTTCATACATCACGGGGTTTTATGAGGGATGACATATGAACAGTAATTTTCCTCTAATTTGTATATATGTGTATTATGTATATATAAATATATATATTCTTAACTCCTGGCAAGAAGCACCTGGGATTCACTCTGATTTATGATACTATCAAATAGTAACAATAATAAAATATAACCATATTTATTTCTCCTTGAGTAAATATTGAGCTATGAGAGTTATCTAATACAAAGTTTAATGCAGGAGATAGCAGTCGGGCATATGTTGTTTTCATCCTTTCCCAATTATGGAAATTTTAAACCCAGAAAGATTAAAATGTTTGCCAAAATGAGTAGGGAAACCACATCCGAAAGTGATGCTGGCTCGTGTTTGGTGATGCGCCTGTGTCTACCATAGACACCTGGGGTGGGCTGACGGCAGCGGCTTGTCTCCGACTCTGGCAGACACTACGACCTGACAGTGCCACGGCAGGTGTCCGCCCCTGGGCATCAGCAGCGCTCAACCGTGATTTGGAAACCAAGTCAGATCAGCATCTTGCACTTGCGGGGCACTCAGAGGACTTGGAAGCGTGGAGGACGCCACAATGGAAACCTGTTCTGAGACTGTTTCTGACACTATGTCTATCATGGTACTCACGCACACATATGTGTGCATGGCGCCAATTAACACCTCTTATGGGCTGGCTCTGTGGCATAGGAGGTGAAGCTCCACCTTCGGGACCAGCATCCCATCTGGATGCAGGTTCATGTCCAGGCTGCTCCTCCTCTGATCCGGCTCTCTGCTGTGGCCTGGGAAAGCAGTGGAAGATGGCCCAAGTGCTTGAGTCCCTGCACCTGCAAGGGTGACATGGAAGAAGCTCCTGGCTCCTGGCTTTGGATCGGCCCCGCTGTAGCCTTTGTGGCCATTTGGGGAGTGAGCCAGGGGATGGAAGACTTCTCTCTGTTTCTCCCTCTCTCTGTCTATAAATCTACCTCTCAAATAAATAAATAAAATCTTAAGAGGAGGAGGAGGAGGAAAAGAGAGAGAGAGAGAGAGAGAGAGAGACCTCTCCAGAACGGTAGGGGCAGACGGTGACCCAGGTGGATATATAAACACCCACGTGCATATATGGATATATTATCGAGAAACAGACAGAGATGATGGATGGATGGATGGATGGGTGGACAGATGTTAGAAATGGATGCCAGACTTAGCAGACAGATGATGGCAGAGATACTTTTCCACTTCATGTGCTTCAGTTACTTCTGGCCTCTCTGCTGTCACCACATCACGTACCCATGATGACACTGGTAGGACATGTGAGACTCTAACCGTCGACTTGCTGGCAGGACGTGGGGGGTGGGAGAGAGTGGGCAGGAATCCAAATGAGGTTTGTGAAGTGGGTGGAGCCAGCAGCTCACAAGACTTGCCTGGGAGAGCAAATATCCCTGAGCTGGGTGTCACATCCGTGTTAGCTGAGCTGCACCTGTTGCCTGTCTTGACATGTCTTGAACATGTCGTTAGCGTGACAAGCCTGGGGTGGGAGGGATGCAGTAGCGTGGGTTCCAAGTTGGTCCTGTAAAGGCTGACCATTCTGGACTGGGGTTCCAAGGAGAAATTTGACAACTTCTTTGCTAATATGCAAGCAATAAACTAAAGAATCTCTGAAGATGGCACAGGCTGGCCTCATCCACACTGCGTCACCTTGTGTCCCCAAGACATCATAGCTAGAAAGTCACACCTCCCATTGGATTTCAGGAAGTGCAATGCAGGGCTGGGCACAACTCTGCATTCCTCCGATGCACATACAAGTACAACAGTGCCAGCCTGCTCTTTGTACCACTCTTTATTTTTATCGTTATTTGCATTGTAGCAGGGCATGGTTATTACATACGTGAAGAACAGCCACGAGGACGCGTAGATCTGCAGCATTCCACAGGACTGAAGTGTCAGAGCTGATGAAATTTCTGAACTTCAAGGGAACCTCTGCGGTTCGATGTGGTTACATTTGGCTATAGGCAGGAAGAACATTCAGAAACAGTAATCAGAACAACACGTACTTAACATTTAAATAGGCACTGGATTTGATTGGAGGCAACTGGATACCTCTGAAAAAGTGCATAAGTATTCATAGGTTCTGTGGAGGTTGAAACCATCAAGATAAAGAGCATCTCAATAGCAATGTGGATACTTTAGTGGCTCTCTTTTAAGAAAAAAACAGTATTAAAATAATACATCACCGATTCATCTTTTATGTAATTGAATGTGTTCACCCAAGCCAAAGGTGTTGACATGTACCTGTCATCAGTAATAAGAAAACTTGACCAGCTGCAGAACTGCGCACAGAATTGCAAAACATGGACTCAAGCTGTACCTTCAGAAGCATGTGTGCAGACGCATAGCAGGCGTGCGATTTATTTCAAGCAATTATGTCCCCATCATGGGCAAGGGAAAGCAGTGTGCACAAATGAGACGCGACTCCTGTTCACAAGTTCCACCAGCGAAGCCAATAATACGAGAGTGCTTCAAGAATTTCATGGGGGCCAGCGCCATGGCTCACTTGACTAATCCTCTGCCTGAGGTGCCGGCATCCCACACGGGCTCCGGGTTCTAGTCCTGGTTACTCCTCTTCCAGTCCAGCTCTCTGCTGTGGCCTGGGAAGGCAGTGGAAGATGGTCCAAGTGTTTGGGTGCCTGTACCCACATGGGAGACCAGGAGGAAGCACCTGGCACCTGACTTCGGATCAGTGCAGCGCCAGCTGTAGCAGCCATTTGGGGGTGAACCAATGGAAGGAAGACTTTTCTCTCTGTCTCTCTCTCACACTGTCTAACTCTGTCAAATAAAAAAAGAGAATTTCATGGAAAATGAATTAAAATTTGAAAAAAAAAATGCAATGCATACATAACTATTGATGCATGCATTTTAATGAACTCTAACAATTTTTTATTAATGTATTTGGAATGCAGAAAGAGAGAGAGGAGAGATTATCTGTCCACTTATTCATTCCCCAAATGCGTACAACATGGCTGGGCCAGGTCAAAGCCAGGAGCCCACAGCTCCACACAAGTCCCCGAAGTGCGTAGAAGGCGCCTAAACATCTGAGCCGTCCTATGCTGCTTCCCAGGCTGCATTGGCAGGGGCTGGATCAGAAACAGAGTAGCTGACCTGGAACCCAAGCACTCTAATGAGAGGTCCAGTGTCCCAGGCAGTGGCTTAAGCACTCTGGTGAGAGGTTCAGTGTCCCAGGCAGTGGCTTAAGCACTCTGGTGAGAGGTCCAGTGTCCCAGGCAGTGGCTTAAGCACTCTGGTGAGAGGTCCAGTGTCCCAGGCAGTGGCTTAAGCACTCTGGTGAGAGGTCCAGTGTCCCAGGCAGTGGCTTAAGCACGGCGCCACAATGCCTGTCCTCAACGAACTTTTGCAGACCCCTCGCACATGTGCCGTTACCTCCAGCTCAGTGCCCTGTGTGGAGCACGGCATCTGTGTCCGTTCTCTGCTGCATACAGAATAACTGGGACTGGTTCACTTGTAAAGAACAGATCTGCTTTGGCTCACCATTCCACAGGGCGCAAAGTCCGAGAGCAGGGGCTGGAATCAGCTGAGCGGGTGCTGGAATCAGCCAAGTGTCTGATCCAGGCCTCGCAGAGGAGAATCAGTGAGTATACAGAAGCAGCAGCACGTGGGGGCCACCTGCACTGGCAAGAGAACCCCCCTAGCCATGGGGTAGGCATGGATCCCTCTTAACCACCTCAGCACCCCAAGAAGGTCCCTCCTGCCAGCGCTGCCACAGTGGGCAGAGGCCAGAGACACAGGATGGTGGCAATCTCTACACCACGGAGAGGCCCCAGGGGAAGCCGAACCCACTGACAGGTGGGTCGTGGACTTGTGGCTCCAGAGCAGCACACAAGGACTCTGCCAGGCTGCAGTGTCATGCTCTTGCCACGGAGGCAGACCATGGCAGACCACGGCAGACCACGGTGGTGCACTAGAGTGAACAGGGAGACCAAGTTACCGTCGACAGGTGCACACGCTCTGCCTGCCCCGTCCCCCGTCCCTCTGGCCTTAGCTTCTCTTCTGCTGCCCCTGATCGCTGCACCGTGGAAGCTGTCTCCCGTGTGAAATCCAGCCAGGCTCGCTCTCCCCGAGAGCCCCGGCTCTGCTTTTCACCCCCACTGCTCTCCTCCGCCGACAGCACCACGGTTTGTCCTCGCCCTGCAGGGGACACTGGCCACCGTGGTTCCATCCGTCGTGTGTTTGTCTCAGCCACTGTCAGAAAGCAGCTCCATGGAAACAAACACTCCTGTGGTCTCTCCTGCTGAGCCAGCAGCAGCCCTGTGCAGAAGCACTTGGCACATGGGCTGGCGTAGAGGAGAGCACACCTGCAGTGCAGCGCATCTGGGAGAAATGAGGAGAGCCGTGCAGCCTTCAGGGAATGTGCAAAGTGTTCTGGAAACCTTGAAGCTCAGAGGCTCCGCATGGAGCAGGGGAGACTCCTCTAAGAGGATTTACAATGAGCCGGCCTCTCCACTCTCCGCACTCCCGACCCAGCAATGCATATTTTAGATGACTGAGCATTAGATGGAGCCAAAATCAACTTTTATTGCCGCTTTCATTTTCCTCTTTTCATTGTACTTAAAATCTGCATCGCAAAACCAGGGCCACGCTAAGCATCTTTGCAGTCAATTCTGTGAACCCATTCAGCATATCCACGGTGCTGTGCAACCATCACCACTCTTTCATCACTCCAAACAGAAACGCTGCACCCATCAAAAGGGGCATCTGACCCGCGCTAGCCCACGCCTCGCCCCCGCACTCAGCTTCCTGTAGAGGTTTCCGAAACCTGACGCGAGTGGGTGGAGTCACGCTCAGTCAGGGTCCGTGCTGCCATGTGTGTCAGCATTTCGCTCCTTTTTAAGGCACAAAAGAGCCCATGGTATGTGTAAGCCACGTGCTATCCCTCTGCCTGCCCTACCCCTCAGCTCTCTGGGGGAAGCAAGGAAATGTGCACCCACCTCCAAGAAGCTGCAGTTTATCCGGGAGAGTGACTCCATTTGCGGAGCAGGAGGTCCAAAGCAACGCAGGGACAGGGCAGCCCAGGTGGGACCCTGCGAGCCCCTGCGCACGGCCTCAGGCCGGCTAGCTCCCCACGCAGCACATGGCCGCAGGCCTGGTCAGCTCCCCACGCAGCACACGCGGCTGCAAGCCCAGTCAGCTCCCCGCGCAGCACAGCTGCGGAGGTACTGGCACCGCGACCAGAGAGGTTCTGCAAAGCTTTGTTTGAAATGAACAGATTTCACAGATGAACTGCTCTTTTTTTAAAAGATTTTATTTATTTATTTGAGAGGTAGAGTTACAGACAGTGAGAGGGAGAGAGAGCGAGAAAGGTCTTCCATCCATTGGCTCACTCCCCAGATGGCAGCAACGACCGGAGCTGCACAGATCCAAAGCCAGGCACCCAAGAGCCTCCTCCAGGTCTCCCACATGGGTGCAGGGGCCCAAGAACTTGGGCCATCTTCTACTGCTTTCCCAGGCCATAGCAGAGAGCTGGATAGGAAGAGGAGCAGCCGGGACCAGAACCGGTGTTCATATGGGATGCCGGCACCGCACCGCAGGCTAAGGATTAACCTACTGCGCCACGGCGCCGGCCCCAGCTGCTCTTTCTGTTTGCATCTGTGCATGAAGCCCTGCAGGCCTGCTCTCCACAGACCAGACTCGTTACTGAGCTATGCTGCCTTGTTTCTATTTAATGGTTGTCTCTTTAAAACTAGCATTACATACGCCCGCACTGTGAATTTCAGCTGTCCCTGAAAGCCAACGCCTGCCAGACTAATGGTCTTTAAAGAGTTCGATGTTGTTGATGTCACTGCCAGTTCCCGTGACCCTAGGAAAGCATCCTGTTACACAGACGATGAAAGTTAAACTTCGTCGCCCAACTTCAACGCCTTCTACACAACCTCGTCTGCTGTCAATATCCTTGCTGCTTTAAGGCAAAACGACTTGAGTGATGTTAAGATGACCCATTTGAAAGGAAAAGCGAGAAAACGCTCACCTGTGGTGGATCAGAAAAGACACAGGAGCTGACGCTGATCTGTGACGGGAGGAGCTACGGGAGGTCCTCGGGCTTTAGGCCACTCAGCAAGGGCGCACAGCCGGGAGAACTCAGACACAGCCCTGGGGCCGCAGGGCGGTCTGCGGACAGGAGAACTCGGTGCCTGGTGTGGATCCTGGCTCCAGCAAACGCACACCGGCCTCTCCGATCCCTGCAGCCCCTCTGGCAGGATCTGTGCGGCCTTTCCCAGGCCTTGAAGTTCATGAGAGTAGCCAAGAACCAGGGTTCAGCACATCCCCTGGGGTCTCCTCTCCACTCTGCCTCTCACCAGCTTCATCGTCTTGGACGAGATCTGCTATGGTTTGGGTGTGGTGGTGATTCCCGGGGCTTGCTGGGAGGCTGGGTTACCGCTCCCGAGAACCAACAGTTGTAAGTGAGCTTGGCTCCTCCCCCAAAACCCTCCTCCACACACGCCCAGCCCTTAGAATCTCATCAGCTAGGAGGTCCTCGCCTGGGTGGGACTGACACCAATGCCCGGCTCTTGACAGAGCAGCCAGCTGGGGTGCTTTGTTATGGAAACACAAAACGGATTAAGACAAGTCCCTAATCTCCTTTGCCACTATGTCTACACCTGTAGACCAGGATCAAACAGTGCCTGTTGCTGAAGATTGTTGTGATAACGAAATAAGTGGCTAGGAGCAAAGCAGCAGGCAGTGCCCAGCCTGGAACTCAGTGAGACGATCTTGATGGTCATGTCCCAACAGCAACAGACAGCAGGATTCGGGCTAGGGTCTGAGTGTGTGTGTGTGTGTGTGCGCGCCTGCACACGTGCGTGTACTCAGCCTGGTGCCCGGCACACGCTGGACCACAGAACACGTGCTGCAAACGCGCATTCTGCACAGCGCGGCCCTGGGTCTTAAGGCTCAGGCAGGCAAGTGCTTATCAAAACCCACTGGCTAAATGGAAGGAAGCCACGGAATGAATGGAAAGTGTGTGGGACAGGGACTGGTTTTCCAGCCTCAAGAATCCCAGGCCCTTCCTACATTTCCAGGGAGAACTTGCAGCTCCTGATTACTGCCGCCTACACATGGCTGCAGGGCCCGAGCGACGCGAGTGGAAGGGTCTCGTTCTCATTTCCTCTACACCTTCCTGCCGGCACACAGAGCTGGCGAGACACTGTTATGATAGTGAGCAAGTCCCTGCCACAGGACGTCGCGCGGAGACCTTGTCCTGGGGCTGGCAGGTGGCAGAGGTGTGGAAGTCATCGTCGGGCTGCTTCCCCAAAGGGAGAGGCTGTGCGCAAGGCTGCCGTGTCGTCCCCTCTGCTGCCCCGATGCCCACATCTTCCCTCCTACACCTGTCCGGTTGGCTCTGGAGCCACGGCTCTCGGCTCACCATGGAGACAGCCGCTCCTGCTGGTCAGCCTTGTCCGGCTCTCTGACTTCCTGGAGACGGATTTAGCTGATTAAATGTAGCCTCGCTGTGACCACACGTGGCAGGCCACAGATTGGAGTTTGGTGCAGTGTCCTGGGGACCCAGTGCCTGCCCCTGCCGGGTAGCAACTTGGTTTATCACAGGTCAGTGCAGCGGGGCCTTTTAGAAGATGGATCGTCGTCACTGAGCGGCTTTTGTCAACGCGGCCACTGCTGCTCTGATGCCCAGTGGCATTCCAGGAGGCAGCTGCCACCCAGCGGGTCCGGGAAGGCAGCGACCAAGCCGGGTGATGAGACCCCAACGCCCGAGTCCTGGGGCAGCGAGCCTCTTCGGGAACACGCGCACATTTCTAAGGGTGGCCCCTGCTATCTTGCCAATGCTATAATTAAGGTTTATAACAAGGAAATTCAAAATGTCTCATGAGTCCTTCAGCCTGAGACAAACACAGGAAACCATGGACGTCAGCATGCCATGCCCCTCGCCCGTGGGGAGGCCAAGTCGCACCTGTCCACGCTTCCCACTGTGTCCCGCACTCAGCGAGGCCAGCATATTAAGAGTCCATCCCGGAAACCATCTTGCTGTTCTTTCTCCCTGCGCCCCCTCCAGCTCCTTCATCTGTCATGACGGAAGGCAGCCATTCCCCACCCTCCTTAAGCCCAGGAGTGAAGATCAGGCATTAATCATTTCCCCTCCGGAACTCTCCAGACTCCTGTCGCAGGGCTTTGTTGGCTATTTTCAGCATCAGATGGATTAATCGATCCCCCCTTGCTGTTCTGTGATTTATGGTTTGTTTCTGCAATGCACTTTGGATTCCAGGTCTCACTGGCTACACTCTGCTTCTGGATCCTAACGAGCACTGGATTTCATATCAGGAAGGGAGCAGCTTTGCCCTCTCCATGCCATGATTTGGGTCCTGAGTGCTCTTGGGAGGACAGCGGCGATGACATAAGGGCATGCGTGTCCTCAGAGCCCCTCACTGGAGCAGCCACATGCCCTTCATTGCAGGCACAGGATGGCCGTAGTTGACAGAAGAGAATCCCAGATGGGTCCTCTGTTCCTGCCCGGGCGTCCCATTGATCTCAGAGAATCCTCTCCATCTGCCTGGATCTGCCTTCTGTGTGGATGCAGGAGGACAAACGGGCAGGCACAGGTGTTCTCCTGAAGCCCCCAGAGCTCAGGGAGAGCGTCCACGCAGGAGGGGTCTGTGCGCCACTGGGGATCAAGCCATCCCTGGCCCGGAGCTGGAACGTGCCTGCTTCTGGCTGGTCTGTCCCAGGGCTGGGGAATCCCACCCTGCTCGTCTCCTTGTGGCTTGGCCACATGAGCACCTGTGTTCTTCAATCACAGGGTGGTTGGAATATGATTGAAGTGGATTTTCACAAATCGGGGATACAGTCTTTGAGAAAATGGGTGGGAGGCCATGGGAACCCATGACAATGGCTCAGGCTTGGTCCTCAGCTGAAGCTGCCCGTGGTTTCTGTGGCACTGCCATGGCAACGGCGGGCTTGCATGGATGTGCACAGCTCCCTGTTTGCCTTTTTCTCAGCCTCAGGTGTCCTGGCCATTTGCACCAGCACCTCGCCCTGCAGCACAGGGACAAGACGAGCCAACTGAACCCCCCAACAGCAGGAGTCCACCCTGTTATAAACGTCTGTGCAACACGTTCACTTCCCACATGTGATCACACACCATCTCTAAGCCCATTCAATCTCAGCACTTCACTTTGAGGGTCCAAGTTCTGAGATCCCTTCTAAAGTCAATGATCATCATATTATTAAATTATGGTTTGTCATGTTATATTATTTGCTATATTTATCATGTTATGCTACACTATATTGTGTTGCATTATATTGCGTTACATTCTGTTATGTTGTATTATATTGCATACAAGAGGGTACATGAAAAGCACAGTGATGTGATGAAAGTTGGCACATAAGGAGCATCCTGCAGACAGTGGAGCCCTGAGCGACCATGTGACTGGAGCAGCCGAGGCCAGCTGCTGTCACGCATAGACCCGGAGTGCTGACGGGATGCAGTCACTGCCAGGGTCAACTTTAGGCATCAGCTGGTGGGCCCAGGGAGCCCAGTGTTTGTTCAAACCAGAGTCCGCACATCACAGTGGAGGTGTTTTTCACAGAAGAATAACATTGAAATCAGTGGACACAGAGAAAGGTAAATGGTCATCCCCCGGGTGGGTGGTCCTCGTCCAGACAGCTGACAGCGCTGGGGCAAGGATGAGGGATTCCGTCCCCAGATGGCTCCAGACTTGAGACCTCCCCAGGTCTCCTGTTGGCCACCACAGCGCAGGGAGCACTTCCTTAGGGGGGTGCATCCTCCCTCTCTCTGTGCCCCCCAACACACAGACACACAGCACATGCTATGCTGTAGGTAACCAATGTATAAGATAATACATTGTATGCAACCCATACAAATATACTATTAACCATATATTTTGTACCACTTGGTATAACTATGTAATGAAAGGAGCCTTCAAAAGTTTATGCCAAATGCATATTATGGAAAACTATGCATAAATTTCAAAAATATTGTACAAAATAACCTTCATAGTTCACTCCATTCTTCCATGGAATTTTTGCTGTAACATCTTGTAGTTAATACTGTTTAATACTATGTAACATTAAATACTATATGGTACATTTAATAAACGCCTCATGTGGCACAAATACAGATGGTCTATATTAATACATACAATACATAATATGTGTATCATATATTGTGTATTAATTGTATAATACAAATTAAAATTGTATCACTAATCCAAACACTGAAGTCTGCCATGCTCCGAAACCAGAAATTCTTTGAGCACCAACCTGACGCCACAGGTGGCAACTTCTACACCTGGCCTCGCATGCTGTGTCGCAGCCAAAATGCAGGTGCACGGAATAGGGTAAGCTCACCTTTAGGGTCCGCGTGAAACACAAACACACTTGTTGTTTGGGGTTCAGCCTCATCCCTGAGTTATCTCACTGTGTATTACAGGAATTCCCAAAACTCAGCAGACTGCTAAGGCCTGGGGCCACTGCAAGACAAGTCAGTAGAAGGGATTTCTTAGCAAACTTACTTGCATCATTTCCCTCTTCACTTATATGTAAATGTATCTCATAAGTAATTGTACCAATGTTTCAAATCCCAACATGCTAGGTTGTTCTCTTCTTGGAAAAATTTGCCCAGTTAAGTCCCTCCTTTCTGTGGGTCGGTTGTGCTCTCCATTGCATGTGGTGACCACCCTCTGCCTAGCAACAGAAAATCACGTCTCCTGGAAGCTGCTCCCTCTGTCATAATTAATGAAGAAGTTAATTAATATCAGGCACAGTGCCGGCCTCCATGCCACCTCATTAAATGCTTCCTTCTCGAAGACACTGCCGTCCGTTTTAGTTGTTATTAATGGTCTTCTGACTGCAGTACCTTTTCATGTCAAAACTGATATGTAAGCCATATGGAGCTAATTTTGCAAGTGAACCTTCTTCCGAGGCGATGCCATGAGCTATCGATTGGAAGCGTAGTGCTGCAGGCTGCCGTCTAGGCGGAGGGGGCTCTTAACCTCCCTCCGATTCCAGAGACATGAGTGGCAATTCGAAACTCGCCAGGGACGCCCTTTCTCAGCTATCCTCACGTATTTTAATCATAGGTTTAATTAATAATGAGAACACTCCCGTCAGTCGTGACAGGTTTGCTGAAAATTTCTACTTCCGTAATTGTACAAAAACTTGACCCAACAAAGCACACCACTCCTACACTTTTGCATGTATGTGCAAACTCCTCCCCCTACACACACATGCACACACACACAGGCACACACACACGCTCACACACACACACTCACACACGCACAGGCACACACACACAGGCACACACACGCACAGGCACACACATGCACAGGCACACACACACACGCTCACACACATGCACAGGCACACACGCACAGGCACACACACGCACAGGCACACACACACGCTCACACACACGCACAGGCACACACGCACAGGCACACACAGGCACATGCTCACACATGCACAGGCACACACACACGCTCACACACACGCACAGGCACACACACGCTCCCACACACGCACAGGCACACACACACAGGCACACACACACACGCACAGGCACACACACATGCACGCACGCACAGGCACACACACAGGCACACACACACAGGCACACACACGCTCACACACACGCACAGGCACACACACGCTCACATACACGCTTACACACACGCACAGGCACACACACAGGCTTCCCGTCTCTGGGACTTGGACAGCATCCCTGGTCCCAGTCCTGCTTCTGCACGGCGCACTCTCTGCCCGTCGTCCAAGCCAGGTCTCTGCTCAGACCCACACCTCCGGTTCCCACCCGGCTCACTGCTGTGTGCGGTGCCGGGTCCGGTCCCAGGGAGTGGCCTCCCCGATCCCTGCTCCTGTACAGTTCTCTCCACCGCTGACTCAGGGCTTGGCGTGTGACCTGGGGCAGGCATGATGCCGTCAGAGGTTCAAGGAGCGCTTTCCCACAGGGCTCGTCCTCTCTCGAGCTGCCTCCTATCCCACTGCCATGTGTGGGGGCCAGGGCCAGCCTCCGGGAGGTGCGCGGCCCAGCGGTCAGCCCACACTGCAGTCCACCCTGCAAGAAGGCATAGTTGAGAGTATTTTAGTAACTCATTATTTGACAGAGAGAGAGATGCTACCCTCTGAGTCACGCCCATGCCTCCCCCACTCCCAGCCAGGGCCAAAGCGGGGAGCCAGTGCTCAATCCGTGTCTTCCAGGGGTGGCTGGGAGACTCCCTGAGCAGCCCCTGCTTCCTCCGAGGGAGCCAGCAGTGGAGCTGAGCATCAGATCTGGACACGGACGTGGGATCTGGCATCCTGACCGCGTCTTTACCGCTGAGCCGCGTACGGTGCCCTCAGGGGCTGCTTTGAGCCGATACCCTATCCTGCTGACTTACCTGGCTCTGGTGAATAGCGCTGCAGTAGACGTGGGACTGCAGATGTCTCTTCAACAGGTGCATTTCACTTCCAGAAGGGCGATTGCTGGACCACATAGTAGTTCTACTTGTAGGTTTTGGGGAAGCGCCACACTGATTTCCACAATGCCGTACTGATTTACATTCCCGCCAACATCGTGCAAGGTTCTTTCTCTCCACATCCTCACCAGCCCTTGGTACCTTCTATTTTTCACAACAGCTAATCTTCCTGGAGTTTGCTGTGACCTCCCCACGGTTTCATGTGCATTTCTCATGACCAGTGGTATGAAGCATTCTTTCACATAACTATGTCTTCCTTTGAGAAATGCCTGTCGATCTCTTGCCCAGTTTGATTTGGAATGCTTGTGTTTGGCTGTTGAGTTGATTGAGTTCTATATCTATTCTGGCTATTAATTCCTTGTCAGAGACAGCTTGCAAACAAACTTTCCTATTCTGGAGGTCGTCTCTTGGCTCTGTGGTTTCCTTTGCGCTGGTGTAGAGAGAGGCGTGTTTGCTCCAAGCTGAAGATGTAGGCCTTGTATTCCATCCTCGCCTGGGGGAGACAGGCACCGTAACATGGTGTGTCTCAGCGTTCCTATAACGTGGCTGGGCTAGTCCATCTAACAGAGACACCTCAAAGAAGTCACGTCAATCACTTAAGCACCGTCAGTCTCCATACCCGTGGGCTCCTCATTTGTGGATTCTGCCAACTGAGGACCAAAAGCATTGAGGAAAATAACTGCATCTGTTCTGAACACGTGTGTTTCTCTTGCCATGATTCCTAAGCACTGCAGTGTTTAGCGTTGACACTGCATGAGGCATTAGGAGTAAATAGAGCGGCCCTAAGGTGGAAGGGAAGAAGCGTGTGGGTTCTACAGGAACCTTCCGTCCCGTTATGGACGAGATTGAGCAAGCGCAGAGGTAGGTGTTGGCAGGAGTCTTTGAATCAGTCCCCACGGATACAGGCACAACTGTCCGTCCTTCCTGATGGAGTGGCAGGATCAGACGTGAAATCTGGTGTCAGCACTCCCACACCTGGGTGTCCAAACACGGCCTGTGCCGTCTGCCACTCACAGGGGCTGCCATGACAAGTCACCACAAACTGAGCAGGGAGCCAGCACCAGTGCAGTCTGTCCCGGCCCTGGGGGCAGGAAGTCCCAGCTCCAGGGGTCTCCTCCCTCCAAAGACTTCAAGGGAAGGCTGCTTCCTGGTGTCTCCTGCTGCCGGGGGCACCAAGGGTCTTGGCGTGTGGCAGCATCACTCCCGCTCTGCCTCCGTCTCCTCTCAGCTGGCTTCTCCCTGCGTTCTTTGAATCTCTCCTTGCAAGGACACCAGTCACTGGATGTAGGGCTACTCCAATCCAGCATGACCTCGTTTTAACCTGATTACAGATGTCAGGATCCCATCTCCCAAACAGGCAAAACACACAGGTGACAGAGATCAGAACTTCAACATGTGTTTTGGGAGACACAATTCACCCCACAACAGAGCCTTCGACAAGAGGAAGGATCCAGGAATTCAGATTGTGCACTGCTGTGGAAGCTCTTGGCATCGGAATTCCCTTGGCCTATTTGGGATCCCGCTCACGTCTCACACCAGGTGGGAACCATGATTTTTTTAGGTCATTTTTTTAAACTTTTATTTAATAAATATAAACTTCCAAAATACAACTTTTGGACTGTAGCGGCTTTTCCCCCCATAACCTCCCTCCCACCCACAACCATCCCATCTCCCACTCCCTCTCCCATCCCATTCTTCCTCAAGATTCATTTTTTAATTATCTTTATATACAGAAAATCAACTCTATACTAGGTAAAGATTTCAACAGTTTGCACCCACACAGATACACAAAGTGTAAACTACTGTTTGAGTACTAGTTTTATCGTTAATTCGCATAGTACAACACATTAAGGACAGAGATCCTACATGGAGAGTAAGTGCACAGTGACTCCCGTTGTTGATTTAACAATTGACACTCTTATTTATGACGTCAGTGATCACCCGAGGCTCTTGTCATGAGCTGCCAAGGCTATGGAAGCTTCTTGAGTTCACAAACTCTGATTTTATTTAAACAAGACCATAATCAAAGTGCAAGTTCTCTCCTCCCTTCAAAGAAAGGTACCTCCTTCTTTGATGGCCCGTTCTTTCTGCTGGGATCTCACTCACAGAGATCTTTCATTTAGGTCATTTTTTTGCCACAGTGTCTTGGCTTTCCATGCCTGAGAAACTCTCATGGGCTTTTTAGCCAGATCCAAATGCCTTAAGGGCTGATTCTGAGACCAGAGTGCTGCTTAGGACATCTGCTATTCTATGAGTCTGCTGTGTATCCTGCTTCCCATGTTGGATCGTTCACTCCTTTTTAATTCTATCAATTAGAATTAGCAGACACTAGTCTTGTTTATGTGATCACTTTGACACTTAATCCTAGCATTATAATCAATTATGAACTGAAACTTAACACTTTGACTAGTAAGATGACATTGGTACATACCACATAAATGGGATTGAATTGGAATACCCTGGCATGTTTCTAGCTCTACCATTAGGGGTAAGTCCAAGTGAGCATGTGACAAACTGTACATCTCCTCCCTCACTTGGGGAATCATGATTATAAGTAAGCTCCACAGTGTCATCTTGTCTAACATTCACAGCCTCAAGCTAAAAGGCAGTCCCGATGCAAACTTTGACAATTTTGCTAATGAGAGAAACAAAAAAATTCTCTGCTTGCTGTTTTGGGGAAAGAATTTGATATGTAAATATTTGAGGATTTTTGTAAATACATCTGAACAGGAAGAAAAGCAATTGAAGGGGTTGTGTGCCATTTGGGAAAAGGGTAAAACCAAGGGAAATTTTAAAATGGAAGTCTTCAAAATTAAGGCATGGGAAAACCTTGGAGAGTTGAAGGTTCTTCTCACACTGCTGACTGTCCTCGCCTGTACTCGCGCTGAGCTGTGGTCTTTTCACCTGTTCCTTGTTGAGGTTTTTATGTAGTGGAGCTAAGGAAGGCTCTGAATGCTGATTGATGAGATGGGATAGAAGCGCAGGACTTTCCCCGCCAGCTCAGCTTTGGTCCTGAAACCACAGAACCCAGTTAGAAGATTTAGCAATGGAAACCCTTCAAATCGTCTGTGTAACTCCCAGTGCTAAGTTCAAAGCATGCTTTCTCTGGTAAGTGTAGATTCAAACGCAGGTGTACGAAACAGCAGGCAGACTCCAACTCCCTCCTGTCAAGTCACCTCGGTTGTGACACGGTGGGCCACATCAGTGACTATGCCGCTCGGAGAGTCATGTGATGCAACCTGCTCGCCCACTGCAGAACCTCCAGGGGGCCAGGCTCATTTGTGAACCTGCACGTCTTTCAGTGTATTTGCCACCAGACTCCCGAGCCAAAACCAGGGTCATGACAAAGTGGCTCCTCCAGCCACAGCAGCCCCTCCCTCCCACTCCCCTATCTTGACTGACACCTGTAGCTTTGGCACTTTGAGAACGCCTTGCAAACGGAACCTGCACGGCACACACTCTGGATCTCACGCTTTTCCCTGGGATCATGTCCTTGAACCTCAGTGCACCATTCACCGTGTCCTTGTCCTGCTGAGGGGGCTCCGGGTGTGGACTCACTCGCTGCAGGGTGCTCAACCTGCAGGACACTTTGTTCCCAGTTAGGGCTTACATGGCTGTGCCTTCCAGCAGCGTTAATACACATACCTCTTGTGTGAAAACCAGTTTAATTTCTCCAGCAAACACATCCAAGTGTGCACGCCTGTGTGCTTGTGTGAGAGGTGGTGGTGCCCTGTGTCAGGGCCCCGCAGGCAGCGCATGGGGACAGCATGGGGCGGTACTGCCAGAGCTCCTGGGGGTTGGATGTGGGGCGGTACCAGCAGAGTTCCTGGGGGTTGGACATGGGGCGGTAACGCCAGAGCTCCTGGAGGTTGGACATGGGGCAGAACCAGCAGAGCTCCTGGGGGTTGGACATGGGGCGGTAACGCCAGAGCTCCTGGAGGTTGGACATGGGGCAGTACCAGCAGAGCTCCTGGGGGTTGGACATGGGGCAGTACCAGCAGAGCTCCTGGGGGTTGGACATGGGGCGGTACCACCAGAGCTCCTGGGGGTTGGATGTGGGGCGGTATCGCCAGAGCTCCTGGGGTTGGATGTGCGCCTCTGCCGTGGCTGACGACTGGAAGTGGTCTCTGTGCCGGCCGCCACCTGGTCTTCCGCTGGTTCGGCCCGCCTGTCTGTTGCCTAACCAAACTGTTGTCACCGAGGAAGGCCCAGTCCCCCTGGCCTACTGGAGACATCACTCCTCTCATATGTGTGATCTTCAGATACAGCCTCCGGGTCAGCAGCTGGTCTTCCTGTTCTCTTCACAGGCGTTTTCCCAGAGAAAACAAAACAGCTTTTATGAAGCCCCGTTGGTCACTTTTTCCTTTTATGAACTCTGTTTTGGTGTCCAATCCAGAAGTTTTTTTTTTTTTTTTTTTAACCTAGGATTAGACCCCAACAAATGCCTCCATTTTCTCATGGAAGTCTGGAGTGTTCTTTCTTGTCCCACTTCAGTTCTTGGGATTTTTGTTCATTTTCACTTGCGGCATGAGATTGAGGTCAAAGTGTGTAGTTTTGCTCAACCATGTCAACGACTGTGGCACGGACTGTGCAAAGACCAAGCGCTCACCACCAGGCACTCCTGTGCCTTCGTCCAGCGCCAGCTGGGACATTGACGTGAGGCCACCTGCGGGCTCTGCCATCTGCCACTGATGGACGTGAGCTTTCTACACAACAGGTCCTCTCAAATCCACAGCAGTTTTTCCTTAATACTCATTGTTTCATGGACTTTCTTGAACCCACCCCCTCCTTATCTGCATGGATTTAGAAAAAAAAGCTAGCCCGCATTAGCTGGTGTCTTCACTCTGTTTTCCATGGCTTTCCTAGGTGCCCCTGTGAGGAGGTAGAATCTGTTGGCTCCTTGCTTCCTCGAACGCTCTGTGCCCTCGCTGCTCTTCTAGCTGGGGACCCTTCGGAAGCCACGGGTGCCCTGGCCAGAGCTGCGATCTTGCCCTGCTCTCATTTCCTCATTCAGCTCCTGTGCATAGGTCTGGGTGTGTGTGGGGGGGGGGGGGGCGCAGCGGGACACAGGACCACGGATTCCTGGAGCAGGCTTCGGGAGCCCATGGGCTGCTCCCGTGCGGAGGCTCCTCCAGCCTCCTGCCTGTGATGTCAGTGGGGTAACAAGGAAAGGCAGGGAAACTACCCCCCGCCGCTTCTCAAGATCGCGGACACGCAGGCACCTGCCTTCCTCCTGCTTCCCGCATCTTCCCGAGAAGTTCATTGCGCTGTGTCCGCGGTTGATGTCCGGTAGTCTCTGAGGGTGAGGACGTGGACTCGGGAGGAGGGGCCACTCCTTCTCACTTGCAATACTGACTTTTTGAAAACCAGTCTTTGCGGCTTGACATCCTCCTGTGATTTATTTTTTCTGGATTTGGGATAAAGATCTAACTCTCATGGGCCCTGTGATTCCTTGTGCATCTGCCGTGCTCGGTTCCCTTCCTGCAACGCTGCCCTCCGCTGTGCTCCGTAACGACCACTTCTACTTGCTCGTAACACCGAGTGATCCGCTCACACGGGGCATGCTCTCCTCGTCTTCCTCCTGAAGCAGAGCACACTGCCTGCCCCAGGACATTGCAGGCAAGAGTGGTGGCAAACGGGTCCACTATGGGAGAGAGTCACCACCTGGCCACTGAGCTGCGAGCCAGAGCCTCGACTCTCAGGCTTCTGTTTATTTGAAATGCAGAGTTAGAGAGAGAGAGAGAGAGAGAGGCAGAGTTAGAGAGAGAGAGAGAGGAATCTCCCATCCATTGGTTCACTCCCCAGATGGCCACAGTGGCCAGAGCTGAGCAGTTTGGAAACCGGGAGCCAGGAGCTTCCCCTGGGTCTCCCACGTGGGTGCAGGGGCCCAAGCACCTGGGTCATCTTCCACTGCTTCCCCATGTGCATGAGCAGGGACCTGGATCAGAAGTCGAGCAGCCAGGACTCAAACTGGCACCCATATGGGATGCTGGCACCACGGAGGGCAGCTTTACCCACTGTGCCACAGCGCCGGCACCAAACTTCAAGTTTCAGCTGCAGAAACACACGTTGTCAAAATAAGAGTTGAGATGATTGTGTGTTCCAGTGGTGGGTGTAGCAGTAGATGGCTCTGCTTTCAAAATCACCAGCACTTTTTTTTAATAAGACAGTGAGACAGAGACAAAGGCAGGCAGAGTTAGCGCCCAAATGCACGGAACAGCTGCGCCTGGGAGAGTCCACAGCCAGGAGCTGAGAACTCAATGTGCGTCTCCCATGTGCGTGAAGGGACAGAGCGACCTAAGCGTGACCATTGCTTCCCGGGTGCACATTAACAGGAAGTGAAAGCAGGAGCAAAGCCAGAATTCAGGTGCAGGGGCTCTGACACCCCGTGAGGTGTCCTGCCCTGTGCCACGACCCGTAGGCCAGCTGCTACCCCGTCGTTGGTAGTGTGATTTAAGGTATTTAGTAGGTCTCCTGAGCCAACGTTCACTTTCCCTTTACTACTTCTTTGTGCCTGGAGATGGAATAGTTATGGCGTGACCATGAAGAAATACGGAAGAACCTGGGAACGCGATGGTGTTGCCAAGTCATGCGTTCATTCCTGGACTGCCGAGACTCAGACTTCTATGGATCCCCAAAAAAGCGATTAAGCCACTGCGTCTCCATTCAGTTACGTGCAGCTGGGGGTGATCTGCATTTAACCGATACAACTTGTGCACTTCTATGTGTGATATATTTAGTCGGCCCAGCTACATGAATATGTAGATGGGATAGCCATCTGTCTGTCTATCCATCAAGACACAGGAAAAGAGACACAGAGCCAATGCAACTTGTCCAAAATTGACAACCAGAACGTGGCAGAACTGGAAAATAGAGATTTAAGTTTGTCTGTATGCCTCCAAGATGCGTTCATCCTATTGCAACTGAATGCTTAATGTGGTTTTATTGCCAAATACGTGTTTCCTATGGAAAATTTTTCAAAAGTCTGAGAAAAATGTCGAAATGTGTGCAGTTCAGATCACTCTTCCTTATTCTTCCTTATGCCCCTCAATGCTTCCCCATGGTTTTGAACAGCTAAATATTAAATTTATTTTTTAAAGATTTATTTATTTACTTGAAAGTCAGAGTTACAAAGAGAGAGAAGGAGAGGCAGAGAGACCGAGAGAGTCTTCCATCCAATAGTTCACTCCCCAGATGGCCGCAATGGCTGGAGATGCACCAATTCAAAGCCAGGAGCCAAGAGCTTCTTCTGGGTTTCCAAGGCAGGTGCAGGGGCTCAAGCACTTGGGCCATCTTCTACTGCTTTCCCAGGCCGTAGCAGAGTGCTGAATAGGAAGTGGAGCAGCCGGGATTCGAACCGGCACTCCTATGGGATGCGGGCACTGCAGGTGGCGGCTTTACCCTCTAAGCCACAGCACTAGCCCCAGCTAAATGTTAAATTATAAGGAGCAGAGAATATCAGCACAGCACCCACAAGTCAGGCTATTCCCAAAATGAATGGAATTAATCATCAGAATCAACAAAAACCTTTAAGCATTATATCTGTACCTAGCCAGGGCTATGCCAGCTGGGAGCTGGGTTGTCATAGAAGAACAAGGACCATGTTACTTGTTTTTGTTTTTCTTTATCTTTTTTTTAAAGATTTAGTGATTTATTTGAAAGGCAGAGTTAGAGAGGCAAGGCCGAGAGAGAGAGAGAGAGAGAGAGAGAGAGAGAGAGAGAGGTCTTCCATCTGGTGGTTCACTCCCCAGATGGCCACAAAGGCTGAAGCTGTGCCGATCTGAAGCCAGGAGCCTGGAGCTTCTTCCATGTCTCCCACGTGCGTGCAGGGGCCCAAGTACTTGAACCATCTTCCACTGCTTTCCCAGGCCATAACAGAGAGCTGGATCGGAAGTGGAGCAGCCAGGACTCGAACCAGCGTCCATATGGGATGTCGGCACTGCAGGCAGCGGCTTTACCTGCTAGGACACAGTGCCAGCCCCCATGCTATTTGTTTTAAACAGCAACTACATGGACAGGCAATTCCATAATCATGAGAAAAGTTTTAAGGGTCAGACTCTTCACTGCTCTATCGGTAAAAGACAGAGCACCAGGCTCTCTACACCGGCCAGCCCCCAAGAAGCGAGCCAGCCCTCCAGGGCCCTGGGAACATACGAGGCGGCCCTGATGGCCATGCCTGATCCCCTTGCAGTCCCCTGACTTTCAGTGACTGCCGCATGAGAACACGAAAGGCTTCCGACTCGTCTAAGCCTTCGCCCTTCCACTGTCGAGGCCTAGTGCGTGCAGTTGGCAGCTGACGGAGAGGAGCGGTGAGAAGGCAGAGCCGAGTCAAAGGTGAGGCCGTCTCGTGCTCCGGACTGCTGGCCTTCCTCGGGGAGGCTCGGCTACCTGTGTGCGAAAGCTGGGGGCTCACAGTTCCCCTCTGGCCCAGCTCAGGGACCTCAGTCACGCCTGGGGCGTGCAGGAGGCCAAACCAACGCCCACTGAGCACGCCTGTGTTTGTTCCTCAAATCCCGAGGTCCCCAGACAGCTGCTTCCTTCTCACTGGGAGGCTCCCAGTACTGGCCTGCTCAGTGCCTTCTGGTGGCAAGAGAGAGGACCTGGGACAGGGGGCAGCTCCGCGCCGGCCGGAGCCGGAGCAGTCAGGCCTTCTGCAACATGGCGGCCCGTCTGCAGCTGCAGCGCTTGGGCCGGACTGACCGAGGGCCTTGTAGGCTCGTCCTCATCACGACGTTCCTCCACTCCGCATTCTCACATTGTGAGCATTGGCCAAGTAGCTCTTGAACGGACATGTGAGTCCTCCTAATCACATGGAGTTGAGTGAACTCACGATGTTTTTCTAAGTGGCCGTGGTAATACATGTTTGGGTAACAGGCATAAAACTCCTAGAAGTTGATTGGAAACTGGATTCTCCTACAAAACCACAGCTGATTCGCCTGCATCCCGGAGGCTTTCCAGGGAGGGGAGCGCCATAGCTGTTCCAGTCCCCCTTCTGGGCACAGGGACAGCAGAGAGGGGAAGACAAAAGAAGGTGCCTGGGTCCAGGGAGAGGGCAAGGGCTCGGGAGTGCCGGGGGCCTGGACCTGCGGTCGTCCTCACCCTTGCAGGGATCTGCGCATGGGTGGGCGCTCCCCCACACCCCGCAGTCCAGTGCTTGCGGGATGCGAGGGATCGCCTGAAACACTCGGCACCGCTGTGTTCTCTTCCCCACCCGCACTCTACCGGAGGCCCGCTGCGTCAGGGGGACGCAGCACCTTGGATGTAGGGTCCTGCTCTCCTGTCTCTGCTCTTCCACCACCGCTCCTCCCATGGGCAGAGAAGCCCGGCAGCTGCCCTGCTGGGAGACGGGCACTGCAGGGGGCGAGCAGAAACGCATCCAGCTCTTTCCTGTAGCCGGGAGCTCAGCCAGAACCCATTGCCCGTCCACGACCCTCCCCAGGTACATGACCCTGGAAAACTGATGGCCACACGGCCCACCCTTGACCCCGCCTCTCCTGCAGTCCCGGAGCCTTCACCGCACCCCGCGTGAGGGCAGAGCGGGGCTCACTTCCAGGGAACGAGTGCCCAGCACCCGGCCAGCACAGTCTCCCTGATGGAGAGGAGGGACGGTGAGGACCCTGCTGGCTTTTGACTTCAGAGGAGTCGTTCGCACACCAACACCCCTTGGTGGTGCTGACGGCCTGTGAGTTACCCCTGGGCTCAGCACAGCCCCTGCCCGGCTGCAGGTCCCCACACAGAAATAAACCCCCTTGCCTCTGGTTCTGTGATGTTTGGAATAGCCCCTTCCATGTCACGTGACAAAACTGCACTTGCTGCATTATTACCAATTCCGAGGGCCATTTTTCAAATGCCTTCCACTGTTAACATTCTTTCTCCTTCACTTAAAAATGCCCACACATAAAACGGGAGCAATAAATACTCTGGGCTATAATAAAAACTTAATTCGATCTTTCTAAATGTAAATTTACATAGATTGCTGAGATAAAATTGACATTTTAATTATAGATTGCAAAGGAAAAAGGCCATATTTCACAGAATATTTTCAAGTTACTCCATTTAAATAGCATTACACATAGAGTAGTCCAATCAGTCATTTCTGGAAGCTTGATGATCCCAGATAAATGTGGAAATTTGCACTTCTAAATAATTAGTTTAAGTATCATTAAGCCTTTTAAAACCCATTTCTGATTATTATAGTTTACATACTAGAATGTATTTACTGAGATTTGGCACCATTTCAAGTGAGAGAGCGAATGTCCAGGCCGTAGACAGAACGCTAGCTCCAAGGGCGTGGCCGTGCACTCGCTGGGCTGCCTCCTGTCCGGTTTTGCCCACTCCCTGCCCACTGCTGTGTGAGGTGCAGCTGCCATCACTCACTCAAGTACCCGAGAGAAGATCCTGGGGGAGGAAAAATTCACATTTGGGTTCAAGGCTTCGGAGGGTCACAGCCCAGAATTGGGCAACCCCAATGGTCTGGCATCGCAGGAGTGGGTGGACAGTGGAAAGAGTAGAGGAGGGGCCACAGGGTGAGTGGCCAGCGGAGAGGATGCTGGGCCATGTGGCGTCTCCATGTCATGTTGTCATAATCCAATCAATCATGGGCACCCACCACAGGGAGCTGTTACAATCCAATCACTTCCCAAAAGCCCTCCACACAGACACCACAATTGGATCCGTTTCTACCCTCTCTCGGCACACAGACACCACACTTGGATCCGTTTCCACCCTCTCTCTCGGCACACGGACACCACACTTGCATCCGTTTCCACCCTCTCTCGGCACACGGACACCACACTTGGATCCGTTTCCACCCTCTCTCTCGGCACACGGACACCACACTTGGATCCGTTTCCACCCTCTCTCTCGGCACACGGACACCACACTTGGATCCATTTCCACCCTCTCTCTCGGCACACGGACACCACACTTGGATCCGTTTCCACCCTCTCTCGTCATCCTTCCCACAGGCTTTGCTGTAGTGCCTGTGCTGTGCACTCCGCAGCACACGACAGTGTAGGAGAGTGGGGTACATACCGGGCTACTTCAAAAAGCTGGTGGAAAAATGGAATTAAAAGAGCTATTCTGGTGCAAAAAATATAAATCCATATATTGTTTTATTTCATAATATGCATGTTACAAAAATATTTTGAAATTCCTTGTAAACATGGATTTCAATTTTTTGCACTGAAATAAACATATTTTAATTCTGTTTGTAAAATCCTCTCACAGAGTGTAGCGTCGGACCTACAGTCTCTGGCCACACGGTTACGCTGCTTCCATAACTGAAACGGAGAAGTCTGCAGAGATCTCTATGTTGAATGTGTGCAAGAGGACAGCGGTGAGGGACACTGTCTCCAGGGGCTGGGCTTGTCTTGGTGCCACACCTGTCTATCAAACCTAATCACGGTAGTGGGTGAATCTGCCGCCTGTGACACCAACAGCCCACGGGGTGTCAGTTCCTCTCCTCTGTACCACTTCTGATCCAGCTTCCTCCTAATCACCCGGGAGAAGCAGCAGAACACAGTCCAAGGGTTTTGGCCCCTGGCCCACGTGGGAGACCCGGATGAAGCTCCTGGCTCCTGGCTTTGACCTGGCCCAGCCCAGCCCTAGCAACCATTTGGTGCATAACCAGCAGATGGAAGACCTCTCTGTCTGTCTCTCCCTCTCCATTACTCCAACACTCAAATAAATAAATAAATCTTTAAAAAAATTCTTAATCACCCTGGTTCAAAAAACAACTGCTTAAAGATTCCAGTGCCATTTTCTAGATGCTTGCTAAAGTAATCAAGAAAACAATAAAATCTGAGACTTCACAGACTTAAATATTTGGACTGAAGCTGTCTGAAATGAATGAACGTTACTGATAAAGCAAGTGGGAACAGACTGGTAAAGTTTTCTCTCAAGTTTCAAGAAAAAAAGTCTGGTTAAAAATACTGCCCTCAGGCAAGTGAGGGGCTCTAGATCAGATTCACAAGGTCAAAGTAAGTTCTGTGTTAACCTAGGACCCTTTGTTAACCCTGTGTTGACACTGTTAACCCTGTGTTGACACTCAGACCCTTTGCTGCTTTCTCCGACGTGAGGGAAGCATTGTTGTGTGAATTTTCCATGTAGCACATGTCATGGCATTAGCCAAAACCTCTGCAAATACTCATTGTTCTCTTAACTACCATGGACTTAGAATTTTAAAAAAGAAGGGCTGCTATTCTGACTTGGAATGTCTTCATTCTTGGTGAATCTGTCAGCATCATGCTGGGGTGGGGGTGGCGGTGTTGCGTGGTGGGTGAAGCCACTGTCTGCATTGCCAGCGTTCCTGTGGGCGCCGGTTCTTGTCCCAGCTGCACTGCTTCCAGTTGAGCTCTCTGCTGTGGCCTGGGAAAGCAGCAGAGGAGGCCCAGGTCCTTAGGCCCCTGCACCCACGTGGGAGACCCGGAAGAAGCTCCTGGCTCCTGGCTTCGGATCAGCTCAACTCCAGCTGTTGCTGCCAATTGGGAAGTGAACCAGCAGGTGGAAGACCTCTCTCTCTTGCTCTCTCTCTCTCTCTCTCTCTCTCTCCTGTGTGTGTGTGTGTGTGTGTGTGTGTAACTCTGACTTTGAAATAAATAAACAAATCTTTAAAAAAGAAAATATGCTGGAAGGGAAATGCAGAGGAAACCCCGCGAAGCTGCTGTTAACCGAGAGCCAAGTGTCAGACACACTATGAGATTATTCAGGTTGGAATATTTAGGGAAAATTTTCTTGAAAATGAAAAAAGTGAGACTGTCACTTCTAGAAAAGCAACTTTTTTTTGGCTACTGGTAAGATTCAAGCTTTCCAGGGAAATTTGTAGATTTCAAAAAGTTGAATTGGCCACCCTAGCAGCTTCCCAGACTTATGAAGACGTTTCTGATGAGACTGGCGATGATACTAATGAATGTAGTATTTTCAAATTGTGTTTTGAAGTGCATCAAAATTTAGAGATGAATAAATCGGCCAACCAATATCCTAAATCCCTAAGACATGACATTACCAAATCATACATGAGTGAAACAGTCTATTCAAAATGCAAATTAAGTCAATGAATTTTAATGCAACAGGAAGAAAACTGACTGCTATGCATTTAGATTCTCCCATGTACATAAGCATAAAAATAATCACAAATGTTTGAATTTTTGTATAGTCTCAAAGAAATACAGAAAAAGCCAATAAAACATTCTTTGTCTTTTTGCAGATACATGCGGGGATACTTCAAAAGGTTCATTAAAAATGGAATTCAAAGGTAGGTTTATTTTGGTGAGAACATTTTTAAATCCAAGCACAGTTGTAGAATACGCATCTCCGTGAACTCTTCATGTGCCTTTCCCATGATGCACTTAATTTTTCCCATTAAATAAACTGAATGTTTAATTCCAATTCCATCAACTATTTGAGGGCCTCTGTATCCATGTGAAGTGAGACTTTCTCCTATCCAGCAATGGAAGCAGCATATCGCAGCAGTGGGATGCCCCAGCAGTTACGTGAATCCAGTGCTTCTATTTATCCAGACACTCAAGAGATTTGCAAACATATAGAACGTTTTAAAATTTTCCATTATTATTTTCATTATTATTATTTATATAGTTAAAACATGCTAATATTAATGTATAATCATTTTATAAAGTTTAGTTAATTAATACAGATTTCTGTTATAATTTCAAATACAGTTAATGTCAAATATACCACAAATATTTCATCTAAAATATCTCGTTACTTCCTTAATGATTTTAAGATTGTAAGCTTGAAGACCTACCGGTGTGTAACGAATGGCTGGCCTTACATAGATCAGAGAACCCACGAACGCTCAGTGGATACAAATGGAATTCCGAGCACTGGACAGGGTGTTTGCTAACGCTGGGTCATATACTTACCTGTTGGCAAGATTCCAGCCAATCCGGTCACCACAGGATGAGTAGAGCAAGCTATGTCCAAAGGAGGAGCTCAGGCTCTTTGCGCTCATTTCTGGAGCTCAGTAGCCGTGAAGTTCAACTTCGGGAAGGCGCACCATGCAGTCTGAGGGACCCTGGGTCCTGACTAGCGCAGGCCTTTCGGAAGCCCTGGAAGAAGGGGGCTGCAGTGCCGGCTGAGCCCCGAGCAGGGCAGCGCTGGGGAGGGCCCGGGGTCCCCTCTGGAGCTGGAGAATTCTCACAGGAGGGGAACGCTGCCCCACGCACCTATGGGTCTTCCAGAACTGCACTGCAGTCACGGTGGTGTGGGGAGGAGGGGGAATCGCGCTCTCTCCCTCTTCCTCTCTCCCCACTCCTCTGTCTCCAGGGATGAAAGAGAAAAAAAACGCTCTTCTTCCAGAGATGCAGGTGCCAACGGAAAAGTCCAAAAACTGAAAAAAGACTTAAAAAGTGGTACCAGTTTCAGTATGTTCTTTAGAGATATGTTGGCTCATTTTTTAATTGAAGAGAGCTTAAAGGTGAGCATTTTCTCCAGAGTGGAGGGTGGTGGAAGTTACCAGAAGTTGACGTTCTTAAATATGGTGTAAAACGCTGAGTCTAACTGCACGCATATGTAGCTTAAAATTAAAAGTTTAGTCAGGCCTGTGAAAAAGAGAAAAGAACAATGCAATCTCCTTTACTTCATTGGAAGAACCCACGTGACAAGGACAATCAGCACAAGTAGATAGAATGATTCTTAAAGAATGCATGTAACCACCAATATGCGAGCCAGTTCGAGTCCAGGCTGCTCCTCTTCCAGCCCAGCTCTGCTGATGGCCTGGGAAAGCCGGGAGGATGCACCCGGCTAGGAGACCTGGAAAAAGCTCCTGCCTCCTGGCTTGGGATCAGCTCAGCTCTGGCCATTGAGGCCATATGGGGAGGGAACCAGCAGTTGGAAGACCTTTCTGTCTCTCCCTCTCTCTGTTAAGATTTAAAAATCTTAAAAGAAAAAAGATATCAATTTTGAATGAAATCAGTCATAACAATTCACAAAAGAATCGTCTGACTTTTTAAAAAGCACAACAGAATTCAAACATACTATCAGATTCTCTCCGGAAGCAGTTGTGTGATGTCATTTGTCAATTATCTGGTAACTAAAGCTTCCTACATGTTACAAACAAAACTAAGGTGATGCTATGATAGTAACAGTCCTCCACGGACAGTTGGGGAAAAGGCAGGTCAGCCGTGGTGGGAGGGTTCAGATCCGCCGTGGTGGATAAACCAGAGACCAAGCTCTCCCATCTTGTAATCCAACCAAGGGGAAAACGAGTCCATTAGCAAATATGTGAAACCCTCTGTTTCTAGGTAGCACTATTTGGGTTCCAGAAAGTAGCCAAAGATTTAAAATTTCTAACTACTGAACTACTTGAGAAAACTTCCAGGCAATGAGGAAATAAATATCGAACTGCGTAAGAGTTGCTGGAGGTAAATATTTAATATTTTATTATAGTCGGGACATAGACTGCACTTGTTACATAAAACTTGACCATGTATATTATTAAACCTTTACGTCTGGATGCAGAAAGACAGCCATTTATTCTGGTCATTCATACAATAATTTCATGCATTTGTAGGAAGGTTTATGCAAAGAGTCTTGCCAGCCACAGAAGTATAACGTTTCAAAACCAGCACTGAGCTGACAAAATGTGCTTTAGATTCAAAATACCTGAGACAGCCTGTGGAAACGGGGAGGTATTTGCAAATCACATTTCTGATGTTGGATTGACCTTCAGAGTCTAGAGAGAACCCCCAGATTTAACAACAAAAACCACCCTCACTCACACATGAAGAAAGGACTTAAACACGTGAATGAGGACGTGAGAAAGCACACGACGCCACGCTCACCAACCGACTGCAAAGGACCGGCGCAGTGAGACACCGCTTCACACCCCGGCAACACCTGGATCTCGGGCACCGCAACGCAGTTTCTAGTCTCACTGGACACTCTGGATCCCACAGCATTTCTGCTTGGCTCCAGCACCCCATTCAGCTTGGCCAGTTTAACTTAACAGGTACGTGTGGGCGGTCATTGGTGTTCTTGTCCAGTGCTGTCGCTGTGTGACATCCGTGTAGGTTCTGTGCCCGCTGCATTCGCTGGGCTCTGCTCACTCAGACGCCGTCAGAAACGAGGTGCAGCGATTTTTTTCTACTAACAGTAGTTCAGTGGATTAAATGTGATTAAGGTCCTGTAAGACGATACTTGCTAAAACATCTGGAAGGTCTTGGTTGAAAATGAATCTTTTAAAAAAAAAATGTAAAGCTAGAAATGATCAAATGCTGGTTTTCTCTCCATTGTCAGCAATGATATGTTATTTTATGTGTATTCCTAATGCTTATGGAACCCTCACAAGATAAAGTTATTAAAAAAAAAAAAAACAAGCAGACAAACACTGAACCCAGTAGAAACACAAGACGTTGAAGACGTGGAGAACTGGCTCCCTTGAGAATGACCAGTGGGAACGTAAGACGGTGCAACCACGGTGCAAAATAGTGTGACCTCACCAACGGTCCAGCAAATTCCACTTCTGGGTTTGTACTTGATAGAACCGAAGGCAACGCCTCACAGAGACCTGTCTGTGCTCAGTTTCATGGCAGCATTACTGACAGCAGCCAAAGGCGGAAGCCGTCCCCTGCCCATTCACGAGTAAGCTGATGCCAGAGTGAGCGTGTTTGTACACTGGAGCATTATTCACCCTTAGAAAGGGAGGAGGGGGCGCCCCGCCTCGTGGCTGAGACCTCACTCTGGGTGCCTGCATCCCGTTTCCCAGCACCTGAAAGTGGGTCCTGGCTCTGCTCCTAACTCCAGCTTCTTGCTAATGCAGACCCGGGGGACAGGAGATGGCTCAAGTGACTGAGCAGAACAACGTTATAACGCTGCTGACTGGAGAGAGCCTTTGAGGCTGTCCTCCTGGGACCTGCTCCACCCACCCCCTCCCCAGCCGTTCCACTTCCTGTGAATTCATCCAGAAGTGAGGAGCATCATCCCCTGTGTGAAACCTCATCTACGTCACTGCCCACAACTGAAAATTTTGGAAATACCAAGAGTACCCATCAAAGAGCCTACTTGAGTTACTGTATACTCAAAAACTATGCAGCTATGGACAAGAATAAAGAATCTTAGGTATTCATATAACATGATCTCAAAGATATGTATGCAAATGAGTGAACAAGCAGCAGGACCCTGTGCAGGGGCTCCCAGCACGGATCACTGCAAATATGGATACAGAAATGCATGGATCTCCTGCGGGGAGGGAGACTGGAGACTGGAGACTGAAGACTGGAGACTGGAGACTGGAGAACCAACATCTCCTACTAGGCTTAGCCAGAAAGGAGTCCACAGTGCTGCCCACTCACGGCCCACAGGCGCCCGACGACTCAGCAGGGCGGTTCTCAGCTCAGCGGGGTTGTTGTACAAACCTCAGCTTTTCTTCTTTTGTGAACATTTATATTGCTGACGTGATGGCTAAGCCCACATGGCAGGAGTCACGCGTGTTCGCTGCACCGTGTAGATTTCAAGGCTCAAGCTTATTTGCATGTTTACTTGGAGGCTGCCGCCGTGAGGGATTCATGCCTCTTGCACGGCCACAAGTAGTGTGCATTTCCCCAGTCTGGAATTGCACACCCAGGAGTTACAGTGAAGACACCTTTGAATACAGCAGTGAGCCCGAAGAACCTGGGCTTGGAGTAAGACGTGTGACGGATCCAGCTGAATCCTGTCTCTCTCCTCCCTGTGGGCCTTGTTCATGCAGTCTGCACTGTGTCCACAGCCCAGGCCCTCAGCTGGCAGGTGAGGCTCACCCCGGCACTCACGTTTCTCTCCGCCACCTGCCCTCGGGCGCCTCTGCAAGACAAAGGGGAGCAGGTGAGGGCACAGCCGCTCTGTCTGTCCGACCTGAGTTGGACCCAGGGAACGTATTTCTCTCTCCAAGAACAAGGGCCTCGGCCTGAGCAAGGACAGAAACGGAAATAACTTGTCTTTGTGCTCACCTGCAGCTGCGGCCCAGCCGCTCACAGCACTGCTGACCCTAACAGCGCGGCAATCAGGGGTGTTGGAAAGCTGTGGTGACTGCACATAGAGGGGTGTTAGTCAGAAAGCTGCGGCGACCTTGGGAAACCTTGGGAAAGTCCAACACTGAAGATGGCGTTTGCCGACATGATGCTTTCGTCCCAGAAAGCGTGACCCACCCCCTGCAAATCACTATCCTTACCATAAGGCAGCACCTGTGCGTGTGTGCGTTCTGCGGTGGAGGACAACTAGAAAACCAGCAGCTTCCAAGGAGGAAAATGGATGAGAAGGTACGGAAGAGGCCGCTCTGCTCTCCACTGAACACAGCTCTGCAACCCTGAACTTTTTAAAGTTTTATTAACACTGGGGCCCATGCTGTGGTGCAGCGGGTTAACGTCCTGGCCTGAAGCACCAGCATCCCATATGGGTGCCGGTTCAAGTCTCGGCTGCTCCACTTCCAATCCAGCTCTTTGCTACTGCCTGGGAAAGCAGTGGAAGATGGCCCAAGTCCTTGGGCCCCTGGACCCAACAGGAGACCTGGGAGAAGCTCCTGACTCCTGGCTTCAGATCGGTGCAGCTCCAGCCATTGCCAAATACCACATTTGAGGAGTGAACCAGTGGATGGAAGACCTCTCTCTCCCTCTCTCTGCCTCTCCTCTCTCTGTAACTCTGAATTTCAAATAAATACATAAATTATTTTTAAAAAGTTTAGCACTACTGTACATATTTATGGATTGCAGTGTGGCATTTCAATACTACACGTATGCGATGTATGCTGATAAAAACAAGGTAGTGGACATCTCCTCTTCCTCGATATGAGGTAATGACTGAAGGCTTTTTCTTTCTTCTATTTGTTCATACAATACATCCAAGTTGTTAGGAAGAAGTCTCCCCACTATGATCAGCTAGTTACTAACAAACGGAACAATATCCCCACATCAGTTGAAAACTCTAGAAAAGAAGAATCAGAATAAAACCTGACATGAGCTGGTAAAATATGAAAATTAACCCAGTGATTTTCTTTTACTTTTTTTAAAAAAAGATTTGTTTCATTTATTTGAACAGCAGTTACAGAGAGAGAGGGAGAGACAAAGAGGGATATCTTCCAACCATTGGTGCACACTCCTAATGGCCACAACAGCCAGGGATGAGCCAGACTGAAGCCAGGAGCTTCATCCAGGTCTCCCACACAGGTGCACAGGCCCAAGGACTCGGGCCGTCCTGCGCTGCTTTCCCAGGCATATTAGCAGGGAGCTGGATTGGAAGTGGAGCAGCTGAGACTCAAACCAGTTCCCGTATAGGAGGCTGGCACTGTAGGGGCGACTTATTCCACTTTGCCACAACACTGGCCCCCAACACAAAGAAAATTTTATAATTTATGTTGCAAGATATTTTCCATGAAATTCTGTTATTTGCAGAAAAATAGATGGAACTGGGGGACATTAAGTTGCCTGAAACAAGCTAGACACAAGAAGACAAATACCACATTTCTCCCCTGCATGAAACTGAAGTCAAGGGCTGGTCTCAAGCATGCATCTTCCCATCAGCTGTTTAGGTAGTTAGAAAGGGTACAAAAACAGAAACCTGCCAGTCTTGAACAAAGCCTCATACTGTGGACCTGCATTTAACCTACGCTTTACCACGGCTTTCTGCGTGGAATAGTTACGACATCACTTTGAAGTGTAGCAGTCACAACAAAATAGTCACTCTATTGTGAGTAATGGAAGAAAACACGCAAGTGGAGCCTCGGGATGGGCCCTTTTCTGCTCTCAGTGATGATTCCGCAGCCGACGCAGGACCTAAGTGTTGCTGCCTTGAGCATTTAATGCAGACAGAGGGTGCATCCTCTGGCCACCTTTGACACCACGTTGTATCGTTGACGTTTTCTACTGTTTGTCAGCAAGGTGTGCATCCAGGGGGTAAATATTCAACAGCAATAAGCAGGCTTGATAAAAAAGAAATCCTGAATTATAAAGACTAAATTCAAATGCTTCCTATGAACATTTGGCTATCTTGCAGCACAAAAATATGTACAAGGTAAAGAATATTTGGGGAAGAAATAGAAGTTATATTTATTGTGATAAATATTGAAAGTAGAGGTGGACAATTTTTTTCCTCTGGCCAGTTAAAGATTTTGACTAATTTAATATGAAGCTTTTTCCTTTCTCAAATTCTCTTGCAGAGTATCAGTGGGCATCACCGACACAGCTCCACTGGAAGAGATGTTTCCATTCCTATTTTCAACCACGCAGTGTGCTACATCCTTGTTTCTGGCTGCCTTTTCTTTTAAAAGCAGTGAAGATATTGTGAATCATTTTGAAGCATATACTTGGAATGCATTTTAAACACTTTATAGTGTTGTCACACTGAAGGAGTTTTATTATCCACAAATTTGCCTTTCATGCTTCTCAGCAGGCCCGTGACTCGCAGCGTGTGACTCTCTCGTCAGCCTCTTGCTGGATGTCTCGTCTTTTTATGCAGCTCCTACTGGGGAAGGAGGCGGCGATAGGTATGGCTGTATTTTTTTTCTCAGATGAGTCATGGTTATCATTTATATCTTTTGGCTTTGTTTTCCGAGTCAAATAGGAAGACTACTTCTTGTTAGTCATCTTAAACACGATTTCACCAAAGTGTCGTCTCCCTGAAGCACAGGAACCTTGGTGTGACGTGAGGAGGGTCCAGGCCTCCCCCACTGCCTCCTTCGCTCAGGAGCCCCCATCTTGTCCGTCTGCTGGGTGGCGCGGCCTGGGTGTCTTCCAGGGCGAGGCAGATGCCACTGCCCCAGGTGCATTGTTCACACTCCCCTCTCCTGATTCTGTCTCGGATCTTCCTGAAATCATATTACCTCTTTCTGCCTCGTATTGCATTCCACTTTATTCTCTCATGAATTCATGCTTCTGCTTTATAGAATTAAAATTATCTTGCATTTTCATGAAGCTGACAGTTTTTTAAAAAATTCTCATGCTTCTAATATCTATCTCCCAAGTTATTCTTCTACCCTGGATCTCTAGAATCAAGATCCTTTCCTACTTGCACAGTGGCTCTCTTCTTGGCTCCCATTTGGATCCTTTGCGTCCTGCCCTGGGAAGAATCTGTCCAGCCTGGGGGACTTTCATCACGAGGGAATGCAGGGCTCCGTGCTTGTCAGAGTCACGGCTCAGCCAGACACAGGCCTGTGGGCAAGCCCGGCCTGCACAGGGAGCCTTCTGGGCACTGGAGCTCCACGGCTGATTCCTGACCTCCCTTGTTCTGGCTCAGGGGTTCAGAGGTTGGACATTTCTCAGTAGAATATATACTTATAATTCCCATATTGAATAAACCAATGAAAGAAACAAAACAACTACACAGGCCCTTACAATCAGCACAGATGTGGCTAGCGTTTCCTCAGTTTTGTGACTGGATAAAAAAATTATGGGATAAATACACTATGGAATACCACTCAGCCATAAAAAAGAATGGAATCCTGCCCTTTGCAACAAAATGGATGCAACTGGAAATGATCATACTCTGTGAAATAAGCCAGTGCCCAAAGGACAGATACCACGTTTCCCCTGGTGGGTGGTAAGTGACGGAGCAGAAGGGTGTAACTTGTATGAGCAGAACTGACGCTCGAGGCTTGCTGGTTCCTTCAGCCTTGTCTCCACTGCAGAGGAACAGCGCTTTGTTTTTTCTTTACTTTTTGTTCACTTCTTTACCTAGTGGAGGATTGAGCTTATGATTGCAAAATAAACTGAAAGTGTGATATTGTAAAAATTAAAAGAAGGGATAAGAAAGGGAGGAGGAGGGAGGGTGGGGGTGTGGGCAGGAGGGAGGGTGCGTGGGTAGGAGCACTGTGCTCCTAAATCTACATGAGAAACACGTGACATTTTCTCGCTCTCTCTCTGCCTCCCTCTTTCTCTCTCTCTCTATATATATACACACACGTACATATATATAATTCTTTTTTTTTATTTTGACAGGCAGAGTGGACAGTGAGAGAGAGAGAGACAGAGAGAAAGGTCTTCCTTTTCCGTTGGTTCACCCCTCAATGGCCACCACGGCCGACAGTACCACACTGATCTGAAGCCAGGAGCCAGGTGCTTCTCCTGGTCTCCTATGGGGTGCAGGGCCCAAGCACTTGGGTCATCCTCCACTGCACTCCCGGGCCACAGCAGAGAGCTGGACAGGAAGAAGAGCGACTGGGACAGAATCCAGCACCCCAACCGGGACTAGAACCCGGGGTGCTAGCGCCACAGGCAGAGGATTAGCCTATTGAGCCATGGCGCCGGCCCATATATATATATAATTCTGTTTTCCAGTGCCCGTTTAAATGAATCCCACCAGCAGCACACTAAGAAAGCACTCTCTCAGGTTCTGTATGTGCTTTGCTTCCCCCGCCCACACCCTATCCCTGGATTCCCCGGATTCCTCGTTCCTAGAAATTCCAGGCTTCATCTAGTCACACCTGTACTGTAATTGGTCATTCCCCTGCAGGGTCTTCCAGCCTACTACTGTGGACATGTGTCAGGGCACCATAGTGATCATGGACACATAGCCAGTCAACACAGGCACAGGTACAGAAGGTGGGAGACACCTGCCCGGGGAAACATAGAGAGCCCTGACGTTCCAGCTAAGCAAGTGAATTGATCTGTCCAGGTAGCAATGTGGTCACTCAAAGGTAGTTGGATTCCCCAAGACAAACCCCTTTTCCTTGTGCATTTGGGGAAGTGACAGTGAAACCTGGGACAAACTGAGCCACATCCAAGGCAGCTCAGGGAGCCTCCCCTATCAAGAGAATGACTGGGCAGAAAACACATCTTTGAACCCAGAGGCACCAGAACTAAAACTGACATCTGCTTTCTGAAATCCAAATAGATGAACACAGACCAGCAGCACCACGGATGAAGGCAGCAGTGAAAAGGAGAAAGATGGTCAGTGGGAGATGAACAGAAATCCAGGGAGGGCTTCATGGACAACTCCTGAGCTTACCTCTGGGGAGCCAGCAGGTGCGAGTCCAAGGTGCCAGAAAGACACACAGTGACAACAGCATGATGGGAGGACGGGTATTTTATTTTGCCTTTATGAAACAATGAAATTCTAACAGGCTGCTGGGTGCCATTTTTGAGCAAAATGCACGTGGGTGCTCGAGGTTCACTAGTCCTTGCCGACTCACTTCTTCCCAGCTTCTTGTAGTGAAGGGAGGACCATGGTGTGCAGTCAGGATGACCTGACCACCTCCCTCCAGGGACAGGCATGTAGTGGACTTAGATGAGGCCATGCAAGTTCTGCTGAGGCCATTCCCAGGGCAGTGCTGGTGGCGAGAGTCCACTTTGTGCCCCAGCACTGGGGCCAGCCCCTCATTTCCTTCGCACCTCCACACTTCCCTGAATTTGCTCACACTCAGTTGGCTGCAAACCAAGACTATGACTCCTGTGACAACCAAAGACTCAATTCAGACACCTGACTACCCACAGATGTAGTCAATTTGAGCAGTGCTGTGTGTTGCTCTCTTTCTGCTGTCAGAATTCTCCAGTTTTCTTTAAAACCTGCCTCTGAGCTGGTGCTGCGGCTCATTAGGCTAATCCTCCACCTTGTGGTGCCGGCACACCCGGTTCTAGTCCCGGTCCGGGCACTGGATTCTTTCCCGGTCACTCCTCTTCCAGTTCAGCTCTCTGCTGTGGCCCGGGAGTGCAGTGAAGGATGGCCCAAGTGCTTGGGCCCTGCACCCCATGGGAGACCAGAAGCACCTGGCTCCTGCCTTCGGATCAGCGCAATGCAACAGCAGTGGTGGCCATTGGAGGGTGAACCAACGGCAAAAGGAAGACCTTTCTCTCTCTCTCACTGTCCACTCTGCCTGTCAAAAAATTTTTAAAAATTAAAAATTAAAAAAAAAACCTGCCTCTGAAACAGCGGTTGCAAGTCAAGTGAAAAGCCCACTTGTTTTGGCAGCCTGACCTTTCCCTACCGTAGACCTGAGGCTTCAGCTTCAGTTGAGCCTTGGCTGGAGTGCAGTCACAGAGGGCTAGAGATCCGCCTGCTAATCTCCATCAGAGAATCCTCTCTGCCTGTGCCAGTCCCAAAGGGCCAGTTCTCCCCTCACAAATCTGGTCGCAATTCCAATGTCTGCCTAGCAGAGAGATTTGCATTTGCAAGCAAGAAAAACTCCACTAAATGGCTTACCCAAAACAAGAATGTTGAGCTCAAACATCTGAAGAGACCAGGGAATTTTGGCTTCATGCACAAGTGGACCGCAAAGCTCCCAGAATGCCCTTAAGGGACCGAGATCCCCTCTCTTGGATCTGCCTGCTCCTCTGTTGCTATGCACCTGCCGACCTGTGCTTGCTCTGTCGGGAGTAATGGTCTCAGAAGGGTTGCGGGTGTGATCCCTGCGCTGAAGTAGGCCAGAACAGCAGAGATCCTTCTGCCTCCACCTGCCCTCCTGACAGGATCTGAATCATATGAGCCAATCCCTGCTCAGCAATCACGGCTCTACAGCCTTGGGTGTGTGGTCAAGCAGCTCCCATGTGCCCCTGTCCATGGTGAGACCCTAGTTCTCGCATGATGGCACCATCAAGTGAGAAGCATGTCCCAAATTCAGTGAGAGTAGCAGTATGAAACAGTGCATTTCCAACACAGTGGGAAATGGTATTTGAGATGAGAATATCTACAGACCTACGTCCTGAAAATTAATTCAGAAGTCTTGCCTTTGAACAACAGGCCGAAGTTTGCAAGAGGTAGCCTGGGGATTTTCGTTTTCATTACAAATCCAAGTAATATTTGGTGATATTGCTACACACATGGGATATGTGCATAGTGACATGGAAGTGGTTTGCCAGGAATGTTTTACAAGTGTCATCTGAATATCTGATGTTACTATATACATGGGAAACCTCTGAAAATAGAAATAATAAACGGGAGATTTGGCTGATGTGTGTATTTGTAGGATCATGGTAAGATTCACTTAGTGCAGATCGAAGTAGGAACATGCTGTTCTATGTGCCAGTTCTAAATTTGCTAAATATTAGAGGAATTTAAGTTCTACATTATTTGAAGCAAACTAATTTCAGATTTTGGTTTTGGTTTTCGGTTTTACCAGAAACAGCACGTTAATCCCATAGCAGTGCTCAATCTAAACCCTGGTCAGGAAAGTGCAGAAGCACGAAGTGATTAATCAACCCCAAGCAGCGCTACAGTCGTAAAAGATGAAAGAAACTAAATTAATGCAGCAACATTAAATTAGTAGTGTATTTACAAGTAATATACTGACACTGAGTGGGCAAGTGGGATTGAGAGCAGGAATGAAAGGATGATGTTGTAGCTGGAACCTATTTCTAGAAAACATCAAACATCAGGCACCATTCATGGCCTCAGACGCCATTTAATGCAAGTAAATACACTCCTGGATCTGAAATACGATGTGCAAAAACCTTTCTAAGGTGGAACACGATGATCCTTCCTCTTCAAAACAGGAAAGTCTAGTCGTGATTATTCTCTACACAAAATCTTGGAGGTAATGCTTTTACAATTTATCACCACTAATGATTGCTCATATCATTATTATTTTAAGTGGTGCTGGGATACAGCCAATTTGATAAGAAATGATATTAAGAGGTATGACTATTAAAAAGAATGGGAAAATAGGTTCAGGTAATGCAGTTATCTATCTGGAAAACCAAGGAAATTAACCACAAATTTAGTAAAATTCAAATTAAAAAAGGTACACTAAACATAATTTTTTTAATATCAAGTTTTATTATCTGCAAATAGTCTTTGCCAGACATTAATTCCAGAATTTTACTACTTATTATTATAGTTCTGATCATTTCTATTTTCAAATTTGGTATCGGCAGAATCCGTGAAACTGCTGCGGTCCCAGGTACTTCACCTTCTTCGTGAAACCACCTGGGGTACATTTTAATCAGACTTTTTCTCAACAGCAGCAGCATTTGGCTCTGTTTCCAAGCTGTTCTTTCTTTTAGTACAGGCAATAAAAATTCTTTGAGGGTCTCTAGTTCAAAATGTGACATCATTTCTAAAATTTTATGAATGCATCTTGAGATAGAACACATTCCCACACACCCCTTCCCTCCTTTACCTGAGGTGTAGCTTGCTGGAATTCTGCTGTTAAATGATCTGTGACCAACCAGGTAATAGGGAGTCTAACTACAACACACACCACAAACTTAGACCGCCTTTCCTCGGGTCTGATGCACACTAACACCCACATACAATTATCTAAAGTCAAGACATGCCTGTGTAGATGTGGTATTTAAAGATGGTGGGATATTTTCAAGTCTCTTTATTACACAACTCGAACTCTACTATCTACAACATTTTTGGTGGGACATGATAGTTTGCTTTATAAACTGATCTTTGAGTTGAGCTGTAACAGATATTTTAAAACTCAGACAGAAATCCCTCCAGGAGCAACGTTCTGGATACTGCAAATGTGATCAGGAAAAACACATCAAAGCAAACAGCCCCCAGATCAGGGTCGCCATGCTGGAGAATGCAGTGGCCAACACCTTGGCCACCTGTGCCAGGGTTCCCACCTGGCTGGAAGGGTACAGACGAGGTATCGGGGTCACACTAAGAACTCAGAATTTCCTTGAGAGAAAAGAGGAAATCTATTGCCAGCAGGTGATGGAATAGGGGACACACAGCCTGCAGCAGCAGGAAGATGCCAGATTCCAGTCCCTGCTCCTCGGCAGGACATCAGCTGGGCGAGGTGAACAGTGACTGCCATTGCAGGGCTCTCCAGGGCAGGCACATCCCGTGTGCTGGGGGTGGGCACGGGAGCTGGCAGCCTAGCTCCTCCCATCAGGTGCCTTTTCCATGCACTATTAAGTGACACTGTATTCGAAATTTAGGTAAAAGTGAGGTCCAAAAAGAATATCTGCTTTGTTAGCCCATGTATACCGGCATATGACAATCTGAGAAATAAGCCAAGTCATTTAGGTGCACAAGCAGAGGAAGGTAAGAGGCAGACGCCAACATCCTCCGAGCAGGACCACATCACATCACGAGGCCGATGGGTGCTGCTGGCTTTTTAACAACGTCACTACCTAGAAAAGCAGGAAGTGATCCGAGGGCGACTAATGATAATTCACTTCTTTATTTTAGGGATGATGAGAGTAAAAAAGGGATTGGAAAAAGTAGGAGAAAACCACTTGTTTTTCTCCCAAGTACTCATTTTGTGACAAACCATTGATATTGCCATGCTATAGGCATATTCACCATCTTAATTTGTGAACATTGAAGTATAAATTAATTTATTATGCTTTTATTTTTTAAAAATTGGCACTATACTTTTTTGTACACTTGGGTTATAAAAACAACAAAATTTTACTCTCCCTAACAAAGGAACTCTGGCTGTCATTATAGACTCTCCCTTTTAGAGTGCATTGCTTTATTTTTATAATTTTGAAAGCTTTTGTTATTTTAATTAGATAAATCTGGTTTCATAAAGAGATATTCAATGCATATCTATTTAGCAGTTATAACTACAGTGAAATATTTAACCTATCACTGGTAACAATTTCATTAATTATAAATGAGTCTTGATATGACTCCTGCTATAAAATTTATAGACTTCAAAATAAATTCAGACTATGTACAGTCTTGAAAATACTCTAAAAATTCATGCTATCAGAAAATGTTCTTAGTTTATCATGACAAATAGTTATGTCACATCATGTCATAATTTCCAAGGGCTGACGGCTGCAGAAAAATACATCATTTATGTCCCTTTGCTATTAGAGTTGACATTTGGGAAGCAGCAAATATCTTTCATGTGAAAACTATGATTGTAAAGATTTTCGATCATAAAACAAGTGTGAGGTTGACATCATTATTTCTTCCCAGAGGACTGAAGACATCTCTTCCTGTGGATCCAGCCAATGTTCAGAGAGCTGTGACCAGGGCACAGAAGCCACTGACAAACCTTGGGGCTGTGATTCTCCATTGGGTTTTGCAGAATGGACATGAGCACAATGTCATTGTCATTTGCAAAAAGTAACTATAAAAGGAATGCTAATTCATAAAGTGAAACAATTGCTTCCAAGGAGGAATATTCCAGGGACAAATAGAAACAGACTTTGAAGCAGTTCAGTTTGAATGCAGCACCCAGGTCTTCAGAGGAGCCCCAGGGAAGTGCTTGCATGGCAGGGAGGATGCTGGCTAGACCTGTCCACTCCTGCCCTCTGCTGCAGTGCCCTGACCATTTCTGATATGGTTTGTCTCTGTGTGTGTTTCATGTCTGCTTGGCCCATCCAAGTTCCACAAATGACTGATACTTTTCAGCGGTGCCTGCAACAGGTCCCCAAAGTGGAAGGATGAGCAGGTGGGAGGAATAGCCAGGAAGTAGCAGAGAAGGTGGCAGCCATTGAACAAAAGCGAGTCTGGCTGTGGCATGGGGCATGTTGATGGGAAAACACTTGTGCTACAGTAAGTCCACACTGTGGGCTACTTCTGCTGGGTTTGAGACACCGCAGCATCAAGGATTTTGTTCAATTTTCATTTGTAGCAATAACATTGCTTCCATTTACCACTATAAATATCATAAATTTACAATGTAGACAAACTTTACATGGGTAAATGCATCACATACAAGTCAAATTCACCGGAGATCCCCCCACAATGAAAAGTTCTTCATGATTTTGTTATATTTACACGCACACACACACACACACGGGAGGGGGCGGAATTCACACGAGTACAACCTCACCATTCAGAAAAATGTGTATGATTTTGAAACTAAACTCAGCTTCCTCAGGAGGTCCTCAATATCTGCCTAATCTTCATTAAGCTTTAGTCTTCTGCTGATAAAAAAACTGGCCAGGTTCGCTTGGCCAGTTTTCCCAGATCCCTTTCTTTCTTTTTCCCTTCTCTGGGGCTTCTCTCCTGGTGCCTCCTGGGGAGACTCACATAGTTGTGTTACAAGACAAGCGGTGGCACTGAGCCTACATAGGCTAGCACACCTGTGTGGGCCAGCAAGGGGCGCCTGCTAACAGGCAGCTGTCCATGGTGCTGACGTGCCCTCAGGAACACCATGAGGATGAAGAAGTGGTGAGCAGCTGGACAATGGAGAACACACAATGCTTGTGCAGCGGTCACCCTACTCGGCCTGCTGGACAGATATGGATTCCACATCTCTTCTTGTCTGGACAGCACATCAGCTCAGACTGGCACCACCAACAAACATCCAGGATAAGGACCATGCTTTACGACTGCAACTGTCCTTGGCTCCCTATCTCTGTGCAGGTTCCACACACTGTTCCATGCACTTAATCTACTTCTCAGTGTCTCGTGGAGAATTGTCTAATTACTGTCTACATTGGATACTCCTTATTAATGTCACCTGTGTGTGCTTGCTTGTCTGATGGCAGAATCCAACAAGCAGACATGGCCCTGCTCCTTAGGTCACTGTGGGTCTAACACCAGCTCACAGATATTGTTTGAAGACTGTAGTGTTTAAAGCATGTTTTCAGGGTGGGGGCTATGTGCTGTTTTCAACACCCATATCCATTTTGGAGTGCAAGTTCATGTCCCAGCTACTCCAATTCTGACCCAGTTCCCTGTTAATATCCCTGAGAGTCCACAGTGATGGTTCAAGTACTTGAGACCCTTACACCCACATGAGAGACCCAGATGGAGTTCCTGGCTCCTAGGTTTGGTCTGGGCCACCTCCAGCAATTGTAGCCGTTTGAGGATTGAACCAGCAGATGGAAGATTCTCTGTGCATCTCTTTCACTCTATCACTGTGACTTTCAAATAAATAAATAAATAAATAAATAAATAAATAAATAAATAATTTAAAGTGTTCTCACAATGTTTAACCTGCCTTTGGAAAACTGCCTGCAATTCTATTCAATGTCAGAGTTGAAAGGAAAAACCTTGGAAACTTTGACGGCTTCCTTGAATCTCCTATGTGAACCATAGACAACTCCTTGTTTTAGAGATGAGACCGATCCTGGGCCCAGGGAAAAGAGCTAAATGGAAGGCAATCTCATTTCAAATACTTTCTTTTATTTTTTAAAAGAAATATCTGTTCTATTTTAAAGACAGTGTTAGAAAGAGAGAGAGAGAAAGAGAGAGAGAGAGAGAGAGAGAGAGAGAGAGAGAGAGAGAGAGAGAGTTCTTCCATCCACTGGTTCACTCCCCAAATGGTTGCATCAGCCATGGCTGGGCCAGGCTGAAGCCATGAGCTAGAAACTCCATCCAGGTCTCCCACATGGGTGCAGGGACACAAGCATTTGGACATTTTCTCTTGCTTTCCCAGGCACTTCAGCAGGGAATGGGATCAGAAGTGGAGCAGCCCGGGATTCGAACCTGCACCCATATGGGATGCTGGCATTTCCAGTGATAGCTTAACTCACTGTGCCACAATTCTAACTTCCCTCAACATTATTCTTATTAAAATTGTGAGCTTCTCAACCAAAATGTCATCAAAGATACATTCACTTGTCCCCTGCCAGCTCACTTGTTCTCATATTTGCAATTACACAATGCAACTCGTGAGAATTATCTATTTGTTCTTTTGTTAAATGCTTCACAAAAATAAAGTCTGCAAAATCATAGGCCCTCTCAATTCCATTCTATCCGGCTACAGAATAGAAATTATTGGATTAATCATGGAAGTTCTTGATATTTCCTACAGGCTGAGTCATTCCAGCTGCTATTAAAGAAAATGACACTTGCATCTCACTTGAGCTATTGTTATTCAATATGGTCAGCTCTTCATTTACTTTGTAAGGATAATTTTAGTGTATTTTTATTTCCAGGGGTTATTTCCAATAATTATACTTTTCTAAATAGAAAATGTGTTAGGCTTCCGTCACAAGAGGCTTTGTTGCAGTTCTCCAACAGAACTGAAGTAGCATGCAGCCAGATTTAAAAGACTCAATAAATGGAGTTCAGTGCATTCCAGACCGCTGGGTCAGCTTTTAAAAGAAGTCTTTGAAAGCCGCCTACCTCTTCATTGATCTGCTGATGGACAGCAAAGAAAGAAGGACACTGCCACACTGCTGCACACACACGGAAACACACGCTAGAGAGGCTGTCTGTCTGGGTGTCTGTCTGGGTGTCGCCCCTCTACTGATCTGTGTGATTTAGGTTCAAATTCTTTGTAGTTGTGTAGATGACCTACAGAGTGGGGGAGTGGATGTAAAATATTTGTAACAGCCACAGGTTTCCTTTTTGTTGGAGTGGTTTTCCTGGTTCAAATGTAGGGTGACTCGCACCTACACAGCCACCACTTCCAGTGCACTTCTGATTCTCACATGGTAAGAACATGTTAAGAACACAGTAGGAACACAGTAGGAGAGCCATGCTTCCACAGTGCTGTGGAACAAGTAGATGTGCACTGGGATCTGCATTGCCACTGCAAAATGTAAACATATGCTAGTAGTCAGCTTTTTATGTGAATTTACAATCACATTCCTTCAAATACAAATAGTTCACACACAGCACCCAAAACTTCTTTAATTGCTGGAGAAAGGAGTCAACTTTATGATAATTAACTTACTTTCTTCTTTTTTTTTAAGAGGCAGAGTTAGACAGTGAGAGACAGAGACAGAGAGAAAGGTCTTCTTTTTTTGGCTCACTCCCCCAAATGGCCGCTACAGCCAGCACGTTGCAGCCGACGTGCTACACCGATCTGAAGCCAGGAGCCAGGTGCTTCTCCTGGTCTCCCATGCGGGTGCAGGGCCCAAGCACTTGGGCCATCCTCCACTGCACTCCCGGGCCAAAGCAGAGAGCTGGACTAGAAGAGGAGCAACCGGGACAGGACCAGCGCCCCAACTGGGGCTAGAACCCGGTGCGCCAGAGCCGCAGGTGGAGGATTAGCCTAGTGAGCTGCGGTGCCGGCTACTTGAAGCATCAATGACCCTGAAAGGAAGACTCTTTGGCACTGATGTTCTGCTAAAGGAGACTGCTTTTCTTTGCTATCATGCAGCAGAAAATGCAGAATGGAACGTCAGCAGAAGTAACGGAGAAACCGCACAGCCCAGGCCCGAGCAACCACCTGCAGTGAAACAGAAACGTGGGAATTAAGGTTATGTTCTTAATGGACTTGCCCAACAGCAGAATACACACACCTGAAGGGAAAATCAGTGGACAAGAACACAGACCCATTCAAAAATGTTAAGAATGTAACACAGAGAAACAAAGGAGGAAACACGCAGACAGAATAAAAATGTAATATCTAACTTACCAGATTCCCACAGAAAAGAAACAGGTTGAGAGGGTGAATGGCAGGTGGCAAAAATATAATGACTGAAATTTCTGTAGAAGCAAATGTGAAATAGTTACCTCTATAGACACCAAATGTGCTACAAATTCAGCGTTTGAAGTTTCATGTAGTTGTGGAAATAGACAAATAGGCCATTGAGACTGAGTACAAAGTTCCAAGATATGTTCACACTCGTATGAAGACTTGACGCAGCGTAGCAAGGGCTGCCCGGATCAGTGAGCCATGTTCTGTAACGACTGCTGAACCAGGAGGGGTAAGAAGAGCGCTGAGTGCCAGCTCCATCCTGCCTCCAGCTTTCTGCTGATGGCAGACCCTGAGGCCAGGCAGGCTGTGGCTCAAGTGCTTGGGTCCCTGCTGCCCACATGGGAGACCTGCACTGAGCTCTCAGCACTTGTGTTTGGCCTGGCCCAGATAAGCTGTTGCAGCTGTTTGGCAAGCAAATGAAGAGATCTCTCTCTGTGTGTCTCAATCTCCCTCTATCTCTCTCTCTCTCTTTCTCTCTCTCAAATATGTTTTTTTTTTTAATTTGACAGGTAGAGATATAGACAGAGAGAGACAGAGAGAAAGGTCTTCCTTCCGCTGGTTCACTCCCCAAATGGCCGCTATGGCTGGCGATGCACCTATCCAAAGGCAGGAGCCAGGTGCGTCTCCTGGTCTCCCATGTGGGTGCAGGAGCCCAAGCACTTGGGCCATCCTCCACTGCACTCCGGGTCACAGCAGAGAGCTGGCCTGGAAGAGTGGTAACCAAGCCTAGAACCTGGTGCCCATGTGGGATGCCAGCACCACAGGGGGACGATTAACCAAGTGAGCCACTGCGCCAGCCTCAAATGTTTTTAAAACCAATAAAACAAGAGTGCAAACCCATGTTACGTGATGAACAACATACCTTAAAACATACTTGAGAAAAGAAGAGCAATAAAGGTAATCATACTTTTATGTATTGATGTTTATTTTGAAAGCTGAAACAGGAACAACCATAAGGGGTCCTGTCAAATGTGCCAGGAAGCTTTGCTGAAATGGGTAAGGTGCCAACACCACTCAAGGGAAGACTTCCAGCCTGAGGGACATGGCCCGGGAACAGACCGCACAGCAGGCTGGCGCTCATGGAGGAAAAGCGCGGTGCACACATGGATCAGGATCCAGGATTCTCCTTGGTATTTGGAGAGGGGGTTTTCCCTGCAAGTTGCATTTGAAGAATGGAAAATGTTGCACCCTGTTGCAAGTTTTCATGGCATGCAAATGGTGACAGAGGCATGAGAAGGCAATGCCATCAATTGAATTGTGTTTGTCGAGCAAACAGGGTGTGAGGTTGACGTGAGGATGGCGGGCCAAACCTCAGCAGGAAGTTAGCAAGCTCTGCCTCACGGCTAACAAGGGCTGGAGGTGTCCTGGGTCCCAGCCCAGGGTCTGTGCGCTGAGTGGCTGGAAGAGATTCCCCAGGGATCAAGGGAGCCTTGTCAAGTGGTGCTGATGTCTACAAAGGAGTGTGATGATTTTCTTTGGCTAGAGTGACACTGATCAGCCAGCAAGAAGGTCTCCCAGCAGCAGGGGTACTGGACAAACATTCTTCTTTCCTGGCCATCAATGGGTGTGGGCTGCTATGAATTACACCACTTTTTTAAAAAAAAAGATTTAGAGAGAAAGAGAATCTTTCATCCTCTGGTTCACTCCCCAAATGGCCACATTGGCCAGAGCCATGCCGATCCAAAGCCAGGAGCCAAGAGCTTCTTACAGGTCTCCCACATGGGGATAGAGGGCCAAGGACTTGTGCCATCTTCTAAGCTTCCCCAGGCAATTAGCAGGGAGCTGGATCAGACGTGGAGCAGCCAGGACTCAAACTGGTGCCCATATGGGATGCCGGCATGGCCGGCGGCGGCTTTACCAGCTATACCACAGCACCGGCCCTGAATTATACCACTTTTAAAACCTTGTTCTTGACTTGGTTTTCCTGCACGCAGTGGGGTGCATCTCTGTCACCCTGGGAAGCAGCTGAGGATGGAGAAGCGGAGTCCTCTCATCCCCACGCCCTGGGCAGCACAGATTCCTTGACCTCCAGGTAGGCGCCAGTCATCCAGGAAGCTCTGGGGACACGGGCTGCACCTGCGCCAGTAGGTCCTTATGCCCCTGTGGGAACAACACTCACCCAAGAGTGAGAGCTTGTGCTGTGCCGGCACCGTCAAGGCAGAGTCGCACAGTGAGGATGCGGCCCCTGGTGGGTGGCGGAGGAGACCCAGGAAGCATGAGTAGTGAGCTTAGTGTTCAAAGCAAGAATTTAGAGCAGAATTCTCCACTGATACTGTGTCCTGCCTGAGTGCCTTTGGCAAAGTCAGCTCCCTGCCTATCACCGATGACCCCTCTTCCACTGAAGCACACAGGTGAGGGTCAGACTCTCTGCACTGCAGCTCACACCACTTCCCATGGACACCCGTGAGGCTGGTGACAAGCTGCGTGAGGGAATGCGTCTGTTCAAAATGTATGAAAACGGAGAGAAAGGCTTCACTGTCCTTCTGTTTTCTTTTTTTTCACTTAGCTATTTTGCTTTCCAGCAGGCTGTATGCGTACCTGTCCGCATGCCTGTCTCCGGGGCACAGGATCCGTATCATCAAATGAAGAGTAAGCAGTCAGCTCCCCTCCGGTGACTCACGGCCGCCAGGGGACCAGAAGGCCAGAGTGTATTTGCTAAACGATTTTGCCTTGGTGAACTCGGAGGCCTCGGAGCAGGTGAGCAGGTCTGCAGCTTCCAATTTTATCACAGGATTGATTACTACTCACTTGGATGCTTCACTCAGCAGCCGACTCACTGTTAGATTGCCGTGGGACCTCCATGTTCCAGAGACTAATTGCCTGTGCTCGTCTAATATGGAAATCACCTTGAATTACTGTGGCTGAGCGCATCACGTTTTTAAAAGAAAAACTTGGAAAGCAACTCGCTGACTTCTCAGGGGCAGTGATAATTTCCAAATGCTTCCAGGTAAGACAATGGCGAACTTTATACTCAAGATGCAAAATACTAACTAGCTCCTTACATAAAACTAGCAAAATCATATGGACACAGCAAAGGGGCGGGGCCAGGTGTGAACTCTGATGTCCTGGGTAGGTGCCGGGCTGTGGAGCTGGGAGGGGCTGGGAGAGGGCCTTCTGTGCTCAGGGCTTCCTGTGTTTGCACAAATCCCCAAGCTGCCAACCGCCCTGTCTTTCAGCACGCGTGACAGTGACACCTCCGCCTCTGCTCTCTCCACATCCGATGCAGCAAGACACCCTCTGGGTTCTGCTTCTGTACATTCAGAGTCTAAACATGGCGCCCGAGGCCGCGTCCATCCCTGCAGCCGTCTCCCATTTGCCCTAGCACGTGTGATCTGCAACAGCACACACTGTTACACTCTTGCTCCATCATCCTTCATTGCCTGCCCCTTCCCGCTGGAGTGCGAGTTCCAGGAGGAAGGGGATTTTGTCTTTCTCAGGCAGTTCTGTGTTCCAAAAGCCCTGCGGTACCTGGCATATAACGGACCCAGAACAAAAAAATGTGTAGACTAAGTAAATGGACTTTTTAAAAAAAATTACTCATACTTAGTACTAAAAAAAGAGAAAATATATTTGCTGCCACAGCCTTGCCCGCCAGGTAATGGCCGCAGGAGCCCCTGAAACTAGGAATGTCAGACTCCTCTCTTGTTTTGCCAAATTAGGATATGCAGCTTACAGCATCTCCAGGTGGCCCACCTGCACATTAAGGTTTGGGGGGCACTGTTCATCCCTCGGACTTGACAGATCTAGGGTGCAGATTAAGAGACTAATTCCAGAGAAGACGGAACTCACCACATACCTCGGCTCTTGACTTGCAAAAATCCATGAGTGCAGTGGGGCCAGCGCAGTGGTGCTGCAAGGTTAAGCCGCTGCTAATGACACCGGCTTCGCATGTCAGAAGGGCTGTTGAGTCCCACCTGCCTGCTCTGCTTCCAATCAAGCTTCCAGATAATTTGCCGGGAAACCAGCTGAAAGATGGCCCAAATAGCTGGGCCCCTGCCCCCCATGTGGAAGACCAGGACTTCAGCCAGGTCTTCCCAAGCCAGGTTTTCCCAAGGGGTTGCAGTATTTGGGCAGTGAACGATTGGGTACAAATGCTCTCTATTTCACCATGCTTGCAAATTAACAAATGAATTAATTAATCTTTTAAAATTCCATGAGTGTATGAGTGAAATGTTCATATAACAAACTCTGGACATTGGACAAGATGCAGAGGCAGAAGGAGTCGGGCTATGAATCACAGGACAGAAATAAATCAATAAGCAAATAACTGAACCAAACTGTCAAATGCACCTAGTTTTTTGGTGTGGTCTGATTCTGCACTGAAATCAAAACCCAGCTGACATCTGCCTGTTGAAACGCAGAGCCTGGAGCAGGGCCTTGTGTGGCACGCATTGGGACCTCGCCTGCCGTCAGCCACGGCAAACACGTTTCCGACCACGGCCGCACAGGTTTGTGGGTGTTTCCTCTGGGACAGGCTTCGCCCTGAGTCTTCTGCTCCTGATTCCTCCTCCGCCATCTCAGTCCAGAAAGACCATCTCAACGCAGAGCCCACTCCTTTAGGTGCCCAGTGCCATGCTGCTCCCAGCACCACCCAGCACCTGTCACCTCCTACGTGGGGGGCCTGTGAACCGCCAGGAACGTTCCCTCCACAAACGTGAACTCCCCAGAGCAACACAAGGCCCATTGGCTTCTCACCCAGAAGCCTCAGTTTTGCTTCTCCACATTTTCAAAATAACAGAAAGTGTAACAAGCCATCTAGGATAGGCATTGCTAGACACCATTAACCGCGCTGGAATATCTTCCTGTGTGGCAGGCTTTAGACATTGGAATCCACACTAAGAACTCACCAGTAAAAATATGCTTAAAGAAAAGAGAATGTTAAACAATATAGTTGAGTACTGCAATACAATATATAGGCAAGAAAATTAAGCATTCTGCATGCTTTTCTCCCCGATTTGAGGCAGATTCTAAAATGGTGAATTCCATGTGGTTCACTCACTTGCCCTATCCACAGATGATCTGATTCCTACTGTCTTTCACATCCTCCGCCGAAAGACAAATGAGGAAACAGGAAGCAGGGACAGCACCTGTTTCTCCTCCTCTGCCTGGCTGTCCCCACTAAGCACACTGTCATCAACACCTTGACTCTTATCCAACCTGTCCCCCCTAAGCACACTGTCATCAACACATTGACTCTTATCAAACCTGTCCCCCCTAAGCACACTGTTGTCAACACCTTGACTTATCAAATTGGCTCAAAGCAAGCTTGACACATCCTACCAAGGTGCAATGGCTCCAAGGTCACCTGATAGAGAGATTTGCACGTAAACCAACTGGAAAAGGTTAGATAAAGACTGTCTCTGCCTAGGGGGATTCCAGTCACCAAGTCAAGGCAGGTCTCTTCAGGGAGGGTTTGCTAACACAGTCAAATACGCCCAGGTCACTTGCACTCTCTCTGCTCTGCCTTGCTTCAGTTCCCTGCCAACCTTTCAAATCCCTCAGAGTCCTTGCTGATGGGGCTATAAATATCTGGTGCCTATTAATTCTAACCTCTGGAGTCCACCGACCTACAGGAAAGGGCACTTTGCTTAAGTGAACCAACTTGATAGCTGTAGATTGGAAACACTGAGGACTTGCCAAGTTTCACTGGATTCTTGAACTTTGGACATTTGAGAATGGCAATTTAAAAATCAATATGGGTTTAGGAATGTTAACCAAATTAACATTGCACTCTTGTTCACACCCTGCCTTTAATGAGTCTTTTTTATTTTCTACAAGACTGATCATTATAATTATTTATGCCCCAATTAGACAGATAAAGCAAATTGCTTTTGTTCTTCTAGGCTGGATGCTGGATTCAGCTTGCATTGCTAATACATCATGAGCCTGATGTTCAGTTGCAAAATAAAAGGCAGCCACACTTTGTATTCTGGAGTCTCCTGAAACCCCGCTTGCTTTTAAAGTTTAGTCTTCACTGGTTTTTCAAGATTTCCTCTGCATCTCCACTATTTGGAGAGTCACAGATTTGGTTCTCCCTCGGGGTCTTTTCCCACTTTCCCAGAGTGGCCAGGATACACTATAAAGCAAGTCAACACCTCATAGGTAATACTCACTGTCCACACCCACACAGCCTCTCCACTGCAGGGGAATGTGGAAAGAAGTGATGTGGGCCAGACGAGGAGCTGGTGAGGACGCGCAGTGAAGAGGTCTCCAGCGGGGTCTCTACTGTAGCCCCGCACCCCGAAGATGCCCCCTGTTTCTGTGCAGCTCCCCCATGATGACCTGATGCCTCCATGATGCACCTGAGCTGCTCTCAAGCACTGAACACACCCCAGGGAGCCCATGGAAGCTGAGCTCCTCATAGAGATGCTCTGAAACCAACCGTCCCAGAGATCACCATGCCCACATTCCAGGCCTCTTGTGTGCTCCGTGAGGGCTGCCTGCCACCCTGCAAAGAGGGTGGGTGGGGCCCTTTCTCCCTCAAGGTCGCCACATGCACTGCCCAGTGTGCAGGGCCCCTCTAGTCCTGACCCTATCCTGGCGCCTGACCGTGTCTCTGCTTTGAAGTCCTGTCTTACACAGAGCCGGGAACTCGGGATGATCCTGCTGGGGAGTCCCTGCACCTCACCAGGAAGGATCTGTGCCTCACCGTCAAGCAAAACCTTGTAACTTCACCGTAAGATTAAAGTTGCCACTCTCAGATTCACCCCAGAAGCTGTACTGAGCCATGGATAGGTATGGACTGACTGAATCTTGTATATCACCCAGTAATAAATTGTCTAAAATTGTCAATTAAAAATATGAAAATGTTACTCTTCTTCACTGTTCTATTCTTTAGACAATTAACCTGAACAAAATCCTGGTTTCATTTTCTTATCGTAGAGAAAATCAGAGGCACTATTTTCAAGGTGACTCCTAGGGTACCAGTCAGGTTGCAGGATGGGAAAGTCTCAGGCGGGGCAGTTGGGAGCCAGGGAGTCCCACCCTGGTGAATCCACTGTGCTGCAGACAGAGAGGAGGCCCAGGGCTCCACCCTGGGAGGTCCACTGTGCTGCAGACGGAGGAGACAGGGCTCGGGGCTCCACCCTGGTGGGTCTGTACTGGAGAACTGCAGGGTCCTTGTCTTCACTCAAGAAAGAATTCAGGCGTGAGACAAGAGTAAGTGGAAAGCAAATAGCAAGGTGTATTAGGGCAGGGACGTCCGTGAGAACAGACGGGCGCCTCTCCAGACAGGACCTGCGAGAGAGGGCCCAGTCGCTGGGACTGCGGGAGAGCGGGGTTACATGGTTGAGTGGAGAGAGTACACCTGGGCAGGCAGGCGGGCGGCTCGGCAGAGAGGCCGAGGGCTGAGCGCGCAGGCCGGTTGAGGCCGGGGGTTTTTAAGGGGATGGGTCTTGCCTTCCCACATCTTCTCCTCTTGGAATAAAGGACTTTTCGGATGTAAAAACTAAAAATTCCTATCTGAGTTTTCCCCTGAAGTTATCAGACAGGAGGAAGCCTGACTGGCCTCAACCCGGTTATAGAGGAAGGATGGGCAGGACCCCCTGGAAGATCAGTAGGATGTCTGAAGTGCAGATACTGGGCTGCCCCTGGCAGGTTATCAGACAGAAGGGGCGGGACCCCACCTGGCAGGTTATCAGACAGAAGGGGTGGGGCAGGATATTTCAAGTGCAGACACTGGGCTGCCCCTGGAAGGTTACCAAGGTTACTGGGATGACTTTGAGATGCAAATGCTGGACCTGGATGTCACTCTTTAGGTCTTTGTCACACACACACAAGCTCATATCTGACTTCCTACCTAACAGGTCCACTGTGCTCCAGACGGAGATGGGGCCCAGGGCCCAGAGCTGCAGGTTTCACTGCAGTGTGGCGTTTATCACATATCAATAAAAAGTGAGTTTCACTGTTTGGACTTTATACACAAGCCCCTGAGAGCAAAGAGATTTCTGGATAATTGAATTAAATGAGGGATTCGTTTGAATCGTTTTAAATTTGATCAATATAAGCAATGACGTCCTACTCTCCTCCCTAGTGATTGATTTTCCTCACAATCACACACCCACATATGTGTGCTCACACGCGTGCGTACATGTGCGTGAGAAGTGTGGAGACGCAGATCTCAAAGACTCTGCTTATAGCAGTAACAGTGCCCACCGCAATCTGGCTTGCTTTAATTTTTATGTAATCACTGGGATTTCTGTCTTACATTCGCCACAGAACTCGACAGAGGAGTTGAATGCCTGGGGACGTCCTCTGGTCTTTTCGTTGAAAACAGAGGTTTTGTTCTTTAAAGCCCAAATAAAATGAACTTGAGTCACAGGGTTAAATATTTCAAAGTTACCTGCACTCAGGGTTTCAGGTCAGTGCCGCTTCGGGCGCCTGGCAGGCAGC
>CM027392.1:58907016-58938740 GCA_015711505.1 Sylvilagus bachmani | reverse complement strand
GACAGGGACACGGCCCTCCCCACACAGGAGCTCCCGGCCGCCCCGACAGGGACATGGCCCTCCTCACATTCTCATCACCAGGAGGCGGCTCCATCGCTCTGAGCGTCTGGAACACTGGCTTACTTTACACAAACGCTCTGGTGAACTCAGGTGGTGCTGTGGAGTAACAGTGTCCTGGAATGGTAGCAAGCCTGTTCACACCACCGTTTGCTACTCAGCGTTTGACCCGGCCAGCAGGGCTCGGCAATGTGGGTTCTGAAGGGGAAGGTGGGGAGTCCTCGCCTGCACAGATGCTAAGTCCGGGAGAACAGGGGCCAGGGAAGTGTGCAGTGAGACAGAGCAGGGAGCAGCCGGTCATTCTCCGTGTTGACCACCCTGTGTTGGGGAAGAGCGAGCTGAGCTGGAGCGGCAGGGTAATGCGGGGGTGCAGCCAGCAGGTGGAAGAGTTGCAGAGACGAGGCAGGGCTGAGAGTCTGGGGGTCAGAGGCAGGGGCTGGGGGAGAGCAGCCAGCGGACGAGTGGGCGCCATGGGCTGAATGGAGGTGGCGTCAGACCCTGTGGCTGTGTGGGGCTCTAAGTGGAAGGGGCGTTGGCTTTTCCACTTCATCATCACTGTTGCAGGGTGGGGCCTGGATAGAAGCAGGGGATCCTGAAATGGTAAAATAAGGGGAACACACGTGGAGACGCTGCTCTTAGGGTCCCCGGCTGGCCCCAGCAGGAGTGGAACAGGGGAGCGACTCTGAGGGTGGGGGTGGTGAAGCGGCCACTCCCACTCTGAACCTCCAATACCTGGAGGTTGTCAGTGTCTGGGGAGTGTCCCACACCGCCGGCTTCCTGCAGCGTGGTTCCACCTCCTTATCAGCTATTGAAACTAAGTACTCTTCCCATTGCACTCGGCATCTAGTACCTGGCTCAGCAGGTAAACAGAGCACTGTTACACTTAATAAATTATAATGCAAATGATAGCTCAATTTAATTAAGTTTCTTCAATATATACAGACTTAAGAAAATCTCCATGTTTTACCTCATTGTTGAGCATGTAATGTATTACCATTATTCATAGCTTAGAGACAGAAGCACGGAGATGTTCATAAAGCAGTAGTGGCAAACTATGATTTAACATAAATTTGTTTTAAAACCCAAGTCAGGCGCTCAAACAAGCTGGAAATGTAGAATTAATGTGGAGAAGTTTTAAAGTTGTGTCAGGTGGCTGTAATGGGCACTTCAATCATGCAAACTTGAACCATCAAAACACTTTACTGCCACACGAAGTGGAGACGGCGTGCTGCGTCCTGGGCGAGAGCTGGGCTTGGGGGCAGCAGTGTGCAGCATGCACCGTGCCTGAGCCGGGGCCGTGGGAGCGGGAGCCACAGGACCGTCCGCGTGGAACGGTGATGGCACCGTGGCGTTAGCGTCTTTGCTCCACTCCTGGCTTTTCGGCACACTTAGTCCCAGGCCCTACAAAGCCAGGAATGATCTAGGAACAAGAAGAAAGAAAAGATATCAGTATCCTCACCACAGAAGGGAACATGGACTATGTGCACAATGCAGACCCCTGGCCTGTTTCCAGTTTTAGCCGCTCTGTGTATCTGTGGTTCTTTGTTTTGTAGTATTTACTTATACTGCAGAAAACAAACAAACATTAGTTCACAAAGAATTATTGGTGAGTGTTTTACTTGAAATTCCAAAATTAACTTCAGCCCTGGAGAAAGATAAAAATTCTTATCATAATCATTTTATCCCAATATGTAACAGGATATTGTCATAAACTTGAAGCCATAAGGGAACCTGAAAATCTTCTAAAATATACACATATGTAACGTAGTTTTAAAGAATTCAATACAGTTGTATGGGGAATATCAAAGATAACAAGAAAAGGCAATAGCAAATAGACACCTCTCCCCTCCTCAGATGGCAATAGTTCAATAGTCCCCAACCAAGACACGCAGGAGAACACAGGGAGAGAGGCACAGGAGAGCAGAGAGACACGGGAGTGCAGAAAGACACGGGAGAGCAGAGAGACACGGGAGAGCACAGAGCAGGACACAGGAGGGCCCAGAGACACAGGAGAGAAGGCAGAGAGACACAGAAGAGCAGAGGGAGAGAGACACAGAAGAGCAGAGACACGGGAGAGCAGAGAGACACGGGAGAGCAGAGACATGGGAGAGCAGAGACACGGGAGTGCAGAGAGACACGGGAGAGCAGAGACACGGGAGTGCAGAGAGACACGGGAGAGCAGAGGGAGAGAGACACAGAAGAGCAGAGATACAGAAGAGCAGAGACACGGGAGAGCAGAGAGACACAGGAGAGCAGAGAGACACGGGAGAGCAGAGAGACACGGGAGTGCAGAGAGACACGGGAGAGCAGAGAGACACGGGAGAGCACAGAGCAGGACACAGGAGGGCCCAGAGACACAGGAGAGAAGGCAGAGAGACACAGAAGAGCAGAGAGAGAGAGACACAGAAGAGCAGAGACACGGGAGAGCAGAGAGACACAGGAGAGCAGAGAGACACGGGAGTGCAGAGAGACACGGGAGAGCAGAGACATGGGAGAGCAGAGAGACACGGGAGAGCAGAGACATGGGAGAGCAGAGAGACATGGGAGAGCAGAGAGACACGGGAGTGCAGAGAGACACGGGAGGGCACAGAGCAGGACACAGGAGGGCACAGCGAGAGGGCTGGACCACATGCAGGTGCAGCTGCCCCTCGGCCATGCAGTCACTCCACAGGTTTTTGCGAGTGGCTTCCTGCCAGATCCGTCACCTCCACAAGCTGTGACTGTGGCCAAGGCTCCGCCCAAGTCCATTGTCACCGAGGGCACTCTCCTGAATTTGCCTGACGATCCGGTTCCGTCCACCAGACCCTTTCCTGCAGGCTGTGGGGTATCCAGCTCCTGCCACAGAATCTATTGGCCGTGGTTTATTTGATGAGTTTCAGGGGCCAGTGCCATGGCACAGCGGGTGAAGCCAACACTTGCCGCAGCAGCGTTCCACAGCAGACTGCTCGCTCCAGTCCTGGCTATTCTGCTTCCAATACAGCTTCTTGCTAATGTGCCTGGGAAGGCAGAGGATGACGGCCCAAGGATTTGGTCCCCTGCCTCTGTGTGGGGACCAGGATGGAGTTCTTGGCTCCTGACTTCAACCTGGTACAGTCCTGGGAGTGGTAGTCATTTGGGAAGAGAACCATCAGGTGGAAGATATCTCTTTCTCTCTCTATAATAAATTAAGAAATTTTTAGAGAAATAAATAACTGGCTTTATTATTTATTTATCCAAAGCTGGAGCCAGGGGCTCAGTGCAGGTCTTCTACCAAGTTAGCAAGGGCCCTGTTTCCTAAGCCACCACTGCTCCTCAGATTCTGTGTTGGCGGGAAGCTGGGGTCTGCAGCAGAGCTGGGAATAGAAACCAGGCTCTCGGATGTGGGGTGCAGGTGACCCAACCATCAGGCTAACGGGGGCCCCCATCCTACTCATTTTTGTGTTTGTTTTCTGCAAGGACCCACAGCAGTATCTCACTCCTTACTTACACCAAATTCTCCTCTGTGGCTGCCCGTGTGATGATGCACTGTTCATTCTATTACATGTTGACACACATGGAACACGTATGCATAGGTTTTTCCAATTTGTTTAGCCCATGTTCATATAGCTGGGTTTCACACCCTAATACAATGCCCTTGGCCACGGGGTTTTATATGTTTTGGCTGATTTTAGACTGCCAGACTCAACTTGTCTGACCCACCCAGACGCCCAGAGTTCACTGGAATTTGCCAGAAGCTACAAAGCAACAAGACAGGTGCCTGATTTAGTGATGGTGACGTGGGTGCCGCCGCAGAGAGCGCAGCAGAAAACGCTGTGCGCTGTGGAGTCGAGCCCTCACCAGGCAGCCCTCAGGCCTGTTAGCGTACGGGCTCCAGAAATACGGAGCAACCCTGATTTCATCCGCACAGCCTCGTGGATGTGACCCCGAAACCGAACCGCAGCCGAGGAAAACGTTTTCTTGCTACTCTCGTGCATTCTTAGAACCAGGTAACCAAGGGCAGGTTAGCAAGAGAAAATTAAATAGGAGCTTGTTAACACCCGTGTACACAGGTACCAGGGTCTTCAACAGGCTGATGGACGTGGAAATAAGAAATACGTGGAGGGCGAACCATGTTGGATCGAATGCGTAGATTTTGAACAATTGTGCTCAACTGTCCGAGGTCCCCTGGCACATGCGCAGTCCCCAGGGAATGAGTAACTCTCCGAGGGGAGCCAAGCTTCTGCCTCTGTGTAGCATCTTCCGTGACGACCAATCAGCCGTCAGACAAGCGACACGCGGAGTCACGGAGGAAGGGGACCTGGAGCCCGGGGGTGGGAGGATGGTGGGGCAGCAAACAGGGCAGGTCCAGGGCTGGCCTGGGCTCCACCCTCATCCTGGGCAGGTGGACATGGGGCTGAGTCAGACCCCAGGCCTGGGGGGGCACGCCTGCTGCTCGGAGCTGTTCCTGTGCTGCCCACTGACCGGTGGGCACGTCTGGGAGGGCCTGCGCTGCTGCCCTCAGCTCCATGGACGGGGCCCCTCCAGACAAAGGCAGTCAGGGCAGCCACACACACACTCACACACTAGCACGCAATTGCACACTCTTACACACTCATCACGTATTCACACAGTCACATGCAATCATACTCTTACACACTCACACATACACACACCTACACATGCACTCTCACACTCAAATACACATACATTCACACACATATGTACTCATACACTCTCACACACTCACACACTAGCACACAATTACACACTCACCACATATTCACACAGTCGCATGCAATCATTCTTACACACACATACACACACCTACACATGCACTCTCACACAGTCAAATGCACACACATATACTTTCACACACTCACACAAAGCACACAATTACACACTCACCACGTACTCACACAGTAGCATGTCATTACACATTCTTACACACTCACACGCACACTCACATACACCTGCATGTACTCTCACACAAATGCACACATGCACATTCACACATACATATACACACATACATGCCCTCACATACGTGTGTACACACAATATGTACTCACACTGACACACTCACACACACACACACCATACACCATACAGAGCGCAGTCAATTGGACCTTGTTTGTCCTCCTGGAATTGGTAAAAGAAGCTTCTGGTCCTGTGATCACCGTGTGCTCCGGAACAATACGGGAACATGGACATTCGCCTCCCTGATGTAGAGATTAGACCAGTCCTGCTCACGCTTAAGCCGCGTGTTTCCTTCCTAAAATTATCACCCACATTTGCCCAACACAGAGCAAAGCCTCTGCCCTGATTATCTTCCAGAGGTGTGCTAGGTAGGACTTTCTGGAAAAGACCAGATTCATCCGGTTTGAAATTGCTTAGCTGAAAGAGAGGTATCTTTGATAACTTTAATGACATAATTTATGCTTAACATTTTAGCAGTTGCTATGGAGACTGCAGAATCGGTTTCATATGTTAAATATAGTGTTCTTTTACTTGTATCTAATTTGCATTTTGAAACCCCAATGTCTGTCACTTCCTCCACCAGCACATGTGTGATGGCGGCGCGCAGGAGCTGTCGCCGACGTCCTCAGTGCAGTCCACAATCCAGTCCCATCGGATCGGATTCAGAACTCACATTAAGCCCCGGATCCACCATCAGACGCGTTGTCATTTCTATTTCTCCTTGTAAAATACTAAATTATTCAGAACACGCACACAGTGAAGCCCTGTTATTTACCAAACACCGATGATTTCATTTTAATCCTGAGCCTGTGACAGTAAAGCACACAATAGCAGGAGAATCTCTGCTCCTGGAGTGCAACGGTTCTGCTCCTGCGCTGGCCGCAGGCGGACGTGCTGGCCGGCTCGCTCCTTGCTGATGGAGCAGGCCCGAGGCTCGGCATGAGCCACTGCGGAGGGAGTACTTTGAAGCACCCCCTCACAGGGAAGCGGCGCACCGATGTGGCTTCCCCCTGCTCAAGTCAGGTGGGAGACAGCTACATGAATATTTATTTTTTTAAATGGGAGCCAAATATGACAACTAAAGTCCCCTGCCCTGCACGTGCCCGGGGACCTGGCTCACTAATGTGTGAGACCAGAGCATCTGCTTCTGCACTAAGCAGTTCCATTTCAGCCCAGTGCGCTCGTGACTGGAAGCCCGGCCCCTGGGATCGCGTGCTGTGTGTTACAGCACCTCCTACTTAGCGGTACATAGGTGGGCAGTAAGGACTCCAGCCAAAGCCAATGCCCTCTAGATTAAGAGTAGTAATGGAGATTCCTTTTGCAAAGCCACAGTGATTCGGTAGAGATACCTAAAAACCATAGTAGATTTTATGAACTCTTTTCTAAAGATTTATTAATTTAAAAGGCAGAGGGACAGGGACAGCAGTGTGCACACACACACACACATATACACACAGAGAATCTTTCATCTGCTCCTCCATTCCCCAAAAAAGCTCACAACAGCCAGGGCTAAGCCTTGCTGAAGCCAGGAACTACACGCCCGGGTCTCCCACATGAGTGTTGGGAGAGCAAGCACCCGAACGTGCTGCCTTGCCAGGTGCGTTAGCAGGAAGCTGGAGAGGAGGTGGCGTAGCTAGGACTGGAACTGCCACCCCAGTGTGAGATGCTTAACCCACTGCACTACAATGTCTGCCCCTGCAAACTCTTTAAAATTTATATATTTTATTTGAAAGGCAGAGATATACACACAGAGAGAGAGAGAGAGAGAAAGAGAGATCTCCCATCCACCGCTTCAGTCCACACATAACTTGCAACAGAACAGCCAGGGATGTGCCAGTCGGAAGCCAGGAACCAGGAATTCCATTTTGGCCGCCCACACGGGTGGCAGTGGCTCAAGTACTTGAACCTTCATTTGCTGCTTCCAAGGTGCGCAGCAGGAGGAAGCTGAAGTCGGGAGTGGGGCCGGGACTCGAATCAGGCACTCTGACACAGGATGCCGGTGTCCCGAGGGGCACCTTAGCCGCTACGCCAAAAGCCCGGGCCTGCAGACTCTTTTCACTTCTTCCTCGAGTGGAATTGATCTTTACATTTGGGACTTAGAAGAAAGAGATTGTAAGTGTCACTCTACGGATTCCACTTTGTGTTTTGTATTTTGCTTCAGGAGAGCAAAGGGCTGACTTTGCAATTCTCGAGACTTAGACTTAACTCAGCAGAGAAACAGGATTGCCTAAAAAACCCAGGTGCTAACCTGGGGGACCTTCTGAAATGGTGGGATCTCAGGTATGCACTGCCTGTGAGCCCATAGGAACAAAACTGGGAGTGGGACACACCTTTCTGCCTCTGTTCCTAAGGTGAGGGGTTGCACAGGGGCACGACGAGCTGCTGGAACCCAAAGCACTTGCCATGGACAGGCACTGTGGACAGGCGCTGTGGACGGCGCTGTGGGCGTCAGGGCTCTGTGGACGGGCAGTGTGGATGGCGCTGTGGTCGTTGTGCACTGCGGATGGGTGCTGTGTTTATTGTACACTGTGGACAGGCACTGTGGTCGTCAGGGCGCTGTGGACAGGCACTGTGTTTATTGCACACTGTGGACAGGTGCTGTGGATGGGCACTGTGGACAGGCACTGTGGTCATCAGTGCGCTGTGGACAGGCACTGTGGATGGGCACTGTTGTCGTCAGGGCGCTGTGGATAGGCGCTGTGTTTGTTTCACGCTGTGGTCGTCAGGGCGCTGTGGTCATCAGCTTCCCATGACCCTCAGGCCAGTGCTCCTCCTTCACAGAGGAATCCCCGCCTTTCCCGTCAATCTTAGCTGCTCCAGGGGGATTTTCTAGGGTCTCGCGATGCCCCTTCTCTGGTGTAGCTGTATTATGGGGGGGGGCAGAGATTCTGGTAATAACACCCCTCACTGGGGCCGGTGTCCCCGCAGGAGGAACGTGTGGAAGATGGGGTGCCCTAGCCCTGTGCAAGGCCCCGGTGAACCAGTCTTGGGGCTGTTTCCTTCTTCAGTCCCTACAGATCCTAAGCAGAGGGAGGAAATAAAGAGGAAGCAGTGGAGAGAGAAATTGAGCAATTTGATCTGCTCTCAGAAATGCTGGGAAAAGCGTAATGCGGGACTAGTGCAGCAGAAGCACTAAACATCCACGATGAATTCATTCTATTTATTGTGCACCTCTAAGGCAGCACCTGCCAGCGTTAGCTGCTCAGCTATTCCCTTGGGGTCATGTGTGTTTATGTTTATAATCTGCTTCTTTTTATTTGAAAGATAGAGTTACAGAGAAAGAGAGAAGCAGGGACAGACAGAGAGGATCTTCCATCAATTGGTTTACTCCCCAATTTTCCACAACAGCTTGGGCTGGGCCAGGCCGAAGCCAGGAGCCAAGAGCTTCCTCCGGGTCTCCCACGTGGAGGCAGGGACGCAAGCACTTGGACCATCTTCCTCCCCCGCCCTCCGGGAGCACTCGCAGGGAGCTGATGTGAAGTGGAGCAGCCGGGACTGGCACCTGCACCCATAGGGGACTCCGGCATGGCAGGCAGCGGCTTGCCCTGTATTGCCACAGCGCCACCCCTACGCTACTTTCTTTACGTGAGAGGAAAGTGAGTAAACGGTGTTCTCACCTCCGAGTCTGGACAGCCTGGGTCGCCATGCACCTCTGTGGCTTTGCCAGTGTAGACTCAGCGCCGTCCTTATTAGGGTGCCCGTGCTGAGGATCTCATCTGATTCAAGGACAAGAATGTGAATAACATGTGTAGTGCAAATTTAGAGAGAAAAGAGAGAAACGACTGCTGTCTGGGACGACTTCTCCACATTGAGCGCCGAACACGGGTCCTTCACAGAGCAGGTGCTGGAGACAGCACTTCAAGAAAGTGTTGCACGTATCGAGATGTAGTGTTTCATATTCCGCTTTCCCCAAGCATGACGGTGAGCGTACCCCAACACACATCTTCACATCTTATTTATTTAAGAGACAGAGAGAGCTCCAATCCCCTGATTCATTCTCCACAGACCCACAACGGCCCCCAGCTGTGCGGGGACTGAAGGTGAGAGGCAGGATTCAACCCTGGTCTCACGCAGGGGACAGAAACTCAGTCACTTGCGCCATCCCCACTGCCTCCTGGGAGCTGGAGCTGGGATGGCGGATACAGGCATCTTCATCACAAGCCACGTGCCTGCTCCCCCCAATTCTTAAATTGCTTTAGAATATGCTCCTCATGGTAATATTAATCATAGATAGATGGATATGACTGTCTGTCTGCTTGGAACATTTAGCGTAATAAAAGCACTGAGTCATGTCTTAAACAAAAAGACACATACAGCACACAGTCACTCTAGACCTGGTCGGGTTGTACACACACAGCACACAGTCACTCTAAGACCTGTCAGATTATAGATACACAGTGCACAGTCATTCTAGACCTGGTCGGGTTGTGTACACACAGCATACAGTCATTCTAGACCTGGTCGGGTTGTACACACACAGCACACAGTCACTCTAGACCTAGTAGGGTTTTACACACACAGCACACTGTCATTCTAGACCTGGTCGGGTTGTACACACACAGCACACAGTCACTCTAGACCTGGTCGGGTTGTACACACACAGCACACAGTCACTCTAGACCTGGTCAGGTTGTACACACACAGCACACAGTCATTCTAGACCTGGTCAGGTTGTACACACAGAGCGCACAGTCACTGTAAGACCTGTCAGATTATAGACACACAGTGCACAGTCATTCTAAGACCTGTCAGATTATAGACACACAGTGCACAGTCATTCTAGACCTGGTCGGGTTGTACACACACAGTGCACAGTCATTCTAGACCTGGTCGGGTTGTACACACACAGTACACAGTCATTCTAGACCTGGTCAGGTTGTATACACACAGTGCACAGTCATTCTAGACCTGGTCACGTTGTACACACACAGCACACAGTCATTCTAAGACCTGTCAGATTATAGACACACAGCACACAGTCATTCTAGACCTGGTCACGTTGTATACACATGGTGCACAGTCATTCTAGACATGGTCATGTTGTACACACATAATGCACATTCTAGACATGGTCATGTTGTACACACATGGTGCACAGTCATTCTATTACCTGGTCACGTTGTACACACATAGTGCACATTCTAGACATGGTCATGTTGTACACACATGGTGCACAGTCATTCTATGACCTGGTCACATTGTACACACACAGTGCACAGTCATTCTAGACCTGGTCACGTTGTACACACATAGTGCACATTCTAGACCTGGTCATGTTGTACACACACAGCACACTGTCATTCTAAGACCTGTCAGATTGTACAGTTTAAATGCAGAAGGAAACTGGGGCCCTCCAGCTGGGGTTCAGTCTGGCTTTCACCGATGCCTAAATACATCTCTGAGAGCACAGTGCTAATCCACCTCCATTAATCTTGGCAGATGCGGTGCCCTGGGCCTGGCCGCTGCTTCTGTTTCCATCAGCTGGCCCTGCGTTCCGACAGTGTTTGAAAGCCTCATGCTTACTCTGTTCTGCCAGACCACTCATGTGCTCTGAAGACTGTATTTTCTCAAAGTCAGAATACACACCGCCTCGCAAGGGTGTGACAGCGCCCCTCCCCGCCCCCATCGCTGGCTTTCCTGCCCAACTCTCTGAGATTTCCACTGAGGCTGTGTCCATGTGTGATGGCTCGTCGAGGCCAGGATTTCAAACACTGAAGATGAATGCAAAGGGAGTCATGACGTGTCTGCAGATTTCAGCAGCACAAAATACCCCATAGAACCCCAGCTTCATGCACACGGCTCATCAGGGACCGGAAATGAATCAGGCATTTTGGTGGAAACAGTGGAATTACAGATTCACGAAAGCAACTGCAGGGATGCCAGCTGCGTAGAGAGGAATCTGTCATGATGGACCGACGTGGACATCAGACAGCGAACTTACTGGAACCATACGGAGCTTTTATAACGAAAAAAAGGCCTCAAAGAGACCCGGGAAGATGGAACCTGGGTGACCAATGGGCTGGGGCCAGCAGAACCAGGGGCCTACTGGACAGGGACCAACACCCTGGTCCAGCTGCTTCTGAGCAGGGCTGCTCAGCTCCACCCCTCTCTGCACTGTGGTGGCCTGAGCTCAAGGTGTAAATGTCTGAAAGGGGCACCTGCTCCACCTGTGCCAGCTGCCCCTGCTGCCCAGAGCTCCTCAACTGAAGTGTGCTGAGTGTGATGGACTGAAAGTAGGACGTGAGCAGGTGAACCCCGGGGGGACTGTCACCTGCTTTCCAGAGACAGTTCAGTCACGCACCTGAAATGACCTTAGTGAGATGTCACAACCTTGTCACCTCCCCATGGGACCGGGGGGCCTCAGCCAGTCACAGCCCAGCAGCCACTGCAAGGAACTGGAGGTGTGGCTAAAGTTGTCCTAATCCTTCCTTCAAACCGCAGCAGCAGAAGTCTGGCTAGCCCAGCCTTGTGGTGCAGGTGGATAAGCTGCCACCTGCAACGTTGGCATCCCATATCCGAGCAATGGCTGAGGTCCCAGCTGCTCTGTTTCCAGTCCAGCTCCCTGTTAATGCACCTTGGAAAGCAGCAGAAGATGGCCCAAGATGGCTCAAGTGCTTGGGCCCCTGCACCCACATGGGAGAACCAGACAAAATTCTGGGCACTTGGCTTCAGCCTGACCCAGATGCGGTCATTATGGCCATTTGGGAAGAGAACCAGAAGATGGAAGAAGTCTTTCTCTCTCCATCTCTTTCTCTCTGCCACTCTGCCTTATAAATAAGTAAGATATATATATATATATTTTTTTTTTTTTCATAAAAGAACATCCAGCTATTTGCCAGAATGACTACCATCACCTCCCTGAGTCCAAAGATGGTCAGGATCATGTGCGGTTAACAAATCTGGGTTCACTGTTTCTGGCAACAGAGAAGATCATGGCCCTGGAGAGCCAGGGAGTGTCGTGGTAAGAGCATATTAGGATTGATGTGCTAGGGTGGAACAGGTTATGTGTGTGTGTGTGTGTGTGTGTGTGTGAGAGAGAGAGAGAGAGAGAGAGGCAGAGGGAGAGGATAGAGAGAGGGAGGGAGAGAGACAGAGAGAGAGGCACTGTAAGGCGTTGGCTCACGTGGGGAGGCTGCCCCGCTGCAGGCCCAGGACAGGGGCAGGAGGCACCCTTCCTCGGAGGAGGTGGTCAGGAGGCACCCTTCCTCGGAGGAGGTGATTCTTTGGTTCTGTTCTGTCCCTCAGCTGGACAAAGCTCAAGCCACACCATGGATGGGATCTGTTTTACTCCACAATCTAAACGTCAATATCATCCCAAAACACACATGTAGAAACATTCAAATCACACATGACCGAGTGTCTGGGCACCGCAAAGTCAGCCAAACTGACACATGGAATGAGCTGTCCCCACAGAGTCTGACTTGAGGGAGGTCACAAACCTGGGGCTCTGTTCCAGGCTGGGTGCTGTTGGGAGGCACAAACCCTGATTCTCTGGTGGGTGTCCCGACCCCTTTCCCGGGGGCATGCCGCAGTGCTCGGGTCTTTGTTGACGAAGACGCAGCCACATCCTCGGTCCCCGACGGCATTTGTTAGCCACCCCCAGTTGGTGCTTGTTTCTGACTGCACTGTTTCATTTTGGTTTCCTCATCTCAGAGCCTCTGATGTGTGCATTCTGTGACCTTGTTGAGGCTAGATAGAGTACCCGTACCAGGGCTGGCTGGGGGGCTCGGCCGGCTCAGGGAGCAGCTCTCCGTGTCAGTCTTTTCTCAGTATGTTGGTTATATAACCAACAGAAACGCCCTCAGCCATTTATGGGGACAGTAGATTCTGTCTTTAAATTGGCATGTGAACCTCCAGGGACGTTTGGTGCTGTGCAGATCAAGATGCGGAGATATTACGGGCTGGTGGCGTCTCACATTCGGTCTACTGAGTCCTTCCCTGAATTTCAGGTCCCAGTACAGCCAGGGCTTCGCCTTGGGAACAGTCCAGCAGGGTCCCAGTTCCCTGAGACTGTCCCCTGCTGCCTCTCTCCACCCCTGCCCAGAGCATCAACCATAAGCAAAATGGCAGTCACAGGACCAGAGACTGATCCCACTGAATTCTGCAAAGATGCAAGAGAGAGACAGCGCACCACTGAGCTCACCTCTGTAGCTGTTACGAAAGCTGCGGGTGACAGAGTTCAGTACACTGGTGCCCAGCGCAGACCTGCCTGTGTCCATGCGGGGAGGCCCCTGGAGACCCAGCATCTGGAGAGCCTGGGTGCACCTCTCCAGATGTGAGGGACGGGAGCTGCACCCTGCTCTTCCCCAAAGAGGGGAGGGCGAAGGAGTGGCAATGGGAAACTGCTGAGTGCGTTCATCTGGCCCGCCAAGATGGCCCGTGCTCCGGGCGGGCCTGGGGTAGTCTCGATTATTGACAACATGGTTACCACCTGCCACTCCCAGATGACAAATACATATGTACACTCACCCTACCAAAAACACACAGACAGATAGACAGATAGTAGAGAGAGCATACATAGACACATAGACAGATGATGGATACACAATAGGTAATTCTGTCTTGCAACTGCGTTCAGAGAAAGTCTCTATATTTAAAAATTTTATGTTTCTGTTGAAACAGTTTTGTGTAATGAGAAAACGCATTGCTATTCATTTTTCTCTTTAAATTCCTACCAGGTAGGTGTAGTTTAAGCAGTGACAGAACTATTAGAAATGTTTTCAGGAAATAGAGGTGTGGGCTCCGGTGCAGTGGTCAAAAGGCCATGTGGGACACTACGTCCCACTTCAGAGCCCCTGGGCTGCAGTCCTGGCTCAGCTCCCTGTCGATGTTACCCCAGGGGGCGGCAGTGATGGCTCAAGTCCTTGAGTCTCAACCACCTGCACAGAGGGCCTGGACGACAGCCCAGCCCCACACCGGCTGTGGTGGGCATTTGGGAGCAGATCTGTGATGCAAGATCTCTTTCTGGGTGTCTCTTTGTCTTTCAAATAAAGAAAACAAATAAATGTTTTCAGCAAAGAGATACCTTTATGCTAAAAGAGGGGAAGTAAGAGGATAGATCGAGGAAGAAAGGAAGGGGAGAAAGAGAAATGCATCCGTTGCTAACCAGCTCTCCTCTCTTTGTTTTAACAACAAACTTTCCTGGAAATAACAATTCCTTGAATTTTGTTTGCAGTTATAACTATAGGCGACGTTGTTGCGTCAGACAATGCATGGATCAGCAGTGCCCTAGACCTGACTGTCTGAGAGTTGTTAGAGGGATTACCAGGACCACACTGCACACCTGCCTGTCTGTCTGTCTGTCTGTAGAGTCGTCACCGGCAGTTGGTTCACATTGTTGTGGAGACTGAATGCCATGACCTGCTGTCTGCCATGCGGAGACCAGGAGAGTGGGTGGGTCAGATCCACTCCCAGGCAAAGGCCTGGGAACAGGGGAGTCACTGGTGTGAGTCCCAGCCGGGTGTAGATGGCCCGGTTCCAGCTCAGGCAGGAGGCGGAGCCCCTGTCACTCATCCTTCCACTAATGGGATGGCACCTGTCTACACTGGGCAGAGCCGTCTGCCTTACCTACTCTACTGGTCTAGGGGTTCATCTGATCCACAGGCGACCTCACAGACGCCCCAGCGCGAGGTCGATCCAAGCAGGCAGGCACCCTGCGGCCCTTCATCACAGGGCACAGGGATCCGAAGGACGGCGCCTGTGTGCGGGCCCCTCCGTGCTGCAGGTGGAACTCCGCAGCTCAGCTCTGCGTTTGCCTTCCCCAGGCTGCCCCGCGCAGTGTCTGCGCCGCCTGCCGGCTGTGCCCAGGGGAAGCTCCATGTTTTCTTCCATATGTAAGATACAGTCGAATTGCCCCAAACATTGTGACAGATAAGTTAAAATATACTTTTCAAAATAACTTGTTTTCATATCAACACAAGTAAAAACACCATAAGTCAAAACAAAATTCCAAATGAGCAGCAAATGATGTTAGAAAATGTTAATTTCAGCCTGTAACTAGTGCAGAATATAGTGGTGCAAAGATTAGATTTGCTGTACCCATCATTCCTCCAGAGGAAAAAAATTCTACAATATTTTGATAAGAAGGGGAAAATTAATTATTCTTCTGAAATTACTGATACACATGAGGTAAGCTCAGCGAGAATCATCAGCGATAAAATAATATAAACACTGACGTGCTTTGAAGCACGTCCTGTAGCAGCCCCTGCTCCTGGAGAGTCAGCGACCCTCAGGTGAAGTTCAGTCTCCTAGATGCTGCACTGATCAAGACACGGCTTGTCACTCTCCTCTTTAGTTGCTCCCAGCGTCGCCTGAACTCTGCACCCCAACAAAGACGCACTTGAATTAGTTGCCCATTTTATTTATTTATGCACACAGCCATCAGCATGGTTTATAAGGAGAGAAGGAAGAAAAAGGGACATGACAGTTTGCTTTTGAACTTCTAACATCTCTAGAGAAATTGTGTAGTTACGTGTTCCATGACATAACATATTTTTTTTTCAGAAACATGCCAAAATCAATGTGTACTTAGTAAATAGCTAAAAAACTATAAATCATTTTCTGGTATAAAGTCGTTTCCAGACTGGTACAGAATCAGCATGATTTTCTGAAGCAAATTGAATCCATGCCAAAAGCAGACACATTACAACAGTGGAAATGCACTGTTCTCGTGGGAATCTCCAAAGTGCACTGCAACGGTTTTGTTTCGCAGTTTGGAAGCAGCATGAAGAAAGCATGTCCACGGCCGGCGCCACGGCTCACTAGGTTAATCCTCCGCCTGCGGCGCCGGCACACCAGGTTCTAGTCCTGGTCGGGGCGCCGGATTCTGTCCCGGTTGCCCCTCTTCCAGGCCAGCTCTCTGCTGTGGCCCAGGAGTGCAGTGGAGGATGGCCCAAGTGCTTGGGCCCTGAACCCCATGGGAGACCAGGAGAAGCACCTGGCACCTGGCTTCGGATCGGCACAGCACGCTGGCCATAGCGGCCATTTGGGGGGTGAACCAACGGAAGGAAGACCTTTCTCCCTGTCTGTCTCTCACTAACTCTGCCTGTCAAAAAAAAAAAAAAATCATGTTCTGTATTCACACTGCAGCTTTCCATCCCTTGCCGATGAGCACCCGCAGGCTGACCAGCGCGGTGAGGGGCGGGGTCTCCATGCCTTTGGGGCAGGGGCGCCCTGATTCAGCCCTCGCTGCCCCTGAGCTGGCAGCCCATGGGGAACACACAGACTTCCAGGGGTCAGAGACAGGCCTAGGAGTTCAGTAAACGGATGTCAGATCTCATCTCCATCACCGCATTGCTGTGCCAGGGCTATCATCAGCATTACTAATTGTAATGAAATATCACATTTTTCCAGGTCACTTGGAAGAAAACGTCAGCTGCTACTAATTTATTACTGCAAAGAAAGGCCTCACACGGGACGGCCTTTCACAGCTCTCTCTCCCCTCTTTCGCGTCCTACTTTTCCAGCAGGAAAGTATTGACAGACCTTGGTCTGAGAAAGAGGAGTTTCATCAAAGTCGCATCCATGGCGGCAGGCACACATGGAGAAGAAACACAGACTGTGAGTATTTTCGTTTCTGACAAGTTTTGAGACTTAATTTGGTTTGCCCACTGAAGGACTCCTGTGTGTGTGTTTGGAGGCATTTGGTTTTCCACGAGTTCATGCCATGCGTTTTCCATGAGTTCGTTTCCATGAATACGAGCTGGTGTTGATTCTGAGGCGTGCAATCCTGAGCCCGTGGGAAGAACCGTGCACCTGCAGAAGCAGCTGTCACACGGCCATCAGCTTGTACCCTAACAGTCTGGGGGACCTGCAGTGCACTTGAAGCCAGTGCATGAAACAGAACCGCCCTGAGCTAGGACACAAACCACTAGTGCCCGTCAAGCACCTCCAGACCGAGACATTCCCACAGGGCCACGTTCCAGTCACTGCTCCATCCCCATGCAGACTGCCACCTCCGGGGTTTTCTGATAATCCCTTACTTGCTTTTCTTTCTAAAACAATTTATCATCTATGTGTGCTTCCCTTAACGGCATAGCTGCTCCTCCCTTCGTTGCATGCTACAGTAACTTGAGTGATAGTCTACGGGTTTGTTTATTCCTTGCTTTTTTACATGAAATTATGAGTGCACGACTCATCACCATCACGGGAGCAGCCGTAGTCCCTGTGGTATTCAACTGTGTGGATGTGCAACAGTGTATCGCTGTGTCTGAGCGAGTGCAAACAGAGGAGCACCCACACTGCAAAATTCAACAGTCCTGTGCTGGAGAGTGCGCGCGTCCTAAAGAACTCTCCCCAAGCTCCAAGCAACAGGGTTTATAAAGCCAAAACCCACAAGGTGGGGAGAATACATGGTTGCTGGGGATCTGCAGTTTCTGTGTTCTGCCACGTGGGATGCTGTGTCCTGTTAGGTCACAGTTTCAGACCAGAGTCTCATGGTGGGAGCGCTTTCTCAAGATGAAGTCTCGGGTGCCCTAAATGGAGTCCCCGGTGCCAAGGCGTGACTTCAGTATTCTCGAGTTCTGCTCGTGGTGGACACTTGCGGTTGGCTTCCCTTCTCTCCCACTGCTGCAGGCATTCTTGTACCTGCATCTGAAGCACACGCAGACACGTCCATTTAGTTAATCTCTCCAAGACAATGGTAGGAGGAGGACAAGGAGCAAGCAGCCTTGTACCAGACACAAGCATCAGCTCCCGACGGACTCCACTCATCCCGGAAAGGATGTATCGATTTTACACATAATATATTTAGGACCATTAAAATATCAGAATAAAGGCTACTTAACCGCAAGTTTCAAGACTCCCACTGAAAAACCATCGTGAGACTTGACGCAGTCCAGCATTGAAAGGTGAGAACACACTACATAGAGTGGGCGGAGCCACAGACACACCCCTGCGCTGCAGAACGGGAGCTAGCTGACACCTGCCCACTCACAGGTGAGCCGTCAGCGCCTCTGAGGTCCAGTTCAATAACAAATGCTGGCAATGGCGTTGTCGTCTGGAAAGCAGATCGGCCCCTCCTGGGCTGCAGACTCTGAGATACGGATTAAGATGTTGACACTTTATCTGGAAGATGAAAGATCAAGACATGGAGAGTCAGCAGGAAGGAAGTGAGGAGAGAGAGGCAGAGCCAGGAGCCGTGGGGTGTGTGGCTTCACAGTCAGCGCAAGCCCAAGGAAATGCTGCAACCAAGGGGCCCTCCCGACAATCCAGAGCACCACGAGAGCGGAGTGTCTGCCTGGGCTCCCGCAGTCGGCTCGCCCACTGGAGATGGCTACCCTGTTTCTCTGTTCAGGTTCTGAGGGTTAAGCTGATAAGCATTTCTGCATTTGACTACTAATCAGCGTCAGAGTGATTTCACGTTTGTGGCTTGTCTTTGTCCATTTTGCAAACCTTAATGAAATGCATGAGGCTGGGTAGCCACATAAAGAGTCTCACTGGACTCACAGGTCTGGTCCAAGTTTGAGGGTCACTTCTTGCTGACAGAGTCCTGTGGTGGCACACACCCATGGCAAGAGACAAGCAGTGTGAGTGTGTGCGCGTGTGTGTGTGAGATCCTAGGGAGCCACAGTGTCTAATTCTGGGGCTCCACAAGAAGTGAGTGTGTGCACATGTGTGTGTGCAGGACATGTGTGTGTGTGCATGTGTGTGCATGTGTGTGTGTATGTTCATGTCTGTGTGTGTGTGTGTGTGATCCTAGAGAGCCACAGCATCCAATCCTGGGGCTCCACAAGAAGTGTGTGTGTGCACATGTGTGTGTGCAGGATATGTGTGTGTGTGCATGTGTGTGTGTATGTTCATGTGTCTGTGTGTGTGTGAGAATCTAGGGAGCCAATCCTGGGGCTCCACAAGAAGTGTGTGTGTGCACATGTGTGTGTGCAGGACATGTGTGTGTGCATGTGTCTGTGTATGTTCATGTGTCTGTGTGTGTGAGATCCTAGGGAGCCACAGCATCCAATCCTGGCACTCCACTTGATCACCTCTCAAAGGGTCACCTCTAGACCCCAGAGTCAGATGAGGTCTCTACTCTCCTAGTCCATGCAATTGGGTTTTAATGTCCACACACAACCCTCAAGGGACACTCAAACCATGTGCTAACCACAGTGGGCTCTGAGTTGCGAACACATGTGCAGTGCACATGTGCATTTCTGTGGGCTGCTCTCGTGGGGTTAAATTCCTGGGCCCTGGGCATGTTTGCGAGTGGACACAGCCACATGCACCTCTCACTGCCTTCTTATTCCTGTATTTTGCAGATTACCTCGTTAATGTCATCTCATTCCTCTCTGTTGCATTTTGGTCTGGGAATGAAAATACCTCAAGTGTTATTTCTACATTTATCGATATATTCTTAATGATGGAGCCAGCATCAAGCTGCTGCCTGAGATGCAGTATTCCATACGGGTGCTGGTTCAAGACCAGGTTGCTCCATTTCCAATCTGACTCTCTGCTAATGTACCTGAGAAAGCAGAGTTAGATGGCCCTAGTGCTTGGGCCCCTGCACGCACAGGAGAAACCCAGATGGAGGTCCGGCTCCTGGCTTCAGCCGGACCCAGTACGAGACAAAGCTGTCTTTGTGGAGTGAAGCAGTGTGTGTGTGTGTGTGTGTGTGTGCGCGTGTGTGTGCCTATTCCCTCTCTCCATAGCTCTGCCTGTAGATAAATAAATAAATAAATAAATGTTTTCTTTACATGGCATGTTGTTATGTTACTGGATAAGTGGGAGACTCAGTTTGCTTTCCTTGAGTACGGTGGGGCAGATGTTTGACCTACAGGTTAGGAAACTCACATCCCGTCTCAGAGCACTGGGTTCCACACCTGCTGCAGCTCTTGACTCCCCCTTCCCACCAGTCCAGACCCTGGGAGGCCACAGTGACCGCTCGAGACCCAGTCCTGGCCCCTGGCTTCAGACTGGCCCAGCCCCAGGAGCTGAGAGCATCTGGGGAGTGAACCAGCGGATGGCAGCTCTGTCTGTCTCTGTCTCTCCCAGCACACGTGTGCACACACACACACGCACACACACTCTGCCACTTATGTATTAGGAGGTGTTTAAAAAGCGTCTGAACTGCAGGGCTCTGGCTTGGTTGTGCAGCAGTTTTTAAACATCACAAATGGGGCTGCAGCGTGGCCTAGCTACCGCGGCACCGTAGTCACCTTCTCAGAAAACAGAACCCACACAGAGAACCCAGCAACCGTGGCCCTCGAGATTTTGAAATTGTTATACTGCTCAGTGATGACACACAGGCACCCAATTCATCTATGTTTTTCCCTTGCATCCAAAACACTTGAGAAACCAGGGTGTCTTCTGCATTATGGAGAGTAGAGTTTAAACTTCCCACACAGCAGCCATGAGACAGGTTGATGTGCCGGGAAGCTGCACTTTGGGCCCAGTGGGGAGAGGTGTGTTGTGGACAACCCACTCCTTGCTGAGTCCTCCTTACTGTCGGCCATGGCCCAGGCATTGTTCCTTGCCTGCTGAGAACAGCGCTGGGCCCATCAGCCCACACGGGTGGACTCACACCAGTCCTCAGCTCGGGTGGACTCACACCGGTCCTCGGCTTGGGTGGACTCACACCAGTCCTTGGCTCAGGTGGACTCACACCGGTCCTCGGCTCGGGTGGACTCATACCGGTCCTCGGCTCAGGTGGACTCACACCAGTCCTCAGCTCAGGTGGATTCACACCGGTCCTCGGCTTGGGTGGACTCACACCGTTACTAAGCTTGTTGGCCACACAGGTGGATTCACGCCTGCATTCACTCAGCCTCTCAGCTCCTCCGCCCTCTCCTGGAAGCCCAGGCCAAGGTTTCTAGGGAAACACCACCCTATATGTTAGGTTCCACTCTACGGTTTTCAAATTCCTGAGAATTTAAGGCATAGTTTCCAACCTTCAATTAGATAATCAATTATGGGACAGAGCAGTATTGTACCTTAGCAGGTGGCCACGGGCACACACAGCATCCCAGGTGTCCATGATGAACTCATCGTAAGGAAACACGAGGCTCAGGAAACAGCACCGGAGACTCGGGTGTGACCCGCAGAGGCGGTCAGCACTGTCCTTGGTCTCAAGTGCTGGGACACAGAAGGCAGAGGGGTGAACACGGCTTCTGAGGTCACTCCAGCCTGCACGTCCTGCAGGGAAGCCCCTGGAAACGCTTCCGTCACAAAGGCAAACACGTCCATGAAAGAAAATCGCATGCTGATGACTTCTCATGCCAATACAGCACATGGCAGAGAGGGAAACGGGGAACAGGAACCGTTTCCAGACACTCGGTCTGTGGTTCCTAGGACACAGCATTTGCTAGGGGTCCCAGCTCCTCCGGAGCCTCTCCCCAAGGACGAAGCAAGCGGACAGCACAGCATGGCCCAGCACGGCCCAGGGGCACACGGGCCTCTGGCCTAGCCTCGCTGCTTCCTGCTGCACGCCCGGGAAGGATCCAGTCCGTGACAAGCCCTCCAGATGTGAGACGGCCTCAGAAGCTCAGAAGGCAATTCCCAGGGTCGACCACAGCGACTCGGCAGCCCCTGCCACAGGCGACTTTCAGCCTCACAGAAATACAAATGCCAACCCCTACCTGCTGGCATCGCCAGAGACAGGACCAGAACCTCTGTGGAGCTCAACAGGGAAACGCGGCAACTTGTTTATCAAGAGCCCCAAGAAGATGGGTCAGAGCACACTGGCACGGCTCCCGAGTCCCTCAGTGTGTGGGAGAACATCTCTGGTTCAGCTGTCTGGTGGAAAGAAGAATGAACAAGTGAGAACGTGGGGCGGTCTGTGGCGAGGACTCCATCACCACTGTGCACCCTGCTCTGTCACTGCTCCAATCACAGAGCAAGTAGGGCTTGGTCCCTGCCGCCTGCCTTACGTTAATTCCGTCAGTTCTTCTTCACAGCCTAATGATTAGTTAGGTCAATATTGAATTAATCATGACAAGTCATTAGTCAACTAACAGACACAATCAATATAGATTTCTACTAATTACTATGACACAAGTCGATCTTTGACACGGAGGATGAGTGCATCAAATAGTTGGACAATCTGCATTATTTTTGAGTCGTATTTCTTTATTGGATTGATTGATGTTAAAGGCAGAAACACAGAGGGAATGACAGGCAGAGATCGCCATCTGCTGACCCACTACCCAAATGCCTGCAACAGCCTGAGCCAGGCCAGGCTGAAGCTGGGTGCCAGCGACTCAACCCGGGCTTCCCACAGGGTTGAGGGTTCCAACCGCTGGGTCCCTTGCCTGCTGCCCCCCAGGGTGCCCTCAGCGGGAAGCTGGGGTTGTCGGCAGAACCAGAACTCAAATCAAATGAGGAAAAGTAAGGACAAGGTGTGTAGTGACAAGGAGCGCTCTGGGAAGTTGAAAGTGGGACCGGGAGCAGGTGTTGCAGCGCCCTGAAGGAAGGCTGTGGCGCTGGGAGTTCAGAAGCAGGGCCGCCGGGCACGGGCAGGGGAGAGCATTCGCGAGAAGCCCTGAGCGGGAAGCCCTGACAGGTCCTGAGCCCCGGAGCTTCAAGATCCACGAGGCAAAGGCTGGCAGAGCTGAGGTGAGAAGCAGGCAACCCCGTGACTGCAAGCAGAGACTCCGCCCTCCCTTCTCGGTGATCATCAGAACAAGCTGATAGACGATTACTGAGAACAGGGACTCAGATTATCATCGTCAATCAGCACTGCTCGACAGCGGGATGCACGTGCCTTCCTGGAAGACTCACCAGCAGACCTCAGCTTGGAACACGAAAGTAGCAGCTTTATCCCAGTGTAGCATGACTTTCTGACCACAATGAGACCGACCTAGAATTCAGCAGTGAGAAATAGCCAACATTTGATGAACTGGCAATGTTCTTCTAAATAACCCTACACCTAACCAAAAATGCAGCCACGTATTTGTAGTGCTTTTATTCCACAGTCTCCCAGCATAAGGGGTATTCCCACCAGCAGGTGAATGGGTAGGCAGACAGCACCCATGGACAATCAGATGCCATTGCCCAGTGAGAATAACGGATACTGGACACCCACAGTGGCAGCGCTGTCTCAGCTCAGTGTGACAAGGGGAAGCCACTCTCAGAGCTATGAGCTGAGGAGTTCCACTCGTGTTCCAATTTGGGGTCTGAGCACCCATGATGGCAGAAGGTGCTGCGTAGGAGGGAATAAGGACCGGGGTGTTTTAAGGTCTCAGCTACTGGGTGTCAGCTGCAGTGTGAAATGTGTCTGAATATTTGCCCTGATGAGAGGGAGAGAGAGAGAGAGAGAAAGAGAGAGAGAGAGAGAGACCAAGACCATGTTTGCCTTTTGTTGCTACAGTTGTTCTCCTTGTTCTATGCTATTATCAGCTATTGTACCTAGTTTATAAAGTAAACTGTGTCATAGGTGTTCACATACGTTTATGAAAAATATTTCAGGACTGGCTCTGGCATCCCCTGGGCCTTGGGATGCGAGCCTGGGAGCCAGGGGCGGCCCTGCACTGATGGGAAGGTGTGGTGTGACTGGGCCGAATTCATGTAAGGGTGAATGTTTGCAGATTGTGCCTTAGTGAACTGAACAAGAAGTAAGGAAAACAAGGCCTCTTTCAATCCTCTGTGCCTGAGAACAAACCAAGCCTTTGTCCCCAGAAGCAAAACGCCACTTCTTCAGGTGCTACAGGCGGGAGGGCTGAGCCCGCCAGCCTGGCTGCGGAGACTCAATAGCTGGAGGCGGAGACCTCCGCAGCCCGCCTCTCTGGCTCCGGAGCCTTTGTCCGCCTGTGTATGGAGGAAATCAGTTCTATTCTGAGTGTTGCTTTGCAGTGAATAGAATCAGCTGAGCAAGAGGCCTGGAAGCTTGATTTGCTCCTGGTTGGGAATGCAGCAAAACGTGTTTCTAAATCACGACGAGGCAGCGCCAACTTTTCAAAGTCACTCAAGATGTTCAAGTTTCAAAGCACATTCTCGACGCGAGGGTGGGGAGCTGGGGCTCTCCTACACCACTCGGTGTCACTCAACGGCAAGGACATGGAACTGGAATGAGAGAGGCAATGGCCCACCTTGCAGCAAACTACACCTGCAGAGCATGAGTCCCAGCCTGTCCTTGGTGGTAGTGGCCAGTCTGCTTCGTTTCCACACTGTGCTCTACAGGGCTTTGTAGCTGACACCTGCACGTACAAATACTGGTAACCGAGACACCTCCCCTCTGCAGTGACTTCTGTGGTCTCTTCTTCCTTCTTTTTCTGTTGAGATCATGGATTTTTTTATTGATGTGTATCACTGTTTTAGATGCCTCATGGATTTTGCATAGCTATACTTTTTAGTACATGTATTACAAATGTCTTGCTCTGTACTTTCTTAAAGGGATTTATTATCGCAAAGGACTGAATCATCAAAACAGGATGCACGAGAATCACGTCTGTAACTTGACGACAAATTACACTTAACGACTTGATGGATCCTAGCAAACAGCAGGTGCAGCTCTGACTGCGCTGCTAACCCGGGGCCCCTTCCAGTTCCTGCCACATTTCCCCTTTCCCACTAAGACACCATGAGAACGGGATCTGACGTTGCAGGAAGGGGCAGCTTACAACTGTGTACAGTGTGTGCAGCTCAGAGCAAGCAGGAGGGCCTGAGAGCTGGCGCCACCGGCTTCCACAGCGCACCCCCACGTAACTCCTAAATCCACAAAGTTCTGTTGTTTGCATGAAAGCACCGTAGACTCAGAACTGCACCCTGCTGGAACATCTTGGGTTAAAATTTCCAGTTATCTTTCTTTCAGCAAGTCTGCGTCATGTTTGCACAGAGATCTGTACACTCACCACCGCCTCAGGCATCCCTAAGGGGAGAACCAGTGAGTTCCAGGGCGTCTGATACCTCTTTCCCTCCCATGTGTATTTTGCTGAGCAGAAGTTCTTAGTTCCATGTGGCTCAACTCATCATGATCTTATGGGCTCCTGTTTAAAAAAATCTGTTGCTACCTTAACTTCAGGAACATTCTCTTCTATGTTTTCTTTTAAAACTGAGTGTTTCATCATTCACATTTTGTACCCAGCCCACCTAGGACTGGTCATTATCTGTGCTGAGCAGAGGCTAACGCTCTGTCTTGGACAGGCAATAGACGCGACTTCTACGGAAAAGACCCTCGTCCTGCTTTCTGTAGCTGCAGGACTGCCTGAGGCCACAGTTACAGCTTCTGACTGCGTTTTTATTTTATCTTGTTTTTTGACCACAGATTTTCTATACTACTCCAAAGCCAAGGTATCCTGATTACTGCAGCTGCAACAAGTCCAGATACATGTCAGCGTAAATTCTCCATCTTTGTTTTCCTTTTCCAAATTTCCTTGGTTGCTCTTGCCCATTGCGATCACCACATGCATTTCAGAATTTCTATACACACATACACACGCACACCCACACACACATGCACACACACGCATGTCTGGGTGATCAGAATCCAGAGCAACCGGTGCGTCTCCCTCAGGAGCAAAGGGCAGGTGTCCTTTCTCTCTGGAGCGGGGCCTGGCTTTGCTCTCAGCCACAACCAGGCATGCAGGTGGGCTACTTTCAGATTTGCTCCACTGTGGTGCAAGTCCACCAGTGCACAGCCTCAGTCTGCCCTGCGCCAGCATCTCGTGCCTGGAGGCCAGGGGAATGGATCCACACAGGACGCTCACGCGTGTGCCATGCTGTGCGAATCCAGTCCTTGCCTACTCTTCTTATCTGTTCTTGCAGCATGCGTGAAACACTGCAGGCTCACGTGTTAGCTTGTAGGAAGGGAAACTGGCATCCTTTCCATGTTCGTCTTTGTCCAATTTCCTCTTTGATTCCTGAATTGTTGCTTCCTTAGTTTCCAAATCTATAGGACCTTCCCTGATTTCTAGCATTTAATTCAAGTCTGTTGTGGTTGGAGAACATCTCGGTCACTTTAAACCTGGTGAGATTAGTTTGGTGGCCCAGGATCCAGTCTAATTGGGCAGAAGCTCTGTGCATCCTTGAAAACAGCACATGTTCTGCTCGTTGGGATGAGCATTCAAAATCATCCATCACATGCTATTGTTCAGATGGTGTTTCTGAATGCTTCTGTATTCTTGGCAACTTTAATTCTTTTATTTACATAAGGGGAACAAATCCCATGTTTCTCATATGTACAGTTTTAAGAGCATAATGATGCTTCCTAACCTATCCACCCTCCCTCCCTCACTCCCATCCTCCCTCCTCTTTTTCTTATTTTTCTATTAATTTTCACGATGGCATACTTTCAATTTGCTTCATAACTACACACTTTGTCCTCTGCTAAATAAAAATGTGAACAATCAGTAAGTCCAAAGACCACTGTTGCTCGAGGGTATAGACAAGGTCTGTAAAGAATAATCAAATCATGCTTAGTGAAATAAGCCTGTACCCAAAACACGAACATCATATGTTTTCCCTGATTTGTAGCAGCTCATATACAGAGTACTAAAAGAATGTAATGTGCATGGTACTTGTTTATTCAGTTGCTCTACAAATTACTGGGATAAAGTGGCTAGCATCTTCAACAGTAATTGTTGGTTTTCCGTTTCTCCTCACAGTTTCCTCTAATTTTGCTTCTTGAGCTTTCAAACCCTTGCTTTGGCAGGTGCACATGAGCTTAGTGGTCTTCTGCATGAAGCAAGACTTTACGTAACTAATCCACCTTCATGTGTTTGTACAGCTGTATAATGTATACATTATATAATGTCCAACTTTGTCTGCGCTAACTTCCCTTGCCAGGGAGTCTACTCCACCGGAATCGACATAACCCTCCAGCTGCCTTTTGGTTAAGGTTTCATGATTTCTTTTTCCCACTGTTTTCCTTATAGCTGCATATTTTTATACTGTTGCCTTTGAACTGAAGTAGTTAGGTCAGGATCTTAATACATTAGTAATGAACGTCTCCTCGTTGACATACTGAGGCTGTTTACATGCAATGCAATCAACATTAAAGACTATGTTTATTGCTTTATCATTTTCTGGGCTTTAATCTCTGGTTTTCACCTTTCTTTTTTTTCTCTGCTTCTCTATTCATTACTTCAACATATTTTAGGATTTCATTTTGATTTATTTATACTGTTTTTAATGCAGCTGTACCACATTTTTAGTGCAGCTCTCGATATTAGACTGTATGTACATAACTTATCACTGTCTACTGCAAAGAACAACCTTCCTTCCTCACTGTGTCATTTTAGCCTTTTGCAGGTTATAATACAGCTGCCTGATATCCCACACGTGCAGCGTTGGATTCATCACATGATAGCTTTGCTGCAATCATCTCACATCATTCAGGAGCCTCAAGCGAGGGAACTCGATGATATTGACCCGTAAATCACGTTCTGCCTTTCCTCCAGATAGCCTAAGGTTGCATGTTTTATTATTCATGTCCATCGTATTTGAAGAATTTACTTTATTGTTTTATTTATATTGTCTCCTTGTGACAACATTTTTAGCATTTTCTAATCTGGTTATGTACTGATTTCCCCTGCATTTCTAAAGGTACTTGTACTGCATATAAGACTTTTTTTTATTTTTGACAGGCACAGTGGACAGTGAAAGAGAGAGACAGAAAGAAAGGTCTTCCTTCCGTTGGTTCACTGTCCAATGGCCGCTGCGGCCAGCGCACTGCGGCTGGCGCATCGTGCTGATCCGAAGCCAGGAGCCAGGTGCTTCTCCTGGTCTCCCATGGGGTGCAGGGCCCAAGCACTTGGGCCATCCTTCTCTGCACTCCCTGGCCACAGCAGAGAGCTGGACTGGAAGAGGGGCAACCGGGACAGAATCCGGTGCCCCGACCGGGACTAGAACCCAGTGTGCTGGTGCCGCAGGTAGAGGATTAGCCTATTGAGCCGCGGCGCCAGCCTGCATATAAGACTTTTAAAAATATTTATTTTACTTATTTGAAAGAGAGAGAGAGAGAAAGAGTCTTCCATCTGCTAGTTCATTCCCCAAATGGCCACAACTGTGGGGTTGAAGCCAAGAGCCAGAAGTTTCACTCAGGTCTCCCACACGGGTGCAGGTGCCCAAGCACTTGGGTCATCTTCTACTGCTTTCCCAGGCCACAGCAGAGAGCTGGATCATAAGTGGAGCAGCTGGGACTCGAACGAGTGCCCATGTGGGATTGCTGGCACTGCAGGCCAGGGCTTTAACCTGCTGTATCACAACATCAGCCCCTGCATATACGATTTTGAGTTGAACGTTGTTTCTTTGAAAAATGTTGTGCAAGTTCTTTCTGAATTCCATGGCTTCTAATGAGAAATTTACTTCATTCTGATAGTTTTTCACTTATTACTATGGAAGTCTTTTTTTTTTTTCACTTGCTGTTTCCAAAATTTTTGATTTTAGTTTTCAGGGATTCAATCGCTATGTACCTGGTTGTGTATTTCTTTGTTCTCTCCTCTGTGGCTTTCTCTGCTTCTTCAGTCTGAAATTCATGGCTTTGACGAATTTGGTTTGTTTCCTCCTAACGCTCCCCTGACTGCCCTCTCAGTCTGGCATCTTCGCCCACACTTCCTGTACATGCTGTTAAATGTTGTGTAGTTATTCAGATCCCTGAGACTTGAGTCATACTTGACTAGTCTATTTCAAGGTGTCTCTGCTGCTCCATTTCCAAGTCCACTGATTTTTTTTCCTTCATTTTGCTTGTGAGTCTCTCCATGGATTCTTTATTTCACTTACTGTATTTTTCAGCTCTATGATTTCTGATTGGTTTCTCTTTATAGCTTTTATTTCTATGTTGAGTTTCTTGGCTAGCTGACGCACTCTCCCCACCTCCATAAGCGTGTTCATAAATCACTTGCTGGGGCTTTTTTGATGATGGATTTATTCTACCAGTTCTGTCACGTCATGTGGCATGGATTGATCATGCCATGAGTCTCTGATCATTTTGGTTCATGATTTGTTGAATGGATTTCACTGAAAGCAGGGAGCTGCCATACCGTGGAATGGGCTTCTGTAACTTGCTTAAGCGGTTGATCCTCTGACCCCACCTCATCAGGGGCATGAGGGGGCTGTCATGTCGTTGTTGCCAGCAGAGGGGAGTCAGTGGCCTCCACTGACACCGGGGTGAGGTGACTCTCCTGGGCAGAGACTCAAGTACTGATTCTCTCTGGGCTTCCTCTGACATCACCAAGTAAGGAAATGGGGGGCGTCTGGCTAACACCTGCAAACAAGGGGGGAAATCTGTCTCCCGCACCTCTGCTCCAGTGGTGTGGAGACACAGTCTTCCTCATCTCTCCCCCTACTCTTGGGTGGCACAGTTTAATTGTGATATAAAATTTTTCCACCTTGATAGGCTGCTAATACCATTATGCTTTGGTTAGAGGAATCAACTTTTTCTGGAGGCTAATTGGTCAGTGGCTGTTGGTGTTTCCAAGTTTCTGGATCTTCAGCTTCAAGGATTGGATGCAGGAGGCATCTCCCGATGTGCAGCCACAGGACCCGGCCCCTCATCTCCTTCCTTTCAGGAGTACGACATTTCTCATACTTACAAGGTTCTGAACATCAGCTCTATGTCCCAGGAGAAATAGGGGAGAACTATTTAGAAATTTCATTTGTTTTCATGAGAAAGACTTACCTGCCATGCGCCTTTCATATAATGTAAAAGTCTGGTTTGGATATTAACGTTTGTCCTAGCCTCATCAAATCATTTGAGACATGTTGTAGTCTTTCTATTCAATGGGAGGGTTGACGTATAATTGATGAATTTTTTCTTCAATTGTTTCAAAATTAAGTAGAGATCCTATGTGGATCAAGAATTTCCTTGTGGAAAATTATATTTTACTTTTATTTAAATTGTGTAACACATAGAATCAGTCAAGATTTCTTTTTCTTCATGCCTCTATTGGCAGGCTATTTTTTAAAGGAATTCGTTCATTATATCTCTTCCCCAGTGGCATTATTTATGACATCTTTCCTTACTTTTTGAGCACTCACTGCTTCTGAGTGGCACTCCAGTTTTGGCATAACTCATGTTTAATCTGTGCGTTAATTCTTTTGGTCATCCATAATAACTATCAATTAAGATATGTTCAGCAAAGAGACAATGCTCAGCTTTTAAGTCTCTATCCACTCCTGCATCCTTCCATCGCCCTCTTCCCTTCTCATTTTACCCCGCATTTTCTTCACACTTGATTTGCTAGTCTTTCTTTACCTCCTTGACAGTGAAGTTTAAATGCTTGATTTTTCATCTGTATTCTAATATATGCACTTAAGGTCACCAACTTCCTCTTACCTCCCGCTTTAACTGAGTCATTTTCATTTAATTGTAGCATCATTATGAGTCTAGCTCAAAATAGTTTTAAATTTCCATTCTTATCTCGTTTGGCTAATTGTTTAGGATAGGTGAGTATCGCAACATTGCAAACAGCTGAGCGTAACTCAGTCATGCTTCCTCTCCCCATATTTCTGCCACAGACAAGCAACGCTTTGCAAATGATTTACAACATTTAAAATTGATGGGAGCCTCTTCTCTTATTTTTTAAAACATTCCATGTGTCCTTGAGTATAATATACACTCAACCATAGCTTGTGTATATATTATGCCCTATACACATCAAAATAACTCAATTTGTAGCTGTGTTGTACAAATCCTCTGTGGTCACTGACTTGGAATCTGTTGTTTACAGCTGTAATGGTTAGAAGTTTCTGAAAATATGTCTGAGATCCGTTTGTATTACAAGTGTCTCTAGCTCTCAGTGCAGTTTACCTTCATACAGAATTGTTTCATACTTGGTGGTTAAGTAAAACCTTTATTATTATGAAATAACCTTTTTTCTTACATAGCTAAGTTTCTTGCTTTAATTCCACTTTAGCAATTATTGATATATCTTCATCAGATTTCTTATAGTGTTTCTATAATATACCTGTTGCCATCCTTACACTTTGGAAAGCTGTATCTTTATATCTGAAGCAAGCCTCTTGTTATATATGCCTCTTGCTACAGATAATAGCTTTCATTTTTTAAATTTATTCTCATTTAGTGATTTGTCTTATTTAGTCCTTCTTAATGTAAAATAATTATCTATATCCATATGGATTAGATTTTCTGTTTTATTTCATTTCCCTATATGCATTCTGTTTGATTAATCATGTATATTCTGCCACTGTATTTCCCCTGTCTTATGTTGTTAGTCATATATTCTTCTGTTTTAAAGTGTATGTCACAGAATAGACAATTCATTGTTGACCTGCAATAGTCTATGAAAAATAATTATTACTTTTTCTATGTCATCTAGAGTGAGAGAAACTTAGCAATTTTTTTCTTATTTTTTTAAACTTTTATTAGCAAATATAAATTTCCAAATTACAGCTTATGGATTACAATGGCTTTTTCCCTCCCATAACTTCCCTCCCCCTCCCCGCAACCCTCCCCTCTCCCACTACCTCTCCCATTCCATTCACATCAAGATTCATTTTCAATTATCTTTATATATAGAATATCAATTTAGTATATATTAAGTAATGATCTCAACAGTTTACACCCACACAGAACATAAAGTGTAAAATACTGTTTGAGTACTAGTTATAGCATTAATTCACATTGAACAACACATTAAGGACAGAGATCCTACATGAGGAGTAAGTGCACAGTGACTCCTGTTGTTGACTTAACAAATTGACACTCTTATTTATGGCGTCAGTAATCTCCGTAAGCTCTTGTCATGAGTTGCCAAGGCTATGGATGCCTTTTGAGTTCCCTGACTTTGATCTTATTTAGACAAGGTCATAGTCAAAGTGGAAGTTCTCTCCTTCCTTCAGAGAAAG
>CM027392.1:58896904-58906916 GCA_015711505.1 Sylvilagus bachmani | reverse complement strand
TGCCTAAAATACTCTCATGGGCTCTTCAGCCAGATCTGAATGCCTTAAGGGCTGATTGTGAGGCCAGAGTGCTATTTAGGACATCTGCCATTCTATGAGTCTGCTGTGTATCTCGCTTCCCATGTTGGATCATTCTCTCCCTTTTTGATTCTATCAGTTAGTATTAGCAGACACTAGTCTTCTTTGTATGATCCCTTTGACTCTTAGACCTATCAGTGTGATCAATTGTGCACTGAAATTGATCACTTGGACTAGTGAGATGGCATTGGTACATGCCACCTTGATGGGATTATATTGGAATCCCCTGGCACGATTCTAACTCCACCATCTGGGGCAAGTCTGATTGAGCATGTCCCAAGTTGTACATCTCCTCCCTCTCTTATTCCCACTCTTATATTTAACAAGGATCACTTTTCAGTTAAATTTAAGCATCTAAGAATAATTGTGTGTTAATTACAGAGTTCAACCAACAGTATCAAGTAGAACAATTTTTTTCAACTTCCTACTTTCCAGTTCTGTGTTATGGTTAAGGCACCTTGTATCTGCACACCTTGTCAACCCCATATGAAACTCTTACCATCCTGAACACACCCTCAGATATTTAGTTGCTTTCCTCTCTTATTTCTCAAGTTTCCTTACTCCTGAGTTCCTCATATTTCCTTCTGCGAAACCCTTTAATATTTCTGATAGTCCAGTACACTTGCAATAAACTATTTCTGTTTCTATTCATTGAAAAGATTGTTATTTCGCTCTGGTTTTGCAACATTTAACACTGTCTTCTCTCATTACACTGAGGACGCCACTCCACTGCCTCTGGCTTTCATTTCGCTCTCCTGGTTCTTGTTAAGAAACCCGCCACGCTCACAGGCATTGTGTGTTTATTTGTTGGGTTGCTTTTATGGTTTTTCTTTTATCTTTTGTTTTGTAATAAGCTTATTCTGATGTGTGAAATGGTAGTTTTCTACATTAATTATCCTGCTTGGTTGATGGAGATGCTTGACTTTGTAGATATGTTTCTGACATTTTTAAAATATTCTCAGTTATTATCTTCTTACGTATTATTTCTGCTCCAGTTTCTCTTTTTCCCTCTGATTTTCCAATTAAGCTTACTTTCAAAATTTTTTCATGGGGCAAATTATCTTTTATGTATTTTATTTCTGAGTGTCTCACCTCAGTTTGAAGTTATCTATGGAATCCTCATTCCACTTCCCACCTACCCACCCTATCTACTGCACTGTAAAGCTGTCTAATAATTTAATTTCAAATACGCCATCAGTCTTAGATTCCCATGTGATTCGTTAGCTTATAGAGATTTATAAACCACCTGTAAATTTCTCCACTCAATCTATTTCTAAAATTTTTGCCTGTTTTCTTAAATGTATTAATCATAATATTTATTAAAAATATTTCAAAGTTAATATCACTTTCAGGAACTCCTGTTGGAGTGTTTTATGGACTTTTTCTTTCGGTACTTTCGGTACTGAGATTTTATATTTGGTATTCATGGTACTTTTTATCCAGTGCTAGAGCGTGCATGCAGGAAGTGCCAACCATTGATGGAATCGTCTTTCTCTGGCCAGGCTCTGGGGAGCAGGGATGGACCCTGCCACCCCTATGTCTCACGTCCCCTGAGCTTTATTTCCCAAAGATTTAAATGATGTATCTTTAAAATATTTCAACATAAACAATAATTTCCCCATTGACTTCAAGTAACCTGTTCCTTTTTTTGGTTGGAAATCTATGCATGCATTTATTTATTTGAAAGGCAGAGTTATGGAGAGAGACAGAGAGACAGAGATCCTTCATTCATTGGTTCACTCCCCAAATGGCCATGAAACCAGGGCAAGGCAACGCTGAAGCCAGGAACCTGGAGCTCCACCCGAATCGCCTATGTGGGTGGCAGGGACCCAAGTACATTGGCCATTCTCCTATGCTCCCCCAGGCACATTAGCAGGGAGCTGGATCAGAAGTGGAGCAGCTGGGACTGGACCCAGCCCCCATGTGGGAGGCAGCACACGGGAGGTGGCTTAATCTGCTGTGCCACAATGTAGTCTCCAAACTCTTGTTTCTAAATTAAGACTCAACATAAAGATGCAGGATCTTCTATTGCTGTACACCTGACCCAGGTCCAGAGCTTCAGCTAAACGGTGATGCTGAAAGCATCGGTGTGAGGCGGGTTTGGGGGCAGTGGTTAAGCTACCACGTGGGGCACCTGAGTCCCACATGGGAGTGATGGTTCAAGTCCTGGCTCCTCAGATTCTAATCCAGCATCCTGCTAATGTTCCTGGGAGGGAGGAGGTTGTGGCCCAAGTGCCTCGGTTCCTGCCATCCATGTGGAAGACCCCGACGGAGCCCCTTGCTCCTGACTGCAGTCTGACCCATCCGGCTTATACAGCCACTTGAGGAAGAACCGGCAGGTGGAAGACAGGCGTCTCTCGCTCTCTCTCTCTCTCTCTCCCTTTCAAATAACTAAAAAATACATAAAATATTTGGTGGGCAGATTCCCAAATACTTGTGAGTATGCGCGTCTTCCTCTGTAGTTATGTGGACACTATTTTAGATAAACGTTAATACTTGGTTCTTTTGAACTCAAAGAACAAAGAAACCTTGGAGTTTTGAATGAAACAATAAAGTCAAACTCGTTATGCAGTGAGTTGGAATTTTTGCTATTTTGAAGCTTCTCATTAAAAGGTTGTGCACAGCTGTCTATAAATCATGATTACTATGATTTCTATGCATTTCTTCATATGTTCATGAACTAATACTTAGAATATATGGTGTGGGTGAGATGGCTCCTTAATAGTGATTTATAATAGTGCCATCTGGAGCTTGCGCTGCACTGATTCTGTCACGGGACGCTGTATCGATCTCACAGCCCCACTGAGGCATTTCTCCTGTGAACTGAGAAGACCATCGTGTGTGCGCTGCTCAGCGATGATCAGGACCCGAGCCCTCCACACGGGGGTCGCCAGCACCCCCGGCACCGCCCTCCTGCCTCCTCCCCTCACCCTGCCTCACCCTGCTCTGTTCTGCACGGCAGGAGCTCTCTCGCACGCCCTCACAGCCTCAGAGCCCACAGCAGAGATGCTGGGCTTTGTTCACCTTGTGTCACCGGGTTCACAACACTCGCATGGCCGTTCCTTGAGTGCAACTCCACCTGGGGGCCGCTTTTCTTGTTCTTGGATACCGCCTGTTCCCTTGTATGTCGTTGCATGTGCAATCTCTCCACTTTCCCGAGGACGGGTATTTTCACTTTCGGTGAGAATGCCACCAGCTGTCTCCCATGACCCATGTGTTCCGTGTGAACAGGAACCTGCTCATGGATAACAGCCGGAAACAGGAGTGCCTTTGACCTCTGCACAACAACGCAAGAACACAACGTCCTAGCCCGTCTTAGACTCCTGTTCACATGAGCTCCCAAACTGCAGGAGAAGAGGGTTCGCCCAGAAGACTTGCTGGTTCTTCCCAGGGTGGGGCAGAAGTGTGCCAGGTGGCAGGGGCGCCTGGCACCGGGCTGGGTCTGCGAGCTTCCTGGGGGCCAGCCTGCGGCACGAGTGCAGGAGCTTGAATCCTCAGCCCGTAGGCAGAGACGCCAGGGAGCACTGGCCATCAAGGGCCTCTCCTGGACGCTACGCGTACCAGAATCCTGACCAGCAGCTGTTACAGCGCTTTCCAACTGCCCAGTGCCAGGGCCTTGGGATCCATCCCTGGGAACAAAAGGAAGTGACTGTGATCTGAGAACCCTGCAGAAGTTCCGAATGCTCTGCCTCCACCACACTCGTCTGCTCAGTGTGAGTAAGATCCTCAACTTCTTACCAAACGTATTAGAGTAAACGCTCTGTGCAATTCACGTCACACTGTGCGACGGGCAGCAGTGGCTGTACTGGCTCTCGCCCCTACCTCTCAGCCTACATTGCAGAGTCATCAAGACGCACTGACACAATGAATAGAGAGCACGTTAGGAGATACGTGATGTGAACCGCACTGACACAATGAATAGAGAGCACGTTAGGAGATACGTGATGTGAACGGGTGGGCGTTTGGCCTGCTGGTTAAATTGTGAAGTCCCACTTCAGAGCACCTGGCCTGCAGTCCCAGCCATCTTTCAGCTTCCTGCCAATGCAATCCCAGGAGGCAGCAATGCCACCAAGTATTTGGGTTCCAGCCACACCCCCAGGACCTGGACTGAGCTCTCGACTCCCAGCTTCGGCCCTAACCCCACCCCAGTGGTTGCAGGTATTTGAAGAGTCAACCAATGTGAATCTGTCTGTCTGTCTCTGTGTCTGTCTCTGTCTCTGTCTAAACTCTCAAATAAAGGAAATTTTAAAATATAAGATGTAGGGGCCAGCGCTGTGGCTCACTTGGATAATCCTTTGCCTGCAGTGCCGGCATCCCACATGGGCACTGGATTCTAGTCCCGGTTGCTCCTCTTCCAGTCCAGCTCTCTGCCATGGCCTGGGAAGGTAGTAGAGGATGGCCCAAGTGCTTGGACCCTGCACCCGCTTGGGAGACCAGGAAGAGACTCCTGGCTCCTGGCTTCGGATCAGCATAGCTCTAACCATAGCGGTCATTTGGGGGGTGAACCAACGGAAGGAAGACTTTTCTCTCTGTCTCTCTCTCTCTCTCACTGTCTAACTCTATCTGTCAAAAAGAAAAGAAAAAAAATAAGATATAAAGTAACAATGATGTTATTTTTTCAAGCATAAGACTTACAGGTCTTGAAGAAATTGAAAAGCCACTAAATGAGTCTAAACCTTAGACTCTGCTGCCACCCTGAGCCCTCGCCGATGTGATGCGGCTCCATCCCCACCCTGCCTGGTGGGGATGACACTCCTGTTCACCTCCGGGGGTCACTACAAAGAACAAACGGCCAAGCGTACGTGGGGCTGCGTTTGTGAGTTAAGCAATATAAAGCAGCATGAGACGGTCACATGGATGTCACATTATTACACAAGGACACTTCCAAAAGATGGTGAAAACATGGACTGGAAAGATTATGCTTTAGCTCAGTATGCTGTTCTTGTTCTCCACGTATTAGTTACAACAAATCAGAAAACATATTTGTCTTATTTCCCTAATCATAATGGTCTCCATTGCATCCATTTTGTTGCAAAAGACAAGATTTCATTTTTATGGCTGAGTAGTATTCCATAGTGTTAACACACCACATTTTTTTAACCAGTCATCCGCTGATTGGCATCTGGGTTGATTCCGTATCGTAGCTATTGTGAGGTGAGCTGCTGTAAACATGAGGGTACAGGTAACTCTTCCATGTGCTGATTTCATTTCATTTGGGTAAATTCCTAGGAGCGGGATGGATGGGTTGGATGGTAGATCTACTTTCAGCTTCCTGAGGAATCTCTAGACTGTCTTCCACAATGACTCTACTGATTTACACGCCACCAACAGTGAATTAGGGTCCAGTTTCCCCCACATTCCCACCAGTGGTCGTTTCTGGTTTTTGTTTTTTGTCTTGACTTTTGGGTGATAGCCACTCTAACCAGTGTGAGGAGAAACCTCATTGTGTTTGATTTACATTTCCCTGATGGCTAGGAATCCTGAGCATCATGTCAAGTGCCTGTTGCTCCCCAGGGTGCACGTTAGCAGGGAACTGACAGGCAGCAGAGCCAGGACTTGAACCTTAACACTCCAGTTAACCTGCATTTTGTAGTCTGGGGGTTCCACATCTTTACTCTTCCTGCCTGGCTTTGCCATTTGCCCTCTCTGTCACTTGCATTAATGGATGCTGTGGTTCTGAGCATCTTCGTCTCACATCCTTTTCTCCTTTGAGCTGCTCACCCAAGACGTTTCATGCACCAGCTCAGCACAGCGACAGCCAGGTGCCCTATCTGATGGCTGGATCTGCTGAACATTCTGGTTGGCTCTGGGTGGTCTTCCACGTTGATTTTACCTGCTGTCATTTTGCAATCTCTCTTTTTATAGTTTTCCTCCCTTGATAAGATGTATGTTCCTCCCTATTTTATCTCACTAATAAGAACAGTACTAACATATCATTTTTTACCTAAATCTATATGAAATGAAAATGTATTTAAATTATGGATTTGAAGTTAACTCCCACGTTACTCCTGGCAATTAATGAAGCAATTGGACAATGAACCCATGTCCTGCGCATCTTAAGGAGAACAAGTGTTTAAAGAATGCCATTGTGTTGCTAGGCATTGGTGGAGGAAGTGATGATAATGAATTCTGAGTTTAAAAAAACAAACAAACAAACCCAGGGGACAAGGACTGCAGGATGATAGAATAAGGGGACTCTTAGGACTGTAGAATTCTCAAGTAACAGGGAAAAAGAGACAGTGCCCACCTTCCTAAACAAAATCTCCCTATTAATGTTCATTCAATTGCCCTCAAAATTATCTGAGCAAATCTCAACCCATGACTTGAGCCACCAAACCAGAACCACAGTAGGCATTTAAGCCATGTCCACTAGGACAACAGAAAAATGCAGGGATCAGTACATTAAAAATAAGACTGGTGCATTTAAAATGTGGTTGACGGGGGCAGGGGAGAGAACTGAAGAGATGTTCACAGGAGTTCGGCAGCACCCCCTCCTGCTCACCTAAACACCCTCGGGGTTCCTGGAGCCAAGACCCTCTGAAGGGAAGGCCTGCTGTGGTTGCGATCAGCGTGGGTGCTAAGGTGCTCACTCTGTGCTCAGAGCTCTGTATGTTTCACAACATCTCAGAGTTTGCCTGTGCTCCACGACGCATTATCACATTTAAACTCATCTCCAAACGACTTTCATTGTGCCCGGGTGAAGTCTCAATCCGCCTTAACGAAATGGTGGGACAGAAGTGGCCGTAGCCCTGGTGAGCACAGCTCTGCGGATGGCCTGGTTCTGGGTAGGACGGGTGGCTTCTGCATGCTGCTTCCTAAGCAGGGAAAGTGGTGTTGAGAAAATCCACGGCTGGATAACCTCTGCTTCACCCCATCTTTAGCTTTTAGGTACAGATTTCCTCCCTGTAGGAGAAGCAGAGACTCAGAGTGGTTGACGCGGATTTTCAACGATGGAAAAAAGTGCCTTGTGATCATTGCCTCCGTCTGAAACCCTGGGGTCACCTTGGAGTTTCGGCTCTGAGCACCGTGGTGGCCTCCCCATGGGAAATAGCTCGTCCTGGTGCAGCTAATGGGGAACCTTGACAGTGGAGAGGCCATGGACGATCACCAGCCAGTGCTCACGCACATTTATCTAAACATCGGTAGGGAAAGACTGGAGAGGACAGCCTTACCCCTCAGCTGGGCTGGGGGTGAGACCGGTAAGTGTCAAGATTAAGAAGACAGCTGCCCTGGAAGTGTGTGTGGGTCAGCTGACGCCCACCCTGCAGCCGCAAGCCCCCTGATACATCAGCGCCGATCTCCAGTGGGAACACCCGCCTCACATTCCCAAGGCAGGCACAATGCACATCACGCCCATCTGGAATCTGGAAGGAATGAGGTCCTCTCACCCCCGCATGATCCTAACAATACACTTATTACACTGTGACACTTCATTCTTTTTGAAGAATGAATGATGGGAATCCAAGTGTCATGTTTTGGATTTTTTTAGTTTCAGTCCCTCGATTAATCACCTGCAGTAAACTGATTCATTACAGGCATTAATTTGATCCTGTCTTTTGCTGTCATGTTATAATGCCACAGGCATAAAGTGTGTCATAATAGAACGGATTGTCGGTATAAAAGATCTGCAGATTACGGAGCGTTGGCTTGATGAGAGGAAAACAAGTCAAGAGTGATGGGCAGGAATTACATCAAGTGATTCAGTTAAACAACCTGTACTTTCAGTTGGAAATCAAGTGACGCTACCGCTCCCCGGCTATCTGGGAGGAGATGGGTCCATACGGGGTGCCTCCCCAGCATCTGAGGCTGGCACCTGCTTCTTTCCACCGTTATCCGTTGCCCCTCCCCTCAAGGCACCTCTGTCCTTTGCTGACTTACGGAAGGCTCTGTGTAGACCTGTCTTCGCAGACATCTTTGGAATCAAGGGGAACGCTCTCTGATTTGTTTCGCCGGTTTTCCCTTACACAGCCCTCACGTGCTGCAGGAGTCAAGCAGCGCGCGACTGCCTGGTGAGTGCTGGAATGTGTGAAGTTAATCATTTAAAGCACTGTCTCAGTGCCTGCAACTGTTCTACTTTAGCTCCAACTTGAAGCACCAAGAATGAAAATGAATCACTGATGACAAGGCGATCACGCCAGTCCTTGTAGTTCAGTTAAGAGGGAATAGAAGTAATTCCATCTCAACGAAATAATAAATAAGTCAGTGATGCACACAGGAAAGATGGGCGTGGAAACTTCTTTGTTTTTGAATTTTTACATGCATGAGCTCAGCTTTCTTTTTTTTTAAAGATTTGTTTTATTTATTTGAAAGTCGCAGTTACAAAGAGAGGTAGAGACAGAGAGAGAGGTCTTCCAGCCACTTGTTCACTCCCCAGATGGCCGCAATGGCCGGAGCTGTGCTGATCTGAAGCCAGGAGCCAGGAGCTTCTTCTGGGTCTCCCAGGCGGGTACAGGGGCCCAAGGACTTGGGCCATCTCCCACTGCTTTCCCAGGCCACAGCAGAGAGCTGGATCAAAGAGGAGCAGCTGGGACTAGAACCGGCGTCCATATGGGATGCCAGCGCTTCAGGCCAGGGCACTAACCCACTGCGCCACAGCACCAGCCCCAAGCTCAGCTTTCTTCTTACAGTTCAATGAAGGTAAGAACTAAACAAAGAGGAGACCATTGTTCACAGAATCTCATTCTGGCCCAGTCTGAGCCTAGTGCACCTTCTCATTAGTCCTTGAACAGAGGAACACATGACCCCCTTGAGTGACACTGGGTGTCATCCGCCCTAAGTCTTGGAGCTGATGATGTCATCAGCAAGCAGAAAACCAACCCTGTCATCCCTTGCTTAGGAGAAGGTTCACGAGATATTGTCTGAGTGGGGACTTGGGTGCTGGGTCCTCCTTCTAGAGCCAGACCCTCTGCTGGGTCAGCCACGCCTGCACATCCCACACTCACTTCCTCTCTATCCTCATATCCTGTCCTCCACCCACGAGAGGTTGCAGCAGCAGACCTCACGCCCTGAGGCTCCGAGAGCACAGGGTCCATGCGCAGATGGAAAGGAGAGGCCACAGGGCTGCAGGGCCGCGGGTCAGAGCCTGCAGTGCCCCTAGGGTGGAGTGTGCATGAACCAGCCGCGGATGCCCCAGAGAGCTCCTGGGTGCACGGCCATGGGGCCTCCCAGGGAAGGGCTCTCAGTGCTCACACCGGTCATATCCATTCCAAGGCTTGTCCATGAGCCCTGGAGCAGCCAGCATCCTGCCCATCCTCTAGGGAACCGCTCAGTGTCCGAGATCTAGAAACATCTCCTAAAGAATGGAGAACTGGGGGCCGGCACTGTGGCACAGCAGGTTAAAGTGCTGGCCTGAAGCTCTGGCATCCCACATGGGCTCTGGTTCTAGTCCCAGCTGTTCCTCTTCCAATCCAGCTCTCTGCTGTGGCCTGGGAAAGCAGTAGAAGATGGCCCAAGTCCTTGGGCTCCTGCACCCACCTGGGAGACCCAGAAGAAGCTCCTGGCTCCTGGCTTCAGATCAGCACAGCTCTGGCCATTGTGGACGACCCATGAGTCACCCTCCCTGCTCAGCTCCGGGGGGCGGGGGGGACAAGAGACATACACCTGCTAACAAGACAGACAGCTCACAGGAAAGCAGACCGTCTCCAGACTTGGATGACCGGAAGACGAGGGATTGCTGAGGGCTTGAACAGAGGATGGAAGCTTTATCTGAGGCAGCGGCCTAAAGGTTTGCAATTGAAAGCTGAAAAAGTAAAACAAGAGATGGGGCAGGAGCTGTGGAATTCCTAGGACTAAGACTTGAGAAGGGGTAAGTGTCGTGCAGCCTGGACAGGACATGGGCAGAGGCTGGGTCAGGGCTCAGGGTTCAGAGCCCTGGAAAGGAGGTGAAGGGGTGGTGGGACGTGGCCATGGGGGCCATGCAGGTGGGCGCTGGAGA
>CM027392.1:58886627-58896804 GCA_015711505.1 Sylvilagus bachmani | reverse complement strand
CACGGGGGGCCCTGCAGGTGTGCTGAGGTTTGTAAGGTGGTTTCCCACAACCAAACACTCAGGAAGAGAGCAGCTTATTCGGATTGCTGTGTCAGAGGTCACTCTGGCTTCTGTGTCAAGGACGAGCTGAAAGGAAGTTAGGAAAGCTCGCTCTAGTTGGGAAAGCAGTGCCCGGGGTCCCCAGCGGCCTGGCTGCTGAGCTGCCCCCGCCACGTCTGTGAACCCTGAGGGGAGGCCGGGCCACCAGGGAGCCGGTGCTTGTCTTTCACCTTGGCGCTCCTGCTCTGTACAGGACGCTGCACTCACATTGAAGCCGTGGAACAGTGGCCCTGGGCCAGGCTCCATCCACACCTTTCACCCACCCAGCAGTGTCCACACCACCACGGCGCACTAGCCCAGGGGAGATCTGAGGCTGAATGTGCAGGGACCCTGAGGGCCCGGGGTACCCAGGGGTGCAGTGACCCCCGGGCAGTACTGCAGCCGCCGTCATGGGAAGGCAGATGGGGGTCCTGGGCTGCCGGCGGTGATTTGCTGTGATGTGGGGGTATTTGGTGGTGGAGCCACGCAGTCACGCTGGGGCCCAGATGCCCATTAGGCAGCCACGTCTCTGAAGGTCAAGGGAAGGCAAGGCCTGAGGCTCCCCAAAGAGACCTGCAAGCCACGAAAACCAAAGCTACACACAGAGTGCAGTTGGCCGTGTCCTGACGTCAGTCAGCTTCCCCGAACCCTTGTCCTGAGTTCGGAATTTGCTGCAGACCACAGACCTGCCAGATCCTCTGTAACCACCGGCCACATGTGCTGCAGCGCGTTCTGGATTCACACAGCCAGGGGCTGACAGGCACACTGTGGTCTGCTGGTCACAGGACGCCAGAACACAGGGGTCCAGGCAGTGGACCCCAGCGTGTGCCCCTGCAGCTGCAGGTCCCAGCTTCGCAGCTTCTCGGGCAGATCGCCCAGGGGCCAGACACCCAGCATCGGGGAGAGAACGCTGACCCTGGGCAGCCCAGCCCTGCTCCCCGCTCCAGGTGCCACCAGCAGCTGACCAGCCAGCGCTTTCCTCACTTCTCCCCCTACACACCCCCGACCTGGACCCCGCAGGGTGGCTTCTTTGTAACCCAGCCATCTTCCTCAGCTGGGAAACGATTGCTATCGTGTTTCCCTGGTTCAGGAAGGCCGAGCAAAGGCTGCACCTCCCATCACGGCCAGATCGGAGAGCAAGGTCAGCACCACAGGTTCACGAGCACGCATTGCAGGAGGCACACTGATGCTGCATTTGCTTTTCTAGTCACAGGCAGATGGCCGAGCTTATGCACGCGCCAGGAAGAAACATCTGCAAATGGAAACCCACAGCAAGCAGTTAGCAGCTCATGAGAACTTGCAAGAAAGAACGTTTGAGAAAGAGGGGAAAGTTCAAGCCTCGCTTGGCATGCAGAGAGGAGCCTGAGGCAGGAAGCGGATGCTGCACTCGCTGTGCACAGCAGCAGCCGCTCCCTGACTCCCACCCTCCCCCGAAGGCACCTGCTGGGGCAGGATGCCGGGAAGGTGCCGAGCCTCAGATGAGAGCTGATTCAGAGACCCTGCGAGAGTGGGGAGAGGGACGGGGCCGAGAGGACGGGGGCGTCAGGAGGAATTGAGCATGGCACTGTGGTGTAGCAGCTTAAGCCGCTGCCTGCAATGCCGGATCCCACGTGGGCACAGCTGCTCCACTTCCTATGCAGCTCGCTGCTAATGAGCCTGGGAAAGCAGCAAAGGATGGCCCAAGTGCTGAGGCCCCTGCACCCATGTGGGAGACCCAGATGGAGTTCTGGGCTCCTGGCTTTGGCTGGCCCAGCCCCAGCCGTTGTGGCCATTTGGGGAGTGAGCCAGTGGATGGCAGAGGAGGACACGGGGAGGGGATATGAGATCACCCTCAATCCAGGGTTGTGCGCTCCAAGAACTCCGGAGCCCACACAGGTTTGCACATCCCCTGGACACGATCCCCCTCGAGCACTCAGATGCCAACGCCACCTTCTTTCAGCACAGAAGAGAACTGGGTGGTGACCAGCAAGGCTGACAGCAAGGTCCCCCACGCCTGCGCCTGTGCAGGAGGCGTTGTATCCTACAGATCCAAGATGCATCGCTAGTTAGTATGAAGATTAGTGCATGTGTCACCCGTCTTCTGGCCCACCTGTCTTTCGACATCAAAGGAAAGAAATCATGGGTAGAAAGCTCTTCTCTAGATCAAATGGGAACGTGCCGCCCTGTTTTCCACGTGCCAGCCCTGGCTCTGCCCACTGGGCAGCTTTTCCATCATATTCTTGGCTTCAACCCATAGCACAGGTGCAGCAACGCCCTGGGAGCAGGGTCATGGCGGCCGGTAGAGACGCAGCAGAGACGGCTGCTGCCCTGAGCTGCTGCAGCAGACCCAGGCCATGGTGTGCAGGTCCTGCTACAATGGCTGCAGAGCTGCAGGCATTCATTTGCCCAGTCATTCATTCCCTGGCATGAATATACGTCTCCCATGCTCGGGCCACACACTCTTCTAGGCGCTGACGCTTAGAACACAAACATCAAAACAAACAAGCAAACACTCTCGTTCCCCTGACAGTGGAAGCCGCACTTCAAATGTGGTGTTGATTCTACGCCAACGAGCCCTCTGGTTCCGGGCAGGTCCGCTCTGGAGCGGCTGGTTTGCAGCAGCACGGCTTCAGAGGGTGGGAACATCACCGTGCTCCCGGGGCTGCCCGGGGCGGTGCTCCCCTGCAGGCTTGCAGGTCTTTCACTCTCTTGCTTGGTCACCTTGAGACCCACATGCCTGAGCCAGAAATGGAGTTCAGGCGGAAATGAAGCATGCGGAGAAATTAGACAGTCAGCTAGCTCTCTGGAGTTCTGGGAATGAGAATGAGGAGAGAGAAGAGCCGGTGGATTGTGGGATGAGCCGAGCGAGGCGGTTCAGGACTTCTGCAGCGAGCCGTTTCCCGTCACGCATTCCAGCTGCGACGTCCTCCCGCGGTCTGGGCAGCTGTGAGCGGCTCCCTGAGAGACTTGACAGTGAGGGCTGTAAGGAGGGATCCAGATGGCCCCCGCTCGGCCACTACGCCACCAGCGGAGACTCGGGACCCAGCATCATCAGCAGAGGGGAGGCCTTCAATACCAGAGCTGGGGGGGGGGGGGGCACGCGACCCTCACGCTCACCTGAGACTGAATAACGGTGGCCCGAGGATGTGTGGGGAAGCAGAGGGCTCACCTCGTAGCAAGCCTGCGGCCAATGCTGGCCTGCAGAGCGAGCAGCCTTCGGCCCGGAGACTCCAGGGGCCACGTCGGTGAGGGAGCGGGGCGTGTTTTATTTAAAAAAGGAGTTGTCTGGGAAGAGTTTGAAGAGCAAGAGTGATGGCTCTCAACAGACCTTCTCCCCCACAACACGGGCAGGAGCGTCACCAGGCGTCCGTGCTGGGTTTGCAGGGAGAAGGGTGGAGGAGAGGGCTGTGTTCCCCGTGTGAGCTGCTCCCCAGGAGGGATGCGCGTGCGCTCAGCCGTGTTGGACAGCGAGTTCACAGGGGCACAGACGGCTCAACGCAGAGGGAGCAGAAGATGAGCTACTGGACACAGAGTGGGCCGGGTGACAGGAGCAGACAGAACAGAGCGGGCCGGGTGACAGGAGCAGACAGAACAGAGCGGGCCGGGCGGTGGGAGCGGACAGGACGGAGCGGGCCGGGCAGTGGGAGCAGACAGGACACTCTCACAGGGCCCGAGTTCAGCGCCTGTGGAAATCGCTCTGTTCCGGGAGACTCGGCCCACAAGCTACCTGCCTTTGATGACGGCACAACCGTGCTGCAGCAGGAGCACTGGGTGACGAGTCAAATGCACAGAGCCGGAGAGCCATGGTTCCTATTTCACCTTCTAAACCCTCCCAGAGTCACACGGGCTTGTCCAGCCTCATTCAGCCCGAAGGAGCTGTAGACTCGCCGTAGGGTCATTCCTGGAGCCCCAGACTCACCTGGAAATGCTGCACGGGTTAGGCAGCAACGCCCTCACCTGGCCTCCTACGTAAGAGGTGAGAGTTCACCGTTGCCACAACAAGGTACAAAGCATGAAATACTCAACAGCCCCCCCCCCAACAGAGCAAATAAAAATTAAATGTTAACGTTGGAGGATTGTGAAGATTAGTGCTCCACTGGTGATGTGGAATTGGTGATTTCCGCAGCAGCCCAGTTTTTGTCTTCTCTGTTTGCCTTCTCAGATCTGCAGAGGAGACAGCAAATCTTATAAATTTACTAAAGGTGTGTATCAATACTCAGTATTATTAACATTACTATGTATAGCATCTGAGTTAACAAGAAACCTTATGTATTTTATCTCTGGTATTTTTTGCTAATCATGGATAGAGTCAACACAATTACTATGATAAATAAAAACTCTGGCCGATGCTGTGGCATAGTGGGTAAGGCTACCACCTGTGGTGCCAGCATCCCCTATGAGCACCTGTTAGAGTCCCAGCTGCTACACTTCTGATCCAGCTCTCTGCTAGGGCCTGAGAAAGCAGTAGAAGATGGCCCAAGTCCTTGGGCCCCTGCACCTACATGGGAGACCCAGAGGAAGCTCCTGGCTCCTGGCTTCAGATCGACATGTGTTCATTTGGGGAGTGAACCAGTGAATGGAAGACCTCTCTCTCTCTTCTCTCTCTCTCTCTCTCTCTCTCTCTCTCTCTCTCTGCCTCTGCCTCTCTGTAGCTCTGCCTTTCAAATAAATCAACAAATCTTTAAAAAAAACAATAACAGTATCGAGACTGCAGAAATTACATCAGGGAAAACATGGTTTTTCTGCAACACTCGTGAATGCGTAAACAGCACTAGTGATAATCACAAGGCAACACCGGCATTGTCATGGCTCAACCCCACAATATTGCAGCCGTTGTCGCACACTGTTTTATGACTCCATTTTAGGTCTGCTCAGTCAACAGCCTTCCACATGGTAACTGCAAGATCCAATTTGTTTCCACCATGTGAACCTGCTGTCTTCTGTGTGCGGCACCCAAGGACCCAAGTTCAACAGCGTCAGTCGTGAGGAAGACAGAGGAGGAGCGTGGCTCTGGCATCACTGCCCATGTCCATGAGCTAAACTGAGTTCGTGGCCATGAACCACGCACGTGGCTGGCATCCAGCCTGGCTGGTGTGGACTAGAAAGTAAACACCCCTGGCCACCAGCTGGCCCACTCCAGTCCACGCTGCTGGCCCCAAATTCCTCTGTCAGCCTCCTCTCCACATGGGACTGTCTCATCCACTCCCCTTGAGAGTCACTCAGGGCCACCCCCAGTCACTGTTCAAGTAACGTTTCTCCTCCTCCTCTCAACCCTGGTTACAGAGTTTGCCCTCCCAGGGAGCCTTGCCTGGCTGGGGAGCTGGCAGAGGGCACAGCCCATTCAGCGCCTTGCTGTCTACACAGCGTGCAGGGGGAGGTGGCTCCCAGTGTGGATCCAGGGTCCATTCTCTGCCAGCAACGGACACTCAGCGCCCAAAGCTGCTTACGCTCTGGTCATCTCTCAGCAGCCTCCTCACGGCCAGAACTCCCCTGCACGTCAGATTCTGTGCAGCCACGAGGACTTCCAGTCACTCCTTCTAAAAAGCTGATGGACAGACACACGGACGGGCAGGCCGAGCAGCGGTGCCGTGTGAGGGATGCTGACTGTCCAGGAGGGCTGCGGAAGCACCCAGGGCACAGCCCCGGGGGGGCAGGCGTGGTCGGCCACACACCGTGGACTCCAGCAGGGAAGTCCCTCAGCACGCGCAGTGGGGCCCTGCCGGAGGGGAGGCGGAGGTGGAGGTGGCGGTGCAGGGCAGGGATGGGGGCACTAGGCCCTTGCCTCACCCAGGGAGGGGATGGGTGTGGTTCCTGGACCTGAATGAGGCCGCAACCTTGCCAGTGAGTGGAAAGCCTGGCGCGGAACAGCCAGGACTTCTTTGGTTCCTAGTTGCAGGAGGGAGTGTCCACAGAGAGGAGCAAGAATACTGCACCCAGATCCCCTGCTTGGGTGGACTGGGCAGGTTAGGGATGGAGAGGCCATGGGGTGCCCGTGGAGCGGTCACATGGGCATCTGTAATTGAGGTTCAATTCAAGCTCACTTGGCCTGTACCTCGGCCAAGACGCCTAACCTGTGGTCACCATCGTGTGTGGTTTGCAAGGGAGGTGACTGGTGGCACGGCGCCTCCTACAACTCAGCACCGCTTGTGAGGCACAGCTCCCAGGGCTGCAGCAGCCGGGGCCGCGCTGGGAACCAGGCCGCCTGCCCCCCAAGGCTGTGCCGCCCCGTCCCTTGGCCCCGGTGGGTCGGTCCAGCACAAAGGCCTCTCTCCCCCTGCCCTTTGTCCTTGTGCACAGGATCTAACACGCCTTTATCTCACTTCCACACCTTTCATTCTTTCATTCACATCTCAAAATCTGAGAGTAGTCAGGAAAAGGCATATTTTAAGAGACTCTGCCCTCTGAGTTTGTCAGACTCCACTCTGGAAACAATGGCATGGGCAGACGAGGGGCACAGGAAGAGGACATGCGTCCGCTCCCGCAGGGCTGGCCAAGGCTGTGCCACTGCCCCCGAGCAGAGCAGCAGACTTCACTTGTGTTTGGTTCGGACCAGTTCCTCCTGGGGCACGGAGCAGCCAGGCTGAGCACTCGTCCGGACCCCCGGTGTTGTCACGGGGCTCCCCTACACAGGCGCAAGCCCCCCAGCCACCGGTGCTTCAGACGGGAAGGTGCCCTGGTGGCTCAAAGAGGGACACGGGAAGCCACCCCGGTCTCCGGACAGCTCCCACTCTAAACAACGCTTCAGTCTACTTTCAGCTCACCTGCAGTTAGCGATCCTCCTCCAATCACGTGCACGAAGAAGACAGTAGCTGTGCACAGAGCACGTTTCCCTTCGGGGAGCGAGAGGGAGGGAGAGAAGGACCAGGTCTGCCATCTGCTTGAGGAAACGCAACCCAAGGAAACGCAGAGCTGACAAGGGCATTTAGAGCATCGCTTCAGGGGCGGGCATCTGGAGCCGCCGGCCTTCCATGCTGGAGTGCTTGGGTTCAAGTACTAATTCTGCTTCCAGGCCCTGCCTCCTGCTAACACACACCCTGGGAAGGCAGAGGTGATGGCTCAGGGACTGGGGGCCTCGACACCCACGTGAAGACACACAACACACCTGGATGAAGATGCAGGCTCCTGGCTCTGGCATGGCCCAGTCCCAGTCATGTGACCATGTGGGCAGGGAACCAGCAGATGAAGAGCGCTCTGTGTCTCCGTCTCTCTCTATCACACTGTCTTTCAAATAAACTAAATAGGTCTTTTAAAAGGAATACCATCCCGGAGATACCCATTCTTATTAGAATGCCTAGACAAATACAGAGGCGTCTGAGACATAAAGTACATAGCAAAATTAGCGAGTTGAGAGAGCACCTGAAGCCGAGGCAGGGGTGGTGCCCTGCTGGGGGGGGGGGGGTGCAGGAAGCAGAGGACACAGCCAGGCAGTGAGTCTGGCGGAAGGGGACAAAGGATGTGACCGTCGCTCCACGGTGCTGCAGCTCGCGTGACGAGCTGGCTCGGAGGGTCTGTTCACGGCTACACCACACACGGTGCACTGCTGACCATGTATCAGGGCCTTGAAAGAGGTTTGCAGATGCTAACTCTCGTCCTCTTCACAGGGACCCCACAAGGCAGGTACGATTACCAGTCCCTTCCTCAGCTCAGGGAAATGAGCTGCAGATGCTAATGATCTGTCCAAGGCATATGCATATGGACATATACATATACCTAGACAGACGGATGGCAGAGCCCAGGCATTCTGCCGTAAAAGGAAGGGTTTCAACAGCCGGCAGCCAGGGAGATGGACACACCGGGCCTGACACTGGCTCAGCGCCCTGACAGCGGGGAGAGGCTGCCGCGGCTCCCGCAGTCTGAGAGAGCAGTCGTCAGCAGCGCTGGTGGCGATCTGGCGAGATGAGCGCAGGACGAGTTCGTCACTAGGGAAGGTGCACAGTGCATAGCCCACGATAGGGGGTTTCTGGGTCAATAGGGCATTTTGAAAATTCAATTAGAATATAAGTACCAAGAACTTTGATAGGGTTAACCCAAGCATTTTCCCACAGTTCACAGATTACACAACAAGACGCCACCAACTAGAGTAACACTTTAGCTGTCAGCAACCACGACCAAGGACCGGATGTCGTGATTTTCGGTTCCGTGAGTTTGTCCACCCATCTGGCTCAGCACAACAGCGGCGTTTACTTCCCGCCAGCTCATGTGTTAGGAAAAGGTGCAGGGTGTTGAGACACAGGGGCCGGTGCGGGCTGCAGCGTGCCTGCCGGCTCCGGGCCCGGCGATTTGCCTCTGGAGCTCATTCCTAGCAGGTTTCAAACACTGCTGGGCCGTGTCCCTGGGGTATTTCTCCCCATCCCAATGCCTGTCATCGAGCACCCACCCGCCTCTGCGTCACTTCCCAGTTGAGTTCGTCCCCCACGACAGGGTTCACAAGCACCTCCCCGGGTCCCCTGCAGCTGTCCCCAGCCAACAGGAGCAGCGTTGACGTCACCTGGCCGGACTGTTGTCCTGCTCCCTGCATTTAACATCGTGGACAAAACCTCAGGCTGTGTGGATGATCCATACACATACATAAACAGATCACTGTAGACGGATTAGGCTGCATGCCAGACATGAGAACAAAAGGCAAAGCTCTCTCCTAGTCGCCTTTTCAAGATGATCAGAGATCGACTCTGGATTACCCACCAGGTGATTTCGGGGACCTCACATTCGCTGTGACTTGGCTTCACCCAGTTCAAGGCAACACGCTTTGAGAAGCACACGCTGGAGCCTCCTGGCCTAACTGGAGCCCCACAGCTTGTGAGCAAGAATAGGGTTTACAGGCAGCCCAGGATGCAAAGAGGAAAAGCACACGGGGAGGGGAGAACCGCCCACCTGACGCGGGCGATCAGTATCAGGAGAGCAGCATCCCGAGACACCCGCGGGTCCTAACACACTCTGGAGACAAATGGTTATCAGACTTGCAAATATTTCTCCAAGTCTGTAGCTTGTCTTTTCAGTCTCTTGTCTTTCACAGAGAAAACACATTAAATTTGATCAAGTTCAATTCATCGATATTCTTTTCACGTGAGGTCTAAGAACCAGTGCCCTGTGCTTTGTTCCAAGAATGCGGGAGTTTTGTACCCGGGCATTCAGCCTTTTATCCAGAGTTGCTCTTCCGATTTTTGAAATCACGGCTGACCCTATGCGGGGCTGTTGAATGCAGCTGGTTTACGGAGAAAGCTTAAAATCCAGCATGTGAGTCTTCAAATGTATTATTTCAAGGAATGTTTTAGCTATTTTTACTCCTTAGCTTTTCCTACAAGTTCTGGAATCAGCTTGTCTTTCAGAAAACAAAAAACGTACTTCCGGAGTTTTGACTGATTTTGAGTTAAATCTCCAGCTCAGTTTAGGGAGAACCTGCATTTTTGCCGTCTTAAGACTCTCAATCCGCGTCCACAAGGGTCTCCCCTCGGGTGGCTCCTTGATTTCCTTCATAAAACCTCTCGTGCTTCTCACTGTAAATCCGGTGAATACATTTTTAGATCTATAAGTATTTTTTTCTTGGAGATATTAAAAATGATGATCTTCTCTCATCGCCAGCTGTGGATGTTGCTTGTAAAAATGCCTGTCTTGGCCAGCTGGTATCCATGAGCTCATTAAACCTGGATGAGCGCTGGGAGATGGAGCTGGACTCCTGGGGTCTTCTGCAGAAGGAACCCCAGCACTCGTGAATAGGGACGGTTGTCATGGCTGTTGTTTCCAATTTCCAAAAAAGAAAAATACTTTGCTTTATCTTGTTGCTCCGGTTAGAATCCTACAAGTGGTGAGTGTGGATACCCTGCCTGGCCCCCAACACAGGAGGACACACACGCAGCCCTCGCTCTGGAACACGGCATCAACCGTGGGTGTGTTCAGCGTGTGCGAGTTCCCAGCTGTGCCTGGTGTTAGAGAATCCACGTGACTACATGAACACTGGCGGTTTGTGATGCCTGAGGGGCTGTTTCACCTTGCCAGAGTCGCCCAGTCCACGCACATAGAGGTGCTCCCCACCCCCCACCTGTGCCCGATGCCAGGTCTGTGAGGAGCCTCCCCCAGTCCCCCCACTGTGCCCACACCAGGTCTGTGAGGAGCCTCCCCCAGT
>CM027392.1:58848993-58879320 GCA_015711505.1 Sylvilagus bachmani | reverse complement strand
CCCCAGTGCCCACCTCCCGAGTGACAGCGGTGGCTGGGTAGTGGAGACGGGGTGGTGGGTGACCCGCAGCAGTGGCCTGTGACACCCCCGGTGCCCACCTCCCGAGTAGTGACAGCGGTGGCTGGGTTGTGGAGACGGGGTGGTGGGTGACCCGCAGCAGTGGCCTGTGACACCCCGGTGCCCACCTCCCGAGTAGTGACAGCGGTGGCTGGGTAGTGGAGACGGGGTGGTGGGTGACCCGCAGCAGTGGCCTGTGACACCCCGGTGCCCACCTCCCGAGTAGTGACAGTGGTGGCTGGGTAGTGGAGACGGGATGGTGGGTGACCCGCAGCAGTGGCCTGTGACCCGGAGGCAGCTGTCCCAGCGGAAGGCGGCCGTGGTGCCCACTGTGCCTGACGGCACTCATTCCATCACCTCCTGGGAATAATGGGCTGCACATCAGCGGGGCGCAGCTGGGCAGTTCTTCCACTGAGCTCGCAAGGCTTCACATCCATTCTCAGCGTCGTGGCTCCTGGTGCAGCGGTTTTGCTGGTGACCGAGCAGGCTCCTGGGCCCCGTGCCGACTGCATCCCATGCCGTCTGCACCCCGTGCTGTCTGCACCCCATACGGTCTGCACCCTGTGCCATCTGCGTCCCATGCCGTCTGCGTCCCGCGCCGTCTGCACCCAGTGCTGGCTTACAGCCGCCTGCTTGTGAGGGGAGGCAGCTTTCTTCTAGCACCAAAGTGCTCCCTTGCAATCCGTGCGGGTCCTTAGACACTTGGCTTAGTGTGAACACGAGATTGATGTGATCACACCTGTCCTGTCTTGATCTCTGCTACAAGCTACCCGTGCGCCACGTGGCAGAGCGTGCACCGTCTCTGGAGAGCAATTCCCTCGACGACAGACGCGGAGTTCGAGCCTCTCCTCCGGTTCTGCTGACTCCAGATTCTCAGAAGCAACGGGAGCTGAGAGGGAGCACCGTGTGGGGAGCCACCAGTGGCCAAGGAGCCACCAGTGGCCAAAGAGCCACGGGGTTTCCAGGACACACTTGGCAGGGCACTCTGCATCATGGCGGCCTGTGTCTCTGTCACCAGGTGGGGACGACCTCACCCCTCCCCGTAGTGGAAAAGCTGGTAGCTTGGAAACCACTGCAAGTCAGCACGCTCACCATGCCTCGACACTCCGCGGAACACACACTAGGCCCGTGGCTGGCTGATCTGTGGGCCACAAGGTGCACCTGCTAGGCACACACCTGCAGGTTGGGCTTGCTGCCGACGTGGGTGTTTCTGTTTGTTTCACCACGAATAATGACTTCTGCTTTGGGACGGGGACCCAGAGGCTGCCAAGTCTCCTTGGAGTTTGTGAAATGCAGCTACAGCGGGAGCAGATGGAACCCGATCTGGTCTGTGTGGCATGGTCTAGTGCCCGCCTCCTTTCCACTGCAGCCTCCGTGTGCATCCATGCCCAGCTCGCCGTGAAGGTGTGGGAACAGCCTGGGATTCTACGTGGAGGCATACAAGGCCCAGCACCTGACCCCCTGGCCTCTGCTCCCAGGAACTGTACACACCACCACCACACCCCCCTCTCCCATGTCAACCCAAAGTGAGCGATGTGCCCCTGTCCCCACAAGCTGACTTCATGCCGAGTGTCTGTGGCTGGCAGACTGTTTGATTAAGCATTCTGTGAAGAGGTGAGGTTACAACGCTCATTACTGCTAACAATTAAAACCCACTTAAAGAGAACACTGTTTTGCAACAGAGGATTCTAAAACCTGATGATAGCAGCACATGGATAAACAATAACATCTGCTCTCAAAATAACACCCATGCTCATAAACCTGACATTCGGCATTGTAACAGTCGTTATCTGGAGAGGCCCTCCTGACGCTCTTCGCTCACGTGCCATCCCCTCGGCACATGGAAGAAACTCCGTTCTCTCCCGTTCTCACTCAATCTTTGTCTTTCTCGATCTCCTTTGCTTTTGTTAATAACATAGAGCCTAATTTTTACGGCTATAAAGGGACCATGGTTGCCCACAGAGTGCTCAGTTTTGTGAGTAAACATATGTCTTAGCGTTTTCCCCTCACACCAGACTCAATACAATGTCACTCTTTCTTGTTATCTAAGTCGAGGATGGTTTACGGTGGTGGGGTCTCTCCCTGCTTCCGCCAAGTCCCCCAGATGGCTATACCTGCTGGTATTTAGACACAACCCTGCCCTCGCTATGGGATTCATTCAGAAACAATTCCCAGTTCCTGAGCTTAGCTCACCCAACGGTAGGTACGATGCAACTGATCCCCTGGAAACAGTGCAGTGGTGTGTGGCTGGCCACATGCACTGTGCCAGTGCCGGCGAGTTAACACCAGCAGAGGGCCAAGATCCACTGGATTGTCAGTAAAGCAAGGGCCATGCTTCCAGTGCCTTTGATAAGCTGGATTGATACAATTATACTCTCAGTCTGGTACTTTGCCATAAAGCCTTTGAAATGGAGAGACGTAGCTGTGTCTCCCACTTGGACATGCGTTTTAATATCTGTTCTTCGACAGTAGACCTCATTCATCGTTCTAAGTAATGGTATGATGACCAGCCGAGTGATAGACCATAATGGATAGGTCAATTTTTTGCTTTTGTTTGGATTTTTATAGTAATTCACCACCCCCTCCAATCCCTGGTTCAACATGAGCCAAGGCATCTCCAGTCCCCTTAGACTGCTCCTCCACCTTAACTTAGAAGGCAGCCCTCTCGCAGCTGTGAGCAGCAGGCGGCGGGCTTCCCTGGGAAGGACTGAGTCGGGGGCTTTTCTTGGAACAGCTTCTCACCTCCGTGAAACCACTCTTCCGGAGGCGCGGCTAGGGGCCGCATTGCTGAGCCTCTTGGACTCTGCCCATCCAGCGTTAATTACCAAGCAAAGGGAAATTCTAAATCTGTTTTGAACTGAATTTTTCCTTGTTTGGTCCTCCTGGCCATCATAACCACCTCCTCCAAGCTTCCCTGAGGGCCCTGGGTCTAGCGTCCTATGCTCGAGCCAGGGGAGGGCCCATTGGCTCCACGGTGCTCCCAATCCATGTGTGCTCCTTATCCTGCTGGCTTAGGAAGTCCTTTCCATAAAGATGTGGGGCAAATAAAAGAAGACACAGCAATGCATGGTAACAAAATTGCTGGGTAGAACATTCAGCCAAGAGAATTTCAAAGAAACACAATGGTGACTCATCATTCCCACATTTGCAATAATGGTATTTATAAAAAGATAACATGGATTTAATGGCTTATTGTTTTGTTGTGTTCTTATCAGTTTTCACCTGTCAGAACGCTTAGTTAGCAAATAGAAAAATGTGCACAGTATCTTACTAATTTTGGAGAGATGTTGAACATATATGTAAAATACGATGCTTATCTCTCATTTGTGCTAGCTGACCTTTCCCAGGCAAAGTTGTGGTTTTCAAGGTCATGGCTGCAACAGCAAGGCACCCAGGCAGCTGGAGGAAGCCAGCCTCGGGGCGGGGCGAGCCGCTTGCTGCCACAGCTCAGCTGTGTGTGCAGGGTCAGAGGAAATGTCCAGTGTCTGGGCATAAGACCAGACGCCACGGCTGCACACACTCGCTCTTGGCATTGGGACTTCTGTGCTGAAAACCTTCATTGTCTCTGAATTCACAGTGAGTGAGATCATTGCCTAATGGCCAATTACCCGTTTCAAATAACTGGGTGCCGCTCATTTCTGAAAGTCTCTTTAGCAATGCAAAGCCCTTTTTTAGAAGCCAGTCTAGCCTTAAATGTGAGCATCATCAATGCAGGCTTTTTTTTTTTTTTTTTTGCCCTGGGTATTCATTAGCGCTAACAAGATCTAAAGCTTTGAATGGCTTCTTTTGTCAAGCACAGAGCACCATTAGATTTTTCCTTGAGTTGATTGTAATCACCTTTATTTTGAACATCGAGCATGTAATTTGAATGTGTTTTCAGCTGAAACCTTTCATTTGCATGTTGTACAAATCCACAAACCTCAGAGTTCCCAAGTGCCAAGGTGCCAGAATCCTGGATCCTGAGAACCTAACCTAAGATTCATCAGTAGACAAAAAGTAGAATATTCATATCCCATTTCCATAATTCTTCTCAAGGTATAAAGTGTAAAAATAAGAGCTGTCAGGGGTATCTGTCAGCATTCCATAATTCAATAGAAATACTGGGAAGAGTTTTGGGAAATAACTCATTTCAGTTTCCAGTGTGCAGGTTCATCGTTTGAATGGAGGATGCCCCGCCGTCTGTTGCCTGGTGCAGGCTGGCCATGGCACAGCAGGTGCAAAGAAACCTTCACCTGGGTAGCCAGGACACAGCCCAGGGGGACGAAAAGATGTCCGCCAGGCCCACCTCTCAGACACCACTATGGATCAGGTCGCCACCTTAGTCCATCAGCCAAAAGCTTCATGTTTCCACATCTGCAGCTCCTGCTCCACCCGCAGCATCCTGGCAGTAGGTGAGTAAGCATCTTCTCAATTCACATACTCACAGGGCTGCCAACAACCTTGCAGCACTTCAAGTCACAGGTTCTCAGACTCACCGTGTTGAGGATGATGGTTTCTTTTTCCTTTCATTTTGTTTGTGTTTCAACAAATCTTTCCTACAATTGCAAGGAAGTGGATTTTGTCAGCAACTAGAATGAGCTTGTAGGGAACCTTAATGTCCAGGTGGAAACCCCCCTTGGCTGACACTGATCCAGTCCAGGTGAGACCCAAAGCAACGTGCCCTGTAGCCCTACCTGAGACGTCCCAATAATTGTGGCTACAAACTGCAAAGACACTGTTTTGTAAATAGAACAATCACACGTCTAGGTGTAGGCCCATGAAAGCCTGTTCACTTTCTGTTGTATGTTCTACTCAATTTCTGTAGCTAAGCCTTTATATATAGGTAACAAATACTTTGCTAAGTGACATTCCCTGTAGGTTCCTTGAACAGCAATGTGAACGTCTTCTTTGAGAACACTGGAGCAGAGAGTCCAAGCTGGCCGAGTCGCTGTTGACAGGCACAGTGCCAGTGGAGAGCAAGACCCAGCCACACAGCCTCTGCACACATCATCCTCTTTAAAACATTTCATGAAGTGCCCACAGGCATGACAGTTGGACTTGGATGGTGCAGACCTAAAGAGTTTAAATAATTTATCCAAGCCTCACTGTGGAAAGTGCAAACCAAAACAGATCTCAGAACTTAAATGCAACACTTAGCTGATGAGGAGTCTCAGAGGAGGTCCCATGTGATGAGGATAGAGAAGACGCCTGGGTTTGTCACTGTGAGATTGTTCATGGTCTCACCCAACTCCTTCCTATGGATGTCCGTGCGCTGCATTTCTCCAACGAGTGACACGTTACCCCAAGTGCGGCGGGTGAAAGCTACAACCGTGTATTCTCTCAGCTCCTGTGGGGAGTCGTTCATTCAAACTGGATGCTCAGTGTCGCCCCCTGAAGGAACTGAGACGTCAGCCAGGGCTGGGTTCTCACGCAGAGTTCAGGGGCCTCATGGAAGGTCATTCAGATGGGGAACAGCTGTAGGATGGAGGTCCTGTGTCCCTGCCGTCCGATAGCCAGCTCCCGCAGGCCCAGCGTCCAGCTCAGCTCCCTTCGAGGAGACCCTGCCTGGTCCCTCTGTCCCTTTAAGGACTCACTCAGTTACATCAGGTGTATAGAATGATGAGCTCAGCTCAGCTCTGGCCGTTGTGGCCATTTGGGGAGTGAACCAGAGGATGGAAGACCTCCCTCTCTCTCTGGCTCTACCTATTTCTGTAACTCTTTCAAATAAAAAAATCTTTAAAAAAAGAAAAAGAAAGGTGTGGCTACAGCCAGAGGGAGAGACAAGGAGATATAGATCGTCTGCTAGTGCCCTCCCTAAATGGCCAGAACAGCCAGGGCTGGGCCAGCCTGAAGCCAGGAGCTTCTTTCGGGTCTCCCACGTGGGTGCAGAGGCCCAAGGACCTGCACCATCCCTGCTGCCTTCCGAGGCGCATCAGCAGGGAGATGGATTGGAAGTGCAGCTCTGACACGAGCAGGCACCCACACGGGGTCCTGGGGTCGCAAGCAGCAGCTTAACCTGCGATGCCACAATGCCGGCCCAGGGGCCTGATCCTTTGATTCCATTTTTCATGAGCTTTTTGAGGTCACTTCCTATACACCTTATATTTACTTGAGAATTTATGCTTTTTGTGCAGATGTCACACGGGTCCTTAACAGGGGCCCAGGTGGCGCAGTGGGCTCAGCCTACTGTTGGGAACACCCGTGTCCTCTTCAGACTGCCGGTTTGAGTACCAGCTACCCCGCCTCCCACCCAGCTCCCTGCTAACGTGCCTGGGAGGCAGCAGACGATGATCCGAGTGCTTGGGTCCTCACCATCCACATTGGGAGACAGAGATGGAGATCTGGGTTCCTGGTTTTGGTCTGGGCCAGAGCAGACTATTGTAGGCACTTGGGGGAGTGAATCAGTAGACCTCTCTCTCTCTCTCTCTCTCAATTTCAACTCATTAGAAAGGAAGTAATCAAATGCAGTGCCAGGCACTTGGCTGCACCCTCAGTTCCTCGACAGTGAACGGTCAGCGGCAGGTGTCCTGCTGAGCATGAGGCCTGAAGAACCTCCCAGCAGAACCGGACTCTCCACTTCTCTTCAAGCACTTCCTGTGGGCGGCACTTCGTGGGGGTGGAGCACTTCCTGGGGCAGAGCACTTCCTGTGGGCGGCACTTCCTGTGGGCGGCACTTCCTGTGGGCGGAGCACTTCCTGTGGGCGGACACTGTAGCAGAGCTCTACTGGAGGAACGTTGGCGTCTTTACGAGCGCCCTGAGAGAGTCAGTGCTTCTGTCCCATTTCGCAGGTGAGGAAGCTGAGGCACAGGCGGTGCGGCAATGCCCAGGCGGGGACCCCGACACCAGGCCGGCAGGTGGCCACCGCAGGGTGCTGCACACGGCCCTGTGTGACACGTGTGTGCGCGGCGTCAGCTCCAACTCGGACGCGCGGTCCTAGGGCGGAGGAGCTCACTCTGGCCGGAGGGCGTCTTCACGGTAAAACCGCAGCTCGCTCCAACCTTGTGCAGATTTGCACGAGAAAAATGAAGCGACGTACAAGTAAGAGTGCACTTCATTCGTGTATCTGAGAACGGCAGGATGTATGTCCACGTGGGAAGTCTCTCTTGTGCTGTTCTCATAGACTGCACATATCGACTGAAACACAGCAAAAGACTCAGTAACGCAAAGTCTGATGACGTCATATATCATTTTCATACAATCAACTCTGCTTCCAATAATTATTAACTATTTTCTTAGACTCAAGATCAAACAATCCTGGCTGATTATCATGGAAAATATCTGGAGTTGAAGATTTATGTCTCCCACAATGAAAAGTGCCGTCACGCACACGTGTCACTCCCGGTTTGTCCCACACGGCTGGGTTGGTTTCCTGTGACCAGAAGGGCGCTGCGCCGTCTGCTCGCGCGTGGCTGTGACGCCGTGTCCTCAGGAAGACAACGCCAAACGCAGTGGTCACTGCTGTCTTCTGCTCATTTCCATTGGCCACAGGTGCGTGCTGGCTGCTTATGCCCCAGTTGCGTCCAGGGCAACCCAGGAGCCCCGCCCGGGCACTGCAGAGATGGACGCTCTGCCCAGCGCCGCCGGCTCATGCTCAGCCTCCTTCCCAGCGTCAGGGTGGACCCTGCACCACCTCCTGGAGCGGCTGCTGCTTCTTCCCCGCTGCCTCGCCACCCTCTGCATCGCAGAACAGGGCGCGCAGGTGCCTCACGGTCTGGCCACGAGCCGAGGATGGGGCGCAGGTATCACAGTGGGGCCCTCGCAACCCTGAGGCTGCCCAGAGGCCTCTCCGGCTTTGCTGCCACCCCGGCAGTGGCTCCTGGAGATTCAAGGGCAGGATACTTGTCCCACCTAAAATTCCCCAGGTTTCCACTTGAGGGACCTTAATTTGCTACAATAATAGCAGTTCTGGGGGAAAAGAAGGTCAAAAGCTGGTCAAAGTTATTCAAGAATATCTGAACAGAATACATAAGCAGATTGTTAAAAGATGTGAAATCTGACTACGTTACAATTCAAGGCATCAAAACGTAATGGACCTCTCTCTCTCTGCCTCTGCCTCTCTAACTCTGCCTTTCAAATAAATAAATACATCTTTTAAAAAACAATAAAAAAATCCTTAATGGAAGGTGGCTCCTTCTAGCTTCTAGGACACAGGACAGGGCCATCTGACTCTTACACACACAGACAAGGACACATGCACACACATACACAAACAGAGATACACATACAGAGACACACACACATACACAAACACAGAAACACACACAAGACACAATCACACATGCACAAGGAGCTACTCCCGGAGGACAATGACTGTCTGACCAGGACTCTGCTCTGGGGTAAGACCTGAGGCCCAAGGAGCCACACGGGACAGGAAAGGCCCCCAGCAGGTGGAGGAGAAGAGATGAGGAAGGGAGCACAAGTCCCTGGCCATCATGTGCAGCCCCACGCCCGGCCTCACCCACTGGGCTGAATTCACACCTTGTGGGCCACCTCCTGGGCAGAGCCTGCCCTCCCACTCGGAGGACACGAGGAGGGGGCCCTCACACAGAGAGGGGTGTCCACACCTCTGAATCCCGTGTGACTCCGGTGACAATGGATGCTGGTGTCCACCTGGACAGTCAGGTAGGACAGACCGAAGGCCTGGGGGTGATGTCGGGGAATGTACCAGCCACAAAGGGCAGAGGACAGGGGACGCGGGAGTAAGGGAAGAGAAGGAATATGAGAAAATTTAGGCCAAATACGGTACTAGGAGCTCCAGGTTACATTTGAGGAGTTCAGGAGAAGTGCGAGCAAGCAAGTGGGGAGGAGGCTTGGTGGAGGATGGCGGGCACAGCATTGTCCCTGGGGAGTAGCAGAGCTGTGTAACAGGGGAGGCCACCCTGTCACCCCGGCTGGGGCCGCCCTGGCTGGCCAGGCCCAGCAACCCAGTGACAAGAATTCTGGTGTGTGGTGGGGAGGGAGGTCTGGTGGAGAATTTTGCTCTACCTTCCTCCCCCATGAGGTGGGTGACGTAGCTCTGGCCCTGCTGCTCCGCGTGGCACCAGGATCCCACTTTCTGCTCCACCAACCAGGATCCCATTTTCTGCTCCACCACCCTCAGTTTGGGGCTTTCTCCCCCACCCTTCCCCAGGTCTGCTGCTCTGTGCAGATCCCTTGAAGGAGTGAGGAAGAGAGGCAGGTGCATGCCTGCCTCCAGGACTGCCCGTGTGTGAGCCGCTCCCCAGGGGCTCAGCACCTGTAACGGGGGCAGTGGGCTGGAGTGAACCAGTCGGGTCTGAGCCGTGACCGCCCCGGAGCCCAGCTTGGTCCCTGTCCACTGCCACCCACCCGAGTTCCAATGAGCTACTTCACCCCCCAGGCTTGGCTCCCCACGGATGCACCTGCACACGTGTGTGTGCACCAGCCTGTGCCGTCACTGTTCATGGCTCGGAGTGAAACATTAGTTCTACAGAAAATAGCACTTGCATGATGACAATGCTATGCTTTTCAGTTATTACGTTTGGCTTACGAAGTAAAGAACATGTGATGGCAGAGTGGAATAGACATCACAGCAACAGAAAAATAAGGAATGAATGAAACGAGCAAGCATCAGAGGACGAAGGAAGAATTAGGGCATGGCATCTTTGTATTCCACACAAAGCAGTCAAAATAGGCCCTGGAAAGCGGCCTGGAACACATTGCTCACAGAGACCTGAGCGGCAGGTGTGTGACACGGAGGATCCTTACCGATCTGCTTCTGTGTCCTTTTAACTGGGTCGTGTTCTAGTCTCGGGCGCACAGTAGTGTTAGGACATCATGATAGCAAACATAATAGAACACACAAAAGGAAAGAGGATTCAGCGGCCCCAGCGGGTGGCAGGAGACCAGCTCTCCCACACGGGAATGGCGTGGGTGGGAGCCTTGTGGGCAGACGAGAGGCGAGGGGACTCTGCAGCTGTGTGGTCCACGGGGCACAGAGCAGAGGTGACTGACCAGGTAGGAGGGGTCATGTGAGATGAACAAACGTAGGGAAGGTGGCTCCAGACCGTGTCAGAGCGGTGCCTTCTGTCCTTGTGCCGTCTCCTGTGCCAGCGTGGTGCCTCCTCTGTCAGCTCGGTGCCTCCTATGTCAGCACAGGGTCTCCCCTGAGTGCAGTGTCCCCCCTGAGTGCGGTGTCTCCCCTGAGCACGATGTCTCCCCTGAGTGCGGTGTCTCCCCTGAGCCTGGTGTCTCCCCTGTGCACATCACATCAGCCATGGCTGGGTCTTCAATAAAAGGACAGTCTACAGAGAGAGGCCGGCAAACCCCTCAAGTCTTCCGATCCACACTGCCCTGATGTCTATGTTTGAATAAGTTAGCATCACCAGGCCCAGAAGAGACTCCTGTGACAATACGCTTTGTGTATGCCCAGTCCTCACTGAATGAGTCTCTGTTGGAGCCAGAGCACCGAGGGAGCCAAGCACTGCTTAGTCACAGCCGCTGCAGTCAGCTGTGCAGCATTAGCACGTGAGACAGACTGAGCGGACGCAGCATCGCACCGTGAAGGCGACCCATGGGAGCAGTGTCTGAAGACAAATAATCCGTGGCTATGTGGCATGTTTGCTACATCTTTGAATGGCCTCTCCTCCTACACTGGAGATGCAACCGTTGTGGACACTTGCACAGGCACTGGGCTTCTGGGAAGGAACAGAGCAGGCGTGAAGACGGACTTTGTAACTTTAAGAGGTGAGCAAGCAGGCTTGTGCCTCGGAGAGAGAGCCTGGGCGCCACGACCAAGTGCCGGGATCCTGGAGTACTTGTCCATCAGAGGAGTCACTAGAAAGAAGGGCACCAAGAGGTCAAACTCAGAGCAGGTCACTCTCATCCATACCAGAAGAACTTGGCTCAGCTGAGCAGACTGGAGGCACAGGGCGGTGGACCCAGCTGCTGGTCCCTGTGAACAAAAAGAACAGATGAATGCCAGACACAAATGCATGCAAATGTGTCTTCCCCGCTCCTCCCGGGCAGCCTGACCACTGTGCCCTGGGCATTGCTCTTGCTGTAGGGATTCAGGGCTAAGGCCAATGGGTGGGGCTGCCTTCAGCATCTGTGTGGCTCTGCACCCCATGCAGAGTGAGAGAGACCCATGTCCAGCATGTTGAGCAAGTCCTTCTTCTAAACTCTGAACACGCCTCATGGCTCTTCTTCCCCCATGGTGTGTGTGTGTGTGTGTGCGTGTGTGTACACATTCCAAATAAATATTTTCCAACATACATTCATTGGAACAGTTGAATCAACCTAAAGATAACCTTTGAAAGACCTAATGTTTTAACAGAATTCATCAGTTTGCCCAAAAATGAGAGGAAAAGTCCAAAAAGATGGTTTTGAGCCAGAATCGGTGTATTCAGAGACCTCTCCTCAGAGCACCATGAGGCCCTGCACGCAGCAAACAGAGCGGCACCCATGGAGACCATGAGTAGGGTGATCTGGACACCTGGGAGCCCCCGACACCTCAAAACTGCCGGGCAGCTAGGTTTCCACTTCCCCCTCTGTTCCCTGGTGTTGTGATGGTCTGAGGTCAGGATGGCTGCTGCAGCGGCTGTCCCAGTGGCTGTCACGAATTGAAGCAGTGTATTTACCTTCAAAGGATCACAAAACCCTGCAGGAGAGAGAGAGCTATTGCTGAAGTACATTCAGAACTCTAAATGGTGAAAAAGGAATCCTATCGTACTGTTCCTCGTTGAACTTGGATGCTTGCATTTGGTTGCACTGTGGCAAAAGTATATTACACAGCCGTCCTCTAGAGGAGCGTTGTCAGCCAGGACCGCACTCATCTCTCTGTGAAATGAGGCGGTCAAAATGACCTGAGCAATGGGTGTGTTCTCAGAGCTTTGCCTCACTCCATCTCTGGTGAACACCCACGGCCAGGGTCAGCCTCACACGGCCTCCAGCTTCACACAGTGACAGTGACCTTCAGGTCTGCTTCTCCTCCCACTACAGCAGAGCAGGTGAAGAGGACGTCCACAAAATTCAGCGAGAGCCCGAAACCTGTTCAAGCGCCAGGCATTGGTTACCCAGGCATTGCTTGTGTATGTGTGGAAACTGGAGTGACAGCTGAGAGCAGACGTCTCCAAAGCAGAAGAGAGCAAGACAGCAGAAGTAGTTGCTTATCAGAACAAGACTCTCCAAGGGTCACCCCAGTTTAACGAGCACCAGGAAGACAGGCACACTGTCCCCTGGCTGGAATTCCCCACGGCCTCTGGTGGAGCAGGGTGCTGGGGAGCTGATGGGTGTAGCTGCAGGGGAATTCAGGAGCTCCGGGGCAGATCAGGTCTTCCCATTGGGCAGAAGTCCCTCCTCATGGAGTGAGCTAAATCTGCGGAGGGTCTCTATTAGGAAGAGGTCCTACAATGCTTTAGCACATGTCCTCTCGAATAGTCACATGCAGGGCACTTGGTGTCCAAGGCAATGGACTGACAGATGGTGGGTCCTCAGGAGCTGAGTCCTAGGAGAAGGTGATGTGCACATGGGAACGTCATGATTGGAATTGTTTAATGTTCATCTCCCAGAGTGGGTTAGTTCTCTCAGGAGTGTGTGTGTTCTCACAGTGGTGGGGGGTTACTTCTCTCAGACGTGTGTGAGGTCTCCCAGGAGTGGCTAATTTCACACAGAGCTGAATGAGTTCTCACAGATGTTAGTTTTTGGAGGAGCTGATGGGGTCTCCTGGAATGGGTTAGTTCTCTCAGGAGTGGGTGAGGTCTCCCAGGAGTGAGTTCTCTCAGGTGTGGGTGAGTTCTTACAAGAGTGAGTGCATCCTCACAGGAGTGGGTAAGACCTCAGAGGAATAGGTGAGTTCTCTCGGGTGTGAGTGAGTTCTCACAAGAGTGGTTAAGGTCTTATAGGAGTAGGTGAGTTCTCAGGTGTGAGTGAGTTCTCACACGTGTATGTGTTCTCACAGGTGTGAGTGAGTCCTCTCAGGATTGGGTGAGTTCCCACAGGAGTAGGTGAGTTCTCAGGTGTGAGTTCTCACATGTGTGTGTGTTCTCACAGGTGTAGGTGAGTTCTCAAAGGTGTGAGTGAGTTCTCACAGGTGTGAGTGAGTTCTCACACGTGTGTGTCTTCTCATAGGCGTGAGTGAGTTCTCTCAGGGGTGGGTGAGTCCCCAAAGGACTGGGTGAGTTCTCAGGTGTGAGTTCTCACACATGTGGGTGTGTGTGTGTTCTCACAGGAGTGGGTGAGTTCTCTCAGAAGTGGGCGAATTATCAGGGGAGTGGGTGCATTCTCACAGAAGTGGTTAAGACCTCACAGAAAGAGGTGAGTTCCAGTTCTCACAGGTGTAGGTGAGTTCTCAGGAGTGGGTGAGTTCCCACAGGAGGGGGTGAGGTCTCACAGGCATGGGTGAGTTCTCACACATGTGTGTGTTCTTACAGGTGTAGGTGAGTTCTCACAGGTGTGGGTGAGTTCTCACAGGAGTGGGTGAGATCTTACAGGAGTGGGTGAGGTCTCACAGGAGGAAGTGAGTTCTCACAGGAGTAGGTGAGGTCTTACAGGATGGCTGGAGTCCCCCCAAGTGACTAAGTTCTCACAGGAGTGGGTGAAGTCTCTCAGGAGTGGTTGCATTCTCAGAGGAGTGCATCACTTTTCACAGGAGTGGGGGACAGCTCACAGGAGTTGGTGGGCTCTCCTGAGTGGGATATTTCTCAAGGAGTTGGCTAGGTCTCCCTGAGTGGGTTAGATATCACAGTAATAGGTGAGGTCTCACAGGAGCGCATTGGTTCTCACATGAGCATCTAACTTCCCATAGGAGTGGGTGAGGTCTCCTAGGAGTGGGGGCAGTTTCCTGGAGTGGGTGAGTTCCCACATGAGTGAGGAGTTTTCACAGGAGTGGGGGGTGGTCTCACAGGAGTGGGGGTGGTCTCAGCAGTGTGTGGGTTCTCACAGGAGTAGGTTAGTTCTTATGTGGGAACTCCCTCTCAGGGAGAGGGGATCTCCCTGGCAGATTAGCCCCCTGAGTGGGAGTTCTCCCAGGAACTGATGAGTTCTTACGGGAGGGGGTGAGGTCCCAGAGAAGGAAGTGAGTTTTCATCTTATATCCACAGCCTTTCAGTCCCTCAAGATTGATATGAAAAAATGAGTTTTTGTTAAAGAGCATTACATCGTGTGAGGCGAATATGGGTGTGTGCATGCATGTGTGTAATCAGGAGACAGTGTGTTTGTTAGACTTTCCAGGGGAAGATGCCACCTGTCTATGTATCACGTGGCAAAGTGGGGCAGGTGAGATCTCCCAGCACTGGCAGTGATCTCCCAGGAATGGCTGAGTTCTCACAGGGGTGGGTGAGTTCTCAGAGGAATGGCTGAGATCTCACAGGGGTGGGTGAGTTCTCACAGGAATGGCTGAGATCTCTGGGGTGGGTGAATTCTTACAGGAATGGCTGAGTTCTCACAGGGGTGGGTGAGTTCTCACAGGAATGGCTGGGATCTCTGGGGTGGGTGAATTCTTACAGGAATGGCTGAGTTCTCACAGGGGTGGGTGAGTTCTCACAGGAATGGCTGAGATCTCACAGGGGTGGCTGAGTTCTCACAGGGGTGGCTGAGTTCTCACAGAGTGGGCGATTTCTCCAAAGAGTGGGGGAGTCTCACTGGAGTGGGTGAGTAATACACAAGTGGTCAGGGTCTCCCAAAGTGGGTTAGTTCTCAGGCTGGCACTGTGGTGTAGTGGGTAAAGCTGCTGCCTACAGGACTGGCATCCCATATGGACACCAGTTCAAGTCCTGGCTGTTCCATTTCCAATACAGCTCCCTGCTAATGCACCTGGGAAAGCATCAGAGGAATGCCCGTGTCCTTAAGTCCCTGCACCCACGTGGGAAACCTGGAAGAAGCTCCTGGCTTGTGGCTTCAGCCTGGCCCAGTCCTGGCCATCAGGGACATTGGGAAGTGAACCAGTGGATGGAAGATTCATATTTATTCTCTCTCTCTCCCTCACTTTCTCCCATGCACCGTGACTCTGACTCTCTGCACTCTGCCTTTCACACATGCTTTCTCCCACCCACCATGCTGTAATGCAAGAAGGCTCCCACCCAGGATGACCTGATGCAGAGGTCTGAAATCCTACTGTCAATCCCCCAAAGTATGAACTAAATAAACCCCTTTACTTTTTAAAGTACCCAGTATCAGCTATTTTGCTAGAGCAACAGAAAGTAAACTGAGACAGGTCCAAAGAGTAGAATTCCCCATGGGGGAAGGTAGACCTTTAGGAGCCCGGCACCAATGCTGAGACTCTCACTATGGCTCCTCAGAGTGTAGCCCATAAGCAGGGGCCCCACTTTGCCACGTGATACATAGACAGGTGGCATCTTTCCCTGGAAAGTCTAACAAACACACTGTCTCCCTGATTACACACATGCATGCACACACCCATATTCGCCTCACACGATGTAATGCTCTTTAACAAAAACTCATTTTTCATATCAATCTTGAGGGACTGAAAGGCTGTGGATATAAGGTGGATATTACCTTTGTCAGTTGATCAATGTCTGATCATATTTGGTGTCTTAAGACTTTATCAGGGCCGACACCGTGGCTCAACAGGCTAATCCTCCACCTTGCGGCACCGGCACACTGGGTTCTAGTCCCGGTCGGGGTGCCAGATTCTGTCCCAGTTGCCCCTCTTCCAGGCCAGCTCTCTGCTGTGGCCCAGGAGTGCAGAGGAGGATGGCCCAAGTGCTTGGGCCCTGCACCCCATGGGAGACCAGGAGAAGCAACTGGCTCCTGCCATCGGATCAGCGTAGTGCGCCGGCCACAGCACACCAGCCACAGCGGCCATTGGAGGGTGAACCAATGGCAAAGGAAGACCTTTCTCTGTCTCTCTCTCTCTCTCACTGTCCACTCTGCCTGTCAAAAAAAAAGACTTTATCAGTCTTGTCTGTCATCAGCTTGGACCATCAGCCTCCGAGTAAAGAGTTATATTGTACTATAAGTTCTACGTCCATAAAATGGGTTCCTTGGTCTCAAGCAATCAAGGTATTGTACCAATGCTGCATGATGATTCTGGAAGATGTTAGCCCCTAGACGTTATGACAAACTTCTCTCCACAGTAAGTGTCCACTGCAGTTGGGGAGAACAATCCCTGATGTCTACAGGTGAAAAAAGTGTGACAAGATCAACCTTTTAACAACTTTCTAGCAAGTCATCTAAAAGGGTGATGCCACACCAGAGATTCCACAATGACAGGCTTAACAGCGGGTGAATCAACCTTCAAGAGACCGGGCCTGTGACCCTAGGGCCATGCATAGCTCCCAAACCTGCCTCCCCAGACTCTGTTTTCATGGTCCCCTAAGAAGAGACAGAAGTGCTGACTTCTCATCAAGGTGCATATTGTGTAGTGGGCATGACCCTGACACTGAAAGATCTACAAGTTCTGCCAGCTTCCATAGACTCCCCCACGCCCCAGAATTTCCCCGAGGGTGGGGCATTTATTCTGATTCACTATCTTTGCTTGAGGAACTGGGAAAGCTTTGGCAATATTGGCCCTTCCTGTCCTGACGACTTTTACTGCACAGTCAAGGAACCCACATGAGAACTATTACACGAATTAAGTCCATCTGTCATGAGGTACGCTGGAAGAGTAGTCCCGATATAACCAGGACTGCCGATGAATCCGATCATTCTGACGCGAAATTGGGCCAGAAGCCGATTTAACCCCCATCCCCATCAGTTCCCAGGCCCAAGCTGAAGGCCACTGTGGCGTCTTGGACCCATGTTGGCTCTGTGGACGGTCAGCCTCCTCTGTTTCCAGGTCTGCTGCTTCCTGCGCTGGCAGCTGTCGGTGCTCCTGCAGAGATGAGCAAGTTTTCCCTCCAGAGCCTCAGCCTTCCCCTAACTCGTGAGTGTCACGACTATGCATTGACTTCAATTTAGAAAGTGATGTGTGGCCTACAACTGCCTCAGTTTCTCTCTCTCCCTTTCTCGCGCCCACACCCATCACCTCTACACCCGCCCTGTGTGCCCCCCCCCAGGCCTCGATCTCTTAGCCTTCACCACATTCACCACGGAGCTCCCCGTTCTGCTCACCGTGACCACCATTCCCACGTTGCCTCTCACAGCACAGCTAGGCGCAGCCTCTTTGCTCCGGCCTTTCCCCGGAGCCCCAGGTCCTAACATGCCACTGCCATTTCTAGGCCTGCAAGAGACAGTCACTGAGCCTCCGGGTGTCCTGAGCACACAGTGTCCTCACTCTCTCAGTGAGTGGCGTTTGGCATCACCAGCTGCCCTCGAGCACTGCCACTGCCTCCCATGGCTCCTGACTTCCCCCCCAAACCATGCCGAAGAAGTGCAGATGTCCCTCTCCTTTGCTGTAGCCCCTGTGCCCCATGGGCAGCTGAGGATCAGCCCTGGGGGTGCCGACGAGGACGTTTACTTCTGAGTCAGGAAAGAGAACTTCACGGCAAGAGCGTCTCCTCTCTCCAGCCTCCCCACTTGGTAGCGCCCACATTTGTCCAGCCGTCCTCATGAGCTCCCCGACACTTCTCTCCCTTCCTGCTGCCACGTGTGGGGCAAATCTCTCGTGGTGCTTCCTACAGCGGGGACTTCGTCTCCCACACAAGCTGCCCAGAGAGCCGACATAGGCAGCGAGGCACAGGGCAAGTCCTTAAGAGGGGGGTTTCATACTGCAGGCACCGCCCTCACTGAGGTCTGGGCCAGGTCTCTGAGCAAGGAGAGGCTTTGCCCCCGGAGCAGGGGCTGCTTCTGGAATCCTGAAAGTCTCCAGGGAACCTGGATGGCCGATCCCAGCCGCACTGCCCGGCTAGCCCCACCCGGGCTCCCTCTCAGCTTCCGAGTCGCGCTCGCGCTGCAGGAGATGTGCCATACAGGGAGTCCGCGTCTGCCTTTGCCATGGGGACACCATCGATCCGAAGCTCCGCCGTCCTTCCAGCCAAACCCCGGGCCTGTTTCTCTGCTCTTCCCTCAGCTGCAGAACAGGAGGCCTCCCTTAGCCAGGAGCGGGATTTCAGCCTCCAGAGCCCAAGCGGGGACTACGGCTGAGCTGGACCACACTGTCCTCAAGATGCCGAAGCATCTGACAAAGTCCAGCTGTGTTAAACATGCTTAAACTTGCCCCTGAACTCTCCCTGATGGTCTCCTTTCCACCTTGCCCATCACCTTCTGTTTGAAACCCTTCCTCGCCCTCACAGGGGAGCAGCTCAGAACTGTGATGATCTCCAGGCTAGACTCCCTCACCACCCTGGTCACCACCCTGGTCACCTCTCAGAGAAGGAGCCACTGTGTTCCCACTTACTGGCAAACTGGCATCTGACTCGGGCTGATTTTAACGCTCGTAATGGTCAATCTGGGTTTCCCACAGAGTAGAATCTGAGACAATGTGTTTTTAAAAGTGCATTGTTTATCTTATTTATGGGGAGAGAGAGAGAGAGAGAGAGAGAGAGAGAGAGAGAGAGATCTTCCATTTGCTGGTCCACTTCCCCAAAGCCCCACAGCCATGGCTGGGCCAGGCTGAATCCAGGAGCAAGAACTCCATCCAGGACTCCCAGATGGGACCCAAGCACTTGAGCCATTGCTGATGCCTCGCAGGGTGCACGTTAACAGGAAACCGGATCGGAGGCCGGGGTAGGACTCAGTGTTAGGCTGAGTTCAGTATGGCACTCAAGTGACAGCTGACCTACCGCACCACAACACCTGCCCTGAGACAACGTCTTCTGTGGGGGTATTTGCTTTAGGAGCGCTGTGGGAGATTAGGAAATTCAGGAAGGAAGAAATGCAAGAATGTTGTATGTTACCCAGCTCTCCACTGTTTGGGACAATTAGTGCGACTTTGAGAAGGGCTTTGTGGATTGTGGCTGCTGGGGAGGCAGCCATGTGCAGTCTGTCAACTGCTAAGCTGCGTAAGAACAAGCCGTGGGCCAGGAACACGGCCTAACCAGGAGACGGGAGTGCTCAGAGCCTGTGCTAGGCTCACTGACCATGGGTGTCTGTCCACCCTGGTCCTGGACCGACGTGCACTCCTTCATGCTGCTTTAGCACCCACATCCGTGGTCCTCGGGCACATCCTGATTTTCCGCAGTTCAGAGCCCACGGAGGGGGTTGAGAACTTCCCTTTGCAGGAAGGTGAGGAGTGTGTGGTCACACTGCCCATGACAGCAGCGAAGACCACGGGCTATGGAATACATACACATTGCAAGGAGCTGGAGCTCGCTCGCTCTTTCTGTCTCTTTCTCTCTCTCCTTGCTGTAGGTAAGGTCTGCACCACTTCAGTCTGGAGTTCATGTGTCTATTCTCATCCTCCTTTAACTATGTGCTGCTTTCTCCCATGCCTAGGCTCTTCTGCCCGCTAACCTTGGCTGGGCTCAGGTTGAACTCTGTCCTGTGGCAGAGCCTGGCCTCTCAGTGCAGTGAAGCAGCAGCGAAGATCTGTGCTTTAGCTGATGACCCCATCACCCTGAAACCAAGTGGGCCCACAGGCATTAAGTCTCCAGCCTGAGGGGCAGCTGCACATTCCCAGAGTAGCCCATGCCAGGAGTCAGGGTAGCCTTGGAGCACGGAACGTGAGAGGAGGGACGGCTGCAGGTGAGGGGCACTAGATGCACCTGTGCAAAACCGGTCAAAGCTTTCACGAACTTACACACTGCAGCAAGAGCCAGAAGAAGAGGAGAATTTAAAGTGCTTCCCACCAAGCACCACCACCTGTGAAGCAAAGCTGAATGCAATACTAGAAACTATGTGTGGACAGCTGGATGAATCATGCTAACTGCTCTTGGAGGGTGAGACACGACACAAGGCAACACAAGGCACACTGCAGAGAGGTGACCCCTGCACGGTGCACAGACCCTCCTCTGGGTCAATGACCTCAGTCCTCAGGCAGGATTTCAGAGGTGAAGTTGGGGGCCAGAGAGGTGACCCCTGCACGGTGCACAGACCCTGCTCTGGGTCGATGCTTGTGTAGGATTTCTGGGTCTGCCACAGACTGGGAGCTTCAAGGAAGAAAACATTCCCTAAGAGTCCTAGGGGTCACCATGTGAAATCAAGGGGGTCACCATGTGAAATCAAGGCACCAGGAGAACTGGGTCGGCCTTGCAGGCTCTGGGGAAGCCTCGCCCCTCTCCTCCCCATACCTCTCTGTGGCTGCCAGCCATCTTGGCATTCCTGGGCTCAGAGCTATGCCATGCCCATCTCTGGAAGCCTCTGCCACCACACAGACTCCCTTCCTCCAGGAGTGCATCTCTGCCTTCACTTGCCTGCTCATGAAGCAGCTGGTCCCTGCTCAGAACCCACTCAAGTCCGACCTGACCCCCTCTCACCCGCTGGCATCTGCAGACTCTCCTCCAGAGAGGGCCCTGTGCCAAGGCTGAGGTGGATGCGTGGTTTTGAGGGGACACCAGCCCAGTGCCAGCTTGCATGGCTTTGAAACGGGAGAGTGTGGGGGAAGAGTCAGCAACATGTTCTGATAAAGCTGTTGGTGTGGATTCTGCAAGTCCTCCAAGTCGCAGAGGGTCGAACTTGGCACATTTGGAATGAATCAACAAGCAAGAGCTCGGCTCAGCAAAAGACGGCAGCTACCCAGCCTTCCAGTCCAGACTACGTGCATGTGCCCTCTTCACGATGGAGTTCCCATGGGGAAAAGTCTGGTGATTTAAAAGTTATTTCACACTCCAGGGTTTCAGAGGAAGAGTCTCGGCCACGGGCCCGTGTCCTTTCCTCAGGCTAACGCTGGGAAAGCAGAGGTGTGGACACACCCCGCTCCATCTTCTCACATAACCGGCCTCTGATCATTTTACATGGGGAAAAGGCATGCAACTGGTGAGATGCAGATCTGATTCCTCACTGAGGAAAGCAGTGGGCATGCCCTGCTCCTCAACCCGGGTCTCATGCCCAGCACCAGGCACCGGGAGCCATGACTGCCTCCCACGCCTTGTTAGCCAGTGCCATGAAATGCCTACTAATTACTGCTCCAATGATCAGCACTTAGCTTATTGACAATCTGGCCTCCCCTTCGCAGTTTTCAATGTTTCTGATTTGGGTTCCTCCGATTATGACCCTAAGTATCGTATTTTTCATTTTATCAACTGGAGAAATACTAACACAAAAAGAAACTAAAGGGGCCGGCACTGTGGTGTAGCAGGTAAAGCTGCCACCTGTAGTGTTCGAGTCCCGGCTGCTCCTCTTCTGACCCAGCTCTCTGCTGACAGCCTGGGAAAGCAGTAGAAGATGCCCAAGTCCTTGGGCCCCTGCACCCATGTGGGAGACCCAGAAGAAGCTCGTGGCTCCTGGCTTCAGATCAGCACAACTCTGGCCATTGTGGCCAACTGGGGAGTGAACCAGCAGATGGAAGACCTCTCTCTCTCTCTCTCCCTCTCTCTCTCTCCCTCTTCCTCTCCCTTTCCCTCTCCCTTTTCTTCTCTCTCCGTGTAATTCTTTCAAATAAGTTAAAAATACTTAAAGAAAAATAAACCTGACGTCATGCTGAGGTAGATGGTGTATTGCTGCGTCCTTTGTGGCTGAAACATACTCTGTATACGTGAATCTGTGCACTCCTTATTTCTTATCGGCATTTCTTCAGCTCACCCCTTGTCCAGAAAAGTCTTCAAGACTTAAAGCATTTGGTCAATGTACCATGACTGATTCAGGCTCTAATATTATTTTTGACTTAGTGTATAGATTTGTAAAAGTTAACGTTCTCACTCTGGCTTCAGAACGGTGTGGTGCACCGGCCGCAACAAGCCGGCCGTAGAGGCCTTTTGGGGGATGAACCAATGGAAGGAAGACCTTTCTCTCTGTCTCTGTCTTTCTCACTGTCTAATTCTGCCTGTCAAAAAAAAAAAAAGTTAACGTTCTCAGCTTTCGAAGCAGAATGCTGGCATCACAGAAGTCCTTTTCCAGAGGTTGTCAGTGCACTGCAGGTAAAACTGCCGCCGTGTGATTCTGAAAACTGAAACGAAACTGCGTGGCCCTCCTGGCTTGCAGTGCGGGGGCTGGGCCGTGTCCACGCGGCCTCCTCTGCTGCAGGCTGCGGGGCCAGGAGTGCCCCAGCGAGAGCACCACTTTCCCATGTTAATTACTTGCTGCTTCAAACCTAAATGGAGACGTGACTCGGCCCCGGCAGATCTTCACTCTGCTTCTCCTTTCCTAATGATCACATTAATCGTAGGTGTGGTAAACATGCGCTGATTAGAGGACAGGATGCTGCAGATGGCTGATGTTCTGACTATGAAAACACAACATGACGTGACTCTTAAAAGAAATTTTACAAAGCAGGTTTGTGAAATGTAACGGCCATCACAAATCAAGCTTGGGAAAACTGATTAAACTAAACTTGGCAATGTGGCTTGGGAGACTCTTGCCGTGACGGACTCGGGCTGTTCCATTGATCTACGGTTTTCAAGACTTCGTCTTCTGAGAAAGGGGTCAGCAGCTGAGGTGACTCAGGGTCACAGAGAGAGTGTTCCTTAAATGAAAGGCTGGAAGCGGGGGCTAGTTGAATCAGGGCCACCTCCCCCCAGGGAACATGAAGGAAAAATCTATACGGACAAAGGAGATTTTAAACAATTCTGTACGTTGGCACCTTGAGAAATGCTGGATCGATCAATCAATCGATCGATCGGTCTCTCTCTCGTGCGTGCACACACACTCATACGATAAGCTATTCATGGCATTTCACAATGATGTAAGCCCGGACGGCTTCTGGTTAAAGGGTGGACTGATGGCTGCTGTTGTGCCCCTCACAGGGCTAAGTGCCCAGAGTGGTGCCCCCTTGGCGCAACCGTGTACCAGCCTCTGGCTCAGATCCCCTTCTCCAGTCCACGCGCCTGCTCACTGCTACCACGCTCGTCTTTCCACGCGCACCGTCTGTGTCAGAGGAAAAGCAGGTTAGTCTGCATCTCCAGGGAGAAGAAATCCAGAGCAGATTCCTGCCAAGTAGCTCAGCCATTGTCTGTCCCTCCAAGGACGCCCACGTTCCTCTCGGGGAGACCCGCAGCATCCCTGGTATGCAAAGCGGAAAGGCCACTCCCACCCATTAACCCGGATGATGCTGCACTCTGCAGGTAAACGGCGCTGCTTCCACACAGAGCGGACCGGGTGGGAGGCAGAGACAGCAGCCTGTGTGCTGGACCCCACTCGTTTCCCCTGCTTCCCGTAGACAAGGGCGGGGCTCATCTCAGCCCGTGCAGGTCGTGGTTTCTAGAACATTTACCACGAAAGTGTGCAGTGCTTGGGGAAGTCACAGAGTGAAAGTGTGAGAATCCCTCACCGTCTCGGGGCTGCTCCTAGGTGACAGCTAGGAGGACTGCTTCCTGCCAGGACACTGTCAGAACAGCAGAGACGTACGTTCCTTCCATGCCACGCGATTCATTCACGTTTTCCCCTACATTCAGTCACGGAGGAGACGACTGCTCCTGGCTCCTGTTTCCTTGGCCTCCAGGGAACATGCCAAGACGAGGCCGTGAGGAGTTTCAGGAATGGTGGAGGGTCAGGGCCTCGAAGGCTGCTCATGAGACTAGCAGCTGATCCCAGAAGGCCCTGCTCATGGCAGCGGCAGTGACGACCACAGCGACGATGGCAGCTGGCACAGGGCCAGGTCGGGCTGAAACATGGTGTCCAGGACTCCTTCCAGGTCCCCCATGTGGGCGGCAGGGACCCAAGCACTTGAGCCATCTTCCACTGCCTCCCAGTTGCATTAGCGAGAGCTGGATATGGGACACCAGGGTTTATTGGAAAAACAAAGAAACAAATGATGACCTGTTTAGACCCAGTGCCACCAGTAGACAGTAGACAGCCCATGGCCGCTGCTGGAGAGGACGCAGTGTGTCGGTGCCACTGCTCCCCATCCACCTTCCTTCCGGCTCCCATGATCCTTTAAATTGCAGCTTTCCCCTGGGGCATTAACCCTTCATTTTCCTGCTCCTGAAAGGAACAAATTAGGAGTCTTCTCCGCACTGCCTATGAAACTTGGAAATAGAAACCCGTGAGCAGCTGGCTGTGTGCCAGGGCCTTAGACTCAGCAAGAAGAATCTGTAAGTGCAAGTCTTGCCAAGGGCTTCTGAAGAGGAGTGAGTCGGTCAGAGTTTGCAACAAATATGAACCCATTTTCTAGCTTAAAAAAGGACATTGGGTGAATTACAGTGCACTGTTCACGTGAGAGCTGGCTACACCGGGCAGTTCAAGAACCAGACATCTTCCTTGTTCTCGGTGGGAATGGAAGCGTTGGAGGGGCAGGGCCCACTGGTCCTCCCACACTCCGCTCCCGGGCTGGTTGGTGCCGGTCAGGGGTCCTCCAGGACCTGATAAAGGGGAGACCCTGGAGAATGCTTTTCTGTCCTCTCTGGCTCTGGTCCTGCACCACAGCAGCTCTCAGGAGCATGCCGGGGCTGCTACATCATCTCTGTCTCATGGAGGAGAAAACTGAAGCTCAGAGAAATTTAGAATTTTGCAAAAGATTAAAATGTGAATGTGGAGCTAAAATCCAGACCGTGCATCTATTGCAAGCGCTATGGCTCTGCAGACTGCTTTAAGTCACAACTTAAATCTGTCTATACAAACAGCAGTGAGTCCATCCCTAGCACACTGAGTTCATCCTGAGACTCACAAGGACACTGTGATTTGTGGGAGCCCCAGCTGCAGCCCCATGGTCACTTAGCCGAGTGAGACAGGAGATTATCACCCCCTTCCCCCAACACTTCCACTTCCAGGCAGCATGTGGCCCGGGAGCTGCACCTGTGTCCCCAGAGAAGCCAAGTGAACAGTTCCTATTGAAATTGTGTGGGCCACAGCTCAATAGGCTAATCCTCCGCCTGCGGTGCTGGCACCCCAGGTTCTAGTGCTGGTTGGGGCGCCAGATTCTGTCCCGGTTGCCCCTCTTCAGTCCAGCTCTCTGCCCGGGAGTACAGTGGAGGATGGCCCAAGTGCTTGGGCCCTGCACCCCATGGGAGACCAGGAGAAGCACCTGGCTCCTGGCTTCGGATCAGCACAGTATGCTGGCCACAGTGCACCGGCTGCAGCGGCCATTGGAAGGTGAACCAACAGTAAAGGAAGACCTTTCTCTCTGTCTCTCTCTCTCACTATCCACTCTGCCTGTCAAAAAAAAAAAAAAAGAATTTGTGTGGTCTGAGTTTTTTCTTTTACTTTCTTTCTAGTGTTGCAATACCACTCAATGCCTTTGCCCTAAACAGCTTTTCTCTAGGCCATTGGGAAGTGATAGGCACGGATCCACTGGAGATTTTGGAGATGGAATGTGTTTAAAATAAGTGAGAAACCTGGCAGCTCAAAATCCATAAACCTCCTTTTGGTTAACTCCTCAAAAAATTCCTCATTCACGTACAGCCATAGACACCTTTATAAAACTAGGATCCCTTAAAGTATATAGCTTAGTTTACAATTATGAATCCATTTCTTTTGCCTAATATTCTGAAACAGAATAGGCAATTGCTAGCTTTAAGATTGTAGTGATGATCTGCTTACGAAGCCCAAGTGCCTGACAAGCGGACAACAGATTCTCGAACAGGATGCCAAGTACAGTGAGCCCCACGCAGGCATTCAGAGCTCTCCTAGACGCTGAGAGAACGGCACACATGCAATGAAAACCGTAGTAATTTCTGCGACTTCAAAGTCTACTTCGCGTGGGGCTCCTCCACGGAGACAGGCTGAGCCGTTGCGTGCGCAGAGGCACTGGAGAAGCTGGCCAGAGCAAGGCCGTTGCTCCGCTTTGCTGTGCCTAAGCCAAGGGAGGACTACAGGCTGTCTCCGTCTCCCGTCTCTCCATTCAGCGCTCCAGCAAACAGCACCTTGGACACCTGAGTCCTAGAGGGCGGGGCTCTCTGAACTGAAGAGGAGCTGAGACTGGACAAGCCAGAACAGGAACCTAGGGCTCAACTCAACAGGCAACGGCGGCCACCGGCTGGTTTGGAGAAGGAAGTGAGTGTGAAACTGCGCTGGGAGAAACCCGGAAGCAGAGCGAGGTCGGGCGCAGTCTGCTCTCCCAGGGATTCCTTCAGCAGGTGCGCCCAGCGTTTGCTGCACCAGAGGCGGGGTCACAGCAAGGAGCCCCGCCCTCGAGCTGCCCACAGGACCCCAGACGGGCCCAGGAGACACTGGGGCTGAGATTCCAACACCTGGCCCTTCAAAATGGTCGTGAGGAGAGACACAGAGGAACTCAGCTAGGGTCTGGCAGTCAGAGCAGAGAGATTGTAACAACTCCAGGAACTGAACTCCTACAGCAACCTCTCCCCCTCCCCCATTCCCTGTAACAAGTGCAAGGCCATGTGCCAACGGCCCTCCCCTCTGAGAGCCATGTATTGGCCTCACTCTGCCCCACGTGTGCAGAAGCTCGCTCCCCAGAGATGAGGGGCACCAGGGCACCCCAGGTTCCAGGGGGAGCCCTGTCCTCGCAGCCGCTCCAGCAGCCTCCCGAGCAACATGCCCTCTTCCTTGTGTTCTAGGACAGAAAGCTCTAGAAGGACTCTGCTTCCCAATCCAGCCCTCTCCCCGTCTTGAACCCTCTTACTCTCCTTTGTACTGTGCACATCCAAACCCAGAACACCCCCGTCTTCCAATCTCTGGGTTCGGTATTGTTTTCATTTTAGTTCCACTCAAATCTAGAGAATTTTGTTAAGTATTTCTAAAAGAAATCATTTTGCTTGTGCCTTTCGCACAGCCCTCAGCATGCACTTGCTTGAACGGTGTCTCTCACTATGAAACAAGCAGCCCCTAGGATGTGGGTCTGCCCGGGAGCACCCGGCAGCCTCCCAGGGGCTCGCCCAGTGGAGCAGCCCCTAGGATGTGGGTCTGCCCGGGAGCACCCGGCAGCCTCCCAGGGGCTCGCCCAGTGGAGTAGCCATGGTAACAAAAGCCAGCAGTGCCTGCTCCTAGCTTTTGCTTTATATCCTTGTTTGTGTTCGACATTGACATTCAGCCATTGAGTTCTCCTGTCACTCATCCTGTGCTATAGATACGGAACCAGTGGTCCAGAGACATCACATTACTTGTGTAGCTACACGACTAGACAATGTCACAGTGCAAATGACCAGATTTCAGTGTGAGTTTTCCATGTCCCTGAGGCCCCCAGCTTCCCATCACGCAGAGTTTCACTGGATTTTTCCGTCAGAATCCGCTGTGAAGTTGTCCACCTGCATTCAGCGGTGCGGGGCCTGTGACACGCAGCCCCGCATCTCGGTGGCTCCATCCAGCCCCTATCAACTGGTGCGTCCTCTCTCGTGTTCCACTGCCTCTTAGGTTGGCTGGGCACTGTCTTCATCGGTCTCCACTGCCAGGCGGAACACCAGAGCCTGGGTGACGCATCCTGAAAGGGGTTTGCTTAGTTCTGGAGCCCGATGGCCCAAGCCTGGGTGGTCCCATTTGTGAGGGTCTCCTGGCAGATGGGGCTGTGAGATCATGGCCAAGAGGGCGAGGCAGGAAGCCCAAGAGCAGCTCAGGCGCTGGCTCCATCTCTCACCACCACTCCCTTTCTCAGCACAGCTCACTGACTCCGGGACAGCAGTGTCAGCGCCTTCCACAGGCAGCGACCCAGCGACAGCGTCACTTCCCGGGTCCCCCTCTGGGAACCAAGCTTCCAGCACACGACCCCTGGGGCACCCACTCAGATCGCACGCTGCCTGATTTCAGATTGGGCAGACAAGACCAAGGCTGAGAGTGGAGGGCGACAGTGAGATACCTCCGGCAACATCGCGGGAGGCGGCCCCGGGTTCCTGCGGCCAGATGGGAGCAGGCGCTGGGAAGTCACATGTGCCTGTCTCTCGAGTACACCCCGCCTTACAGCTCATCACAACCCAGTGGGTGCACTGTGCCTGTGTGATGAAGGGTCATGTGATTACCCTGAGATTATATGAGAGAACTTTGAAAAGTTAGTAGGGGCCGGCGCTGTGGCATATCGGGTAAAGCTGCCCCCTGCAGTGCCAGCATCCCATATGGGCACCAGTTTCAGTCCCAGCTGCTCCACTTCTTATCCAGCTCTCTGCTGTGGCCTAGGGAAAGCAGTAGAAGAGACCCAAGTCCTTGGGCTCCTGCATCCGTGTGGGAGACCCGGAAGAAGCTCCTGGCTCCTGGCTTCAGGTTGGCACAGCTTCGGCCGTTGGGGCTATCTGGGGAGTGAACCAGCAGATGAGGACCTCTCTCTCGCTCTCTCTCTCTCTCTCTCTCTGCCTCTCCTTCTCTCTCTGTGTAACTCTGGCTTTCAAATAAATAAATGTTTTAAAAAATAAATAAAGTTAATGTAAAATGGAATACAAAGATAAGTTTATTGTAGTACAGAATCGTTAAAAATAAAGTTCACAGTTACATATGTTATGAAAAAAAAACTATGAATTTCAAATTTTACCTCCAAATAAGCTTAACTGCTAGTCTTATTTTTCCACAACTTTTGGATTTGCCCTGCAATGGTATTGATGAGGTCGGCACAGAGACCAACCTCCGAGGGGCTGTGTGGACAGAGCTACCCCCCAAGATCTCAGGTTCAGGCGTCCTCAGCCTCACACCAGGGGTGTGGGCGCCCACTGGGCAATGAAAACCTTGTGTCTGCACTGAGCTCCATGTAGGCCAGGGAGGGAGAGCCCTCCAGCAGCCGCCCGCAAGGTGCCCAGAGCGTGATGACATCTTTCACTCCGAGGCACCTGCTTCAAATGGCACTGATATTGGGGGCACTGCGGGACCGGGGGGCAGGGCCGTGGGGCACTGAGGGACCAGGGAGCACCCTGGTGCACCCTGACTTCCCAGCGCCCCCGCTGGTTGCTGCCCCATGACTGCTCTCGTGGCCGCCTGTGAGTGAGTGAAGAAACGCCCAGAGGACCCCAGCGATGAGGGCGGAGCAGCACCTGCTCCGTCTCTGCCCCCCACCCTTCCAGGAAGACTGGACCGGCCCTGGCTTTGCCCTGAGGTTCAACCCCTGGGGTGAGCTCCGCCCAGGCCCCCCGCGTGGCCCTGAGTCCTCCTCCCTGGAATGAGCTGTGTCTGTCCCTCCGTCCCTCGTGTCTGTCACCACGGGAGCCCAGTGGCCGCCAGCACTTGGCAGTTGGATGAGAAGCTGCGGCCCTCAGTGGCTCAGGCAGACTCGGGCTGGGAGCGAGAACCTGTCGGGACCTCCGGAGCGGCTTCAGCACCTGATTCACAGTCCACGTTGAAACTCCTTCATTTAAATACAATTAAATGTTCAGGGATTCGCCTCCAACTGGTAAATGATTAATAAAGTTCCCTTTGGGGGTGGTTTGGGGGCTCCTCTAAAACGTGTTATTTCCAAAGACAAGGGTGGGCGGGGCAAGCACAGATGCCTCCCAGCTCCCAACGGCCAATCCCCGGCCTCCTCCTGCCCCCGGGTCCCAAGGGGCTCCAGCAAAGGAGGGGGCCGACCCCTGGGAACCAGCCCAGGGAGGGACGAGCCGGAGGCCCTTTGGGTCAGGCCGTCCAAGGCAGCAGAGCCCTGGGCCCCGCAGGCCAGCAAGGGTGAGGCTCGCCAGCCGCGGGAGCCCCGCGGGGCCCATGGCTCCTGCCTGCATGCTGCCGCTCTGAGACCTGCTTTGCCACTTGAACACTGGCTTGGTCATTCTGAGCGATGAATAATCCTTGAGCAAGGAGTGGTAGCCGTTACCAGCGGCAACAGTGATTCGATCCTTAGAACAATCGAGTAGATCTTGGACTGGGGCCCTCCTTAACCCATTTCACAGATGAGAGTCAGGAGCTGTCGGGGCAGGGTCCACACGGAGCCACACGAGTCAGTGCTGCTCCGGTCTCAGCGTCTGGGCAGAGAGGGACACAGGCACACCGGGGCTGGCTGAGGCCCAGTGCGGCCTTGCTCCTCTGCAGTCGTCAGTGCTGCACACACAAGCTCTCTTCGCTCACTGGGATGTACGTGTAAAGGAAGGGGCATGGCCTCACCCAGAAATTGATGATTTTTCACATGCTCAAGAGCAAGGCTCAGATTCTGCCTGTGACACCAAGAGGATGAACGTGGGCACGTCGTCTCGCCTGTGCAAGCCTCAGTTCTCCCATCTGTGAAATGGGCTAGCACGCAGAACTCACTCCAGGCCTGCATAAGCTACTCCCCCCACAGCTTAAATGCTTACAGCCCTCAGTCATACACTGTAGGGACAAACTGAAAGCCATTCGACTTTCCACATAAAACAGAGGGGTCCTTCACTGTGTGGGTAGCAAAGGCATTTTGAAATCTGCACACCCACATGAGTCTTTCAAACCCCATTGCTATGCCGACGTCCCTTTGCCTCTGCGATCCCATAACCTTAATCACAAATGAGGGAACGTCCTTGGGAGACGTGACGATCCCCCCTTGGAGACGTGACGATCCCCCCTTGGAGACGTGA
>CM027392.1:58832137-58848493 GCA_015711505.1 Sylvilagus bachmani | reverse complement strand
TGATTTGAGGAAAGTCCTAAATCTGCCAAGCAAAGTAATTCTCTAAGTATCACAGAAAATATAATGAAACCAATAACAAAGCAAACTACAGGACAGAACAACGTGGGACAAAGACACCTTTAAACCTGAAACCTGAGTGAACGAATAAATCAAACTTCACCCCTGTTCCTGCAAGTCATGGAAAAATAACTGCGAAGGAAAACCTGGACACGAACACCTGACGAGGGGTATTATGTGGACAGTGACGTTCAAGACGCTTCCTTTCCAATTCACAAAGAATAGACGATTCCCATTCTAAAACACAGAAGACAATTTTTTAAAAATGGAACGCCCTCTATTCTCTTACAAATTCAACAAACTGGCACTAAATCTAGCGAAATTCAAATAGCACACTGTCTTTAAAAGAATGTGCAAGCATTCCGTCCATAATTTGAACAGATTTTTGTATCATGCTAAAATAATGACATATCATGGCCACAGTATAATAACTCAAGAATGACTAGTGCATAGGCATATCAGGTTCCTAAAAGAAACCCTTCTTCGGAGTAATGATTTAAATCTCAAGTTAAAGTGCTACGATTTTAACAATTTTGATAAAATCACAGTTGGATTATTCTGGAACTTGCCAAGGTGTTTCCAGCCATCTGGAAGAAGGGATGGGAAGTGAGCTTTGCTCATATTGAGAGGTTCAGACAGGCACAGAACCCCATCGTCCCATACTAAAACAGAGCACAGCAGAAACAATTTTTTTAAATAAGAGCAAAGAAGTAAACGACAAAGAATGATTAAATCACCTAAATCATTTATTTGAACTGAAAATTTACACAGTGAGATTAAGCCCAGTACACATTGACAGTTTCATTTGTCATTTGGGTATCAAAATGTAGATCCATTTTTTAAAGTATAGCACCAAAAAAATCCGTGTGTATGAATCCAAAATTGCGAGAAACTTAAACATGAGCTTTGGCGCTACTAGACGGTTAGATCACTGTGTCGTGGAGAACGAGGAAGCAGCGCACTTCCCTCGTGCCTGCCGTTACGCCCAGGACACCCGTGGGTCAAAGAGTAAGGGGCGCTTCCTGCTGTGTGGGTGGGTGGGATGCACCAAGGGCTCACCGTGCGATGGCGCCACCACGGGGCTCGGCCTCTCTAAAAACAACTGTGTGACACCAATCATTCCCCCTTTGGCAGAGTTTTCACCAGAGCTCCACAGTGAGCTAGCATCAGGGCTTGCAGCAGCGTTTCATCATGCATGAGGAGCTGGAAATTGAAACAGCCCCTGCCACGGGATCAATCTTCCCTCTGTATTCTGTTTCCCTCAACTCAAAAATCAATGATGGGGCTGGCGCTGTGGCGTAGCAGGTAAAGCCGCCGCCTGCAGTGCTGGCATCCCATATGGGCACCCGTTCAAGTCCCAGCTGCTCTGCTTCCAATCCATCTCTCTGCCATGGCCTGGGAAGGCAGTGGAGGATGACCCAAGTCCTTGGGCCCCTGCACCCATGTGGGAGACCCGGAGGAAGCTCCTGGTTCCTGGCTTCAGGTTGGCGCAGTTCCTGCTGTTGCGGCCAACTGGGGAGTGAACCAGTGAATGGAAGACCTCTCTCTCTCTCTCTCTCTCTCTCTCTCTGCCTCTCCTCTTTCTGTGTGACTCTGCCTTTCAAGTAAACAAATAAATCTTTAACAAAAAATCCACAGGCCCTCTCACTGGCTGACACCACGCAGACCACCTCATCAGGGCCAAGCTTGCTTCTCCCTTCCTAGAGTGACCTCAGGCTCCAGTCCAGTGATGTTCAAAAGAAATAAAGTGTGGGTTACACATGTTTTCAAGTTTTCTGACAGAGGGGTGTATAAAACAAGTGAAAAAATTAATAATATTTGAATTTAAGGCAATGTAAGCAATCTTCATAAGTGCATGGGAAACATATAACAAAAATTATACAGGAATTTCAAAATTTCTGAACCACCATGAACTTATTTTTTAAAGATTATTTATTTATGTGAAAGGCAGAGTGACAGAGAGAGAGGGAAAGGCAGAGAGAGATCTCCCAGCCACTGGTTCACTCCCCAGATGGCCACAAGGCCAAGGCTGAGCCAGGGGCCTGGGACAGCAACTGGGCCCCTCTCACGGCTGAGGGGGACTGAAGTGGTTGGGCCGTCCTTCACTGCCTTCCCAGGTGAGTACAGGAAGCGGGATTGGAGGCGGAGCAGCCGGGACTAGGACTAGCACTCTGAAAAGGGATGCACCTATCGGAACTGGTGGCTTAACTCGCTACTCCACAACACTGGAGCCAAAATAAGCTTATCTTTTAATTCAGATTTTTCATAACATTTTGAAATCCTTTTGTGTATCCAAAGTATTAGTGCTTCGACATTTAATCCATCTGAAAGTCATCACATGCGTTTCACTTTCCGTGCTCTCTCTGATACCCAGTGCACAATCACAGTACTGCACATTTCCATCCAGACCAGCCACATTCTTCACACTCGGGAGCCACATGTGGATCGTGGCTGCCGTGCCGGGCAGGCAGCTGCAGGAGAGTCCTTCTCCCCTCGCACCTTCGCTTGTTGTCTCCCCAGCGTCCGGCGTCCACCGTGTGTGGTCCTCCGGGTGGCGCAGTCACCACCATCCTGGAAAGTTCATTTGCAAAGGTTTGCTCTGCGTGGTGATCCCTGCCGCCCTGAGACCCACACCCTGCAGAGTCAGCCCGTGTTGCTGTTTATCTTTTCCCACACACAGTCAGTCCAGGGAGCCGTGGTGGCCGTGGCCTCCCCTGCAAGGCACTGCCTGCTCGGCACTGCCAGTCCCAGCCCGGCAGCCAGCACCCCATGCCGCGTCCACACCTGCTCCTTCCATTCCGAGGCAGAGACTGCACTCACACCCCATCGCCTCCCCGCACACCCCTCTTGTACGGCACACACGGTTTACGTTTGTAATCAGTCTTTCTTGGGAGAATATGTAGACAGGCTGACATCTGACACGGGGCTGCAAGGCCAGGTTTCAACGTTGAGTGGAAGATGCGGGCGTGGATTATACCGTGAAGGACTGCGTTTTGCTGCTCTCGGGGGCAGGGAAATGCCAGGCTGGCAAAGATAAATTCTGAGCAAAATGAAACTCGCCAGGCTCAGAGACTGAGCAGACGCCTGACGGCAGATCTCCACCGTGAAGAGGAGAGATAACGCGTCCAGGAAGAAAATTCACCCTATCTACGAAATGGCTTGCTCGGAGCTCTCATTTTTCCAGGTGAGTAATGGAAGCAGAAACCAGCAGTGTGCTCCTTAAGCACACGGGGCCGGGGGCACTGAGTCCGCCTGAGAGAGCCGTTAAAATTGACACACAGTCGGCGAGGAATCAGGAAAGTGCCATTTTAGTGCAGGTGGAACTTAGGACCCAGCAGCCACATAGGCGTCGGCAGGAAGGGCTGACTAGAGAGGTCAAGGCTCAGGAGCCAGCAGGTGGAGGAGCCTGCTGGGGAGGCACCACCTGGCGCTGGGGGGCAGGGGAGGAGAGCTTGGCAGAGTCTCCCACAAGGTGCAAGGAGGGGCTGGGTTGGCTTCCCAGGGCCAGTATCTGTCTATGGCAGGCCAGCACCCTCCCACCCCGCCCCAGGGCTATACGGCTGGGGTGGGTCCCGACATCAATGGCATGGGGTGGAGGTTTCTTTGGTTCTTGTGAACTGGTTGAGAGCCGGCACTGCCCCATTTTCTTGGCCAGATTATCCATTTAAGCATTGCATATCCTTAGACAATGGCCAAGTCAACAGAACAGGCTCCAAGATGATGCTGAGGCGTAGGAAGAGGAGAACAACCAGATTACGAGATGGAGAAATAACTCGCAGTCAGTGGGCCTGCAGGGGCCCTGGTGTGAAGCCAGTCACTGTGATGCACATGCCGTACACGCTCCGGTTTCATCCCAGCACGGTGGGGCTGCAGCTGCAGCTGGTGGCTCAGGGGGCTGTAGTTACAAAGCTGTGGGTTTTCCAGACACGAGGAGTCAACCAACCAAGCATAAAGCTGTGGACGGACAGGCCCGTGCTGCTTCCGGGTGGGGCACAGGCTGAGAAATGTGTGGTGAGCCACGCCATCATCACGTGAATTCACACGAGCATCGATGGCGTCCCAGGTGCGTGCTGTTGTGTGTGTCACCTGTGTGTGTGAGTAGCAGCAGGGCAGGTGTATTTCACCAGCACCCGAACACGCGGGAGCCACGCACTGCACCGCCGCACTTCGAGGCCATGGTGTCTCTAGGAACAGCGCTGTTCAGTGCCTTCATAATCTTATGGGGCCGCGATTACATATTCAATCCACTGTTGCCTATGAACGACTGTAGCTGCAGATAAAAATGATGAAAATATAAATAAATAAAAGGCATCCTTTGAACACAATTTTATCTTGGCAAGACCAGCTAGCTCCTCACTGCCTTTTCCTCCTGCTGGCAGCAAAATTCCACTTGGATCGCCAGGTTTGATGTCAAAACCAAGACATAGAAAACCTAGATTACAAAATACTCAGAACGCGATGCTGGATCTGGATGTGATCTGGCAGGCTGTCCACATGGCTACACGGAGAGGAATGTTGTATACTGGTGTGGTTAGGGTTTCTCTCTAACACATCAGACAGCCACACACAGAGATGACCTTGTCCAGTACGCTGGATCCACATATGTCTCTCTCTGACTTGTGATAGCTCATATAAAGTTACAAATCAAATGTAATGCATACGAGTGAAACTGACATCTTGAGATCTGATCGTTGTTTATGGTCCCTGTCTAGATTCCTATGGACCAGGGGTCTTTCTACTTACTAATTACTGAATTTTTTACTTGGTGGAGGGTTAAGTCTGTGATGGTAAAGCGAACTGAAAGCATGTTACCACAAAAATTAAAAGAAAAAAAAAAGGAAAGAGGAAGGGAGGGAGGGAGGGAGGTATCATGAGCTTCAAATTGTACTCATAAAATACATGAAGTCTGTTTTCTTTATATAGAAACAATTCAAGGAAATATATACTTTAATGTACACTTAGCACTTATAAACACTTATGACACATAAAAACCTTAAATTTATGCATAAATCTAAGTACAAAATTCAAAGATGTAGAATTTATGGAAGAAAACCTAACAAACTTCACGACATGAGATTGGGCAAAGTATGATTATATATAAGACACCAAAAGTACAATCCCAAGAAGAACACTGATAGTCTGGATTTCACCCCATGTTAAACTTGGGTTCTGCCCGTAGGTCAAGGTTTCCAAATCACATATTCGAAAATACACATATTGTAAAGACATGAAGGACCTTCAAAAGCAACAGAAAGAAAATAAACAATTTAAAAACTGGCAAAATCCTTTAGCAAATACTTCCCCCAAAAACGTAGCCGGAACAGATATGCACCTGTGCAGACACTCACTGCCAGCAGCCATTAGAAAAACGGCAACTAAGGTAATGCGGAGACAGCACCATGGTCACTAAACCGACTCAGATAAGCACTGTCCGCAGTGCAATGCGGGAGGACGAAGACGGCATCGCCATGGCAGAACCGACAGAGCCATTAAGCAAAGCTTGACAAACACCCAGCCTCACTCTCCAGGATTTTATCCTGAGAAACGCAAGTTTGTGTTCACAAAAATGTTGTACACAGATATTTATAATAACTTCATTTGTGAAAGCTATACTCAGAACCACCCACATGTATTTCACAAGTGAATGGATTGAAAAAAAATGGGAGAGGCCAGCATCCCATATGGATGCCGGTTCATGTCCCAGCTGCTCCTCCTCTGATCCAGCTCCCTGCTTATGGCCTAGGACAGCAGCTGGAGATGGCCCAAGTGCTTGGGCCCCTGCACCCACATGGGAGACCCAGATGAAGCTCCTGACTCCTGGCTTAAGCCTGGCCCAGGCCCAGCCAATGTGGCCATCTGGGGAGTGAACCAGCTGATGGAAGACTCTCTCTCTCTCTCTCTCTCTCTCTCTCTCTCTTTGTAACTCTTTCAAATAAAATAAATACTTTTTAAAATCCTTGGAGATATAGACACATACAACAGAACTGTCATCATCCGTAAAACTGACCCCGACTACGGAGAATACTAAAAACTTGCACAGATCTCAAAGGCATGTGTTGAACGAAAGAAGCCTGCACCCGCTGCGTTGTCTGATCCCATGCACTGGAGATCCTGGAAATGGCAAAGCTGCAGGGACACAGAACAGAACAGTGGCTGCGAGGTGTCGGGAGCAGAGAGAGATGATCGCAAAACTCCTTAAGGAATGTGGCGCAAGGGGACTGTTCTCTGTTGTGCGGTTCCGGCGCCACTCCACACATTCCACACATCCATCCATATGTGAAAACGCACAGAGCTGCACGCCGAAACAGGACGCCAATGCCACGGGCCGCAAATGTTATACAAATCCCTGTCACTCACCCTCTGACACGCATGTGTCTCACTCGGGGGAATGGGATAGGAGCCGCTCGCCTCACTCATGCAGCAGAACAATATCAGCGAGGGACAGGGAGGCCGACCAGTTAAGGTTCTGCCATAAGATTATGATGCAAAGTCAGAAACAACGCAGCCATGGAGCTGCATTGCTGTTCCTCTGAGGAGAACTGCAGCAGAGAGGATTTTCTTTTTAAGATTTATTTATTTATTTGAAAGTCAGAGTTACACAGAGAGAGAGGCAGAGAGAAAGAGAGAGAGGTCTTCCATCCGATGGTTCACTCCCCAGTTGGCCGCAACAGCCGGAGCTGTGCCAACCTGAAGCCAGGAGCCAGGAGCCTTTTCTGGGTCTCCATGTGGGTGCAGGGGCTCTGGACGTGGGCCATCCTCCACTGCTTTCCCAGGCCACAGCAGAGAGCTGGATAGGAAGTGGAGCAGCCGGGTCTCGAACTGGCGCCCTTATTGGGTGCTGGCGCTTCGGGCCAGGGCGCTAACCCACTGTGCCACCACACCGGCCCCTTCAACAGAGAGGGTTTTAAAAGCAATGCAGAGAGAAAGCGTGTTCTAAACCCAGCACTGCACGCCAAGAATGTGGGGCTGTGTAGATCCACCCCAGCGAAGACTGCATCGGGAACAGTGGCTGCTCTGGAATCCCCCGATGAGGGAGCTGAACACAACACACAGGCACTCGCTAAGTCACATGTGCTTTCTGATAAAGCCAAATAAACTTATTTCATCCAAAGAGGGATGAAAAAAATGAACCTACGATGCAACTTTTGGGGGTCAGTGTTGGCACAACCTTTGTCATCGCACAACACTGCCTGCAGTGGCTCCGTGTTGGAGAGGAAGTGCCAGGAGCTCCCACTCGCTGCTTTCCGCCATCTTAGCCCTCATTCCACGGCTGAGGGGGCCGGTGCGCAGGTTTGAAAAGACAGCAGCCTCCCGTGGGCCCACAACCACGCCTCTGTTTTGGAGATTCGTAATTGATTCGATTTCTTTAACAAATACAGGCCACTTCAGATTTTCTACTTCTCCATGTCTAAGGTTTTGATTTTTTAAGATTTATATTATTTGTTTGAAAGACAAAGTTATAGAGAGAGAGGGACAGGGGTCTTCCATCTGCTGGTTCACTCACCAAATGGCCACAATGACCGGAGCTCAGCCAACCCGAAACCAGGATCCAGGAGCTTCTTCTGAGTGTCCCACATAGCTGGCAGAGGCCCAAGCACTTGGGTCATCCTCCACTGCTTTTCCAGGCACACTTGCAGGGAGCTGGATCTGAAGTGGAGCAGCTGGGACTCCAAACGCAGGCGCTGGCTTAACCCAGTTTGCCACATGCCGGCCATGTCTGAATTTTGTCTTTTGTGTATTTCAAATAATTGATTCATGTAATCTAAATTATCAAGCTTACAGCCACAGATTTTTCCATAAGAGTTCTTTTATATTCTCTTAATATCCATAAAATCAGTAGTGATTGCCCTACACATTTCTGATGTTAGTAATTTGGATGTCCTTTCTTTTTTCTTATTTAAACTGGATGGAAATCTGTCAATTTTAGTGATTACCCTGAAGAACAGGTTTTCATCTTCATTGACTTTCTCCATTGATTTCCTGTTTCTAAGCTCAACGATTTTGCTTCTAAACTTTATTATGTCTTTGTTTCTGCTTAGCTTGAATTTAATTGCTCGTCTCTGTCTAGTTCCTGCGGTGGAAGCTTCGATTGTTGATTTTAGTTCTTTCTTCCCATCAGATGCACGGAACGCCGTAAACCTCCTGCAAAGCGCTGCTTTCCTTGCATCCCTCAAACTGTGGTAAGTTTCACTTGGTTTAAAACATTTAAAGGTTTAAAAATTTCACTTGTGGTTTCTTTCTAATCCATACATTACTTAGAAATTCTGTTCTTTAATCGCCATGTATCTTTCTGTTCTTGATTTCTACTTAATTACGCAGTGGTCTAAGAGCCGGCCTTGTATGGCTTCTGTTCTTTACTTTGCTAAGGGGTATTTTTGGCCCCAGGGCTATTCAATCTGGTGACTGTTCCACGTGAGCTGAGAAGGATGTGCCTCCCGCTAGCAGATTCTGTAGATATTAGTGAAATCCAAAAGACAGTGGATGGCATTGTTCAGTTCCACTACAGAATTACTCTGCCAGGCTGTTACAACAGAATACCCTGGAGGCTCCCACTGAAACAGCAGACTCAACCCCTGTAGTTCTACCAGTTTTTCCATCCTGTCTTTTGACTCTCTGCTTTCAGGTGTAGACATATAAAGCTTTTTTTTTTAATAGAAGGATTTATCTATTAATTTGAAAGTCATGATTACAGAGAGAGAGGGAGAGAGAGAGAGAATCTTCCAACCCTTGGCTTACTCCCTAAGTGGCCACAACAGTCAAGGCTGGGCCAGGATCAAGCCAGGAGCTTCATCCAGGTCTCCCACACGAGTGGCAGGGGCCCAAACCCCAAACACTTGGGCCATCTTCTACTACTTCTCCCAGGTCATCAGCAGAGAGCTAGATCAGAAGTGGAGCAGCTGGGACACGAGCTGGGACATGAACCAGCACCCACATGGGATGCTGGCATCGCAGGCGACAGCTTTACCCAGTCTGCCCCAGTGCCAGCCCCTGCGTAATGGTTTCTTATGCATACACATCAAGGATTCTTTCATCTTCTTCCAGAATTAACTCCATGATCATTATGCTCTGCCCTTCTTCATCCTTGCTCTGAAGACTACTGCATATGAAATTAACATAGCTGTTCCTAATGGGCTTTTATTACTATTGCAATCCATCTCTCTCCTACCTTCATTTTTGATCTATCTGTGTCTGTATTTAATATGGGCTATTCATTAGCAATACATAATTGGGGCACGATTTTCCTTTTAATCCATTTTAACATTCTCTACCTTAATTGGTGTATTTAGACCATTGCATTTAAAGTAATCATTGATAGAGCTGGATTGTGAGCCACCATATTTTCTATTGTTTACTGTTTTCTGCTCACTTTTTCGATTCCACTGTTTCATCTTCTCTAGTTTTAATTCCATTTTCTGACTACTTTTTTCCTGTCATAGGATATAAATTACACTTTTTGCTTTACTTTTTTTTAAAAAAGATTTATTTTATTTGAAAGACAGAGTTAGAGAGAGAGGAAGAGACAGAGAGAGAGAGGTCTTCCATCCACTGGTTCACTCCCCAGATGGCCGCAGGGCCGGAGCTGTGCTGATCTGAAGCCAGGAGCCAGGAGCTTCTTCTGGGTCTCCCACGTGGGTGCAGGAGCCCAGGGACTTGGCCATCTTCTACTGCTTTCCCAGGCCATAGCAGAGAGCTGGATCGAAAGTGGAGCAGCTGGGACTAGAACTGGCGCCCACAGGGATGCCGGCACTGCAGGCCAGGGCTTTACCCGCTGCGCCACAGCACCAGTCCCAAGCCTTACTTGTTTTGACGGCTGCTTTAGGGTTTGCTCTATGAATTTGCAAGTGCTGGAAGTGCTCTTTCAAGTAACACTGTGACGTCTCAGGTGGTTCAGGTGCCTGTAACAAGCATTTCCGATTCCCCACGCCTGTCCCTTACGTCATTACTGTCACTCATTTTGCTACCCCCAAGTTACGGGCATCGAAACATGCTGCTGCTGCTTGTTCTGAGGGGACTTCTGTCTGCTAGATGCACTAAGTGCAGGAAAGTAGTGCACGCCTCCCTTTCTAACACTCCCCGTATTCGAATGCGTTTCTGATTAGCATCACTCTTCCTTCAGAGAATTTCCTTAGCCCTTCCCGTCAGTCCAGGCCCACTGCCGACAAATTTCTTCAACTTTGTTTGCATCTCAGAAGGTCTTTCTTGCTCCTTCACTTTGAAAAAACGGTTTTGCTCGATGCAGAAAGCTGAGGAGGCGATTCTTTTATTCCAGCCCCTAAATTGTTCACTCCACGCACGGCATCTGAAGAAACACCAGACGTTCTTCTGGTTGCTCCTCTGTAGGTAGAATTCCTCTCCCTTCCCGATCTCTGAATCTCTGCAGCTTGAGGACGAGTGTCGAGCTGCCGCTCGCTTGGCTGGCTGGCTTTCTGGGGCTGTTAACTCTGCTGGGTACTCTACCTGGCGTTCTTGAGCTCCCCGTCGGCTTTCATGTCCAGTCTCGGCATAGAGGACGTCAGTGACAATTGCTCAGCCATGCGTGCTCCTGCCTGTCGCTCCTCCTTCCAGTCCCCGCCGGGCGGACACTGTGCCTTGGGCAGCTGCCCCGCAGTTCTTGGACAGCCGCTCCTTCTCTTCCACTCCTTCTTCTCCCAGCACCACAGCTCTGCAGCTTCATCGACATTTCTTCAGCTCACGGAGTCGCCTTGACTGCGTGGTCCACAGACGAGCTCACCACGAGTGCTCCGCACTGCTGCGTCGGCTTTCTTTCCTGACACGGCCGCCTCATTCTTCAAGTTCACAGCTCTGCTTACATCGCCTATCTGTTCTTCGTGCTGGAGGCCTTAGCTTGTTCATTACAATCGCTCCACTTTCCAACCTCATGATTCCAACATCTCTGCCGATGCTTACCTGATTCTTCAAACCACACTTAGTCTGTATTTTTGTTGCCGTTGTTTAAAATCTGGGCGTGATGTCCTGGGTAGAAGGAACTGAAGTCTGCCCTCCTTTCATGCCAGGCTTTGTTCTACTCGGTTTGCATGAGAGCGTGGTGACTGACAGCTGCAGGTCTCGGGGGAGTCCCTTCTGGGGTCCTTGTTCCTGACTTCCCTGTTGTGCTCTTGTGTCCAACACTTCTCCCACAGCCCCTGAGCTCTGGGCTCTTTCCTTTGCATTCCTTTGCGTTCATGCAGGAGACCTACGTGTGTGCTGGTGTGGTGCAGGGTGGTCGGGAAGCACCCGCCACTCCACGACCGAGCCCACAGCCCACGCTGTGACCTGCACAGCATGTCTCGCGACCGTGTTTGTTGCTCAGTTTCCTTCCTCGGCTGAGACAGGAAGGCTGGGGCATGTTGAGGTTGGACATTTCCCTCTCTCCTGTTGGTTAAACTCTGGAAAAACCCCACAAGGTTAAATGTGGTAAAATGGCTTCTGAGGGTCAGTCTTTCTTAAGGAGAATTTTCAGGGCAGACTTCAAAACAGCTTCTAGCTATGGAGAAGGTGGGGGGACTCTCCTCTGGTCTGCACAAGAGAATCTGGTGGGATTCCCAGAGGCGAGATCACTGACTGTGGTGTCCTCTGGAGACGGGCCCCTCCGGCTTTGACTTTGAACTTGTCTCACTGAGCCTCAAGCAGTTCTTTGCTCACAGGTCACATCTTCCTGCCCCGGTGTGTTCCTGTGCAGCTCCTGGTCTGTTGTCTCTGCAGACTGGAATTCCGTTTCCATTTATTTCAGTTTTGGGGCAAAACTCTGTCCTCTGCTCATTGATGAGTCTAAGGAGAGCTGTTGGTTTGCAGTGTTGCCTACGTGTTGAACGGACAGGAATGATGGTGTCTGAGTTGCTCACGTGTTGGACCAGTCATTAGAAGTCTTGGAAACTTGTTGTACAAGAATATGACACAATAATATGCAACAGCAGTAATGTTAGTAGTCATAAAACTCCATGATCCTGCTGTACCCATTACAATATAAACTCTTGGAATAGAATGGTAAGTCCAGAAGTAAAAACTCATAAAGCAGATGTAACAACATATAGCACATGTGACACCAAGAAATCATTATTTTCTGAGAAACCACCAGCTCATTTGGAGAAGACAGTTGACGAGAACGTTGGGCCTGCATCTCACACGCAGCTCGGGCTGGGTGAGTAGTGAGGCTTAAATCTGAAAGAGGTCACGAGCCAAGAGATGGAAACACAGAACAATGTCTGTGTGAGTTATGTGTAGAGATTTCTCCCTTAAGTCAAGTGAGGCACTAACAAAGTGTCAACAAAGTCATTACTGCATCAAATTTAAAATCTCTCTTCAAGGAGGTTAGACAAATGCAAGACATTTCTTTAGATTTCCTGTATTGTTCACGATTCCAGGAATCTCTCTTATGCTCTAAATAGTCGTCTGAAGAGATTCCTTAAAATGTAAACCAATCAGAACATAAACAACTAGTACTCAGCAGAGACAAGAAGTAGGTAAATGATAAAAATGAAAACCTTGGGGCTGGCGCTACGGCGCAGTAGGTTAATCCTCAGCCTGTGGTGCCAGCATCCCATATGGGCACCGGTTCTAGTCCCAGCTGCTCCTCTTCCAATCCAGCTCTCTGCTGTGGCCTGGAAAAGCAATAGAAGATGGCCCAAGTCCTTGGATCCCTGCACCCACGTAGGAGATCCAGAAAAAGCTCCTGGCTTCTGGCTTCAGATTGGCTCAGTTCTGGATGTTTCAGCCATCTAGAAAGTAAACCAGTGGATGGAAGACTCTCTCTCTCTCTCTCTCTCTCTCTCTCTGCCACTGCCTATATCTCTGTAACTCTGACTTTCAAATAAATAAATAATTTTTTAAAAAGACAGTCTGGAATAATACCTGCAGCACAATAACTTTTGCAAAATGCTCAAACATGGAAGAGTGACGAACGCACTGAATGAGTTTTGTGGGTCACGCGCTGTTCTGGACACTGCTGTCTATCAGTGGCTAGAAAGCACACCAGCCTGTCCCATCAGCACACGCGTTTCAGGGCGTGGAGGCTGACATGATGTCAAAGGCAACAGGACCTCAGGACGAGAACGCAGGAAGGGGTCGGGAAAGCAACGGAGAGGTAGAGGCAGCGGCCAGCAGATTGGAGGAGAGAGGTGGGTGGCCCTGCTCCCTGGGAGTGGGCACAGCGCGAGGAGCTGGCAATGACCTCAGCTGTGCGCCCTGACCTCATGAGGGGCCACGTCCAGAGCAGACGTCCCGGAGAAGAGAAGGCAGTGGAGCGTGCGCCGTGCCGCCGTCGGGGAGCTCGGCAGGCACAGCAGCCGAAGGCCAGGCGTCCTCTGGTGAGGATGCGGCGCGCAGAGCCAACAGCACTGCTGCAGAACACGGCGGGCAGGTGCAGGGCAGCCCCGGCCTGCACCAGGAGGTGGCCTCTGCAGCAAGGCCACTCTGAGCACAACTGGACGGCAGCCTCAGGGTGGGCACACGATGCGGCTGGGGGCAGCCTCGTCGCGTCCAGTCACGTGCCAGGACCGCGGCCTTGTGGGGAGGGTGTGAGGCCCCTGGCCACCCGCGACCTCGGCCACTTCCTTCCCCTACCAGCGCAGCGAGCCTCCGCCCTGGGAATAACCCAGAGAAACCCTCCTCCTGGAGAAAGAAGAGCGACCTCGGGCAGCAAGTCAGCCCAAGGTCCCAAAGGACGGCAGGGGCTGCAGATGGTGAGGCGGCCACAGCAGGCTTAAGGACAGATGGAAGTGTCCACGGGTGTCTCTGTGAGCCCGCATGGCGGGGCCGATGCAGACATGGGGACGTGCTGTCAGCTGGTGGAAAACCAGCATAGGCACTGCAAAGACTGGACAGGCGACTTCGCAACTCTGGGACGAGCAGCACCACTGAGAGCCGAGAGCGCTAGGCTGGGGTCCACTCACACGGACGCCTTTTCTTCCCGCCCCCCAAACCCTAATCAGATACGGTTCTGTCCTACACCGCCAAGCGCCTACAGCTGGGTGCACGCCCTCCATGCTAGGAATGCCCTCACTGAGCCTTTCAAGTTCTGCTGAACTTCCTTCCGCACAGTTTCATGATTTTAAGTCTTCTAGAAATGCAGTAAATCAAGGCATTTAAAAAATGCTCCCTGTGACAGAGGAGAGCTGGTGGGATCAGCTGGCACAGCTGTGAAAGCTGGAGGAGGCTCGGTGCTCTCTGTGGGGACATGGGGACTTCTATTTCTGCCATTCCAGTTTTTTATTTGTATTGCACTGTCTTTCAGACTGCATAGAAATACCCCTTGGGTTAGTCTGAATTGAAGTGGACATACTCAGAAACAAGATTTAGAAACAAACCTATAGCAGAATGAGGCTCCTTCAGAGGCGTCTTGCCATTCTAAATATTTTATTAGTGTGACGATAGCAGCTCAGCTGTGATTCTTGCAAAGTGCTTGTATTTTCCAAGGAACCATAACCTTTTCTTACTCATCCACTGTTCCCATAAAGAACACTATGGAATTGCAAATATGAAGTCCCATTTATTATTTTCATAAAATGCATTCCTGCACTTTATTTCCTTCTTTTGGAACACCAAATACTGAAGCGGAGTTACCGTAATCCATTCATGCAAGCTTCGTCTTTTGTCCATCTTCAGTGTTTCCTTTGAAAGGATCCTAACCATTATTATTAACTTTAATACCCAAAAAGTACACACCAGGCAGGTTTTATTTTTCTCCACTCTTTTTAAAAATTCTATTTATTTTCATCTTATTTGACATGGAGAGAGAGATGGAGACAGAGAGCCAGAGATCTTCCATCCACTGAGATCTTCCATCCACTGGTTACTCCACTCCAGGAGCCTGGAAATCTATCAAGATCTGCCCCGAGATGGCAGGGACCCACACACTTGAGCCCTCAGCGGCTGCCTCCCAGGGCGTCCCTGAGCAGGAAGCGGGGTCAGAAGTGGGACTGGGACTCAAACCCAGGCTCGCCAAAATGGGATGAAGACATCCCGTGGACGTGGCCCTGAACAGCCTCCCCACATGCCCACCTCCCCACCCCCCACTGCTCAACGTTCCAGTGGAAGCAAAGAGCCCGTCTGCCCGTGCCCCGCCCAGCCCTGGAGAGGCCAAGGCAACAGCTGCCTCCGGAGGCCCAATTTCATCCGCAGCTGTGAGCTGTGCAGCACTCTCACGCCCACAGCTTTGAAACAACCGGACTGCTGACGCCGCCGGAGGCCTTGAGAAGGGAGTCTGAGGAACGTGCAGAGCCTCAGGGAAGCACGCGCAGCCCTTACCAACACGCACAACAGTCAGCTGTGCCGGGCGGGCCGAGGGCAGGGATCCCTCTCAGCAGCGGGGAGGTGCTGGGGGGCCCCGCCCAGTCCCACCCTGCACTCCTGCTTCCCCGGGGAGCTGGATCGCGAGCTGCGCGCTGCACTCCGGTCCTGGCGCTCCGCAGGGGCTGCCTCTCCCCAGGAAGGAGGCTGCCGCGGCACAGGCAGCTGAGGGGAGACCTGTTCCTGGACGCCTTCTGCTGGTGTGCCAGCCTCGCCCTCGCCGCTTTGCTGAGATGCCCACAGGTTCCCGGCCACCCTCACCACTTTGCTGAGATGCCCACAGGTTCCCGGCCACCCTCACCACTTTGCTGAGATGCCCACAGGTTCCCGGCCACCCTCACCGACACCAGCCCCGTCTGCAGAGGGCCCCCGCTTCTTCACCCCCTATGAGCATCCCGGAGGGCTTCTGTGCCAAGTGAGGCAGTGGGCAGCTCCTCCACTCCAGGGCCTGCCAGACTCATGCCCACCGGCTTCTCATCCATCGCCCACTGCGGACCCCACACCTGCAGCCCCCCCCCCCCCAGCCCCTGCTCAGCCTCTCCACTGCCAGGTTCTGGCCTTGCAGGTTCTCAGAGCCTGCTAGCAATCGTATGCACAGACACGTAAGTGACGGCAGGGAGGTGGTCCACACAAGTTTGGTCATCTCGAAGCTCCACCTTTCGGGTGGCTGTGAGGTTACAACCCCTAAGCTGGGTCAGTTTCTCTGGAGGATGCCGTTAGAAATGACGTTCCCTGAGAAGCTAAACAAAACCCTACTGTCACTCCTGCCTGTCTCCCATGCATATGGGCTCTTTAACAATTTCACAGAAAATGTGCACGATGAAAACATACACAGAGATTTCAACATTTTTGCACCAATGTAAAATTAGCTTTTAATTCCATTTTCCCACTTACATTCTGAAGCATCCTTGTGCTAGAGTTCCCTGCTGTCTCTCATGTGCCTTGGTCACTGATCAGGTTGTCTCGCCCGTGGAAAGCCATGGATGACAGCCCCCCCACCTATCCCAAAGAATT
>CM027392.1:58816981-58832037 GCA_015711505.1 Sylvilagus bachmani | reverse complement strand
ACGTCATCCCCACGCGCACAGCCCCTACCCTACACGTCATCCCCACGCGCACAGCCCCTACCCTACACGTCATCCCTACGTGGACAGCCCTCCCCATGGCCTTCACCTCCAGCTGTTGAACAATCTCGTTTCATCCATCTCAGGTGCTTGGCCACAGGGATGGAAACACGTGTGGACACACATGACACAGGTACACACACGCGACAGTGACACACGTGACAGGGACGTGTACTCCCCGGGGCCATGGGGCAAGGGGCTTACGCTGAGGCGATCAGGTGGCCACTCGCGTGAGCCTCTGTCTCGGCCACCATCTGAGTCCAGCAGAGAAGCACGGAATCCCCTTCAGGAGGCTCAGAGAGAGAAGAGCCACGGCCGGCAGTGCCGCTCACCTACCGCCTTGGGAAGTGAGAGGCAGGCGCCCAGGACAGACGCCTGCTCGGCTGGAAACCATCCCGTAACAACGGCCCCTGCGGGAGGACCCCATCCGGCCTCAAGCCTCCACTCCCAGGCCTCCTCCGCCTCACCTGTGTGCAAGCTTCCAGGAGGCCGAGGCCTGGAGTGCCAGGCTGATCCACCCTGACGGCCGGGCCTCCTGCTCTGCAAACCTTGGCATCCTGCCCCCACCCCCACCCCCACCCCGAGGAAGGGGCTGCTGTGTCCATGGGAGACGTGCTCAGGTCAAAGCATGGAAACTTCACAGCGAACGCCTAGCTTCTCTTCCCAGCTGATGCCCTCAGAGGGGCTGCTTCCCAGTGCACACACACACAGAGCGCACAATGCATACATGCAGCATACAACATATGCACAAGTAATCCCAGACACATGCATGCAAAACATGCATGTGACACAGAGCAGCCGCCCCACCACACGCATGCAACACAGCACACGCAAGGCACCCAATGTACTGCACAGCACATACATGCCACATACCATGTGCATGTCACACACACACAATACACAGAGGCACACACCCCCCCAGAGAGTGTCTGAGCCAGGCTCCCATGCTATGCTGCTGGGAGCGTCTTCCTGCTGCTCCAGGCCCGACAGGACCCCACCTGCCACGCCCCAGGAGGCGGAGTCTAGACACCAGTGCCTGCCGAGCTGTAGACACTACCTGTCCTGGGAGCTGCACAGACCAGTGGAGCTGCATCCTGCAGTGCTGGGATGGACCCCGCCCTTCGTGATCCTCTGGGACTGGACCCTAGCCCAGCTGCCCCATTAGGCTCTCCTCCGAGTGGGATCCCACCCAACCTCCCAGCTCATGGTTGGAGTCCCGCCCTCCATATCCAGCCTTCTGCGGTGGGGATCGGGGTCTCCCGGGAGGCCTGCCCAGCTCCCAGCTGCTGGAACATATCAAACGGAAAAGTCTAGAAATCAACAGTTCTACATTTTCAGTAACCTATTACTGTATGCTGCTGTAATTGTTCTAGTCTATTCTTGGTTGTTGTTAACCTCTTTCTGTACTAATTTATAAGCTGAACCCTATCGTGGGCATGTGTAGATAACAAAAATCACTATGTACATAGATTCCCATACTAGCTGCAGTTTTGCCACCCACAAAGCATCCTGGGACATGTTCCCTGAGGATGGGGGTAGGGGGCTGAGGACCTGCGGCCGGGCTGCTCTGTGGGGGCCTCCTGGAGGCACAGAGGTGCAGCCAGGGGAGGCTCCTCCGTGGAAGTGGCAGTCCTGTGGGGAGGAGAGAGAAGTTGCATTCAAAGTATAAGCATGTAGGAAGGAGCGAGAATCCCCTCCATACCAGGAAATGCGCACATCTCAGCATGAAAATGGAAAATGCATGACTTCAAAATGTCGCCCTTGAAGGCAGACAAAGGAGCAGAGCTCCTAACACCCTGCTCCACATTCTCACCTGAGGGTCAGCGGGAAGACCAGGGCCCCTGGGGGACCACCCAATGACCTGCTGCAAGCCCATCAGCCAGCTTCCCACAGAGTGGCTCCAGCGCCTCCTCGGTGGTCCATCCAAGCTCTCCAAACTGAGAAGGGGACCCTGAAGAGGAGAGGCAGAAGAGCGTCCTGCACCTGCAGCCTCCTGCATCAGCGGGTTCCTCTGAGCTCTGCTTCCAGCTCACTGCACTGCTTCGGCTCTCGGCGGCCGTTGCGTGCAGGGACCGTGGAAACCCATCACTATGTGCAACCGCCAGCTCCCCCTGTGACGTGGGACCCTTCCTCCATGACTGCCTGACACTCGGCGAAGGCACAGCCACAGTGCAGACCCTGCAGGGGGAGCTCTGCGGGGGTCCAGTTCTCTAGGTCCCATCCGATGCACGGGCACATTCACCAGGGGCAGGCAGAGCCATGGGCATGAGGAGGGAGCAGGTGCGGGGGGCCCAGGGGCCTTTGACAACCAAAGGGCAGTAGAAATCACACACTTGAAGTTGCAGGCCAAGGTCCTTCGTTCAGCTCACACCTGCACAGGTCAAGTTTCTCTTCTTTAAACTCAGAGTTGATGAATTTGAGAAGTTTTTTAAAAGTTGAGTTTTACATTTTGACCCACGGCAGGCGCCTCTGGAGCAGTCATGATTTGGGATCGCCTGTTTTGTAGCGTTGACTCACGAGACCTTGTTTTTCTTGTTCTTTGTCCTGGAGGCGGTGGGAAGGCCGGCTGCTCTGTGCAGAGCTGAGCTCCTCAGCGGGTCGCCTGTGAGTCTGGCGAGCCGGTGTCAAGCCCTTGTTGCGTCAGTCAGATCTTCAGCCACTCGCTCACGTTGATTGGTCCAGACTGGCTCTTCCAGGTGAGAGGCGGCTTGAGGACACAGGGGGAATCAATGTCCTTCTTTGGCCAGGACTAAGGCCTCTCGCGGGCAGCCTTTCTGACCCTGGGCCGCCCTCTGCTGGCGGATCTCCTCCTGGCTGATGCCTGGGTCACACGGGCTTCCGGAATCACAGCTGATGCAAGAGCCTCCGCACAGTGAGCCTGGGGGAGGCGGGAGGGCTCGGGGACCTCAGCCGGCCCAGGGGGCTGGCAGCAGCTTCCTGCTGAGACGCTGAGCGGTGGAGGCCGGGCGGTATTCTCTGGAGCTGACTGGCTGTGCATCTTGCTTAATGCTCCAACTCCAGGCTCTTCATCCGTAAAAGAGGAATTGAGATTGCACCCCTCTCGCGGGGCTGTTCTGAGGAACAGCTGAACCGCAAAGCGCTGGGAACAGGAGCAGCACTTAGGGAGCCGCTCCTGAACCAGTGCTTCCTCCAATGGTCATCACCTTGCCCCCACCCCCACCCCAGCCTCCTCTGTCTACGCAGCGGAGCAGCTGTGCACTAAGGGGGTGTCTAAGGTGGGTATTAAGCCCTGAAGGCAACCCAAAGGAAACGACAGTGGTCCAGGATGAACAGGGAGACCTAGACATTAACTGGAGGCACAAGCACCCTTTAGGAAACATAGATTGATTTTACTCGCCAAAACCCTGGATGAGTGGGTGGGGTCTTTACTCGAAACCCCGTGCTGTCCTAGCTCAGGGCCTAACAGGTTCTCTCCCCTGGGTGGTCGACTGTTCAATCCTCCTCTGTCTCGGATTCATTACAAGCATTTAACAATACGTGAGAATGGGGGCAGGCGTGTAGCACAACTGGCTAAGCTGCTGCCTGGGACACCTGCGCCCCATAGATCAGAGTGCCTCGGACCCAGTCCCCCCTCCGCTTCTGACCCAGCGCACTGCCAAAGCTCACCCTGGCAGGCTGCAAGTGATGACTCAAGAGCTGGGTTCCTTCTATCACACGTGAGACCCGAGAGGTAGACTGAGTGCCTGGATATTGGCTGGGCGACCTGTCTGCTACAGGCATTTGGGAAGTGAACGAGCAGATGGAAGATCTCTCTCTCTCTCTCTCTCTCTCTCCCTCTCTCTCTCTCCCTCTCTGCTGCTCTTTCAAATAAATAAATAAACATTTAAAAGGGAGGAGGTATAAGGAAACTTCAAAAATAACCACAGTAAGTGGAAATTACTCTGACAATGTAAATACTATGGAAATAATTGTAAGAGACAAGATTTACATTTGCATTGTGAGCTTAGCTGCCTAGTTTTCCGTATTAACAGATAGAATATCCCCACACTGCTATTCCTCCCAGTAAGCAGATGAGTCCCTGGCCAAGGCCACACAGGCTGTCAGAGGTCCCCCAGCACCTCAGTGCAAATGGTCTCTCTCAGGGACCTGGACTCAGGCCCTGCACAGAACTGCACCGACTGATTGCTTGATGGACTGAAAACCATGTGCTGAGCTCCTCCTGTGCCAGGCGCCACCCCGGGCTCCAGGTCCTCGACGGAAACCCAAGCAGCAGAGTGGCTGCCCTGGGCACGCCCTTCTGAAGTGCAGGGGACAGGGGGTGGGAGGGTAAGAAGAAAAATAAGACAAAGTAAAGGTCATATTTCATTATCCATCCATGGATTCTACCAACCGCAGATGAAAAATATTCAGAAAATAATCGCTTCTGTCCTGAACACACCCAGGCTCTTGTTTGCTGTCACGACTCCGAGCCCACCAGTGTAAGCACTGTTTACAGAGTCCACACTGGACTGGGTTTTATAAGGAATCTAGAGATGGATTAAACCCTGCAAGAAGGTTTGCATGGATTCTACACAAACACCACATTACTCCATGCGAGAGACCTGACCGTCCACAGACTGTTATCCTCAGGGGTTCTGGAGCCGCAGCTCCTTGGAGGCCAGTGGGAGACTGCACGTGAAGCAAGCACTCACCTGAATAAGCACTCGCCCCCAGGAAGCCGTGGAGCGCCGAGCTCAGCACCCAGGGGTTTTCCAAAGACCCTGAGTCACTGAACAAACCGAGAGACCACTATTCACTTACAAAACGATCTCTTAGGTGGGGTTTCACATCCACACCGTTCCCAACACACACCAGCGCAACGGGCACTCAGGCCCCGACACGATTTCTACCCAGCCTTGTCTAGGAACTCTGAGAAAGCCATGTGGAATAGCGTTAGTGCCTCAAGCTTTTTTCCGATTTTCCATTGTGTACAGTTGTCAGGTGAAAGCAGCCCATAATTTATCAAAGCCCCAGGAAATGCTCCCAATAGAATTGATTTACTTTCTGACCAGGAAAGGTCAGTATCCTCGGATTCTAACAACACCTGAAAGCGTCCATCTGGTTGGACCCTAGAACAATCCGGGAGGAGCATTCTCGTCACCCACCTGACACCCGAGTTCCAACTGTGTACCTGTCCGACAAACGGAGAGCAGCTGACGAGGCTGCTCAGCAAACGAGACAAACAGAAAGCCACACGCGGAATCCTCATACAGAAACAGCAGAAAGTACACCCAAGATTGACATGTCAGAAACACCCAGCATGCTCCACTCTGCGGGGCCCACCCCTGCAGCACAGGCTGCACCCGACGTTGACCCCAGCGCTCGGAACGAGCAAGGCCCCAGCAGTCCCAGCCTGGACTTCAGGCTCTTCTGTGCACCCGTCTGGCAGGTTCGTGTGCAAACGGGGCTTCCTGGCTAGGACAGCACGGTGCATCCCCCAGGGAGAGCGAGGCCAGGGCATCACCACCCACCCCCATCGTGGCAGCTGGTGGAAGTGGGTTCCCACCGGGCTTGCGTGGGCTTCCGCAGCTGCTCGCTCTCCTACGTCAGTGTGTGTGCACCTGGGCAGGAAGGGGTGGAGGCGTCTCTGCCTTCAGGAGTCCAGTGTGATGCAGGGCACCAGCTCAGGACCAGAAAACAACGTTTCGAGTCCATGCTCGACTCCTTGCAAGCAGTGACCACGTCAGAGAGCCCCTCTGTGCCTCGGCTCCCCCGCCGAGACAAGGGAGAAGTTCAGAGCAGGAAGCTTCGCGAGTCAGGCGGGTTAAAGTCAATCGAATTACTCCCAACACATCAGGCATGCTAGATGAGAACCATCACAGTACTCAATCGACTGCGTGATCGGAGGCAGCAAAGGCCCTCGGTGGTGGATAAAGCGAGGTTGCCTCCCAGCTGACGGGGTCAGGGCCTTGCTGGAGGCACCGAGTGCCAGCTGTGAGCTTGGACCAGGTCTCGTCAGGTAGCCAAGGGCTAGAGGGCACGGGTCCCCCCTGCAGCCCGACTCATTCTGAGCATGTAGCTGGTTACAGCTGTGTTCAGACATCGCCATTGCAAGATTCCTGTTGGCATTCGGCAGAGGTGGACTAGGGCAGGGTGCTCCCCGCTCCCCTGAGAAAGCAAACAGCGGCACCAATGCCCTTCCGGCCGCATCTTCCACTCATCCGTCCCGTCAAGGCCATCCTGTCTGGGGCGGAGACACACAAGGGTATGGATGGATCCCTTGGAAAACTGCCTTCATGGTGTCCCACTGTGTGTTTTCCCACGAGTGAAGTGAGAGCCGAGTCCTTTCTCAATATCACCTCCCTTCTCCGTGACAATCAGCTCTTGGTAAAAACGGTTACAGGGAGATAATGAATGCAGCCTCTCACTGGGTCTTGTATCCTTGAGCATGTAAAAGCCGCCGGAAGTCTCTGAGCTATCATGAGATTCACATAAGAACCTCCCCACCCCTTCCACCCAAGACAGGGAGCTGCCGTGACAACCACCAGGCAGTGCTGGGGCGCCCTGCCTCCGGAGCTCGCCAGCCTCCCTGGGGTCGCGTGTTCTCCTGTCCAGATCTGTGATAAAGTGAGCGTCACAGCTGAGGCTTGGCTGGGAGACTGTGCATTTCAGAGAGCCCTCCACAGGAGACTCACACTCGGGCCCACGTGGGCCTGAAGTCACAGTGAGGCCAGGGCCAGGGTCCGGCTAAGCCACCCGTGGGCACAAGGTGCCGGCAGCTTAGGACCAGCAAGGCGGCATGGAATGATTTCACACAGCACAAACATTCCACTTTCTGGCAAGATTTCAAATAATGCTGATGGCATCGTATGACGATGACTGTCTCAATGAACTACGGTTGATTTCTCAAATGGCCGTGATCAGCCTGAACTACTCCCTTTACGTTCATCTACAGGGTCTTGCTCAAGACACGGATCTTATTAGTGATCTTGAAACATGAGTGTATACTGGAAAAGTGGCTTACCACTCACTGCTTCCCTCCAAATCAGCAAGTTTGAAAAGACGGAGTCAGTGGGCTGGGCGTCGTGCCTCTGTCCGTGGTCCTGCAGCCCGTATCAGAGCGTGGGCTACGGTCCTGGTTGCCCCACTTCCAATCCAGCTCTCTGCTGATGTGCCTGGGAAGGCAGCATAAGATGGCCAAAGGTACGTGGATCCTGCCACCCATGTAGGGGACCCGGATGGAGTTCTTGGTTCTGGGCTTTGGACTGGCCCAGCCCTGGCTGGTGGGACCTCCTGGGGAGTGAACCAGCCAATGGAAAGTCTCCATCTCCTTCTGTCTGTCCCTCTGTCCCTCTGCTTTACACATAAATTAGTAAGTAAATCTTACAGAGTCGGTGTAATTCAACTCCACTATCATCCAATATAAATTGACTTGTGTGTGTGTTTTTTTTATTTTGTGAATTCATGCATGCAAGGGATCTCGAAAAACTTCATGAAAAATACGCATTTGAAAAACCTATGTATGGATTGCAACTTTTTGCACCAAAATGTTTTAAAATCTATATAGAACTAAGGTTAGCCTCAAGTAACGTAAAGTAGAACTGAAATTCCTGGAATTCTGTGTAAAACGAAAGGTGCAGAGAGAGTGCACAGTGCCTGAGTATCCAGGGTCAGGAAACGCATGGTAGCAAATCTCTGGGTCTTCTTTTCCATTCGTTTATTCCAGACTTGGAGCTGAAGGAGTCAGAAACCAGAACTGCCGAAGAACAAGAGCAAAGACGGTGGAAATCTGCTCACAGGGACAGGCTAGGAGGACAGAGAGATAGAAAACTGTTGCATAAGAAACAGAATTCATGGAGAAAAGCTTTGGCCCCGCCCCCGAGAGGGTGAGATTTCCACCACCGGAAGGTTGGGGTGATTCGCCCCAACACCCATGCTAAGACAGAGCCCAGGAAGGCCAACCAGGGAGCCACTCCCCGGCAGGAACCCCCCAACACACCCTGACGGTGCCGGTGGAGACCACGTGGGATCCCCGATTCCCACGCCCATCCACGCTGGGGTTGTCAGAGGCAGTCCAGTGGACAGCTGGGACTTTCAGCGTCATCCAGCAGCAACAAGGGCACCCCAACAAGGCGTGTGACAAGACCACAGGGGGTCACAGGACCCGAGCAACAGTGAGAGGGTGCCCCCCACCAGGGTCGGCGAAGCTGAGTGGGGAACCTGGACCTCCAGGCACACGCAGAGGAATCGCAGCAGTGTCCCCTTCTCCCACGAGGCAAAGGAAAGCCTTCTACAACAGGTGGTCTCAAAAAGACCTGTCTCTTGACATAATTTGAAGGTGTTTTGACTCTGAAACCAAACCTCATTCAAAGCAGCAGAAGCTCTTCAATGAACGCAAAAAGAGAACCACTGCACACAGCACCGAGACCGCGGAGACTCCAGAGGTCCCAGACACAGGCTTCGCAGCAGCCATCATAAATATGCTTCCGCAAACAACTACACCCATCAGAGGCATCAGAAAGAAAAGCCTCAGCAAAGAATGACGTGTAAGTTTTCTAACTGAGGAGCATAATCATGACCTGTTCAGTGGACTGACTCGAGAGCAGGATGGAAGAGGCAGAGGGACAAACCACCGCACTGAACAAGAAAAGAGAAGCAGACAAACCCACGGCTGTACACAAACCCACAGCCGTACACAAACCCACGGATGTACACAAAAAACCCATGGCTGTACACAAACCCACGGCCATACATAAACCCACAGCCATACACGAACCCACGGCCATACATAAACCCACAGCCATACATAAACCCACAGCCGTACACAAACCCACGGCTGTACACAAACCCACGGCTGTACACAAACCCACGGCCATACACAAACCCACGGCCATACACAAACCCATGGCTGTACACAAACCCATGGCTGTACACAAACCCTCGGCCATATATAAACCCACAGCTGTATACAACACCATGGCCGTACACAAACCCACAGCTGTACACAAACCCACGGCTGTACACAAACCCACAGCTGTACACAAACCCACGGCCATACACAAACCCACAGCTGTACACAAACCCATGGCCATACACAAACCCACAGCTGTACACAAACCCACGGCTATATGTGGAGACTCCACCTCCTCTCTGTTGACAGAGACAGCTCAACCAGACAGCAGGTGGGAAAGAACTCTGAAGAGTTCAGCGACACCGTCCCTATAGGACCCAAACAACGCAGCAACTGGAGATTCAGAGAATTTATCATGAAACATCTCAGCTCAAAACCACTGCAGTTATGGAAAAGTGCTTCCAATTATCAAACCTACAAATGAACATGTTAATTATTATAGCCACGATTCCTCTACACTTTTTTTTAAAGATAATAATAAATGGAAATGTGCAACTAGCCAGTTTTCTTTATTAAGTAACCTGCCATTGGTAATACACCAAACTCTGCCAACCTAGTAGACCTATTTCAAGTATTTTTTTAAGGGAAAGGATTTATTCTTGGGGAAACCCGACAGATGGGAGGGCAGGGATGAAGAAGGAGAAGAGAGAGAAAGAGAGAGAGGGAGAGATCGAGAGAAAGACAGAGAGAGCCATGTGTTCAGGAACAGGTCCTTAAACCTTTGCCAGGGGGTGGGCAGGGAAGTAGGAGCAGCGAATCCCATTAGGGTGGGGGTGGAGCTGACACCAGGGGTTGAGCCATGGGGTCACCTGGCTTCCAGCAATGGCGGCGGGGGTGTCTGGGTGTAGATCGTGCCATGGGTAAGACTGCACCATTTTCCTAACATTCCCCCTTTTGCTTTTATAAAGCAGCAGTTGTATGGGATTGCATTAGCCCCGAAAGTCCAGGAGGGGTGGAGGGACGATGATCTGTCTTCAGAGCTACTTCCAGCCGACATGGGAAGACAAGGTGCTCTCTGCTGGCATGGGGCGATGTCTCAAGCTGCTGTCTCCTGGGTGGGGAGCCGCGTATATCCCTGTAGCAGATTTTAATAAAATAGAAATGACCCTTTCTCGGTTGTTCCAGTATAGATTTGGGTTCTCAGTTCTGTCTTTCACCTTTGGACAAATGAAGAAGACAAGCGTTCCTGAAGGAGCTCACGCACAGACTGGAGGGAAGACAGGTGAGCAAACGAGCACCGTGCACTGTGGCACTCGTGACACAAGCACGTTGCCCCTGCAGAACAGGCACAGGAGGGAGGAGACGGTGCTGTGTGGCCTGACCCGGACAGCTGAGCCGGACGCTGGTGAGACTTGAGGCCCTGACCCACACGGAAGAGCGGCGACGCTGCTGAGTGGGAGGAAGACCCCACGTAAAGGCACCAGCAGGGAAGCACGGTCCCAAAGCAGTGACTTCCAGACAGGGGCAAATCGCTAGGGAACCGTTCAGGCAGGAGAGGTAAGCACGCACCGTGTCGCTGAGGGCCTCACCTGTCTCACTGCAAGCAACCACTCACGTCCGCGATGCCTCCAGGATCCCCAGGACGGGAGCCATCTGGCACCTGATGCCGCCTGCATGCTGGCTGGTAACTCCCGAGGCTGCACGGCAAAGCCACCCGAGGTCCAGCCAGGGAGCCTCTAGGTCCCCAGTCTCTGGACTGCAAGACTACAGCCCTCTCTCGATGCTGCCTGAGCCAAAGGTCCCGGTTTATTCTCACGGTTCTGCCGACCTGCTGCGGGTGCTGAGTCCCGGGGAGGTCAGACCCTGACATCACATCTCCTCCCTTGTCCACTGGAAGAACCCACCAGACCTCAGGGGATGCACCTCTCAACGATGACGATGGAGTGCTCACATCCATGAATGCAGAATGCAAATGACTGACAGCCGTCCATCACAAATGGTAGAAACCTCCCTACTCCCTACGGCGCCAGTGTAGCAGGGTTGTAAGTGGCTGAGACGTTGCGGTCACTGGTTTCAGTGATTGAATAACAGAGTGACACAGCACGTTCGGGGGCAGGCACGGGCGCAGCAGTGCCGTCACTGCTCGGGACACTGCAGTGCCCGGTGGAGTCTGGGCTCCGCCGCTTCTGATCCATCTTCCTGTTCATGGCACTGAGACACAACTGCCACCCACGTGGGAGACCCAGACGGAGCTCTGGGCTCCTGGATTCAGCCTGGTCCAGCCTCCACGGTGGCAGGAGGAAGAACATGCTGCCAGATGGGAGAGACCTCCCATCTGCTTCTGCTTTCAAATAAACGAAAATAATGCAGTGAAAGTTGAAAGCAAACAGCATTTAGGAAGAACAGATGGGAGCAGCTGGCACCGCAGAGGAGACAAGGGAGGCTCCCACACCAGGAGCGCCGGTGACAGGGAGCCGCCTGCTGCTGCAGTGGGAGCCAAACCAGCTCTGAGATGCAAAATTCAAGAATTCGTTAATTCAATCAGCTTGTCGGTGGACTTGGGGAAATCTAGGCTGAGATGTACAATACACTGTTGGTGTTCAAAGAGGAGGCTGCAGTAACGGCTTACGTTTCGGTGCTCTGGGACCCCTGGCAAAGCAAACGTTGGGAGAACCGGGGAGCAAACTCATGCCGTGCGAACTTAGAGGCTGGATCGGGGCACAGACTGCACCAACAGCTGTCAACAAGAGGGCTCAAGCGGCAACAGAACTGCAGCGTAACAGCTAGGGAGGAGGGACGGCAGGCCTGCCACGGGAACGTGACTGTGTCAGGACGCTGTCTGAACGGAACGGCGACAACAACCCCTGCCGACCCAGGGACGCCTAGAAACAAAGCACACGTGTCCCGTACACCACAGGTACACCATCGCTCAGCCGGGTGCGGTCTGGCCTCTGTCTGAGGGCGCAGCCTGAGAGAAAAGACGTGAAGACTCCCCAGTGCACGGAAAGAGAGAGAACGCGGCACCCCAGGGCCTCCAACAGCGAGGTCGGCTCTCAGTGGGCATCACGTGTGGTTGACCATGGCGTTAGCCAATGGCACACTCAGCCCTGGCACCTGCACACAGTAAAGCCTGTATGCAAACTGCCAACACCTCACCGAGGTTACCAGATGTGGGCCGGCGGGGCCTTCCCACCAGCTCTCCTGTCCTCCACAAGGGACAGCCAGGGAGGGGACCCGTGTCTGTCTCCACACCCGTCCACCAGCTCAGGCCTCTGTGGGACAAGGCACAGCACCTCTCACTCACACTCCCCTGCACAGTGTGACAGAGCTCCCCTCCCGCGCTCTCCCCTGCACAGTGTGACAGAGCTCCCCTCCCGCACTCTCCCCTGCACAGTGTGACAGTGCTCCCTCCCTCACTCTCCCCTGCAGTCTGACAGAGCTCCCCTCCCACACTCTCCCCTGCACAGTGTGACAGAGCTCCCCTCCCGCACTCTCCCCTGCACAGTCTGACAGTGTTCCCCTCCCTCACTCTCCCCTGCATAGTCTGACAGTGCTCCCCTCACTCACTCTCCCTGCAGTCTGACAGTCCTCCCCTCCCTCACACTCCCCTGCACAGTGTGACAGTGCTCCCCTCCCTCACACTCCCCTGCAGGCTAACAGAGCTCCCCTCACTCACTCTCCCCTGCACAGTGTGACAGTGCTCCCTCACTCACTCTCCCCTGCAGGCTGACAGAGCTCCCCTCACTCTCCCCTGCAGGCTGACAGTACTCCCCTCCCTCACACACCCCTGCACATTGTGACAGAGCTCCCCTCACTCATTCTCCCCTGCATCTGACAGAGCTCCCTTCACTCTCCCCTGCATCTGACAGAGCTCCTCTCACTCACTCTCCCCTGCAGTCTGACAGTGCTCCCCTCCCTCACACTCCCCTGCAGGCTGACAGTGCTCCCCTCCGTCACTCTCCCCTGCAAGCTGACAGTGCTCCCCTCCAACTCTTCTATATATATTTGCTGTTTTCAAGTTTAGCAAATATCTTTTTCAGAAGAGTAGTAATGATTATAAAATTGGAAGAAAATTATCAACAATCCAACAGATAGATGGGTAATTATTATGAATAGAATCATCACAGATTAGAAGAACAATAAAGAAACACAAGGAAAATATCTAAGAACATTCACAACGAGAGCATAGAAATTTAAGCAACATTGATATTCAATTTTATACCTATTAAATTAACATAAGTCTAAATGTGTGCTAGGACTTAATCCAACATGAAACACAGAATCCCACCAATTCCGTCCCATAACGTGGCCAGTGGTACATCTTGGTAAGCATAACAGGAATGTGTTTCAGGAGCCTGGAGAAGCTGATTAACCTTTGACCTATTAATCCAACTCCTGGGTATTTATTCCTAAGAAAAATCAACAGAAGATGCCCTGGGGCCTCTACTGTGTTTCTGAGGCTGAGGATAGTTGAGGCCTGGCTCTCCCATGCACACCCTCTCCCCTCTGTGCACTGAGCCTGGGGGTTCCCTGGATCCGTCATCTCCCACAAACCCCAGTCTGAAATGCAGTCAGGTGGAGAGAACGACCTGTGCAGCACATGGCACACCCAGCAACAACTCCTGCGTGATTTAGCCAGCGGCCTCTCCCTAGGGAAATCACCCTCAGTACCACAGCAGCACCCAAGGATGCCACCTATGGCATAACTGCCCAAACAACTGAGTTTGAAGACTCCAGAAACTGAGCTGAATAGAGAGTAGTTTGAAAGGTCAAGGTCATTATCATTCAGCTAAGCAAGTTGCTTAGGGAGAAACTACTTTCCTTTCAAATGAAGACACACACATGTGCACACACACATACACACACATACACATGCACACATACACACATGCAAATACATACACATATATATACACACATGCACACGCACGCACACATACACATATATACACACACATACACATATATACACACATGCACACACATACACATGCACACATGCACATACATACACACATATATACACACATGCACACACATACACACACGCACACACATACACATATATACACACACATGCACACACATACACACGTGCACACACATACGCACACATACACACACGCACACACATACACACACATATATACACACACATGCACACACGCATACACGCACACACATACACACACATACACACACGCACACACATACACATATATATACACACACATGCACACGCACACACATGCTGGTGAGGCTCAGCAGCCCATGAGAGGCGGCTCTGGACACTGGGGCACCGTGGGCCTTTCTTAGGGTGCTCTGCAGAGCCGTGAGCTTGCACCTGAGGAGCAGGGGGTCCTGGGGGACCACGGCTTTCAGACGTCTCTGCTCCTGCACTCAGGCCTGCTCATCGTCCATCCTCAGTGTGCTGTCAGGAACCTGCGACCAGACCCTGAGACAGGCTCCCGTTCCAGCTCGCCTCCTGGTCAACTGTAGCCCACTGCGTCCCGCACGAGCAGCTGACTTCACTCCCAGGCACCTCAGCCCACGCACCTTCCCGACTGTTATTTCCACCACTGCACTTGACGGAACCTGGTTCCTTCTCCAGGATGAGCGCTGCTCCCTGCTCCTGAAGCTCACTCCTTCCTCTCAGCATCTCCACTAGGGCCCATCGTTGCTGTAGTGCCTACACTTACTGCAGCGTCTCCACTCGCTGTGGGACCTGCAGCTGCCCCAGGGCCTACACCTGCTGCAGAGCTACACCTACTACAGTGCCTACGCCTGCTGCAGCAGGTGCTACACTACTTTGGCACCTGCAGCTACTGTCATGCCTGTACCCGTACAACACTTATACCTGCTACAGCACCTGCACTCGCTGTGGTACCTGCAGCTGTGAGGATGCCTATACCCGTACAACACCTATACCTGCTACAGCACCTGCACTCGCTGTGGTACCTGCAGCTGTGAGGATGCCTGTACCCGTACAACACCTATACCTGCTACAGCACCTGCACTCACTGTGGCACCTGCAGCTGTGAGGATACCTGTACCCGTACAACACCTATACCTGCTACAGCACCTGCACTTGCTGTGGCACCTGCAGCTGTGAGCATGCCTGTACCCATACAACACCTATACCTGCTACAGCACCTGCACTCGCTGTGGTACCTGCAGCTGCTGTCATGCCTGTACCCGTACAACACCT
>CM027392.1:58781022-58816481 GCA_015711505.1 Sylvilagus bachmani | reverse complement strand
TACAACACCTATACCTGCTACAGCACCTGCACTCGCTGTGGCACCTGCAGCTGTGAGGATGCCTACATGTAACACATGGCTGCACTTGCCGTAGCTCCTACACCCTACACCTGCTGGAGAGCCTGTCCTTGCTGCAGTGCCTGCTCAGTAAGTCTGCCTGTGTCAATGGCTCCTTCCTGGGGACTCCCCAGCAGGCTGCCCACAGATTGATAAATTCCTGGAGAAAAAATGCCTGAACCATCCACTGTTTTTTAAAGATTTATTTTATGTATTTGAAAGGCAGAGTTACAGAGGGAAAAGGGAGGAGGGATAGAATGAGAGAGAGAGAAGGAGAATCTTATTTTTTATTTTTAAATATTTTTGTTTATTTATTTGACAGGTGGAGTTACAGATAGTGAGAGAGAGAGAGACAGACAGACAGAAAGGTCTTCCTTCCATTGGTTCACTCCCCAAATAGCTGCAATGACCAGAGCTACACTGATTCGAAGCCAGGAGCCAGGTGCTTCTCCTGGTCTCCCATGTGGGTGCAGGGGTCCAAGCACCTGGGCCATCCTCCACTGCCTTCTGAGGCCACAGCAGAGAGCTGGACTGGAAGAGGAGCAACCGGGACTAGAACCCGGTGCCCATATGGGATGCCGGTGGCAAAGCAGAGGATTAACCTAGTGCACCAAAATGCCAGCCCTGAGAGAATCTTCTATCCACTGATTCACTCCCTAAACGGTCTCAGCAGCCAGGCTGGGCGGGGACAAAGTCAGTCTCCTGGAACTGTGTCTGGGTCTCCCACGAGGGCGACAGGCACCCAGGACTTGAGCCGGCTGCCGCTGCTTTCCCAGGCGCGTGGGCAGAAAGCTGGATCGGAAGCAGAGCAGCCAGGACTGGAACGGACTCTGGCACGGGATGCCGGCATCGCAGGTTGTGGCTCCACCTGCTGCAGCATCACACCAGCCTCTCCCCTTTGCATTAATTGAACACTAGGTCTGTTGTTGCTGCTGCTCTCCAAGTTCTTAAACCATTGTGAGAAAGCAAGCCAGATGACAGGTGCCACGAGGCGTGTGCGACACGGTTCCACTTGGCGAGCCCGTCGGTTCCTGAGAGCTTCTACAGGAGGGGACTCTCGAGGAGTTATCTCATCAAAACAAAGAAACAAAGACAAAGCCCAAACCATTCATTGCGCTCTGGCCCTCACCTGATGCTGCCTTTTTTACAGCTTCGAGACTAAATTATAATTTTGAAATGCTGTATTGAGACAATTTATGTTACTGAAGAGCACGGTTCCTAACATGGATTCTTCTTTGTCTACAACTAGCTTTGGGCCATTGACGTGTTGGATGGTTGCGTGTAAATGGCTGGAGGCGCCGACTTCATCAACAGTCCCGGTGCTTCCTGACATCTCCCAATTTCTCAGCTAAGGTTTCTCCACTCCCTCGTCTCTCGTTTGTCACCACTGCCACCAGCAGGGACTTCTTCCCGGCCACAACGCTTCTGAAGGCCCTGCAAAACCGTACGGAGGGCGTCCGCCCCAGCCTGCTTCCTGCTGCCCTCGCTGAGCGCTGCAGATGGAGGGGCTTGGACGGGGAAGCTCATTCCGCTCCCGGCTCTGAAGGTGGCCTTGTCCCTGGTGGGGACGCTGTGCCTTCACGACGTGTGACACAAGATGTCCTCGCTCAGCCCACTCCTTCTCTTCGCATGACATCATGGTCCTCCTAGGTTAGGGTCCTACCTGTACGGCCCCATTTATCCCTAATTATCTCCGCAGCGTCCTCCAAATGCCTTGGTCAGACACTTCCCTCTCTTCACAGCTCACAAGGGGCACTGAATGCCACCATGAGTTCTGGGGTCATGCAAACCACAGCCGTGGCCAGCAGTAGCCTTTGCCGGGACGACACGTGTGCAGAGCACATGCCGCACAGTTGGCACGTTCCCATCCTTACACAACAAGGACGAGCTGAGGGGCTACCCTGGAGCCTCAGGGACCTCAGACGGGGCTTCCTCTTCCCTGGGGATGTGCCTGGATCCGGGTGACGGCGGGGGAGGTGCAGCGTCCGAGGGTTCCCGATTTCGGAGACCTTGCGAAGGCCTTGCCAAAACCCTTGGTGACTCCCCGCTCCGGCCAAGCCACGTCACAGCAAGACGCAGGGGGAGACTCAGGCCGCAGGAAAAAACGGAAGAAAACGGAGCCTGCAGCTCACGGCCTGGTCAGTCTGGGGACTGCTGCTCAGAGGGAAGACCCCTTCCGGAGAAACCAGGAGCAGCACAGACTCTGGGCGGGGAGGGGCTTCCAGACCAGTAACACTGACGGCGGCAGCCGGGGTCCTCTGACGGCGACACGCACTCTTGGAACCAACTTTATGCCACAAGTACCAGCTGTTGTCCAGGGTGGTGCAGTCTGTCCCACCAGCTGGACCCTGATGCACCCTCTGTCTGTTGCTTCCCTCACAGGGGTTCACCTGGCCTGGAGGGTGCGGCGGGATTCCGAGTCGTGAGGCTCAGCGGGGTTGAACCGTGGGAAAACACATACAATACCGCAAACTGCCCACAGCTATTAAGCCTAGATGCGTACAGATGGCCATTTTACTAAGCTTTTCAGAATTTATGTGGTTGAGTTTTTTCAAAATTAATGATGTGAAAACAGTAAAACAAATAATGAGGTTTACGGAGAAGAAAGGATTCAAAAAACTCACGTGTTTCTCCCATCACACTCTGATTAATGACGGCTAGATAAACAGGGGTAGGGAGGCAAACACACTTCTGCAGGACTATCTGGCGTGCTTGCTTCTTTTTGAAATTTTCATGTTTGACTTTCTTCATTTTTCAAAGAGAGAGCCCACATCTGCTGGTTCAGCCCTCAAATGCCACAGTGGCCAGGGCGAGGCCAAGGTCTAAGCAAGGAGCCAGGAACTCGGGCCACGAGTGTCGGGGACTCCTACCCAGGCCATCACCTACTACCTCCCAGAGTGCACACTATCAGAAAGACGGGAATTAAAATGGAGCTGGGATTTGAACTCAGCACTCTGACATGGGACGCTCGGCCACACCTCTTCCCCATAATCCATTTGTTTACCCTTTATTCTATGATAATCAGACTAAAACACCTAGCCTATGACTTGTCGAGGACCACGCAGCATGTGGCCTCTTAGTGGAAAACTACTGAGGCAGGGCTACACAGCCCAGACCAGAGAGAACTGATAACGCAACCTTGTGTGACCTTGTGCCTTAAGACCTTGTAACCTTTCCCCTACTAGCACTAGCATTGCAGCTACAAGATAAGCTCCCCCTCCTTCCCCCGCCCAACGTCCTGCCTTCCTAATCGCCCCTCCTTCCCCCGCCCGACACCCTGCCTTTATGATATATAAGCGTGTGGTTGAAAAATAAAATTTGTAGCTTGATCAGGACATGTCTTGCTGCCATCTTTGTGTCTCCTGTCCCCTTCATTCCCCATTCTAGGTACTTGGCCCCAGTTGACGTCCCACGGGACGGGACAATGACTAGACCTCTTCAGTGACTGCCAGGAGTCCCAGGGGCCTGGGGACACTGTCTCTAGGACGTTTTCCTTGCCAGCTCCATGGTGGTCTCTCCATGGTGGTCTCCCCATGCCTCCCCTCCCTGTGGCCTCTCCGGTCCTCATGTTTCCTTCCTAGACATTAAAACGTGCATGAGAAACTAAGGAGAATGTAGAGAAGGGACTTGTGAGTGCTGGGGATAATGTCACAATCATGTGTGCACACGTGTGTGTTCATACATGCTCACACTTGAACACACATGCACACATGTGCACACTGCCCACAGCACACACACACGCACACATGCACATGCTCCTGGAGAGACGGGGGGGGATAACAGAAGGGGAGCAACTCAAAATTATTGCAAAGTCCAATCAAATGAATTATAAAGCTACGACAAAAGTCTTACTTCACATTCAAAAATGTACTCCTGCCACAGGCAGAAAACACAGTGAGTTCTGAACACAGAACTAGACTTTCACCAACACAGGATGTCCTCACCTCCCCCGGACACACCCCTGGGGCCTGTTCTCTTCTGTTTCTTAGAGGTGAGGGCCCATTCAGTCAGTCACACAGAAAGAAAAGGGTCCTGACACCTGGTCTGTGTTCACTGTGCTTCTCTCTCTCTCTCTCTCTCTCTCTCTCTCTCTCTCTCTAAGATTCAAATGGAAACAATCTGAAATCAAGGACAGTACACACACACACACACACACACACGTCTGGATAACGAGAGAGTGACAAGCATGTGTGCATGTGTCTCAAGGTAAAGCAGGCACCTCCAGTTCCATGTGTGGTCCGCGCACACGCATGTGCATCGGGATAAGCCTCACCCCCTCGTGTTTTATAAAGCAGCGGGTGGAGGAGCAGAGATGTGCTGTGTGCCACAGGCTTTGCATGGAAATGTTGTTTTGCTTTCTCTTCTCTGGTATTTCCACCCATGCATTTATGACTTCCCTGAAACGGAGCAATTCAGACGGCAAAATCCCGAGCTCCTGCACCGAAGCTCTGCAGAACAGCAGGGTACAGCTGCCCTGGCTCTGCACCCGGGAAGCAGAGAACAGGGCACAGAGTTCCAATCACTCTCTGATGCCCAGGAACACGCGTGCACAGGCAGCGTGATGAGACATCCGAAGCAGGGCCCAGGCACACGCGTGGAAGGCACACAGCTGTTTCCGTCTCCGACGATGATGACTGGGACCCAGGGAAGGCTCCGGCTCTCGTCCTCTGCTTTACAAACATGACTCCGTCTCGAGCCTGTGTCTCTGCCAGCTTCTCAGAACCATTCCAGGGGAGGCTCAGGCAGGCAGACCGCGAGTGCTGCAGCTTTGCTGGGGTGTGAGCTGAGCACACGGCACATGCCCCTGTGCCTTTTGTCTCAAACTGGAACGAGACCCGAAGAGCGTCCCCTGAGTGCGGAAAAGCAATGCCTGCTTTGCCCGAGCTGAAGCGGGGTCGACTGCGTCGAGCTGGGAGAATTCACCACCATTGCCCTGCCCGGACACTTGCTCAGCCAAAACACCTTACGTGTCATATTTTTTTTTTAAAGATCTATTTTATTTATTTGAAAGTCAGAGTTACAGAGAAAAGGAGAGGCAGAGAGAGACAGAGACAGAGACAGAGAAAGAGAAAGAGGTCTTCCATCCGCTGGTTCACTCCCCAAATGACCACAATGGCCACAGCTGCGCCGATCCAAAGCCAGGAGCCAGGAGCTTCTTCTGTGTCTCCCATGTGGGTGCAGGGGCCCAAGGACTTGGCCATCTTCTACTGCTTTCCCAGGCCATAGGAGAGAGTTGGCTTAGAAGCAGAGCAGCCGGGACTCAAACCGGTGCCCATATGGGATGCTGGCACTGCGGGCCGCGGCTTTAACTCGCTGCGCCATAGTGCCAGCCCCACATGTCATATTTGATGTGACAAGACAACCTTTGTTGATGTAATCGGTTTTAGGAGGGAAACAGTTTATGTACTTGCAAACGCTATGCAATCTTTGACCCACGAAAAGCACTAGTGGTCCACCCTTGAGTAAGCACACGGGTTCCCATTGTACTCTCTAGTAAAGTGGAAGACTGAATAAGTTGGGTCAGTCCTTCTTCTTTTTTCTAGCCTGAGGAGGCACTGATTTCTGTTGGGATAATTGCTGGAGTTGATATGGCAACAAGCCCAAACCGTAGCGACCCCACTAAGCATAAGTAATGGAGGAAGCGCTCACGGTAAGATACTCTCTGGACAGGAATTCAACGCTCAGCTGCCCAATCTCACAAACCCGCAGGGGGTGCACGGATCTCCGACTTGCAGACCCCAGCACGCACCGCGAGCCTGCCCGTACCACAGTCAGTGCTGACGCTCACAGAGAAGGACACCTGTGCACAGACCCCTATTGAGCAGCTCCCTGGGGGAGGGAGAGGACCCACCCCCGAGCCTGCCTGACCTGGCCGCACTTACCAAATCAGGAAGTCTGGACTTCCATCACAGCCCAAAGCATGGGCCTGTCCAGAGCACTACTGGCACAGGAACACGGGGCCCCTGAGACTGAGGTGCAAATGACCAGCGCCGGCAGCTTGCACAGACTGCACCTCACTTTCCTGCGAACAAGAGGGCAAAGCTGGGGGCCAGCAGGGGTCGCCTGGTTCCTCTGCAGCTCTCCCTCCCCAAGCATAGGTCCACAGGGGCACCCCCCACTAGCCCACCGCTGGGCGCTGCTCTTAGCCTGCTCCTGGTGTACCCCTGTCCCTGCTGACCCCTCTATTTCACACAACAATTCTTCACACCAAAATCCCGATGCATGCAAGGAGCCCAGGGACAGCAGTAGGATGGCTGTGATGATTTATCGGCAAGACCCTGCAGAGATTCATCGAGATAACCTGTCATCGACGCGTCTAACAACTCTCCAGGCTGAGGACTGCCGTCCCTCATCCGCTCTCCCCTGCACGCATTCTCTGAGATTCTCAGGCAGGGAGGGTCCCACCTACAGGTGCAGCAGAGAGGAACTCTGCCCGAGCGGCTCCCACACGAGACGAAGGAGCCACGGCAGGCGCCTGACCTGCAGCCTGGCACATCTGGCCTGGGCTGCACATTTAAAAGCAGGACCAGGCAAATACTGAGAGGCGGAGCAGAGCTAAGACGGGCGGTGGGTGGGAGGGGCAACCAAGCGGCCAGCTCTGCAGACAGAAGCATGCAGTGCTTGGGACAAACAGCAGCCACTGCTCAGAGCGCCACTCCCACGGCAGAGTCGCCAGCCCAGACGTTCAGAGCGTGAAGTCTGCATTCTGTCAGGGGGCCACCGTGAGTGCCAGACGTCCCCAGAGCAGCCGGAGCAGTGAACCCAGCCGTGGCAGCTCCCAACCAGAGCCCGGGGGAGAAGCAGTGCCAGAGCCCATACCGAGGCGGGGGGGGGGGGGAGGGCGGGCTCGCGTGGCTCCACACGCAAGTGGCCCGTCTAATCCAGACCCCGCTGCTGCCGCCGTTTCTGCGTGTGCTCAGCAGCGCACCGACAGTTCCCAGGGCGTTCTGCAGACAGCCTCATGGATCTAAATTGTCACTTATTTACTTCCAATTATTTGAAAGGCAGAGAGCCAGAGACCTTCCATCTGCTGGTTCACCCTACAAATGCCCACAACAGACAGGGCTGGGCTTGGCCAGCGTCAGGAAGGCGAAACTCTGTCCGAGTTCCCACACGGATGACAGGGACCTGAGTGCCTGAGCCACCCCCTCCTCCTCCCGGAGACACCTTAGCAGGAAGCTGGACTGGAAGCGGAGGTGGCGGGACCGGAACCAGGCACTCGGCTGTGGGATGAAGGTGTGCCAAAGGCGTCTCGAGTGCCGTGCCGGGCGCCTGCCCCAGCCGCATTTATTTGTTTTACATTTGTTCATTAGAGAGAGCAAGCAAGATCCCAGCCAATGTCTCATTCTCCCAGGGCTTTCAGCAGCTGGGCAGAAGCCGGTTACCAGGAACTCGACCCAGTGCTCCCCACAGGCGGCAGGAGCACGATTACTTGAGACATCTCTGTCGCCTCCCAGGATCTGCATCAGCGGGAGGCTAGAGTCAGGAAACAGAGCCCAGAATAGAATCCCACACTCTGCGGGGGAGCCAGCGTCCCAACTCGTGTGCTACCTGCTGGGCTAAATGCCCGACCCCTCAGCCAATGTTCTGTCTGTCAGATCACCAGGCCAACATCCCTGCTCCCCACTGTGCACCTCCCCAGCGGCACCCACTGTGTTCCCAGCACTGGTCTTAGTCTCTGGCAGCAACACAGCGAACACAAGGAAGAGCTGAAAATTTAAAAAAAAAAAAAAGATTTTAAAAACGGCGTCGCCTAGAAGGGGACACCAAAGAAGGATCTGCGGGTGTGGGGAGGGCAGATTCCACGGCTTCACAGCAGGTGGAAGGGCTCTGCAGGGAGCCGGCTCAAGGAACCGTGCAGAGGCTTGGTGGCTGCAGGAGAGTCCACACTACCTGTGAGAGCCCAGTTCTCCTCCCAGGGGGAGATGCCGTGTGAGCAGCTGGTCTGGGAGTCTGCTGAGAGCTGAGACTCTAAGGTCAGGGGCTTGGAGAGTCAGAGAGGGGTGCATCCGAGTGTCCAGGACATGCGCAAGGAAAAGCAGACACGAGTGAGGCACAGGACGTCAGGGGATAGTGGTGCCCCACGAGCCACATGTGCAAAGATTTCAAGTTAGAAGGAGCCGGAGCCGTGTGCAGCGCCCTCTCTTCTCAAGCGAGTGTCTGCGTCCCAGGGCCTGGTGCAGCCCATCCGTGAGCCAAGTCAAGCACAGGGACGTGGGGTTAAATAAGCAGATTGGTGACAGCACAGGCCACAGCCTGGAAACGCGGAACACTCAAGGGCACTTGTCCGCCTCTGAGATGAGTTCCATCAGGGGCCCTCCAGGGCCGATGTGAGGCGAGTCAGCCCGCGAGGGGAGAATCACCGAGCCTGCGGGGAGCGCATCTGGCTGAAGCATAGGCTGCTCAGGCCCTCCGGAGCTCCTCCGGGAAATCCCCAGCGCTCTCCCCAGACACATCCGGAACCAACTGGGCGAGAAACATCTAACTCCGGAAAGGGGGGAGGCAGAGGCGGCTTCGGTAGGCGAGGCCCTGAGCAGAGCCCGGGGTGGTGGCTTTGCACGAACCTTTGCTTGCAACAGGTGCGAAGAGCAGGTAACCGGTGGCGCCCTAAATCCCCACCTGCGGCCCCTGTGACACTGAGCCCACTGCGGCTTGCCCGAGCCTTGTGCTCCATGACCTGGGCACCCACAGCTGCCCATGGGAGATTTTAAAGGGAGGAGAAGGGTGGAGTGGGCAGAGCACTGCTCCAGCTTCTCCTGAGTGCCTCGGCCGGTGCCACAGCACGCATCACGGGCTCTTCCACCTGGGCAGGCTTTGCCTCAACCGTTTTTCTAGACACGGCGTGAATTTCATCACTCTAAGTCTCAAAATTCAGTTTCTTCAGGGAAACTGACAAGATGTCTGTGATGCCAGTGCCATTGTCTGACCCCTTAAGCCTCTCTCCTGTGAATCTGGCATTGAGATGTGTGCCAGAGTAGGCAGGAGCTGTCTAACTGCATTTGAAATGTGATGGAGGAGATTCTACTGCGATGACGCTGGGAGTAAACTGTGGGAGCACCGTCCCACACACGGACTCACGGCCACCAGGACAGGGGCCTCAGCCCTGGCTCCGCCCATCTGGCTGCCCTCAGGATAATGAGGAGGAAAGCACACGGCCCACACACTGGCGCTCCTCGGTGCTCTACACGCGGAATGTGAGGTTAGGCTGTTCCTCCCCCTTTTTTCCATTTCATCTGCCTTTGCAAGTTCCTCCTTCACCTCCAAATGACATCCTGTGGCCTCCAACACAAATGACCCCGGCACCGGCCTCCTGTCTGTCTCCTGCCTCTGCGTCACCCTCTGCCGCGGCCTGTGTGTGCGCTCCTGCCACTGCAAACAGCCTCCGGCCATTCAGCACACGGCGCAGTGAAGGAAAACAGAATCAAAGAATGGTGTGTGCAGAACAAGGGGAGCAACAGCATGGAGGAACAGGGGGCGTCTGCACTGACCCCCGACACCCCCTGCGGGGTTACATACGGAAGTCCTCTGAAGGCAGAGCTCAGACCTCGCACGGTCACGTCTCAGCATTCACCTCTTGGGAGGTGGCCCCGGAGTGCTCAGCGAGCTGTGGGGACAGCACAGGGCCCCCCCCACACACAGCCCACCCTTCACACTTCACCTGCAGTGCATGGCCCCGGGACCCACTCCACGCAGAATAGGGCAGAGTTGAAGCTGTCACTTGTAGGGCCGGCACTGTGGTGTACGCTCCACCTGCAGGGCCAGCATCCCATCCGGGCGCTGGTTAGAGTCCCGGCTACACCACTTCCTACCCCGCTCCCTGCTAGTACACCTGGGAAAGCAGCGGAAGTCGACCTAAGTACATAAGCCCCACAACCACGTGGAAGACCCAGAGGAAGCTCCTGGCTCCCAGCTTCAGATCGGCCCAGCCTCAGCCATTGCAGCAATTTGGGGAGTGTGAACCAGCAGATAGAAGATTCTCTCTCTCTCTCTCTCTCTCTGCCTTTCAAATAAATAAATAAATCTTAATAAACAAGAAACCATCACTTGCCCCGCCCCTCACATGAGAAGCCACCACAGGACCTAACTTGCGTCTTAAAAAAGTCAAGAAAGTAAAACCGAGACATTGGTGAGGCCCCGTCTCCTCACCTTCCGCTGGCACTTGCAGTCACTTCTCCCGTTTCTGAAAGGCAATGAGTACTGACCTCCCCTGGAAGCCTGGCCAGAGGATCAGACAGTGAGGCTCCAAGCCAGACCACCTTCCTTTACTTTTTAAAATTCTAATATACTTTTGCATATATTTGAGGTTTGCATTATGCCATTATGAGATGCACGGATAGTAAATCCGTCCCTATTGTGACATGGGTAATATCTGTCATCTCACACAGGCATTTGTATTGTGATAAGAGCAGCTAAAATCTCTCAATTCAGCAAAATTCCCTAAAGCAACATCATTTGAGCCCTGGAGTCTCATGTCCTATGCTGGATCCCTGGACCTGCCCATACCCAACAGGTGCCAATCATGTCCCCTGACCCAGGTCTCCCCATTCCCAGCCACTCGTGCAGGAACCACCTTTGCGTTTCTGCCTCTGTGTATCTGACGGTGTGACAGCGACAGCGGCCATGGCTCAGGCAAAGCTGCCCAGAGCCACAGGCACTGAGGCCACGTCTATGGTGGAAGGAGGCAGGGGCTTCACGCAGGCCCACCCAGGAAGCCTCGCGTTCCCTCAGTCCTGGAGACCTGAGCTTAGGGCAGGGGTCACTCTCGCTGCCAGGGCGCCTGGGAGCCGTGTCCTCCTGCGAGGGAGTCGGCAACGAGACCGAGACTCCGTCCCTCTGTGAGAAGGCGATGGGAGCCAAGGCCATCCTCGCTTTCATTCCAGGAAGGACACACAGGGCCATGCGTGTCTGGGAGGCTAAACAAATGTCTGCATCAAGCGGTGACTGATCCTCAGAACTCAGCACCGCTGCTGTTTTCCCAAGACCTGACGTTCTGAGAGTGCACACAGCACCCATCGCGAGTTGTCTGCTGACTTCTGATGACTCTGCAATTATCCTGGAGCCATAGCGGGAAAATGCCCCTGCACTCGGAACACAAGAACGCTGCGGGAAATGTCTGCACTGCAGCCGGAGACCAGGCCATCAGCCCTGGCCTTGGTGTCTCTGTGAAGCGACCCCTTGCATCCCAGTTTGTGTAACGATCGTATTTTCATTATGGTTTTACCATAGCTGAGACTTTTTTTTTAATTTTGGAAAATAGGTGATTGTAAGAAATCTGATTCCAGCCCTGGGCGATTTGGTGTAGTCTCTCACCCCTACCCTACCCGAAGTTCCCTTGTTACCTAGAACTGCGGCTACAGCCTTTAGAAAGACAAACACTGAACAAGAGGAATATTTTTAGTGAGATGCATTTGTGCCTCTCCTCTGAGGCCTGATACGGGCTGGGGAGAATCTGAGGAGGTTTTTCTTGGTGCCATGGGAGTCAGGTGCAAATATCCTCCAAGACAGAGCAGATTTAGATTCGTCCCCTTCAGACCCCGTTCCCATCCCAACACAACACGAGAGTCCGCCACGTCCCTGGGACCAGACACTCCCAATGTCAGCTGAGACCGTCACTCAACAGGCAAGGCAATGCAATGCCGCTTTCGGAGAGAAACGAGTGCCGTTCCGTCCTCTCGGATCCGTGACGTCAAAACTGCTGAGCTGCACCTTGTGGGCACGCTAGGGCCTTGGGATGAAGGAAAATGTGGGAAATGTGATGAAAATCAGATCCCATCCTTACCTTAAACCAGGAGTTGAAATTCCCAAAATGTCCAAGATGGAAGGGCAGGGCTGTTCAAGACCACGTGGTGCACCTCCCGTCCCACCACATCCAGCGCCAGGTGAACACCCAGCAGGGGCCCACGGCCGACTGCAAACGCCTGCACCTGCAGCGCGACAGTGCACGGTCCTGGGCCAAGCCAACGACGGCCTATCTCGGCCTTCCAGATTCTGCAGTCGCTGAGCAAGCACCTTCTTCCCTCGCACTGCCCCGGCCCTGCGGCTGAAGATCAGACTCGGAGGAAGAAACCCACACAAGAAGCGGAGATGACGTAAGGGGCTGCGGTGGGCAAGACTGGGAAACAGAGGAATCCGAATTTCACTGCCACGAGTGCAGGGATGCCTGTAACTACACGTAGCGAGTGCTGAAAATGAAGATCCAAAACGCTACACGATACCGCAGCGGGATGGGAGGAAAGTGAAGGCTGTGGGGGCACTGCTTAAATCTGAATTTTACTAAGTCAGGATTAATTAGCATGTGCCACTCACTAGGAGAATGAGATGAAGATCAGCAGAGGGAAGGAAGTTTAACCAACACACTTAAAAGTAGGAAGGAAAAGCAAGCAGCAGAGGGAACGCATGGGGAAAATGAAATACTACGGGGACAGACCCGAGCACGCAGCCCCTCCGGAACTCGAGGGAGAGTCGTGATGCTCCGGCCACGGCCGCCGCGATGCACTTAGTGACACAGCCACTTCCTATCGCCGGGTAACAGCTGCACGGAGTCGGCAGCTTAAAGCCACGGCCTTCCTTATCTCGCTGCATCCCTGGGTGAGGACACTTGTCACAGCTCAGAGGGCGCTCTGCCCAGGTCTCAGCAGATGGACCCCAGGCGTCAGCCAGGGACAGGGTCCGCTCTGAGGCCCAGGGTTCTCTCCCATGCTCACAGGTGAGTAGCAGAGTCCATTTATCTGAGGTTGTAGGACCGGGGTTCCCACTTCCTTCTTAGTCATCCAGTGGGCAACTTCTCTCATCTCCCAGGGACTGACTGGCTCTATTCCTTGACACACACCTGGCAGGTGGGAAAGTGGGAGGCCCGGGAGTGGGCCAGCATCTTTGCCAAATTCAGTGCAAAAATACGACAACATTTCTGAAATAGTCGCATTCTTTAGATGGGCAGTGAGTTTTAGAGCGGCTATCATATTCATCTTGGCACTTCACTGCATTAGGATAGATTTCATAATTAAAGTAGAGCAGAGTCAGCGCAGTTGAGACGGACTCACTGCTCTTCCTCGTAACGGAATCCTTTCTCCCCACCTGGAGCTAATCCGCTTCGCACAGACCGGCCCCGCAACCCCGAGCCTGCTCTGCCTAGAGTCACCGGACGGACAGTCTGCACAGACGGAATCCTTCTCCGTGAGACGTCGTCCTCTGGCTCCTCCCACTCAGCACACTTCAGAAGCTGCAGGATCTGACCCCGTCCTCCCCAGCTCTGCAGAGGCCCACGCCCAGACACAGCACACGCCTGCACGTGTGGACATGCGCACCACGCCCACTCCCTGGCTGCTGCGAGTGCTCCTGCTACAGATGTGGTACTCACGTGCCTGCTCTCCCCCACCGCGACAGGTGCCGCAGATTGGAGGTTGGGCCATTTGGTAAATGCATCACTCAGCGCTCCTAAGCTGCCCCTGCCCTGGGCGTGACCGAGGACAGTGGCCAGTTCACGACTGGGAGGTGAGTCGGCTGACCAAGTGCTGGGAGTGTTGTGTCCGCCTCTGAGAACTCCTCCACAGCTAACAGGGCTTTCACGGGTCGACGCCCGTGGGATGAGCCTCGGCTCGTCCCAGGTCCCAGCTTAAACTCCTCTGGGTTGACTGCTAACTGTGTTTTAATGGGAGGCGTTCACTTGACCTCACTTGCAGCACGTAATCCACTTTCTCAACGTTGCTGTGTATTCCTCTAAATTGTTAAAATGACAGCGAGCAGACCTGACACTTACTGATCCTCGCACCATCAGGGAGTGAGTGTTCAATGTATTTTCAATAAACACTTATGAAAAAGGTTTCTAGTATCATCTTTTCCCAAACAGCTCTTCCGTGTGTCTGGGTAGCTTTCTCAGGAAGGACGCATGCAGAGTGACTTCCGAGCTAAATTGCCTGCGCGCTCACCAGCTTTTGACCTGGGCTGCCAAAACCGTGCCGGTAGGTCTCTGCCAGGGAGCTGCACCGTCGGGTTGCCTTTCCCAAGCAAGGCTCTCTCTCAATACCCACTTTCTAAATCACAACAGATCAGCACAGAGAAACCCCCTGAGGCCAGCTGCCTTCTTCCCTGAGACCTGGTGACGCTCACAGCCTCCCACTCCCGGTTTCAGTTCTCAAAACGACCCTTTTTCCCGGAAAAGCTGAGATTCCTTCTTCAACATCTGACTGCTCCTTTTCATGCTCCCCCCCCCCCCCCGTTCCTCTTCCCCGACCTGCACTGTCCACATCTCATCAGACACTAAAACCCCTCAGCACAATCGAGGCAGACTGACACACACACAGCCAGCATCTGATTGAAAGGGGAAAGTTGGTAACATTTCCAGTAAGATCTGGAACCAGACAAGGATGCCCACTTTCATCACTGCTATTCAGTGTAGTCCTGAGAGCCAGAGCCATCAGGCAAGAAATAGAAACCTGAGTGACAGAAATTGGAAAGGAGCAACTCAAGTTATCCCTCTTTGCAGATGACATGATTCTAGACAGAGGAATCCAAAGACTCCACTGAGAGACTATTGGAAAGTAACAGGATATAAAATCAAGAAACAAAAGTCAGTAGCCTTTGTATACACAGACAATGCCAAGGCTGAGAAAGAACTTCTAAGACCAATCCCATCACACGAGATCAGCATAAAAGCCTCAGTCTGTGTTATGATCATCTAAGTTTTCTTTCCATGAAAACTGTCTCACGTGCAGATAGAATAACTGGAAAACACTAACAGTACATTGTGCGTAGTTGTCTTAAACTGTCTCAGGTGCTTGCATAGTGATGAACGTTTTCCCACGTCCCACAGCCAGTGAGCCGGGCCCTGGGCCAGCTTCCTCAGGCGTGAAAGGAATGAGACCTGGAGCCAGGCCAGGGGTCTTTACCACTCAGAACCAGGGCCTGTGAGTCTGAGGAAGTGGGTGGCATCATCAGTGTCCCCAGCCTGTGGAGACCCCCAGACATCACCCAAACACGAGGCTCCATCCCAGGTCTCTGAAGATGAAAGGGGAACGTGGCCCAACCCTTTCTTCCACCTAAGTGCAGAACGACGAGGGGGTGGCCTGGATGCACGTCGTCGTGCAGGAAGCGCAGTGAGCGAGGCCCGGGCTCCCTCCCCTGCGGCACACAATGGGACAGAGATGCACACAGCTGAGGGCTGGCAGCGCCCACCGCCGAGGCCCCCAGGATCACACTTTCATCCGGCAAACACCCTTGCTGCTGGCCCAGGGCCCTGGGAACCCAAGACTCATCTCAGTCGCAACGAGATACAACAGATGGAGCAGAGAGAGCTGAAATAAGCCTTTCTGGGACTTGTAGCTGCACAAAGCTATTTTACAAGAAAAGTACAGAGAAAAACAATTGGAATCATTTCAGGCTTTGAAAAGTTATAATTATAGGTGAGTGGCTATTATGTTATTGGAACAGCCATTAGAACTGAAAGGTACAATTTGAGATAATATATGTGGGGACATTAATACGCCATCCGACTTCTGCAGCACGAGCATCACAATGCATCCAGTCTCAAATGAAAGGTTACCTTCCTGGTTTCTCCCTTGATTCGCTGCCTCTATTTTTAAGTAGAGCATTCATGCGAAATAATGGAATCATTTCTCAAAAAAAATCACAATAATTTTTGGTTGTGCACTTTTCACTATCACTTAAAAGTTGCCAGGTCTTTTACATTGTAGGAAAATAACAAAAATCAAAATTGCCAGCCAGTCCCTCCTCTGCATGGCTGTCATTTCCAGTTTCCTTGTGCTAATTGAACAGAGCGGTGTCGGAGCAATCCAGATGGAGCAAAATCTAGAAATCATCCTTGTTTACTCTTAGAATCTACACTTGGGGGTAATGCTTATGACACTTGGGAGTTCTTCAGATACTGGATTTAAAAAGTCGGTGAGGACTGCCCAGGGTGAGAGAAATGAGCAGACCACCAGTGCATCCTGTCCTGTTCTCACTGCGAGGTTGAGTGACACACCCAACACCCCTGAGCCATAGCACCCTGTCACAGCCCCCAGGCACCACCCTCAGGACGCTCTGAATGGAACAAAGCCACAGGAAGACAAAGGTGAGGGACTTGAAGGCCAGGAAGACAGCTGTGTGGAGCGCTGGCCACTGGCCACTGTCCACCCAGTGCTTCCCCCACCAGGCTGCCGTGCGAGTGCCCCACAGGCCACCGGCCCTGAGTGACGCTCACAGGGGAAGAATCCATGCAAGGTCACTTGGTCATTCCCACAGGACGTTTGTGTCTTCCTGGCTCATATCAACCTCCCGGCTACAGGGTCACTCGTCCACTTAGGGGAATGACTGACAGTGAACAGCAGCAACACGTGGAGCCTGGGTGGATTCCAGGCCAGTGCCCCGAGCAGACTGGCCGCCCAGGTCACTGTGCAGAAGCGCAGTCAGCTCAAGGCCTCACCCACTGCATCTTCTTCACATGGTTCTTCCACCAGAGATGGAAATGTCCCCACGGTCCAGCCTCTCCAGTCAAAATTTCAGCACACTCACAGCCGTGCACGTGCTGGCTTGAACTGAGCCATGCTTTCCGAACTGCTTACCGCTGTCTTTAGTGCCTTCTCAGGAGGCTAGTGGGCTGGGCAGCGGTGCAAAGAGCCGACCAGAATGTGCCAGCCCGAGGTGTTGCTTCCTGAGCCACGAGACACGTGACTGCTGGGAGAAACGTGGAGAGGGGCCTGAGAATACGATCCTGGGGGACCGGGCAGCAGAACGGCCTTGGGACACCAGGAAACGAAAGTTTACTGCAAACATTACATCGTCCACACGAGATCAGCATAAAAGCCTCAGTCTGTGTTATGATCATCTAAGTTTTCTTTCCATGAAAACTGTCTCACGTAGAGATAGAATAACTGGAAAACACTAACAGTACATTGTGCGTAGTTGTCTTAAACTGTCTCAGGTGCTTGCATAGTGATGAACGTTTTCCCACGTCCCAAGGCCAGTGTGGATATTCCAATAGATGAAAACCAAAGAGTCCTAGAGTACAGTGAGTCATCATGGAGCCTGAACAGGCATGATGTCCTGGGTTATCATGAGAGCCCGTTCTATCTAGGACTTAGGGTCATCACGGAGCATGAACGACAGAACCACGGATGACCCTCGTATGTTGCAGGCATTCTGAGGGCAGTGTAAGGAAAGGGAGACAGATGTCCCCTCATGTATTCAAGACAGGAGCAGGACCCTGGGGAAAATGTGGAGAATGGAAGAGAAAAGCCTAATTAAACTTAAGTCCCAGATGCCTCTGGGATCTAGCCCCGTGATGCTACACATCACCCCCCTTCAAGGAACATGTCCTCTTGGCTCCGTTTCACCGTCTCAACCTAGGGAGCCACGTCCATTGTTCAGACTGGCAGGTATACTTGTGGAGTTTCAGCACCAAGGAGGGAGGGAGGGAAGGACTGGCCATTTGTGCGTCAACACGAACCACATGGAAACGCAGCCCTGCATCCCTCCCCTTCCCCGTGTCCAGTTCTAATGGTCAAGGCTGCAAGGGAGGCTGGGCCCGTCCTCAGAGTGGACGACATGAGGCTGTGATGCACACTTACCTCCTGCCCCGTGTCATTTGTACCCACCATCTCCAGTCTTTGGGTCTGGAATGTTCGTTTGATGTGCTGTCTCCATCACGCTGTGTGAGGGACAGTGAGAATTCTGTGGACTGACTACAGCCCCCACCTGAGGTTGTCCATGTAAGCAACCGACCACGAAAGGCTGTGTCGAATCTGACACTTCAACGCAGAAAACAGACGCCTCCCAGTTATGCGCCCCCCATGGTCCTGGCACGGGGAATCAAAACCAGGCTGAGAGACACGGATGCCTCCAACCTTGCAGCACCGGATGAGAGAGGGGTGGCCACAGGGAGCCCCAGGAGTGCAAGAAGGGGCTCCAGAGTCGGTCTGCCGAGGGGCAACACTTCTCTAAGGAAGAGAATTCTGTGGGGCTGGCGTCAAGGAAGTCGTATGGGCAAACGGAACGGGAGAGAAAGCCCAGAACTGTGCCTTCACACATCAGTAAAAACGTTTGCAATGAGAATACCCAGATCATTCCAACAGGAAGCAACGTTCAATGTCTTTTCACAAAAATGGTGCCAGGAAAATTGGATACCCATATGCAAAAGAACGAAGTTGTTGAATCCTGTGTAGCACCATGCATAAAAATCAACTCAAAATGGATAAAACATCCAAATGTATAGGCTCAATCTGTAAAACTCGTTAAAGAAAACAGAAGACAAAAGCTTCCTGACATTGGATCTGGCAATGGTTCCTTGGACATGAAGCTAAAGGCACAGACAACGCGAGAGAAACCAAAGTGAACTTAATGAAAAATTGAAAATTGCATACAATGAAAGAACCTATTAACAGCAAAAAAGATAAATCAAGGAATGGGAGAAATATTTGAAAACCAATCAATATTCAAAATATTTAGAGAATTCCTGTATGTGTGTGTCACCTTCTCTTTCAAATAATTTTCTTAAAATAAACATTTAAAAATTACCAAATGGGAGAATGGTTGTGAAGATGTGAGTGCTGTGGGACGAGTGTTCGTGTCCTTCCACAAATCCCCGTGTTGAAATCCTAGGTGACAGCTTCAAGGGACGGGGTCTCGGGTGGAATTAGGTCAGGAGAGCGAGCACTCAAGAACAGCAGCGCAGTGCTCGGGAGTGACAGGCGTGCGAGTGCCCTGGCACAGCCTCACCCACGGCACCCGTGTGTCAGAACGCCACGCTGCCCTTCATTAATCTGTACGGTTACTATATCAATGAAGTATTTAATTTAAAATATAAAAACCATATCCTGTAATTTTTCTGACAAGTATGGAATAAAACTACGAGTAAACAGCAGACACTCCACAGATTTCACAAACACCTGGAGATGAGCAACGTGCCCCTGAACTAACAGAGTCACTGAAGGAATCAAAACAGATTTTAAAATCCCTGGAAACCAGTTAAAATGGAAACTAGTTAAACCAGTTAAAACGGAAATTCAGCACTGCAAAACTTGTGAGATAAACCAAAGCCATGACAAGGAGAAAGGTTAAAGCAATAAGCACCTGTGTCAAAAGACAAAGGGATCGACCAGCCTCCTTCTGCACCTCAAGGACCTAGAAAAACAAGAATAACCATACCAGGATTCAGTATTCAGCAAGAAATAATAGGATCATCGCAGACATAAACCTAGCAAAAACTAGAAAATCAATTCCAAAGGCAAACAAAATGAAGAGTTTTTCTTTAAAAAGATTAACAGAATCAATAAATCTTCAACTAGACTAAGGAAAAGAAAGAAAGAAGACTCAAATAAATAAAATCAGAGGTGAAAAAAAGATATTCCAACTGATACTAAATAAATACAAAAGACGATTAAGGATTATTATGAATAAACTAACAGATCTGAGTATCTAGAAGAAGTGGCCACATTTCCACCAAGTTTGAACTATGGAAACATGGAAAACATGAGCACACCAATCATTTGTAATGCGATCAGTAACTGGTAGCCTCCCACCAAAGACAGTCCAAGTCACAGACAGGTTCGCTGCTGAATGCTCCCAAATATTTAAGGAAAACACCAGTTTTTCCCAAACTTTTAAAAAATAATTACAAGGGAAGAGACACAAACTCATCCTACAGTGCTAGCATGACCTTCATTCCAAAACCAGACAAGGACATCACAAAAAGAAAACTATGGAGCAGCTTCGCTGAAGAACGTAAATGCAAAGATTTCACCAAAATATTAGCAAATCAATTCTTTACATTAAAAAGATCATTCAACACTGACCAAGTGGGATTTATCTCATGGATTCAGCGATGGCTCAGCATTCACAAATCAATAAATGTAATATATTACATTAACAGAAAGATGGATAATTATCTCAACATTTGATAGAATTTGATAGAATTCAGCATCCATTCATAAGAAAAACCTTGAGCAACCTCAACATAATAAATGTGTTACATCATACTGAGTGGAGAGAATCTGAAAACATTTCCTCTAAGATCTGGAACCAGACACTATGCCCACCCCCACTGCACTTATTCAGTACAGTGCTGGAGGTTTTAGCCAGGAGAGTTAAGCAAGAGAAAGAAATACAAGGCATAGGAATAAGAAAGGAGAAAGTCAAATTATGCTTGCTTGCAGATAATATAATTTTACATGGGAAAAAACCTGAAGATTCCCCCAAAGGGACTATTAGAATTGATAAATGAATTCAGTAAGGTTACAGGATGCAAAAATCAATGCACAAATATTTGTAGCAAATTACACACTAATAATGAACTCACTGAGAAAGACATTGAAAGAGCAACCCCAATCACACTGTATAAAAAATACTTGAAATAAATTTAACCACAAACATGAAAGATCTCTATAATCAAAATTATAAAATACTAATAAAAGAAATTGAGCATAACACAAAAAGTCCCCCCATATTCATGGAGTGGAAGAACTAACATTACTAAATATCCATCCTACTCAAAATGGTTTACAGATTCAATGCATAACACAATGGCATTTTTCACAGAACTAGAAAAAAATACTCCTAAAATTCATATGAAGTCACAAAATATATGAATAGCCAAAGAAATATTGAGCAAAAAAGCCAGAGGTAACACAATAGCAGATTTCAAGACATACTATGGAGTTATTGTAACCAAAACAGCATGGCACTGTCATGAAAACAGACATATCTACCAATGGAGCTGAAGCGAGATCCCAGAAATGAATCAACACATCTATAGCCAGCTGATCTGTAACAAAAGCACCAAAAACGTACACTGGATAAAGGACAATCTCTTCAAAAATGATGCTGAGAAACTGGATGTCCACATAGAGAGGCCTGAACCGAATGCCCCCTCACCTCCTGAACAAAGACCAACCCAGAGTGGACCAGAGGTCTAAACTGAGACCAGAAACAACGATGCTAAGAGGAGAAAACACAGGAAAAATACTTCAAGACATTGGCACAGCAATGGTCTTTATAGGACCCCAAAGAGCACAGGCAACAAAAGTGAACTTAGAGAAATGCGATTACAGCAAGCTAAGAAGCGTCTACTCCCAAAGAGGACAGGGTGCAAGCACAGTGATGGAACCAGAGAAACTGCAAACTAGGCATCTGACAAGGGACCAGCACCCAGAGCATGCGAGCAACTTAAGACATGCAACAAAACACAAGCAATCCAGGTGAGTAATGGGCTGCGGTCCTAGACAGACACTTCTCAAGCGTAGAAGTGCAAATGGTCCTAACATGCATGACAAAATGCTTGATATATCTAGCCATCAGGGAGATGCAGATCAGAACCACAATCACATACCTTCTCACTTCAGCTGGAACGACTATTATCTAAAGGACAATTAACAGCAAACGCTGGGGAGGATGTGGAGAGATGGGAACCCACATATGTGCAATGCGGAGATGCAAATTAGTAAAGCTTTATGTCCTCAAAAAGCTATACATCAGCCTCCACAATGACCCAGCCATCCCTTCTGGGTATGCATTCAAAGGAAATGCAGTCGGCACACAGAAGAGATACCTGTGCTCCCCTGTTTATTGCAGGACTATTCACAATAGCCAAGAAATGAAATCAGCCCAGATATGCATGGATAGGTGAATGAAGAAAGAAAATGTGGTGTGTAGAAACAACAGAACATCATCCAGCCATGAAAATAATGAAATTCCGACATTTAAATGAGTAGCTCTCAGGATCCTGCTAAATGAAATAAGCCACACGCAGAAAGAAAAAGACCGCATGTTTAATTTGAAGTTTCTTTTAAGTGCAAAAACATTGAAACACATACCTGTGACAGATCTTCAGAAAACTCATGGAAAACGAATGTTACAAAAAAAAAACTGTAAATAAATTTCAAAACTCTTTTGTGTCAATATAAATTTATCTAATTTTCATTGTCTTTGAACTTTTTGAAGTACCCTGGTGTTTCTCTGTGTGTGTGCATGTATTTGTGTCTGTGTCTGACATGTGAGGATACCATAGAAGATACCTGTGTGTGTGTTTGAGGATACCATGAGGAGGTAGCTATGTCATATGTGTACATGTATGTGTGTGTGAGGATACCATGAGGAGGTAGCTATGTCATGTGTGTACATGTATGTGTGTCTGCTATGTGAGGATACCATGAGAAGGGAGCTATGTCATGTGTGTACATGTATGTGTGTCTGTGTGTGAGGATACCATGAGGAGGTAGCTATGTCGTATGTGTACATGTATGTGTGTCTGGTATGTGAGGATGCCATGAGAAGGGAGCTATGTCATGTGTGTACATGTATGTGTTCTGATATGTGAGGATACCATGAGAAGATAGCTATGTCATGTGTGTATGTATATCTGTGTCTATGTGTGTGACTGACATGTGAGGATACTGAGAAGGCAGCTATGTCGTGTGTGTGTATATGTATGTGTGTCTGTGTGTGTGTCTGATATGTGAGGATACCATGAGAAGGCAGCCATGTAGAAGCCAGGAAGAAGCAGCTCACATGTCCCCAGTTCTGCCCACGCTTCCCGTGGGACCTCCCGGGCTCCAGAACTTGAGGAAGGAATGGCTGCTGTTCAAGCCGGTGGTAACCTGGTGTAAGAGCCCCAGCTGACTCGGCGCTTTCATGTTCAGAAATGTCTTGCCTTGAGAAAGACGTGCAAATCGTGAGCCTGAGATAAGGAAGATCTGAACATGAGAACAGTGGTCTGCAGAGGCCCAGGGACCGACTCAGAGCGCCTGGAGGGCCAGCAGTCATGGCCATCGCCTCTGGCATGCAGGTTTCCTACTAAAGCTTTTCTGTGCATTCAGTTGAATTAAATATTCGAGATTATGTGAAATAATCGTTATTTCTCCAGGAATTATTATTTTTAATCCTACAAATCTGCAGCTCACAACAGCATGGACAAGAAAACAAAGCTTGGGCAGGACCAGCTGTCACTGGAAAGGCAGGTACAACTGGGCGGCCCAACCCAGAATGGGACAAGGAGCCCATCTTCACTCGTCCCAGGGTGGAGGCAGAAGGGGAAATCCAGGAGGCCGGAGGGACCCTTTCCCTCGGGGGCACTGGAGCGTCAGGGGTGAGGCTCTGTGCGGACGAGGGCCGGGGCTGATCCTTTACTCCTCACTCCACCCCCCTTCTTCTGCACGAAGACAGCATGAGCAGGATATTGTATCCTGTTCTTGGTGGGGGGACAGCCTAGGGGAAGGTGGATTTTACATGGGTGCTGGTGCAGACTGTAAGAAAACCACATTATAGCTTCAGTAGGTAAGACTGACGTACACGGCACTCACGGGTATCTTATGAGAAATCTATGCTGAGCATGTTAGCTGAGTTCTCTAGAGAAACAGTGGGGGGGGGGGGGACTTGCTCTAAGGAATCGGCGGAGATGACTTGGGGCTGCCACCTTCCAGGTGTGTCGGAAGAGGCGCTGACGGTGGCAGCCGCAGACCTGGGCGCTGATGGTGGCAGCTGCAGGCGGGAGTCGCAGGCTGGAGCCTGGGAGGGAGCGATGTCCCCAGATCTGGGGAGCAGGCCCCACACTGGAGGGTCAGTCGTTCTGTGCGATCAAGCCTCTGTCGTGTGCACCTACCAGTGTGAATCCTGATTGCGCCCACAAACACCCCACCGGACTGCAGCGCAATAGCTGGGAGCCCCCCAGCCCTGACAACTCCACACGTAACATCAGCTCAATAAACAAAACATGTCTCTTGAGTTTTTAGAATTCCTGTAGGGTGCACAAACTTCACGTATTTCTCATATGCAGATTTAGGACACAGCGCCGCTTCCCACCCACCCTCCCACCTCCTCTTTCTTATTCTTGCTGTCAAATTTTACAGTGACTACTTTCATTTTTATTTTATAATCATAGGCTTAACCTTCCACTAAGTAAAGAATTCAACAAATAGTAAGGAAAAAAAAAAGAAAAAACACTGCTTCCACAGTAGAGACACGGGCAGTAAACAATAATCGAATCTGAAAACGCCAATTTTGCGCATATACACTACATTTATGGCTCTCTCTTAGTTACCACGGATCAGGGAAAATGCAGCATGTGTGTCTTTTGGGGACTGGCTTATTTCCCATTTTGTTGCAAGACAGGATTTCATTTTTTTGATAGCTGTGTGGTGTTGCACAGTGTATGTGTACCGTACTTTCTTTACCATCAGTGGTAGACATCTAGGCTGACTGGATATCCTAGCTGATGAGAATGAAGCAGCAGCAGACATGGGCACGATGCCTCTCTCACCTGCTGATTTCGTTTCCTTGGGTGAATGCCCGGGCGTGCAATGGCTGCGCCACGTGGTAGGCCTATTTCAGATTTCTGCGGACTCTCCACCCTGTCTTCCACTGTGCCTGTGCGAGGTCACACTCCCACCAACAGGATTCGGGACTTCCCCCATGCTTGTGAGCATTTATTGTTTTGTGATTTCTGTGTGAGGGCTGTTCTGACCGGGGTACAAAACATAAAATCCTAAATAAAGACGTGATCTGGATGACTGCTTTTGGGCAGCAGGCTCCAAAGTGTCACCTGAGGGCAAGTACCAGGCAGTGCCGGCTCTGCGCCCTCCAACTCGCGTGTGCCGTGCACAGAGAGAGGCTCAGTAAGTGTGCGCCCGACCAGAGTGAGCAAAGTTCATTTGTGTGCAGAAGACTTTCCATCATGACATCAGCCACATAAATTAACGTCAAGCAGCTCCGAATACCCTTAAATATTCCTTTGATGTTTTACCCAAAAATACGTTTATGCTCGGCTGTTAATTTTGAACCCACAGCCCTGGGTTTGGAAACGGAGGCTAACTGTGCCGTTCCAGCAGCAATCCCGAGTGGAGTCCCAGGGCGTGGCTGCTGCTGTGTGGCGCACACAGATGGCTGCCGTGCCGGGCAGTGAGGACGCCACGGCCCCGTCCTGGCTGCAGGCTCCGCGGTCGTGCTGCCGCCATGTGACCACAGTTCAGGCCAGCTCCCTCCCTGATGGTGTTTCCATTGCTGCCCCTGTGCTAATCCCCCCAAGTGTGTAACACAGAAACCAGTCAACTCACTTTCTTGAGGTGCAAATATATATTTACCTTAAGGCCCAAAACAGAAATAAACTATTTTCAAATTGAGATCTGCATTACTTCTACATCCAAACGCAATAGCGATGAAGATGTAAAAATATCCATCTGGATGCCAATCAAGTTCCTCTCCCCAGTAAATGGAGTCCAGGTCGTGTCACCAACTCTTCCACGACGTCCTTCCAATTGGGAAAAGTAACCATGGCAACATAACCATCAATCTGCCGGCTTCCTCGGCCCTCCACTTTGATTCTCAAAAGGCAATTTGGCTGAATTCCTTATTTATGTGGTGTTTACAGCCTGTCTTCTTATTCAAGGCATGCCCGTGTTAGCTCAACCTCAGATTGCAACGTGAAACCTGAATTCTGTGGCATCCTCGCTTCTTCCCAACAGCTCCGCCTGCCTGGCCTGTTGGGTAGGCATTGCCTGTCCACCTGTCATGTGGGGGCCCGAGCACATCAATAGAGAGCTTTGGAAAAATACAAAACCGCTGCTTCTCTGTGGGGCCCCCCATTGCCCTGTCTCCTGTCCAGCAGCCAGACCATGAGGAATCCTCGTCTGACTCCAAGGAAAGGCTTCGCTGGATGAGCGGTAACTGGCTAGGTAACGGAGGCCCACATGGGCTTTGTCGTCTTTAAAGACCAGGCCCATGCACAAGACACAGGAGTGCAGACACGCACCATGCAACCCACCTGCCACAACTGATGAGAAACCAGAAACTCAGAGGATTTCAGCTTAGAAAAATCAGGGCAGCATCCCTGTACCCCAGCAGTGTCAGCCGCGGCCTGAACACAGTCTCCGCTGAAAGACTGGTGGAGCGTGGGAAAGAGCTGTTACCCGAGTGACGGAAATCCCATCTCCAGAACTCATGGAGGCGATTCGAAAGTATTTTGAGAGTAAATAGAGAACAGATAGAGTTGAATGTATTACCCACCAGAGCATACCTAAAATTACAAACTAAGATGTTATCTGCTATAGTAATAAAACCTCGAGTGATACCATGGGGAGTAAGTGAGATGAACGTGAGATCTCTCAAGTGGGCACTCGGTACAGCTGCAGGTTGCAACTGCCAGCGCTCACTGTGGAGTGCTGGAGTTGAAGTCCCAGTGCCACTTCTGATTCCAAATTGCTGCTAATGCGCATCCCAGGAGACAGTAGGTTATAGATGGCTCAGGTTGTTGAGTCCCTGTCACCCCAGTGGGAGACCCAGGTGGAGTCCTTGGCTCCCGGCTTTGTCTCAACCCCAGCTCTCATGGGCATTTGAGGAGTGAAGCAGCAGATAAGCATCTGTGTGTGTGTGTGTGTGTGTGTGTGTGTCTGTGTAACTCTCTAACTCTGTGTGTGTGTGACTGTGTGTATGTGTGTGTGTAACTCTAACCCTGTGTGTGTAACTCTAACTCTGTTTGTGTGTGTAACTGTACAACTCTCTAACTCTGTCTCCCTACCTCCATGCCTCCCTTACTCCCTCTCTTCCCAAGTAAGCAAGTTAATAAATAAGCGTTGCTTTGAAAAGCTAGATCTCTAATTCTTGGACAGATTCCATAATTCTGGCCCCCGTGTAGTTTATATTCTCGGCTGAGGCCACGCTGATTTGGCTCTGGTCTTCAGACTTCTCGCCCTCACACGGCAGCTGAGCCACGTCTCTAAACTACACTGACCTTTTCACTGGCTTCCTGGAGCCGCCCGAACACGGAAGACGCTGCACCCTCCCCTGCTTCCTTCTCCACCAGCTGCCCTGCACGGCGCGGGCTCAAGCCGCCGCAGTTCTCACCGCTGCTGTAGCCCACTTTCACACCTGGCTGCCTCTGCCAAGGCGCCCCGTCGGTGTCCCTGCCCCCTCCACTGCCCCACACCAGGCCTCGTCTAAGGGACGCTCTCTGCTACATGTGGTCGGTTCTCTGGAATAGCATCTCCCCTGGGATTCGATGAAGAAACCCTTTCTTCTGGGATGGACTTGGCCAGTCTCTCTGCACCACCTTGGGGCTGAGGCTATGATGAGCTCTCAGTACACCGTGTGCTCACTGGTTCTTTCTTTCACTGTATTGACCCCGTACCAGAGTACAAGCTCCATGAGCATGCAGAACAAACATTTAGACTTTCCTAGACCTCCTGACACCAGCACATCAGGTAGTCAGTAAGTTTTCAGGACAAAAAAACATTCTAAACAATTCTATTTGAATGTATTAAATGAGACAGAACCCTGTTGTTGTTTTAAATGTTAGGTCTTTGAAGTCAGGCGGCTATGGAAGAGGGGTCCCTAGCTGACAGTACTCATATGTTTAGTGCCCAGGCTTACTGTCCCCACCACCTGAACCCTAACTTCACCCACAGCCAGGCCATGGACACAAGAATGTTGAGTCAGTGTGCGTCGTCAAGACGAAGCACAGTGACAGCAGTGGACGGTGACTTCCCTAGGAAACAGGCTTCCCTCTGCACACTGTTGACTCGTACAGAAGTGATGCCTCCCACAGGACACAGAAAATGAAAATGTGTGCGTGGCATTTGCAGACATCACCGGCACGGAAAACGCACACGGTGGAACAATGCTGGCCTTGTTCGCCAACCACAGCCCCTCCTCCCCACAGTGACTGGGGTCAATGACTGCCCGATTCCTGCCAGGACGTGTCAGGGTTTTACTGCTATGTCTCCGCACTCACAATCCAGTTAGCATCTTCCCAACTCACAACTTCTCACTTATTTCTTGGGAAATTCTCTATGCATTGCAGTCCTTGCAAGTGGTGTGTGAGAAGTTCTCCTGTTGTAGGAGATAAGGAATGGCACAAAAATGTTCAACGGAAGGTTAACTCATTGCTGTTTTATTTCAATCTGAAGCAAGCAAGGAAAACAAATAGCCCTCATCCTGTCACCAGCCCCACCGTTCAATCGCATGGCAGTAGAATGAGTGTGGAGAAAACAGAAAGATTGTGATAGACCGGGATGGATGGATGGATGGATGGTAGATAGATAGATAGATACAAGATGGGTGGGTAGATGGAAGGGTGAGAGATAAGTGACATAGATGATAGACTGACTGACAGGTATAAATGGATATTTGGATACTTAGCTCTGACACATGGCTCACCATGATAAGGGACCTAATACAGAGCTACAAGCCAGTTATAATGCCAAAGAGAGAGAGGATTACTTCAGCCAGGAGAAGTCATGGAGCAGCTCTAAGATTGGATTTGTGGCTCCTTCTATTCAGATTACCAGTCTCTACGTGGGGGAGTCAGTACAAACAAAGATGACCACGATTAGGAGGGTGGTTCTCAAGGTTTAGAGCCTTGCTGTGTTTTTGCGCTACACAGAGGCCAAATCTCTTTCCAGGCCACAACCCTATTCCAACTGCAGACTCACCAAAACTTGAACAAAACAGGCCCAATCATAAGGGAATATCAAATGTCATTCTCTAGTTTTAAAGTAGCAATGCAATTACCAGAAACAATGAGAGAAAAGGAGACGTGGTCGTCTAGTGTTTCTCTCCGCTTCGTCTTCCAGTGATGGTACCGTCACTTAGCACAGCCAAGACAAGTGTGCCAGAACCCCAGGACACGAGTCCCTGGAATGCAAGACTGAAACTCGCAATTCTGACACTCAGCGGAGGGTTCCGTGAGACTGTTTTAGGCGACCTGGTTCGTGTTGAATCGGCCCCCTTCTGCCCACCCCACCCCTTGAACCAGACTCTGGGACATCGCAGGGCCTGGTGGGAAGATCCGAGGAAACTGCACCACGGAGCCAGGCCAGGCAACACCACTGACGGGTTCTCCCCAGAAACGCCTCGGGGCACTGCACAGCACGGCTGCAGCGCATTGCAGATTCGAGCTCTGAGGGCCAGCAGAGGAAAGGACCGAGGTGTGCAGAGCACGAATCGCACAGAGGAGCAGACAGGAGGCCAGGCCTGAGCCAGGCCCAATCGTTACACAGCAACAGAAAGAGAGGTGCGGAGTTTTGTCGTTTTGTTGTGTATTTAGTCCCAACTCCTGTTCCCGACTCCTTCGAGGACTCGGGGTTCAGGGTTCAGGGCCGTGTCCCCCGTGGGAAGCACTGAGACCAGGGAGGCTCACTGATTTGAGCAGACAGAAGGTTTTCAAGACATTCACGGAAAACGCACAGTAGCAGAGCCAGGCCTTTGACTCCATTTTCCAGGAACTGTTTGGAGCACCATGGTATGCACGCGTGCTCATACCCGGATATACAAATGTTTTAGTTAATGTATTTATATGTGAATATATATCAAACTACAGAAAAAATAATTTACCTCAAAATATTGAAATGACTGTAGAATAAGCATCAAGAGAGCTTATAGAAATAAAAAGTATCATTTTGTTTTTACCATGTATCAACTTGCCATCTTGGACCAGCCATTTAAACTCTCTGTGGCCCAGTTCCATGCTCTGGAAGACGAGCAGCACCCGGACCACCAGGTTTTCTGATGAAATGACTTCACCTGCCTGCAGTGCCGGGGCCGTTCCTGAGCCCACTGTGCTTGCTAGATACACATGACTCTGTTGTCTCCACTACTTTTGACACATTCTGTTGAAATCTGGTTTTCCGCTTCCTATTTCCTTAATTCTTTTTTGTTTGCATTTAGTTCTCTATTTTCCAGAAGGTACCTCCAACAGATTTGTTTTAAGATTTCTTTCTTGAAAGGGAGGGAGAGTGTGGGAGAGAGGGAGAGAAGAAATTTAATTATATTCTTACAGTTGCATCTATGGACTATGTTGAATCTGTTAAGAAACTAAAATAAATAGATAAGAAAGAAAAACAAAATAATACTCCATTTAGAAAAAATGTTTCTTTTCTTCTTTTAATTTTCTTTCTTTCCTTCTTTCAAAGGCAAAGCAACAGAGACAGGGAAGGAGAGGGAGATCTTCCAAGCATTGGCTCATTCTCTAAATGCCGCAGCAGCCAGGTCTGGACAGGCTGAAGCCAGGAGCCAGGAACTCCATCCGGATCTCCCACGTGGGTGGCAGGGGACCAACTACAAGGGCCGTCTTCCCCTGCCCTCCCAGGTACAGTAGCAGGGAGCCGCTCCAGAGGCAGAGGAGCTGGGACTCCCGTATGGGATGTTAGCCCTGCAAGGGGCGGCTTCACCCACTGTGCCGCAAGGCTGGCCCTCATAAAACCAATTTTGTAAACCAAATTTATCTGAAGCAACGAAGGATTACACTATATCCCAGAACAGGCATGTCTGCTGTATGGCTCAGAATAAGACCTCTCCCCCATAGGCACACCCCCAACAGTGAGGGGAGGGCAGCCTGCTTGTGGGATGATTTCCACTCAGCCCACAAAGGGTGGTGCCTGCAGGGGTCTGTCCATGCCAAGCTCTGTGCACAGTGGTCATCTCAGCACACATGCTCAGAGTAGCTCTCCAAGGCTGTGGTCAGGCTCCCAGCTGACCCACACAGGCACGGGCCATTGAGTTCAGTTTGAATGAAATAAATCTCTCACATGTGTAGTTCCAGGATCCAGCTCATAAAGCCATGCCAACCTATTTTCTGCTCAATTAACTATTTACTATTTGCAGTTTCTCAATAATTCAATGCATCTCAATAACCTCCTCTCAGTACTTTCTCACATGAGCAAACATTTGGAGCCCAGACGATCGGAGAAGGATTTGCTGAAAACTCACAATAAATCTATTCCAGCTTTTCCACATGAAAATCACAGGTCTAGGTAACCAGCAGGAAGCCATATCTAAACAAAGTGAGTTTTGTGATTTTCAGAATGAAAAATGTTTTTTCGCAACGCAAAGGGTTCCAGGCTTTCAGCAGGCAGCTGTTAAACAACCGAGCAAAAAGCAGTGCGGACACGGGCGCTCCCTTGGCCACAGTGCACAGGCGTCCAGGAAGGGCCACGCCCATCCCTCGAGGAAAGGCCACCTGCTGCTAGCACCTGGACACACACACACACACATGTCACGGCACACACCTGGCATGCACCACGAGGGGAGGCCAGGAGCGTCCCCTGCCGTCCCACAGTGACTTCCCAGAACAAGCTGTTTACGACTCTGTTATTCCTCGAGGTCACCTCTTTCTCCTGCTCCCATCTTCCCAAAGCAGCTGTAGAAAAGTCTCAAATGCAATTTTCCACATCTTTCCATGAGTAAGATGGGCCATATAAAAGTGTCATGTTTTAGAATAAGTGTTTGTGTTCCACATCCATAGTTCACAACCTGCTACATGTCTCACAAGGACCAAGGAGAGAAGAACTTAGAGATTCCCAACGCAAAGACATGACAACTGCGAAAGGAGATGGGGATGCTACTTACCCTTATCTGGTCATGACATGCAGTACACATGCATCACACGGTGACCAGATGCCCCTTAACTATGTGCACTATCATATGCCATCCAAGAAGAAATGTGCTGTCTGAGAGAAGGATATTCCGAGTAAAAGAGAGACATGCGATGAAGATAAACAAACTGTTGCTAAATATTTTAAAAATACAAACACCTTTGTAGCTAAAATGATTGAAAATGAGCAATCTAATATGGTTCAATCTATCACATGGAATACTTTTTTATTTATGCAACTATAATTCGCCATAGTAAAATGCACAGCTCTTAAGCAGTTGGGTGAATTTAACAAAGGTGCTGCTGGTGCTGCTGAGACAGAGTGCAGCTACGAACCACTCCCACCACCCCAGGGACTTGCTGCTGCTCTTCCCAGTCCGTCCACGCCCGCCACTGTGGTGTCCGCCCTCGCAGGGCAGTCTTGCTATGCTAGGACTTCGCACAAAGGAGGGAGCACAGCTCGTGCCCAGCTTCCTTCACTCGGCACAGTGCTGCTGAGACCCAGCGACACTGCCGCGCCTGTGTGCAGTTGACCCTGCAACATCCCACGGACTGGGCCAACCTGGACCCAGTACCTCAGCCATCACTTGCAGTCTCCCATGATCTAGTTACTTTAGAGGAAATGGCCAAAGATGTCTGTTTGGTAAATGTCTGAAGAAGAAAAGAAGGTTTATCTCAACAAAAATAGGATCAAAAAAGGAATCGATTTAAAAAAAAAAAAAAAAACCTGTTTTCCAGTCCCGTATTTTTCTGTTTTGTTAATACTTCATGTGTAACTTGGAATTTCACTGTGCCATGCTACAGCTTTGCGACTTTATTTTTCCTTTAATTACTCGATCACCTGGTAAGCCGTACTTTCAATCATCTCAGCGTGAAGATGGGTTTACTTCTTTCTCCACTCCGCAGACTTTCATTCCTTTTCTTGTCTAACTACAGTGCCAGGAGTTGAAGAATGATGCTGCGTGGGTGGTCAAAGGACATCCCTGACTTGCTTCCATCCTTAGGGGAGTCATCCAGTATGTCACCATTAAGGAAAATGCCACTGCAGGGTGTTTTGCTTATTCTTCTGAGAGAGGAAGAGGCAGGGAGCGCCCCCATCTGCTGGTCCCTACCCAACTGCTCTCAGCAGCCAGGGCTATGCCTGGGCCAAATCTCCGGGTCAGGACCTCAGTTAAGGTCTCCCCTGGTGCTGGAGGAAACAAGGACTTGACCCATCACTGCTGCCCCCAGGATGCACATTAGCGGGAAGCCGGAGCCGCGAGCTGGCGGCCAGAGCGTCGACAGCATCATTTAGTGCTGCTTGCTTGCAGGTTACCAGCAAAACCTTTCGGAAGAACCACAAAGGATCATATTAACACTCTGAGGCATTCTGAGCATCACAGAAGTGCTATGGCAACACCATGTAGACTGCTGGAGATGCCCAGGCCGATCTCAGGGAGAAAACTCTAAGGACCCGTTCTACAAGGTTCTGAAGGCACCAGTTCACACATTTCCCCGGTCCCCTGGGTAGCTGACCAGGGCCTTGGGTGCCCCAGTGATAACTGGCAGCGTGGCATACTTGCAATGCACCCTACAAGACTAAGGCAAGGTTTCTAGTCTAATGCAGAATGAAACTGTTCAGGAAAAAAATAGAAACAGATAATTTGACATAGTGTTCTGGACTTTAACTGGCATCCTAACTGCTTGGCCAAATGCCCACCCCAGAGTTGGATGTTGTCTGTATATTTCCTTTATCAAATTGAGGAAGTTTCTCTTTATTCCTATTTGCTGAGTTTGAGATTTGATCGTGTTCCACATGAACAGGTGTTAGGTTTAGCCAAATGTATTTTTCTGCATCTATTGTTGTGATCATTGGCTTGCGTTTTTGGCCTACTGATGCAGTTAATTAAAATAACTGATTTTCAATCACTGAGCCAGCCTCGCACACCTGGAACAAATCCCACTTGGCCTTGGCCTCTACTTCCTTACAGACATCATTGGATTCCATGGACTGGTATTTTGCCTAACATTCGTGCACCTGTGTTCCTGACAGAGAAGGTCGTTAGTGTCCCTTTCTTGTGTTGTCTTTGTTCAGTTCTGTATTAGAGTAAGGCTGACTTCCTTGGACAGGGTAGGAAATGTCCCCTCCGCATCTCTTTCTGGTAGAATGTAGAGAGGTGGTAACAATCTGTCCTTCAACGGCCGGTAGGCTTCAGCAATGGAGACATTATAGGACTGGAATGTTCTCTTTTGGAAAGCTAATAATTTTCACTCATTTTTCATAATTATAAGCCAATATATACATCAATGATTTAGGTTTTCTCTATTTTCCCTGTCGACCCTGGCTAGGGCGTTATCAATTGCATTGATCTTTTCAGAGAACCAGTTTTTTATTTCATTGAATTTGTCTGTATTGTAGATCTGTCTTCAATTCCATTGACTTGTGGTCTGGTTTTTATTATTATTTTCTTATTAGTCTGGATTACTTTGCACTTCGTTTTCTAATTTCCTATAGTAGAAACACAGATTATAGGCTTAGCACTTTTATTTAAAAAAAAATTTTTATTCAGACATGTTCACTGAAGAAACTTGCCTCAGCACGGCGGATCCTCATGTTCATTTATTCAAAACATTTTTAAATTTGTCTACACACTTTTTTAAATCCATATATTATTTAGAAGGCTGTTCCTTAATCTTCCAAGACTTTTAGATTTTTTCATCTATCTTCTTGTTATTGCTATTTGGTTGATAACCATGAAGCCTGAGAGTGTATTTTGTATGAATTCTGTTCTTCTACATTTATTCAGGTATGCCCATGGCCCAGAACAGGGCCTATCCTGGGAACGTTCCACGAGAGCTTGAAAACAAGATGTAGTTGCCGTTGTTGAGTGAATGCGCCTCTAGATATCAATTAGATCCAGTTGACTGATGTATTGTTCATTCTATAGCTTCCTTACTAGTTTTCTATCTGTTGAATCTAGAAAACTATTGAAAAAGGGATATTGAAGTTGCCGGCTGTAAGAGTGAATTATTTCGAGCCATAGCAGGAAAACCTGCTGCCTGTGGTGCCATTATGGGCACCTGTTCAAGCCCTGGCTGCTCCACTTCTGATCCAGCTCCCCGCTAATGGCCGGGGAAAAGCAGTGGAAGATGGCCCAAGTGCTTGGGCCCCTGCACCCACATGGGAGACCTGGAAGAAGCTTCTAGCTCCTGGCTTCAGCCTGACCCAGTCACTGGCCAATATGGCTATATGGGGAGTGAACCAACAGAAGGCAGATCTCCCTCGCTCTCTCAGTCTGTATCTGCCTCTCTCTATAACTCCAACATTCAAATAAATAAATCCATCTTATTTAAAAAGGAGTGAATGGTTCTCTTCCTCCATGAAGTACCATCACTTTGCCTCTTGTGTTTTGATATGCTGCCATCAGAATCGGTGGAGAACTGCCTTTTTTATTACTAGGCAACACTCTTCTTTTCCCCTGGTAATTTCCCCGCTCTGATAGCTGCTTTGCCTGAAAGTAACATGTCCACTTCTCCCTTCTTCGGTGAGTGACAGCTGTTTTATCTTTCTCCACTCTTTGAATGTAGTCTGTCCACGTCATTCTCAAGAACCTGGATTTGTTTTTTTTTTTTCATTAGGAGAGAATTTTATTTAAAAGTGTCATCTTCAACTGCAAGGATGTCCGTTAAACATCACAATTAAACATGCCAAAGGAGAAGCCATGTTGTCAAAATGCCCACTTAACCCACCCAAACATCTCAAACCCACCCTTTGCTGACCCTCTATAACCCCATTTTTTAAGGTTTTTTTTCTTTTTTAAAACAAGAGAAAGTAGACAGATACATGTTGGTAAATGCTAACTGTCCGTATTCACGTAGAGACACAGTGTAATCTCTGAGCCCAATATACAGAGAAAGGAGGAGAAAAGCTAGAATTCTATGCACTACTACACAGGGGCCTGGCACCCTCCAGCTTCCAGCAGAGCCGGGAGCAGGTGGGTTTCTTTTTCCCGCAGAGCACGGTGGTGTTGATTCCATACAGTTTTTGTCGAGACAAGAGGGATAAAATGAATTT
>CM027392.1:58745770-58772481 GCA_015711505.1 Sylvilagus bachmani | reverse complement strand
CCCCTCTCTGAACAGCAGGATTGCTCCTCTCTGAACAGCAGGATTGCTCCCCTCTGAACAGCAGGATTGCCCCTCTCTGAACAGCAGGATTGCCCCTCTCTGAACAGCAGGATTGCCCCTCTCTGAACAGCAGGATTGCTCCCCTCTGAACAGCAGGATTGCTCCCCTCTGAACAGCAGGGCAGCACAACCCCCCACACCGCGCCTCCACTGCACGGCGTACACGCAGTCCGGAGGACATGACGTCCCCTGTGATGTGTTCTGTCTCCTTCTCCACACGTGGAATCCAAGCCCACGTTGACGAGAGGCCTTCAGAAAGTTCACTGACGTTTGTATTTTGAAAAAGAACTGTGCACAAATTTCAAAACACAGTATTTGCTCCAAAATAAACTTGTCTTTAATTCCATTTTCCTACAAGCTTTTTGAAGTATATCTACGGAGAGAGTGAGAGGCTGTATAAAGAACTATTTATAATGAGGCAGAAGGCAAGAACTCACTTTGAAAAGTACTCACTTTGAAAAATTACATGATTCATACATTTTAATAATTTAGCACACCTACAGAAATAACTCAGATTTGGAGAATAATTACATAGACAATATCCTCATTTCTGTATCATATATTGTTTTTAAAAACTAGAAAAAACCTTAAATGACCAAAAATAAAAGGAATAGCTAACTAAATGAAGGCTGTTCCCTCGCTAGAATAAAGACGAGTGTTGTATATACTACTCCATGAGGAAGACTGTCTTCACGGGAGCCATTCAAACCCGGCATGGCTGGCACTACGTTAAACACCTTTAAATGGCTCAGAATGACGCTGAAGGCACACAGCTCCAACATCAGGAGGCTTCGGTTAGTGGGACGCCAACACAGATGTCAGCTGCTCGCTTTTCCTTATGCAAGTGGGATGCAACCACAAGGTTTCCAAAACTAAAAGTGATGATTAGCTGGAGAAATCCCATGTTCGCTGTTCTCCGTGTGGTGAGGCACAGCACCTGAGCCTGGGTCACACCTCCCGGGGAAGCTGAGTGATAAAGGCCTGAGGGAACGGGAAAACTCTGCTCCTGAAGCGGCAGCAGGCCAGCTTGGCTGCATCCCAGCCACGGAGGAGCCGCGTGGCAGTGAGCCACCCTGAGACACGCCGGCCCCTGCTGACAGCCGCTCCCCATCTCCAACCCCAGAGGAAACTGAGTAAGACTGTTGGGTCCGGAATAGCTCAGGGTCTGGTCTTTCGTACCCCCAGAAAGGAGAGCCAGAAAACGGAGACGGAGACCGACCTCCACAGACAGGCTGCTTTATTGGAAGAGACTGTGGGCAGGGCACATGTGGGATTCAGGCTTCATCCGGCTAGGAGGGAGTTTGCCATGGGGGTGGGGGGGGGGGTGCAGAAGGCAGCTGGTGGGAGAGCAGGGGCTCTCTGAAGTCTCTGGGAGTCTCCCTCCTCCCTGTTTCCTAGCTGCCCAGGGCAGCTTACCTGTTTTCCCATCTGCATTGCAAGGCACTGAGGAGGGTCTGGTTAGGCACCAAGGGAGGAAGTGGGGCAGGGTGGGGGAAGAGCAAGAAAGGAGGAGGGCAGAAGTGCAGCATGTCCTTTAAAAACTGCTAAGACTTCCACTTCCAACATGAACCAAGCCAACGTTCAGCGCTAGTGTTTTAGCTCAACAAAGAGTAACAGCTGATGTATTTATAAAAATGATTCAAACGTAGCAGTGCTCAGAACTAAAGAAGGGTATGAAACAGAGAGAGATAAAGGAAGACCATCGACCAGCGTCGCACCCTGTGTTCTTACATCATCGGCAGCCTCAATAAGTCTTGACTGACAGGGCCAGTTCCAAAACCAAAAATAGCAACACTAAAAAATGTGAAACAAATTCAAGCAAAAATACAACACAGTCTATGTATGTCCTGAAATCTGCCTATAAGAAAACAACCAGTGTCTCTTCCTAAACCTGCAGTTTACGGTGAATTCAGAATCGGTGGAGAGTCATTTCAACAAGAGACAGGTGCACGTGGATTTTATGAACACGTCTCAGAAGGCTTGCCGAGATCACGTTCTGCAGATGGGAAAGAAATGGCCACCGAGAACGTCCGGGATGTCAGACTCAGCCAACACCACAGTGAGTGACTCCAGGGAGGCTTGCATGGGATTTCTTAAATCGAAGAAAACCTAAAGAGTCTCTTCTGAGTGCGGACACCACCAGTCAGGGGCGTGGCGAGGAGATGGCTTCGGGGTTCTCCCTAAGGGCCAGGTCTCCAGCCTGGGGTGTCGGTGTGGCCTGCGGGAAGATGCTAGGGCACCAGGGACACAGGCTTCAGAAGGGATGGATGCTGTTCTCGTGGACTGAGTTAGTGCTCCTGGAAGAGCGAGCCTGGCTGGCCAGCTGCTCCGGCTGCCTCACCACGAGGTCTCCTTGCCCACCCCCTGCCGCGACACCATCTGTCACAACGCGACGCAGGGCTCTCCAGGCATCTTGTCTACCAAACCCTGAGTGTTGTGCTATTGGCATGCTATGTCCACGATGCCCACACACGGTAGGTATGTAGCAGAGAACACGATGGTCAGTGCTGGGAGGAAGCTGCCTGGTGAGCCAGCTCCCAGGGGCACTGCAGGAGCCCCAGGGGGTGTCACTGCTGCTCCCCAGGCAGGCCAAGGAGTTAACTTGGACAAAAGGCTGAATCTCCACTGGTGGCTTTAACCTCTTCTGCCCAGAGAGAAGCTGGTGCAGCCATCCTGGAGCGGTGGCACACCACGCATGTTCTCCACACACCTGTGTGTCTCACCTACCACCAGCCATCTCACTCTTCCTTCACGGCTTACCCCAGGTCCTGAAACAGTCGCTGGAGCCACTGTTTCAAGGGCCCAACCCAGTCCTAAAACTCCAGTCCCGGCTTCCTGGCCTCCCCACCAGCCCGCATTCTGAGGGCCTCGAGCCTTCTGAGCTATACATAAATATCTCTCTTCCTTCTATTTGTGGCGTTGCTTCTAGATCACACGGTGTTGACATGGACACAGACAACGTCAACATCGAAGGAAATGCACATGTAAGTGCTGCCTCAGAGATCTCACAGTAGGGAGGGAGCTTCGCAGAGTGGGGTCCAGGTGGCAGGTACAGCCAGCTGCCAGCAGGGGCCATCGGAGGACAGGCGGAGTAGATGCCCACGCAAGGGCTCCGTGGACACCAGGGGCCTTGGAGAGGAGGTGCGGGCCTCAGGCCATGGAAGGGAAAAGGTGGTAACAGGAGGAGGAAACCACAGGGCTGTGCCGACAGACTCAGCCACAGCAGGTCTGAGGAGCAGCTGTCTCCTCTCAAGCCCACCCTCCCCCTGGCGCTTCAGTTTGGCTCCTTAAATTGAGCCATAAGTAGATGTTTCTACTACATATTTCTACAATCTGATTTTCCACAGTTCTTTAGGGCTCCTACCAAAACAAACCAACCAAAAGCTTCACCATGGAGTTTAAAGAGAAAGCTGCATACGCCCCTTCCCCCGCGCTGACCCGAGGGTCCAAGGGTCCGCAGGGCCTTACAGGAAGTGCCCCAGCAGGACGCGGGCTGCGGCACGGGGCAGCAGAGTGACGCTCCGTCCGTCCCCCACTGAGGGACACTTTGTTGGATTCCACACCTTAGCTATGGAGACTAAGGCTTCATGAAGAACAGGGCAGATCTGTCTTTGGGACGTCGGTTCCATTTTCTTCGAGTACATCCCAGAAGAGGGGGTGCTGTTCTCTCGTCTCTAACTGCCTTCCTAACAGGTGAAGGCTCATGTTCCAGTGAGGAGCGATGTCCATGCATTTCATGTCCCCCCTGGCCACTTGTATGTCAATGGCTGCTGGTGTCTATTTTCTAATCAGGTGATGTGGCGTTTGGCTAGGATCCGTGGCAGCTCTTAGTTCGTTCCGTCATCACCCTCATCCCAGATACATGGTTGGATGTGCTCTGCCAACCCAGGTGGTGCCTCCCACCGAGCTGTGCATGCGGAAGCTTCTGATGCAGTCTCACTTCTCCCTTTCGTCTTTGCTGCCTGAGCTTCTGATGTCTGTAACATTCAAAAAAGTCACGGCCAAGGACAACCTGACAGGGCTTTGCTGCTAGGATTTCCTCCAAGAGCTGCATTGCTTCCGGTCTCAGGTTTAAGTCTCTCATCTGTTTTCAGTTGACTTTTGTGTAAACTGTAAGACAACAGCGTGATTTCACTCTTCTGCATGTAGATATTCAGTTTTCCCAGCACAATTATGAAAAAACTATCCTTTTTCCATTACATGTTCCTCTTGCCCTTGTCAAAAATTACCCCATATATGACAGGGTTGTTTCTGGCACTCCATTTGTTCTACTGGTCTATGTATCGCCTTTATGTCAGTGCCATAAGGGCTGATTTGATTACTTTGTGATAGAATTTGAAATCAGTAGTAGGATATCTCCAACAGTATTCTTAATTTTAAAACTTTTACTCATTTTATTTGAAAGAGAGAGAGCACACTCTCACCTTCTTGTTCACTCTCCCAGATGCCTGCAACAGCTGGACCCGGGCCACGCCAAAGACAGTGAAGAAAAGGGCTGAAGGGTGCGTGCTGATGGGTCAAAGCAGCTGTGCGGAAGCCACCAGTTGGTGATCCTGGTTGTGTTATCAGTGCGCAGGCTTTCTCCTCCTGGGATTTCATCACCTGCAAACAGATGGTCCCACGTCTCCATTTCCAATGCCATGTCTTTTGTTTCTTTTTCTTGTTTACTACTTTTGTTAGTACTTCCAACACGACCTCTGAGTAGAAGTGATGAGAGTGGGGGTCCCGGCCTGGCCCGAGATCCTGGAGGAAGCACTGCTGGTTCCTCACCAGTGACTGTTAGATGAGGTGTGGGTTTTTCATAAGTGGCATTTACTCCAAGCCTGTTGGTGGAGGATCTTCGTCAGGAACGGATGTCGAACGGCACCAAACTCTTGCTGCATCTGTTGAGATGAACGTCTGGCTTCCCCTTTCATCAGTTAACATGATGCATCTCATTGACTGGCTCTTCTCATGTAGAGCCAGCAGACATCTGAGGATAAATCCCACGTGGTCCTGCCACGTAGTCTTTTTGATGTGTGGCTGAACCGAACCTACCAGCGTCTTACTGAGGATTTGTGCGTCCGTGTTGATCAGGGTGTTGCCCAGGAGTGGTGGCGTCTGCCCTATGATTTCTTGTGTAAGTTTTATGGTCTAGGCCTTCTCTGCGGACGTCTTTGTATGTCTTTCATATCAGAGTGATGCAAGTCTCACAAAAAGAGCTTGGAAGCATTCCCTCTCCTTCTATTTTTTTGGAAGAGTTTAAGAAGAATTGCTATTAATTCTTTGACTGTTTGGGAGAATTCAGCCGTGAAGCCATCTGGTCCTGGGCTTTTCTTTGCTGGGAGGTTTTTAATTACTACTTCAATCTCCGTATTTGTTGTTAGTCTATTCAAGATTTTCATTTCTACTTGGTAGGTTTTATGTTTCTAGTCACTTACGCATTTTCCTATATTATCCATTTTTGCCTGATAATTGTTCCTATTAGCCCTTGATGACCATTTTTTACTTCTGAGATAGCTGTTGAAATTTCTCCTTTCCTTTCTGAACTCACTTATTTGAGGCAAGTCTTAGAATGTAAGTGGCTCTCTAGAGGGTCATCCATGGCCAGTGGGCTTCTCCTCTGCCTTGGAGGAGTGCTCAGGGCCCCCAGTGCACGACTGAGTGCTTGGCACACAGCTGGTGCTCAATAAATAGCTCTGGAATAAATCAACAAATGGGTGAGCGGCTGAATTAATGGGATTTTAGGATACAGCTCTGTTCCGAAGAAGTCCTCAGTAATAAAGAGCTCCGTGGACAAACGGCTTCCTTGCCATCCGGGGACAGTGCACACCGGCATGGCTCATGAAGCAGAGAGGTGACCCTGGCACGCATGTGTCCTGCCACAGCAGTCATGCAGCGTGTCCACAGGGAGCCTGTCTGTCCTCCATGCTACGGCTATGTCCGGTGCCTGCCCTTCCCTCTCTGGGGCACATGGAGGTTCCACACCATCTCTGTCTCCTGGCCCTGCCCCTGGGCGAGAAGCTCTGGACCACGGCAGGTCTGTGTGTGGACAGTGAAGCTGCAGCACTCCCAGCCTGGCCCTCAGCCTCAGCAGCCAGGCACGGAGGGCACTGGCAGAGATAAGACATATAGGTGTATGGTGCAGGGGCCACATGGTACACATCACTGTGCGTGGTCTGGACGCTGTGTGTGCAGTACACACACACCCACACAGACACGACTCATTCTTAAAAAACAAGCTCTGTGGTCAGCCCTCCCACTCTCCACGTCTGTGCCGGTTTCCGAGATGACCCAGTCTTTCTGATATCAGCAGGAATCCTAGTAGACGCTGTTGTAGAAGAACCTGAAAGCAGACAAGTCTGATTCTATCACACTATGATTTAATTCTTTCACAGACAAAGGGTCTATTGATTTTACCCTATGCAGTGAGATGAATAATTCTAATATTCAGTTCAGTGAAAGTATTGAAGAAATACACTGCAAAAGTGATGGAAGTTGACCCGTTTGAAGCAAAAAGCTAATCCATAGAAGGAAACTGTAGCAAAATCAAGGGGCGGTAACTACCCTTTCCTTTGAGAAATAGACCAGGCAAGGAAGGTGTGCATTTTTTTTTAGAACTCAATTTATAAATTATAACATAAATTCTTTTGGTGTTCTCTGCTATGGTCTCTAATTATAATCCAAACCTGCATTATCGCCTTTATCAAGAGATAGATAGGGATTAGTGCCCCAGGGAAGGGTCTGGGAAGAACTATAGGAAAGGTCAGAGACAGAGGGGGAGGAAGGCAGGAAAGGGAGGGAGAGAAGAGAGAGAGAGAGGAGGAGGAGGAGCTTGCAGCCAGAGGGAACGGTGTTCTTCCTTGGACAACCCCTGGAGAGCAAACCTCAGGAAATGAACACGGTGCTGCGACCCCGACGGAACCCTGGGAAGCTCAGCCGTGGCCAAGTCCTGCTCAGTACGATGCCGGTTAGGAGACAACGAGGGAGAAAGCCCAGGGGCGTCAGCCTTGAGAGGTGATCTGATCCTGACGATCTGATCTGAATGCGTGTGGATAACGAATGAGCTACGGACGTCCACCCCCAAAACTGCCGCCAGAGGAGCAGGGCTTGTCGGGTCTTCTGGACGAGGTGGCTCGGCCCCTCCTTTCCTCACAACCTGAGCTCCTTGTGAAATGCCTCTGGCTCCCTCTGCAGGGAAGTAAGGAGCAAGCAGGCGTGAGAGCAGCCAGGAGCGGGGAGCAGCCCACACAGCAACCCGCCCCAGCGTTCCCCGGCAGCTGAGACCTGGTCCCAGGCCTGCACAGACCCCGAGACACAGACGTGGGTGCCTAACCCCGGGTTTCAATGCTGAAATTATTCTTGCAGGTTGATTCTGTATTTATTCCGAAGATAATCACGTGAGGTGTTTGGGAAGAAGCCACATCATGGCAGAGGGAGAGGGGGCTCCCTGGACAAGGGGGGGCCTGCTGAGTCCCCGGGGCTCTAGGGGGAAAGCAGACCTCGAGTAGGCGATGCAAGGGGCACAGGACCTCAGAGGGCTGACAGAACTCCGACGGTACCAGCTCTGAAGGCCGGGGGCTGAGCATTCCAGCGTCCTGGCTCAGAATTACAAAGCTTCGTTTGGTTCCAAGACTGAAGCCCTGGCTGCTGCCTGGCCTGCGGGGGCTCCACGCGCCCCGTGCAGCTCACGTAGAGTCCGGTGTTGCTGTCACGCCCGGGACAGCTGAGCAGAGACCTTGACCCTGTGTTGGGTTTGGTCTCTCTTGCAAAATATGTCAGGTTCTATCCCCGAGGGCTGTGGGTTTTCAGACAAGGGGTCCATTGTTGTTCAAAGTCAAAGGAGAAAAGAGAATAAAAGCCTAGATTTTCTGTTCCCCACCTGAGAGCAACAACACAACAGATGAAAACCATTAAAGTCGCAATTTCAGGACAGCGTGGCTTTTAGTGATGCCTTGAACAGCAGACCGAGGAGCTGTTATAGGATGTCTTTAGAAAGCCATCCCATGGCGATACCCAGACACTCGCAGGCAATGACAGAAGGGCCTGGATGCCTCACTGTTTCCAATAACAAAACTCAAACCGGAGAGCCAGCACTTGCATTATGTATGCTTTCAATAAAAACTAATTAAAGCTACTTAAGTCTGTAGCGATGGCTGGGGAAACGTGATTGAGCAACTTCAGGTCCAGCCGCTGACGGAGTTCTCCACAAGGTTCTGAACAAAGAGCCAGTCAGCTGCTCCCGGACTGGGGCTCCCGTGGGCCCGGAGCCGGGCCTGGGATTCCGACTCCCCTGTCTTTAGCTCTCAACCCCCCTGGAGACGGCACCTGAGGGGAGGCCTGCTCTTCATTTCTCAGTGGACCCTTACTTCTTGAGGATGTCCGTGGTGGCAGGTGTCAATCACAGAACATGAAAAGAGACAGAATTAGTCACAAGCTGAGGTCACTTCTAGCGCATTTTTCTCCGAAGCTGCCTAGAAACACTCCAGGTCTATTTTAAAGTCGCCTCCGCATTCACAAAAGGCGACGCCGCCCGCTCGCTGCAGGCTGCTGGGAAGGAACACAGCCTGGCAAAGGCGCCTTTCACCTGGCCCTGGGACAAAGGCCAGGCATCTCCATCTCGGCAAAGTAAGACAGACCCCAACCTTTAGGAAATAAATTTAGCCTGTTGCCTGAATGTTCTGCGTGTGACAGCGCGTGTCCCCAGGGAGAGGCAGAGCTGCAGCGTGGGCTGCGAGGGAGCGGGCGTGGGCGGCCGCCAGGACTCCCTGCTCGAGGCACCTACCGCAGGAGTGGTGCCCACAGCTCCGGCAAGGCCGCCCCCCCACCCCGCCCCGGTAAATTTCACAGCTGTGTGGCGCGGGAACTGCAACAAGTTCATGGACAATGGAATTGAAAGAGTACAAAAAAAAAAAATTGAAATCCACGCTTTTTCTATAACACACATTTTCCACGAACTTTTTGAAGGCTCTCACATGCAAAAGTGTGCCACGCACATCAATCTCTGTTTATTCCACGCCCACGGACTTTGTGAGGCACCTCGTACTTCAGCGCTACTTCCGAGAGTTTGTTCCCTCACCTGACCTGATTTCTCTTGCAAGAGGCACGCACCTGGGCTCAGGTCAGGGTTACCACTCCCTCCCTGTCCATTCTTGAAGACCCCCTCTGCTTGGCCCACGAACCCCGCCCTGATCCCCACCCACTGCACTGTGGTTCACCTGAACAGCCGGGGTGACCGGGGTGCTCTCGACAGGGCCTCTGGAACCATCAGCGTCTCAGAGCTGGGTCCTCACCTGCCCACTGCCGTTCCACCTGCCAGGTGCACCTGCCCTACCGGGTGGAAACACAATACCACCACAGGGACAGAGACAGCGAGTTCACGTCACAGCAAAGCACGAATACTGGATGGACAGAGGAGCGAATCGTGACACTGGGTTTCCTCCCCTGATTAGACTGTAGTTCCCTAGAGGTTGATGCCACTACCTAACAGCTTATGTAATGGCGTGTGCCCCATCCAGACCTGCACGACTTTGAGATACTGTGTGCCCAGGAAGCGAGCTGAAATCATTTTTCCCAAGAGGTTCTGCAGAGTGTTTTCCTACAGTGGTGACGCCAACACAGAGGCTTCCGGTGTTATGAACCTGCTCTACCTGGAAGTAACCCGACCAGACGCGGTATCCACAGCGTGAAATGTGGTGGAAGCACAAACTCCATCTCGGCTGCGACCGGGAAGGGCCCAGGGCCACACAGCACGGCTTTGCTCGCTTCTGGGAGCTACGGCCGCACCAAACCATCACAGCACAGAAAACACAACAGGACTTGGCAACCTCGCTCTAGAGGGTCTGAGAAAGGCAAGGTTTGGTTCTGTTCGTCTCAAGCATAGAAAACTGCAAAAAAATAAAACATCTCACTCTTTAGGGTGCAACTGCTGCGACACTTACGTACCCGAGATGGCTGCACCTTGCACTGTTTGGCACGTTTTCGAAGGGCACAGAGCTCCTGAGCGGGGCTTGTAGTCACTGTGTGGACGACATGGGCCAGGCTGCCTGGTCCTGCGGGCTGCTGCCCATGCCTCACCCACAGCCCGCCCACTCCCACCCTGTGCAGCTCTGGCTCTGTGGCCCATCAGGTCCCGTGCGCTAATCAGAGCCATCTGTCTGGCGCGGTCTGGCTGCTAATGGTGCGCTGTGGACAGGACGCGGGGCCAGGAGTGGGCTTCTCCACGCTTATTAGCATATGTGTCTGCAGCTGGGCACCGTGTGTGTGCACCGTTACCTGGGCACTGGGCCTGCACAGCACCTGCATGGGCACTTGGTCGGGGGAGGCAGCCTCACCCTGTCCTCACCTTCACCCTGGATAGCGTCTGCAAATCCCTCCCCTCCTGTGGACGCCTTCAGAGAATGCAGGACCTTGCCCGTGGTCAGGGTGAAGCCCTGGCAAAACACAGCCTGCCCTGGGAGCTTACTACCAAAGCAGACTCCTGGTGGGTGTCGTGAGCAGGCCGAGCAGCCACTAGATGCAGCATCCCGCAGCAGGGGGCCGGCTCAAGTCCCTGCTCTGCCCCACTTGTGATCCAGCCGCCTGCTGGGGAGGCTGGGAAAGCAGCGGGACGTGGCCCAAGAGCGTAGGCCCCAGCGTCTCCAGGGAGACGCTGGGTAAAGTCCTGGCTTCGCCTGCACCAGCCCCAACCACTGTAGCCATCTGAACCACAACCAACGGAAGATCCAAGATCTGTCTCTCTCTCTCTCTCTCTCTCTCTCTCTGCCAGTTAAATAAATACATAAACCTGACTGAACAAAAAGAAAAAGAAATGCAAGTTAAAGGCCCCACTCAGACTCACTCCTTGCAATCCACATGTTAATAAGATCCCGCCAGCTGACTCACATCGCTGAGTTTACACGGTGAGTGGTTTCTGGTAGGTGGTACCAACTCACCGTGACATCTGTTGGTCTTACTGATGAAAACAGGTCTTACGGATTGATTTGTGACCTCCCTCCAAAAATTCAGATGAAGCCTGACATGCAGAACCTGCGAACGTGACTTTATTAGGAACCAAGGCACTGTCTGTGTTGAGGTGGGGCCCTACTGAAGTAGGGAAGGCTCCACCCCCAGGATCAACAATGCTCTCGTACAAAGAGGAAATGTGGGCGTGGAGACACACGGCCCGGTCGCTCTCTGTGAGTATGATGGCAACCCAGGTCACTGTCTGTGAGCGAGATGGCAGACACCGGGGGAGGAGTCTGAGCCCAGGAGCACCAGGGATGCTACCGCCACCTCGGCTGGAGAGAGGCCCGAGGCCGTCTCCCTCAGCCCTGCTGACTCCTCCACCTGGAGTCTGCAGCCCCAGAGCTGTGAGGCAGCAGGTGTCTGTGGCTTGATCCATGCAGCGTGAGGCACTGCCCTATGGCACAGTCACCTCGCTGTCCCTGACGGCCGAGTGGGCCAGTCAGACTCAGCAGCTGTTCTCACAAGAAACAGGGTGACTTCCCCAAATTCACAAAGTGCTGCTGCCCTCATCTGTGTGTGCTCTCAGCCTCCTTCAGTGCCTTTGCTCTGTGGAGGTCACCCACGGCTCCCCCAAACAGGCTCAGCCCTCAGGACGGTGTCCACGGGCCAGGCGTGCGCCAGCATGAGTAGGGCAAGGTGTGCGCCAGCATGGAGGGGGGGATGGCGTGTGCCAGCATGCAGTGGGGATGGCGTGTCCCAGCATGCAATGTGGGATGGCGTGTCCAACATGCAGTGGGGAGATGGCGTATCCCAGCATGTAGTGGGGATAGCGTGTCCCAGCATGCAGTGGGGGGTGGCATCTCCCAGCATGCAGTGGGGGGTGGCATGTGACAGCATGCAGTGCGGGATGGTGTGTCCAGTATGCAGTGGGGAGATGGTATATCCCAGCATGCAGTGGGGATAGCATGTGCCAGCATGCAGTGGGGGGTGGCGTGTGCCAGCATCTAGTGGGGCATGGTGTGTCCTAGCATGCAGGGTGGCAATGGTGTCTGCAACGAGGACAATGGAATGCCACCCTGTGTTTCCCCACCCAGGGAAAGCGGCAGCCGCAGGTCGTTGTAAAATAAGCAGCTTGTGTTTCAGACACTGCCCTAAAAGTGGCTTTGCGATCGCTGGGTTTCCCAAGTGCACAGTCATTTCAGCCTTGCCAAAACATATGTCCCTGGGCTCGGCTCGCCTGACCTGCACCTCAGTAGCCACAGCCAAGGGCCTGGGAGCCCACAGGAGGTCACCTCCAGGGGGCAGGGGCCAGCTCCATGGCTGCAGTCAGAGCTCCGTTCCCCCAAGGCTGGGTCTCCCCTGAGACACGGAACTTGCTCAGGAGACACACTCTGTGGAGATTCACGGTCCCTGACAGGGCCCCAGGTACCAGAGCCACCACTGCTGCCTTCCCGGCACCTCAGCAGGAAGCTGGACTGGAAGCAGACGTGGGACCAGGTCCCAGGAACCAGGCAGCCGGCTCAGGAACTGCACCACGCCTGTCCCGAGCACTGTCTGACAGCTCCTTGTACTTCCGCAGTTTCCAGCTTATTTTTCTTTCTAAATTACCAGCTGTTAAAAAGTGGATATAAAACATGACCTAAAAGATACCGTCTCATTTACTAGGCTTTCTGGGCCCCTGGACAGCTGTGGGGCCTCACAGGGACCCAGGGCTGGACACTGCTGTCCCCACATGGTGGGAGCACTTGCCCCATGGGCATGGTACCGCCTGAGCCAGGACAAAGCCTGTGGGGAGCCTGAACGTACCTCACCCGCGACCAACCTTGGCAATGCATGAAATGATGCATGTAGAATACACACAGAGGAGGACCGTGCACTCTCATGTGTGCACAAACACAAGTGTCCCAAGTGCACACATAGAGCTGTGTGTACACCAGACCCACGGTCCCAGGACATCAGAGCTACTACCATCCCCCGACGTGGGGAATGACTGCCATCGAATGGGAATCTACGAAACACCTGAGACACCTGTAACATCTCGTTTCTAGATTTGACTTTAAAGTACCGATGTGGGGCCGGCATCCCAGATGGGTGCTGATTTGAGTTGCAACTGCTCCACTTCCAAACCAGCTCCCTGCTAATGTGCCTGGGAAAGCAGTGGGAGGTAGCCCAGGTGTCTGGGCCCCTGCATCCACACGAGAGACCTGGATGAAGCTCCTGGCTCCTGGCCCTGTCCTAACAGTTGTAGCCATTTGGGGAGTGAACCTGAGGATGGAAGATTCTCTCTCTCTCTCTCTCTCTCTCTCTCTCTCTCTAACTCTGCCTTTCAAATAAATACACGTTTAAAATGTAATAAATAAATGAAATAGTGCTGATGTGAAATGCACCTGCACTTCTGAGAACCACAGATAAGAGCAGCATTGAGAAGCTCACGCGAGGAGCTCGCAGATCGCAGGCTCTCCTCCCATGACAGGGACACCCGGCAGGCAGAAGGCGTGGCCGCTGAGCTGAACTCCAAGCCGGGCCACGGAGCCAGGGCATGAGCCTCCCCTGGCCGCACATCAGAAGGCAGCACCGGCGACCAATGCTGGACACCAACAGCACAGAGGACAGAGACGCCGGTCAAGGCTTCACGGCAACTCTCACCCCAAGCGCTCCACCTGGAGACGGCACTGATCAACGCTGGCTTCCTCACCTGGCCCGAGACAGCCGCTCTCCCTCTCCTTCAAAGAAAACCCAGCGATGGAGGAGCACATCCCATCAGCAATGCGGTACTTAGCACTTTCTTTACTTTGTCTGCTCGTGACACTCATGCATCAAATAAGTTCGCTGGTTTCACTAAGTCTGTAAAACTACACGCAGGCCAAACTTTTCAACAATGCCACAAAACACCTGCAAACCTGAGGTCCAACGGCTTAGCCTGAAGGACAGCGCAGCTCCTCTGGCCCTCAGGGCAGCCTCGCGGTGTTCATGGCCCCTCCAGGGACACCTGGAGCCAAGGGTCCAGGGCAATGCCCCCAGCCCCGCGCCTCTCCCAGGGCAGCGCCTGGTGTGCATGCGCCCTCTGGGTGAAGAGCCAGGGTTTAGGCTCAAACCCTTCCTCCACCCCCCGAGGAAGGCTCTGCCTCACCGTGGCCACCCAGCTGAGCCAGGCTGGACACAGCGGCCCTGAGAAGCACAGGGACAAGCCCCCAGGGAAGTTTTGTGCTCAGGGTATGGAGGACCACAAAGCCGAAGCGTTCCCAAGCGGTGGAGGGGAGCGAAGACGCAGCCAGCTGTGACGCCCCATTTCCCCAGGGGAGCAGAGCTGTGGGCAGGGCCTGCTCAGCCCGGGGAGTGGGGGGTACCCCAACAACACAGGCAGGGGATCTGGGGGCTCCCGCCCTGGGGTCACTGTCACAGTCGCCTGTTGCGGTGGTTTAAACGCCTACTCCTGTGGATTGGCCAGGGACCGCCCTTGTTCACAACGCCCAGCCTGGGAACGGCCTAGGAGCTCCAGCAGGCTCCCTCCGCCCAGAGTTCCCCCAGGACGTACCAGCAGTAACCAGTCAGGTGACGGACGCAGCTGCTTGGTGAGGGAACCGGTTTACATCCCGGCGCGGGTCCCCTAGTGTGCGGCTGATTAGGAACACACAGTTCTCGGAGCACAGGCCAAGCGCCAGCGCCGCCCTCACTGAAGCAGCTCCGATCACGCCAGCCAGTGCTCTCGCGGCCTGCACACGCCGAGGTGCGTGCACTCTAAGAACCGACAAATACTGCCGCGAACTGCGTGGCCCCACGGAGCCCTGGTGAGCGAGGGGAGCCAGAGGATGCCGGGAGTCCAGCCCCGAGGGTGCACACAGCCGGCTGGGGACTCGGAACTCGGGGTTCCTCACGAGCTCCCCAGCATTTCTGGTGCTACAGACGCATGAGAACTGCAGGCTGCGGAACCTGACGCCAAAGCCCCTTGCATGCCCCCTGCCTGCAGCTGCCCCCGGGTCCCACGAGGAGAGGGGCAGAGAGGAATGCAAGCAGGTGCGCCCAGGGACCCCTGCGCAGCTGCATTCTGGGGCAATGGCTGTCCCAGGACCTTCTCCCGCCCTGCAGTCACCAACAGCCAGGGCCGCCGCCTTCTCCGCAGAGCGCTGTTGTCCCTGCTGAGCAGTGCCCAGCCTGCACCATCTCCTTGGCGCCGCTCTGTTCTACTCGCGGCACTGAAGCGACTGTGGAAGCGTCTGTGTGAGAGCAGCGGTGTTGTGCGTGCCTCACGGCACCCTGAGGGTCTGTCTGGCGATGTGCAGGCCGCCCACCCACCTGCGGCAGGCCCTCCCCTGCTCCCACTTGGGCTCTGGTCGCCCCGGCCAGGCAGTTCCCCTAAATACAGCTCCCTGGCTCAGGGCTGTGCCAGCTGCCCTGGCACACACCCTCATCCTCGCGCTCCACCTCTTGCGGGTCGGCTGCATGGCGACCCGGCCCTCTCCCACTCTCGGCCAGGAGCCCCTGCAGCCCCTCAAAGGACTCGGATTCAGTCCTTGTCACAGCAGTCCCTGCTATGTCCGTGTCTCACTCACCATCCTGCCCCGCTCTGCCAAGACCCAGGTGGGGGAAGGGGTTGGGCCTACCTTGCCCCTCAACTCCTGGGCCTTGCCAGCGGCTGTCACGTGGCAGGTGATCTGTCAGTCCAGGGTGAATGCGGGAAGAATAAATGAAGACGCCATTCAAGCGTCAGGAGCTCTGGCTACGACCGAAAGCGACACTCACTGGCTCAGTTTCCTGCCACTCTCGCGCCCGAGGTGCTGTGCCCCAGGCCCGCCAGGCCAGGATCGCAGAGCTTCCAGGGAAAGCCTGAGCCACACTGGGCCCAGCAGCGAAAGCACCGTGTACGGAGCCCGGCTGGCTGCAGGCCTCCAGCGGTGGTGGCGGCCTCAGGCCAAGGACTCTGAGTGCCGTCTGAGGGCCCGGGAGGGGCGTGGCTGAGGGCAACGCTGCTGACCATGGACAGCACCATGAACTCCTGAGAGGCTTCCATTTTCCTGTAACATGCAGGGAACAAGCCTGCTGCCGTCACCAGGCACACACCTGATGGCCCAGACCCTGACCCTCTGGGGAAACACCCGTAGGGAAGCAGTGTCTGTGTGCATCTAAAACCTGCTGAAGTCCACGGAGGAGCTGGGGAAGGCACCCACGCAGAGTGGCGGGAGCTGTCAGCACGAGGCCCCTGGGGCGGCCACGGGCAGCACGAGGCCATGCAAGTGGAGGGTCCTCGGCCCCGCCCCTGGCATCCCAGGCCCTCACCTCCACTGAGCCGCAAGTGTGGACTGAAGACGTGGGTGGGGGGACGAGTCCTGCAGCACCCCTGAGTCTGTTCCCAGCGTGCCGCAGGGTCTGCACCAGGCCTGTGCCCTCCCACGGTGCTTTTCTGTGCACTCAACAAGGAAAGTGACCGCCTGAGGTGAGCCCAGGAGAACAGGAGCTAAGGACACCACCAGTCTCCCCAGCTGCACAAGTGCACACGCCTTGAACGGAGGCCTCTGCGGGACCCCAGGGAGCTGTTGTCATGGTGATCGCCATTGTGATCGCTGTCCACGCTGGGCTCCCCCACCCCAACGCTGAGGGTCCCTCCCCAGAGGCCATTGAACAAAGTTTGAGGGATCAGCCTTGTGGCACAGCAGGTAAAGCCACCGCCTGTGATGCTGGCATCCCATAGGGGCGCTGGTTCAAGTCCCAGCTGCTCTACTTCCAACTCAGCTCCCTGCTAATGGTATGGAAAAGCAGTGGAAGATGGCCCGAGTGCTTGGGCCCCGGGACCCAGATGGGAAACCTGGACGAAGCTCTTGGCTTCGGGTTTTGGTTCTGCCCTGCCCTGGCTGTTGTGGCCATTTGGGGAGTGAACCAGTGGATCTCTGGCCCCCTCTCTGTGATCCTGCCTTTTAAATAGATGAAACAAACCTAAAAAAGAAAAAGAAGAAAAAGTTTGAAAACACAGCAGATGCCAGCGAGCACATTAAAACCAAAAGTAAACATTGCATGCTTCCATGTTGTAGAGCCCACATGTTACAATTTCTACTTGAAAATGTTTGAAGACTTTCTTAGCATGATTAACAAGAAACAATGAAAAGTGTTGCTTAAACATGAAAGCATAGAGCTTCATTTTGTATAAAAGATATTTTTGCATAGTGATTTTCTGACAAAATTAACTAATGCCCGTGCCAGTGCATTAAGAAGTAATGTGATTCCCACCATGACGCTTGCTGAGCGGGAAGAGGCGGCCCACGGGGCTTTGCCTGGGGGAGATAAGTCACTGGCTGAGAGATCTGGCAGCTCTATTTTTCATTTTATAATAATAAAAGTTATTTTTATTCTTTACAAAGAATCAATGATATTTTTATTAAATTGAATATTGGGAGGAAAAGAGGAAAATAATCCTTGTCTTCCAGTCCCTGGTGCAGGGGGCTTCAGGACTTCCTGCAAATTCCCAGCCGCCCTCAGCCACCTGACCAGGAGGCCGGAGAGGCTCAACGTGAACCTCCCCCTCCCCAGGCCGTCAATCAAATCCGTCCCAGGGCAGGGGGACGGATGCTGCACCTGCACACCTGCCGCCTGCTACCTGCTCTGGGGCTTGGGTGTCCCCAACAGGCCATGAGACCCTTGCCGTGGCCACGCATCATTTCAGGCTGCGGCTGCGGGGCCCCAGCCGCTCAGAGACCCTGCCCAGCTTCAGACGCTGCCCCCATGTCCACAGGAAGAGCCAGGCACAACCCCACCCCTCTCCCCGGGAGACCAAGGCCCACAGAGAGGGGCATGAGCACCGGATGCCCTGGGAGGACAGGGAACCCGTGCCAGGAGACTCCAAAGCCCCTGCCCGTGGCCTCACCCAGGCCCGCACACACGGCCCGGCTGTCAGACCCAAAGCAGCAGAAACCACCAGCCAGGCCTGGGTTTCTGAGCCTAGAGCCGGCCAGAGGACAACAGGCAGAACCGGGCTCCCATACACCCGGCCGCAACTGCCAGGGCCTGGGGCTGGGGCTGCTCTTCCTGCAACAGCTCAGCCACAGTCCCCCTCCTCACAGCAGGTGCACGTCTCAGATGCCGTCTTACACCCTGAGCGCGCTCCTCAGACGCGCAGAGAGGGAACACGGAGCGGGAATGCCTTGAGGAGGCCCGGTTCCCCTGGCTCAGGTCTCTGGAAACAGGAGCGGCTTCACGTGACTGCGTTTTCAGCTGAAATGCCCGTCCCTCTGTGCTCCACAGTAGCAGTCAACACTCACTAGAGAAGCCGGCACAGCCCACAGGAATGACGGCAACCGAGCCCCGAGGTCCAGGCTCGCACCGCTCTGACACGGAGCAGCTGCACTTTGCACGTTTCTTCTTCGTGGATCTGATTTCTGACAACGGCCTGTGTGTGTGCACCGCTGACAGCAGCGCGGAGGAGGCAAAGGCGGGAGACGGCGACCGGGCAGCAGGGACAACTTGGTGGCGGGGACAGCGGTGGGGGGCAGCGTTCTATGTGCATTGCTGGTCCCAGGGCGTGGACACTGCTGCCCTGACGCCTGCCTCCAGCAGCACCCGTTCTGCAGTCTCATGTGAAAGGCAGACAAAGATCGTCCGCCTGTTGGTTCATTCCCCAAAAGCCCACAAAGCCAGGCCGAAGCCAAGAGCCAGGAACTTGGGCTGGGTCTCCGAGGTGGGTGGCAGGGACCCAGGAACTGAGCATCACCTGCTGCACCCCCCCCCCCCGCCCCGGGTGCATATGATCTGCTTTTTGGTTGGGTCTGAGCAGAGAGAATTCACCACAGACAGAAACAGAACTGCATCGAGTCAAGATGGAAAACTCGGTGTGGGCACCACAGAGACGGGAAGGCTGTGCCCTCACAGGACCCTGGGTGGTCGGATCGCCAGTGGCAGGGTGGCTCTGGAAGGGCTCTGACCCGAGGCCTCGGCTCACACAGCCCTGGCCTAGGAGTCTGTGATGAGCTTGACAGCCACTCCCCAAGACAGAGCCCAGCAGTGCTGCCCCCAAGGGACGCAGAGCCCCGCCAGGGCCCACACAGCCCGCTAGGGCCCACACAGCCCCGCAAAGCAACGCCCACAGAGCGCGCCTGTGGGCCATGGCCAGTGAGAGCCACCGGTCTTCTCAGACAGGCACAGCCTGTCCCTCACCCACATGGCGGTCAGCTAGGCATGGACAATGGGTGCAGCAGTGGACCACGGTGCCTGGCACTCACGAACGTGGATTCCCGTCCCATGGGCAGCAGTGTCCTGGGCCTCCTACACCTGTTCAGTGCTCAGCAGTGTCTTGTACCGGCCACTTCTCACAACAGAGGTTCCTAGCACATGAACCGTGGGTTTCCATCTCGCCTCCTCTGGATTGGCTGCTCACGCCGGGCTGGGGGCTGGTCCCATAGTTTGTCCGTGGCACAGAGAAAGCAGTTTTCAGAGCTTAGGACTTGGCAGCGGCCGGCATGCACTTCTGCTCTGTTCAGGCCCAGGCTCCTGGATGTGCCGGGGCCACCTCACAGAAGGGCAGTGGTGAGAGGACACTCCAGCAGTGTGGCTGGAGTCAGATGGAGGGAGACCTCAGACAGCTCCAGGAGTTCCTGGAAACGTGAACTTCACAGATGCGTTCATTTTGTTGGAAATATCTCGAGACCCAAGCCTAATTTTCTCATGCGTTTTCCACGAACTATGTGAAGACCCAACATATGTATGGACTTCCCAATTTTTTGTCCCAAACAAACTTGTCTTAATTCCATTTTGCATAGAAGGCATTCAACAGAATTAAGTGTCGCTTAATTAACTCCTCCTACAGACTGTATGGAGGGGGTCTTCACGGAAAACCCTCAAGGTGGGTGACCAGGGAGGACGCAAGGATGTGGGGTCCCAAGCCCATGTTGCCAGGGTCTTTGCCTTGTCAGGATCCCAGCACAGGGCTAGAGTGACACTTCTGCAGATGGGCGGGTCTGGAATGGCACCATCTGTTCTGTCCCTGCCGCCATCTGGGCCCTTTGTCAGGACTCATCACCACTGCCCGCAGTGCAGGACAACGGGCTCCCAGCACACATGGAGACACGAAGTGCATGGGTACAGCTTCCCGCGCTGTGATGCATGGGTCCCGGGGAGCCTGGAAGGCAAGCCTCTGGGAGCCATGCACAGCCAGGCTGTTCGGTCACAAGCAACAGTTGGAAGGACAGTCACTCACCCTCCTCTCGTGCACAAGATGCCATCTCAGAGAACACCCACTCACTCAGCCGGTGAACTCAGCACCCCTGGAAAGCCCAACGTATGACGCAGGGAGAAGGAGGCCAGGGTTTTCCCTTCCCATGCAGCCCAAGTGCCGTTCTGTTTTACCATCCATACCCAGGGGGCTCACGCTCGCCTCCTGCCCCCAAGAAGTTGGAACCAGACTGGGACGTCCTGCACAGGACTGGGGGCTCCCCTGAAGCCCAGAGCTGCTGGGTGGATTCAGAGGCCCCACCTGTGGCTCCAGGGCCATGGCTCACTGTGAACACGGAGATGGGGATGGAGAGACAGAGGCCAGGGATGACACCTGCAGCCAGAGCCTGTGCCCTTGGCCCTTCCCCACTCCCCGGCCGTGGTCTGATGCAGGGTGGTGGTGGTGCGTCCACACTGCACCTCGCGACTGAGCGCCGGGGAACACACCACCCGCTTCTGTGGCAGGTGTGGCAGGTGCAGCAGGTGGGCGGTCACCCTCGGCAGGACAGTGCAGTGTCCCCAGTCCCTCTCTAGCGCAGCCGGAGAGACCCCGCTGCCCTCCGTGCCCGAGGCGGCGGCAGCAGGCAGCACCACCTCACGGAGGTGAAGACACAGCGGACGCTGGCTGCTCTGCTGTGTGCCACACAAAAGTGAAAGTACTCAAGGGTCTTGTTTCTCAAGCCCCTTCCCTGTGAATGAAGATGGCGGCTCCTCCTCCAGAGAGGTTCCCGCGGCCCCGTGGGAGCAAGCTCCGTCTCCAGGCCAGCGCTCGGCGAGCTCTCCTTGTGCGGACTCGGAGTGCACAACCTGCAGAGCTCAGGGAAGCATCAGACAGACCCCCAGTGTCCCTCGTTCAGACGCGTCACCGGACCCCGCTGCACGCGCTCTCACGCATCCTGCACACCCCAACCACAAAAGAACAGAAGCGGCCACAGCCACAGCACAGGCCGCAAGGGGACGTCCGCCTGCTCTGGTGGGGGCTGACGGCACACCCTGCGCCGAGCGCCTGCGTTCACAGTGGGGACTCCTGGACACCTTCGAACCCAGGAAACCGCCCGACCCAACCTCCTGCGCTGCTCTGAAATCCACCTCATAAACCCAGTCCGTGATTTCCTCTAAAACATAGGGTCACCCCAGCACGGAGGAATGTGAGAGCAGAGACCACCGCCCTGCAGGAAGTCCAGCAAAGCCGGGGGCAGGGCCCCCACCCGGCGGCCAGGGCTCCGTGGTTTGGGGTGGACCAGAAGGGTTCGTTTTCCCAAAACCACCACCCCACCTACCCCGTGATGCACCCAGCGCAACTAGGACTCAGCCTGGTGGTCCTGCTGAGAGGGGTCGCTGACCCAAGGGGCGTAATTCTCAGTGTTCTCGTCCTCTGTGTCCTTGTAGGGAACGGCCAGCTCCTCCCTCCTCCTCACCCCACTTGGCTCCTCCCAACCCCCCACACAGGCCAAGGGCAGGACCCCTCTGTGGGAGGCAGAGTCACAATGAGTGACTCAGGGCTTGGACCCAGGACAAGGCAAGACAGAAGAGGGCAGTGACTCAGGACACAGAAGCAGGCAGAATGAGGTTTGCAGACACGCCTGCCCAGCCTGCCATGGGACAGCCCCACACGCTTCCGCACGAGGCCCCAGGGAGCTGATGAGGACGCAGGCATCAGGGGGCTCACACTGGGGAAGGCCCCTCACATGGGCAGGGAGGGATTGTTTCCTCCATCTCCTGTCACTGGGGCCTGGGGCTGCACTGTGGGACGCTGCCCCCGGAAGGCTCCGTGGATTCTCCTAACGCCGGGAGGCCGTGTCGTCATGAGGTAAACCCACAGTGAGAACATGGCGATGGGGCGCTCTCAGCTTGCCTTCTGTGGCAAGCAGCATGAGAGCACGGAGCGGCTCAGCTATAACAAAGACCACCATGGTGCAGGGTTCCGGTTCAAGCTTGAGCAGCCTCCCTGGTGATGGCTCCCTGGGGGCAGAGTCCCAGGGAGCCACAGAGAAGGCAAACAAGCAGGAGATGGGGCCCCGCGGCTTCTACAGCAGGGCCACCTTCAAGGCAACTCATGACCCCACCAAGCGCACCAGTCACGGGAAGGAATCCATCCACCCCCGGGGCGGAGCCTGGCCACCTCTTCAGGATCCCACACGCGCTCAGCACTGCACGCTGGGAGCGCGGGTGTGGGGCACAGCAGTGAAGACCCTGCACCCCACACCAGCTCTACTCCCAATTCCGACTCCTGAAGAGACCCAGCCTGGCACGCAGCAGATAATGAGCTGAGAGCGTGGGCCCTGCCACTCCCACTCCACGCGGGAGTTCCGGCCTCCTGGTCGGCCTAGCCCAGTTGTGTCTGTGGCAGGCATTCGGGGAGTGAACCACCAGATGACAGCTCTTTCTGCCTGTCTCGATTTGTAAAATGGGTCGGGAACTCAATGTTAAAAATGGTTAAAAGTATCTCACAAGGGGTCTGAAGTCCAGTAAGTGTTGAAGGAACAGCCAGTATTCAGACCATAGCAGGGACCTCTCGCCAAAGCCTTCCTGAAGCCGTGACAGCGTGCTGGCTGCATTTCTCCGAGACCGGACCAGAAAAGGATCTCGGCCCTCCTGGCCAACCAAAAAGACGGTGCCCTGCCAGGTCAGCAGGCGTCCCAGCCTGCCGGGAGGAGACTGGCCCGAGCCGCGCCTCCCGCCCCCGCACGGTGTCCCGCTCCTGTCTGCAGAACCTAGGCCGTCTCCAGGTCCAGCCCTGGTGCCCGCCTTTCACCTGCACAACAGGGCCCGGCGACGGCCGCAGGAGCCCTCCTGCTGTCCACCCGGGCCTGAGCTACACCCAGTGACGGCTCAGGAAATGCGGGGTGCTGAGAGGCCACACTGACCCCAGGTCGTGCTCTCCTGAACCCTCCGGGTCCTTCACCGCATCCTGGTTCTCCAGACACAGAAGGTGCTGTGTCATCACTCTCACAGTGATTGTCTCAAGTGGGACGGGGGTCCCCAAGGTGGGGAGAGAATGGCAGAAGTAGGTCAGAGGGTACAACTTACAGGGAGGTGGGATGACAGTTCTAAAGATCTATGAGAGGCGGCTGGTGCTGTGGCTCAACAGGCTAATCCTCCACCTGCGGCGAAAGCACACGGGGTTCTAGTCCCGGTCAGGGCGCCAGATTCTGTCCCGGTTGCCCCTCTTCCAGGCCAGCTCTCTGCTATGACCCGGGAGGGCAGTAGAAGATGGCCCAAGTGCTTGGGCCAAGCACCCGCATGGGAGACCAGAAGCACCTGGCTCCTGGCTTCAGATCAGCGCGATGTGCCGTCCACAGCAGCCATTGGAGGGTGAACCAACAGCAAAGGAAGACCTTTTCTCTCTGTCTCTCTCTCACTGTCCACTCTGCCTGTCAAAAAAAAAAAAATCTATGAGAGGGAAGGCAGATGGCACAGTGGTTAAGCCACTGCTTGGCACAGTCGAGACAGAGCCCCTAGGATAATGATGCTTGGCCCCCGGCACAACGCAGGAAGCTGAGGGGTGGATATTAACCTAGAGGCACAGCTGGAACAGGACAAACACCCCTCCTGAGCCAGCTGTGAGGCCGCACCCCCTCCAGAGGGCTGGGGCAGGTTGTCCGTGGCCCCGGGGCTTCGTCTTGCTCAGGGTGAACAGTCGGTGGCGTAGAGGCTGTCTCATGCCTGGCCACACCGTGGACTGTCACACCAGACTCGCCTCCCTGGACACTAGGCAGGGCGGGGCTTCTCGCTTCAGGAAGAGAGAGACACCATATCCTGCACGATGGTCTGCACACCCCGAGAACAAGCAAGCGGAGCAGCATAAAAGATGGGAGGAAGAGCTCCTAAATCCCCCGCAGAGGACAGCGTCCGCCCTGGGCTCTCGGGTTCAGGAGGAGCCCGGGAGAGAGGGTGTCCAGTAAGCCCACTCTGAAGCCAAAACTCACCCTGCCTCGCCCCTTCCCCCAGCTCCCCGGCAGGGGTGCAGTTGGCCTGCCGGGTGCAGCTGCTGGCTGGGGTTGGGTTTGGCAAGCACAGGCAGCTGAGTCAAATTAAAGAGTTCATTTAACAATTCAGTGGGCAGATTGGATGAGAAGGAGGTAAGTGTCTAGCGGCAGGCGCCAGCCTCCCCCACGGCTGCAGGAGTCCGAAGCCTGGCCTTCCTGAGGCCTGGCCAGGGCTGTCGGCCCGGCTCTCCCTGAATCCTGGCCCCTGGCGGGAGTGCATCGTCCTGCACTGAGGATCAGCATCGTGGGGCTGCGCTCTGACCACACCCTGGAGGCCAGCAGGGGACAGTGACTTTTGAGGGAGGGGCCCGGACAGTGGGTGGGGCAGGGGCACAGATCCTGCCGGCCTCCTCCCCTCCAGCAGGCCGTCTCTTGTTTCTCTGATCTTACTTCATTGCTGATTGACCAATAACAATCGCATGCCTTTGGTGGGCAGAGCATGATGCACGACGACACGTTTCGCATGTTTGCCATCTGTGCAGGGTTCTCCCAAGCGTGCATTTCCCATGAAGATCCCCGGGATACACAGGCTTCAGCGTTTTCTCGAACTGAAATACATTTATAGCCTTTAACTCCACTTTCCACGAACTTTTGAAGTTCACTGTGGAATGGATACGTCAGGCTGACACGCCCGTCCACTCACTTGCTGGTCGCTTCCCCGTGGTGAAGACACTGTGTGGCTCTTCCACCACAGTGAGATGAACTGCAGTCCCCACGCAGCTTCTCCTCCCTGGATCCCCCCGGGTGAGTGAGTGAGGTGGTACATCGGTCGTCTGCCCGCCAGCCCCTGGCTTGTTTCACTGCATGCAGAAGAATGGGATGGGGCCCTGTCTCGCCCCACAAACCACCACCAGCTCAGCACGCAGGGCGACCTTCGACGCAGGACCTGAAACCCAAAACTGCTTGGGGAAAACACGGGGGAAAGGGTTCGCGACACTGATCTGGGATGCAACCACAACAGCACAGGCGCCGGAAGCAGAGCCGGGCAGACAGACGGCATCAAACTACACAGCTTCCGCACGTCACGGGAGCCACAGGTGCGGAGAGAAGAGGCCACCTCCAGGACCGGAGACGTCCTTGTCCTGTCCTTGTCCTTTACAGGGTGCACCGTCCTCAGGCACGGAGGAGACCAACCAGACCCGGACCCGGCAGGTACCCCGCTTCGCTCTTAGTATTTTGTTCGTTCACCGGAAAGACTGAGTGAGAGTGAGAGAGAGCGAGAGAGAGTGAGAGAGCAAGAGAGCAAGAGAGCCAGAGAGCGAGAGAGCCTTCTTCCACTGGTTCACTCTGCAAATAGCTGCAACAGCCTAGGATGGGAACCTGGGGATTCAACTCACAAGGTCAACAAGCGAAAATGGGACAGACGCACAGCTGTTGTGCCAAAATCCTGCCTCCCCCACACTGTGGCCAGGCAGGCAGCCGCATCTCTCACGTTGCGGCCCAAGCAGGTGGCGACAGGTGAGCGATACCATGTGCACCACTTCCTGTGCCAGGAAACCTTTCAGTTCCTCCTCTTCCTCCAGGCTCCAGTGGGCAGGCATGGTCTCGCCCACGCCCACACCCGGAGGACCCTGGGTGCAGCTGTGGGTGAGCAGTGAGCAGGAAGGGCTACAGCGGGAGCAGAAACACAGGTGTGGAGAACAAGTCGGTGGACTTCCCTCAGCCCTCAGCAGTGTGCATGACACATGACACACGTCACCAGGAGCCAAGGACAGCTGCAGAGGGTCCCACGGCCCTGGTCCACACAAGGGCTCTGGGCTCCCCCTCAGCTGTGAGGAGGGCCCAGCCTGGCCACACTCACATCCCAAGCTTTGCAGGGAGTGGCCTGCCTATATGTAAATGTGTGAGTGTGTGTGCACGTGTGGATATGGATGTGCATGGGTGTGTGCATGGGTGTGAGTCCTGTCTGAATGTGAATGGGTGTGCGTGGGCATGAGTGTGTGGTGAAAGAGGAAGAGAGGAAGGAGGGAGCGTCTGCCCCGGGGGGCTGGAAGGCAGCACCGGCCTGGGGGCTCCCGTCTGCTGTTCGGAGGGTGGGCAGTGCACAGCGAGGGGTGGGGGTGGGAGCTGAGTAGCAGGGGAACAGAGAAAGCAGCTTCGCCTACATACAATCCTCCATGCGCGGCAGATTTCATTTCTGTGCAGAGCAGGCGTGTTTAGTGAGCTCCGGGCCGAGGTCCTGACCCCCACACCTAAATCACACCCCAGACACCCCGCAGACAGGCCTGGCTTTAAAGGGAGTCATCCTGCTGATACCAGCAGGGGTTCACAAGGAATGAGGAGCGATGCCCTGACACTTCACCTGAGCCACCATGTGTGGGTACCCGCGGTGCCACCCCCTGCTCAGAGGCAGGAGAGAGAAGCCACCTGCTCGGCTCTCCCCACCCCCTCTGTCTCAGTGTGTGTCTCCCTCCCTCTCTCTCTCTCTCTCTCACTCTCTCTCTCTCCCTCTCTCTCTCTCTCTCTCTCTCGGCTCTCCCCACCCCCTCTGTCTCAGTGTCTCTCTCTCTCTCTCTCTCTCTCTCTCTCTCTCTCTCTCTCTCTC
>CM027392.1:58667604-58739663 GCA_015711505.1 Sylvilagus bachmani | reverse complement strand
CATTAAAAAAAAAAAAAAAACCACTGGCTGGGGATTGTTTTTCCATGGCCACTAAGACTTTATCTGGAGTTCTCCTTTGAAAGGCCTTGCCCGCCTTCATCTGAGATGTACCTGGGGAGTAACCATGCCCCCTGAAACCGAGGACAGGTGAAGGAATTCCTACAAACACCCAGCACCTTCTTTATGAAACAGGGAACTGCAAGGCACTGCTGTCTACATCAGAAATCATCTCAGCACACGACACCGCTGTCCTGGGGGAGCTATGGATATGACGCTAGGGCCCCAAGGACACCGGAAGCCCAGATGCTCACACCCCTCGTGCACAACGGGATGTTGGTGTTTAATCTCTGCACATCCTCCGGGTTCTTGAAATCATCTCGGATGACTCACAAGAGCTGATACCATGCAAAGTAGTTGTTACACTGAACCCCTTATGGGATAATAACAAGGAAACCATGTCTGCTTTTGTCAAATCTCTGTGCCCACAGCCAGCTGAGGCCTGGCCTGTGGCCCCCCAGACACCGCAGGCTGGCTCTGTGAGCTTTGTATTCAGACTCTGTGCCTCTCCCTCCAGCACAGAAGGATCCACACCCTCTCCCTCCAGGAAGTCGATCCAAGGACCACACTCTCCTGGCCTCTGCGCTGTTCACAGAGATCAGAACCCACTGGGGTGCCAAGTTCCTCTAAGCCCTGACACTTGATCAGAAGGGCCCATGGCCAGAGCTGCTGCTACTGAGGACAAGTCTGGTGGCAAGTGGGGCCACGTGCAGGAGACAGACGTGGGGCGCAGACAGGAGCTGCAGGCTGGCATGCCTTCAGAGCGCCCGGCAGGCATCTCTCTCGCCCGGGATCCCTTTCAACGCCAAAGTCTGAAGTACCTGCAGAGCGCAGTGCAGCGAGCATCTGGTGCACTGTAAAAGCCTCTCCCAGAGCCTGGTGTGCTTTGTGCAAACATTTGGAAGCCCTCTTGCTTCGGGAACGACTCTGGGCACGGGCGAGCCCTCCAGCACAGGGCAGCTTTCCCCATGCTCTCCAGTTCGCACTTGCACCAGAGGCAGCTGTGCGACCCCTCTGTGATTGACAGGCACACTGTCCCGTGAGTTACCCACTACTGCAGCACCACTGCGGGAGCTGCACTGGAGAATCCAGTGTGCTTCCCCGAAATCTAAAAACCCTGTGATTCAAAGGACATGAAGGAGAATGTGAGAAAACAGTCAAAAATTATGTAATCAGAGTTCCTTCTCAATAACAGTAAGAAAACCTAATTTTTAAATGAGCAAATTATTTGAACATGTTTCATAAAAACGATTATATATACAAGGGCAACAAAGATGAAAATATGCTCAACAACATCGAGTTACAATCTTTTATTCTATGACAACCTCCTTAGAAGGTAAGATACTGAAAGACCCGCATTCACTTGATCCAGAACCTTCCTGTTGAAGAATCAGCTCTGCAGAGGCCAAGCCTCACTCACCCTCGCTTAGCAACTCCAGGCTTCTCAGTCTTTTCTATCTTCAGAAAGCTTTCAGCTGAGAGGAAGAGAGACAGAGTGGAGCTCCAGTCTGCTGGCTCGCTCCTCAAGCACCAGCAATGGCCAGGCCTCGGCTGGGGTCAGAACCAGGAGCCAGGAACACAATCCAGGTCCCTCACAGGGGTGGCAGGAACCCAATTCCTTGAGCCATCGCCACTGCCTCCCAGAGTCTGCGTTAGCAGCAAGCTGGAGTCAGAAGCCAGAGCCAGGATCAAACCCAGACACAGCGTGGTAGGGTGCGCACATCGTAACTGCTAAGCTACTACCTACTCTTAAAGATACTGCGCACATTGTAACTGCTAAGCTACTACCTACTCTCCAGACACGGGTGGTAGGATGCACACATCGTAACTGCCAAGCTACTACCTGCACCCACATGGGAGACCCAGAAGAAGCTCCTGATTCTTGGCTTAGGCCTGTCCCAGTCCTGGCTGATATAGCCATTAGGGAATGAACCAGCAGATGAAAGACCTCTCTCTCTGTCTGTCCCCGCTCTCTGTAATTCTGCCTTTTAAGTAAATAAATGCATCTTTAAAAATAATAAAGGAGTGAGTTTTATAGGTCAATTATATCACAATAAATCTGTTATAAAATTGAGTTTGTGTGTGAACACAGGGCTGTGTGGGGCGAGCGTGGATCACCCCACTGCAGGTACATGTCATTGTCACATCACTGTCACAGGACCTCCGTCCTCTGCTTCCTTTCGATGCTACATGCGATTACTCACGTCCCCAGACTCCTCCTTCACTTACAATGAAGGCCGTGTGTCTCACCGCTGGCCTGGTTACCAGAGGGCTCCCATCCACGATCCAGGATCTGCCACTGGCTACTCCGTGCAAAGCCCATGTCTGCGGAGTGGCGCTCCCGAGCACACGCGGGTGCGAGCGTGCACCTCCATCTTTGAGTGCACAGTGGAGCCAGAGCCTTGGCCTCAGCCACTTCCTGCCATACGAGTGCTTTGGTTCGGCGTGTGAGGCAAGGCCATGTCACTTGTCCTTAGTGTTCAACATTCCAACAGTGCAGCCCCCACTTTTCAAGGGGAAGCGTGCAGCTAGGAACAATGCCACAGCCTCTTCAGTTGGAGACAACAGAAATACAGCAGAGAGCAGCTCTGCCACACTGCATCCGATGAGACTTGGCAGGTGGTTCTGGCCTGAGAATGAGTGCATTATGTTCCCTGAAAGGCATGCATTTACCAGCAATTCACAACACACAGAACGAACCAGAAGCTGGGAATCAGTCAACACAGCAGTGCTTTCTGCAAATAATCTGGCATCACAGTAAGATCTAAAAATAGAAATGTCATGTATGAAGCGCGCGCCTGTGACCCCCGGCAGAAGTGTCCCTGGGATCCTGGTTCTGCTCTCACCTGCACCACCCTTACCTGGACTCTGCAACTGCCCCATAACAGCCCCTGCCCATGCTGAGGCCCCTCAAGCTGGCCCTCTGCACACCTCTAGACGTGAGAGTGTGACCCACAGGGCTGCAGCAACTCTAGACACAAAGCTGCTCTCTCGTCATCCTCCTCCCACCCTGCCGGCTCCTGCAGTTCTGCTGCAGCTCCACAGGGAGACCCTCCCCGGCAGAGCCCCACAGTCAGCATGTTAAAGGCTTACATCATGTAACATGCTCGATCACCTCAAGAAACCGGCCCCTGTCCAGGAAGACAAGGGTGGCCAGGGTGGCCAGGCTGCAGCAGGCACAGCACCGCCAGTGTGTGCTGTGCTCAACCCCAGGGCGGTGCCGCCGCTCCCCTGTGCTCTCTGGGACCTGCCTTATCTCTCTCCCTTCTCTGCCTGGAAAATTCCTTTCAAGGCCCCGTCGGATGCCAGCTCTCCAGGGGCAGCCCTGACAGTCACCCACATTCCCCAATGCACTTCTTGTCCCCGCAATCCATGCCCATCCCTTCCCACCCCATTGTTGCAGAACCCATGGGGTGCAAACTGTTACTTCTCTGTCACCAAGGTGGGATGTGTGGCAGAAACACATGAATCTTCTGTTTATTGTGAATTTCTTCCCGATTTTTATTGTTGTAAATGCACATGCCACAAAATCTACCATCTAAACCACAGTAAGTGTGCAGCTCAGCCATGCCAAGTGCATCTGTAAGTCACGGCTCCCTAACTCACCGATCGCAGGAAACTGAAACCCAGGAGCCCCCCCAGCCGTCGGCAGCCACCACTGCAAGTCCCCTCTGTGACTCGGGGCTTCTCAGGGGCCTCATGCGCGCGGGGTCTCCACACCTGGCTCCCTCCTCCCGTGGGCACAGGCCTCAGAATGCTGAGCTAGACGCCACTGTGCACACAGCAGGCTCGGCTCATGCACTCAGCCACCCACGGCCAGCAGGGTGGCTCCCACGGCTTGGTGGCTGCCAGCGATGCAGCCGTGGGCCCGGTGTGTGAGAATCTCCTCAAAGCCCTGAGTGGCAGTGCCCGTCACCAACAGTGTTTCTGTGCCATGTGGTGCCTCCACTGCAGGTGTGTGTGGGTTCCGGTTTCTCCACATCCTCACTAATATTTCCATCTGTTAAATCTCCCTCTGCAGGCAGGGCCTGCCCTCCCCGCCTCGCCTCTGCACCTCGGGTGAGCACAGAATTCCGCCTTCAGGAAACAAGAGCTGCTCCTCCCACCTCCCACAGGAAACCTCGCCTCTCGCAGGGAAAGCAGGCAGTTTCTGCTTATTCGCACACTAGGTCTCTGCAAACCACTGCTGCCGTGTCGCTGTGTCTTTCAAAGCCAAACATACGGCTATATGGCCATCTGGAGGAAGCACTTCATTAAAGAGACACAAAGACGCACAGACGGTCCCCAAGCAAGAGGCTCGTTCCCAGACCAGGACTGCGTGTCTGCTGCAGGGGTTCACACGGCCTGGGACAGCACTGGGAGACGCTCTGCACCCTGGCCGCCTTCGTCGGGCTGCTCTGCCGGGGCTGGGCCTGCGTCCCGCGGGGAAACTCCGCCAAGCACATCCCAGCCTCGGAGCCCTGACTCTTCTGGGGCTGGCAACTCACTGGGCAGCAGCCCTGGCAGGTTTGCTGAGGTCTCACCCCCATCACACCACCTCTGGGCACTCGGCCTCACAGCCCTCCGTCGTCCTGGGAGGCAACGTGAGCAAGAGCAGCAGGAGGAGGCTCACCAGCACTGCGGGGCTGTGCCTGCGTGAGGACTCTCCGTTCGTCCTTGTGTATTGTGAATACTTTTACTGTGGGGCTTCACCCCCATGGCCGCTACAGGAGCTGGCACCACACCTGCACGGAGCTGGCTCCCACAACATGAACCAACAGAGTATCGCACCCAACGTTCACACTCCGTGAAAGAGGCCTTGCAGCCCCTAATTCAACCTCGGAAGTCCGCTCAGGCAGGCCTGGGGAGAGGGGCCCTGCCTTGGTCTGCTCCACCACACCCACCCAGACTCTGGATCCCAACAGGTGTCAGCAGGACACGCCCATCACACAGTAAACGCCAAGGCTGTGTTAGGCGGGCTCCCCCTTTGCCCAGCCAGTGGCCTTCCGAGACATGCAGCGAGATCTTTCAACTGAATTCTGCCGGCCCAGCTGGTCTTAACTGAAACAGTTCTGATCAAATGTAGGGCCTCTTCCCCAACCCTGGCGTCTGCACTTGGAAGGGTGCACGTGGACTCCTCAGGGGCAGGGAGACAGGAAGGGCTTTGCTCTGGGCCCCTCCCGTCCTGTCAGCTGAGTGGGTGTGGACAGTGCCCCCACGCCACGGCAAGATGGCTCATGGTCCCTGCCCCCTAAGCCTGGTGGCAAGAAAGCCCTCGCCCTGCTCAGCGCAGCCAGAAGAGCGCAGGGGGACGCCAGGCCCCTCTTACCCGTTCTGGGTCAGCCGTACACGGAGGTGAGAGCAGCCACAGGACAGTCTCGCTCGCAGGCCTCCTCAGCCTGTGGCAGCCGCAGCCTCTGCCCTGGACCTGGGGCTCACAGCAGCCAGGGCTGACTCCTCCAGACCCTCTCCCTCCCACCTCCCACTCTCTCCCCCCATCTCTCGTCTCATTTTCCCAGCTTGACTTTCTAGAGAAACTCCGACCGTCGATGGACAGGAGCGCTGCTCGCAGACCCAACTTCCTGTTCTGTTACCCCAGCTTAGCAACCGCACCTGACCCGCTGCCTCGACCTGCACCCACTCACTTAACTGATTGCTGAATCCCCTGTCCTGGTGCTCCAGCTGTGTGAGTTTAACAAAGCCGAAAAGGCCTCAGAACACAAGGCTGCAGGGGCCAAGAACACGGGCTGTGCCCGGAGCGCGCCTGCACTGCCCTGCCCTCGTCTCCCCGGTGCTCTCTGCAACCCCCATGTACAGCTGCACACTCACCTGCAAGACTTCCGCTCTGCCCTCCCCGTCCTGCCCTGACCCCAGCCACTGCAGCACCCGAGGGAGACATCTGGGACTTCCTCGGTCCCCCGCGATTTTGAAGTGGTGAGGTCATGTCACCACTGAGCTGGGCCTGCCTCGGGCTGCCCCCGGCTCTCCCTCACAAAGACCAACTTGGGAAGCCCACCCTGGGCTCCGGTCCCTCTCATCCTGCAACTATCGTTCCTATCAGCCTCACTCACGAACCATCAAACCTTGTCCTCAGCTCTCAGCCTCAGGATCGTCCCGGTTCCTTTTCAACCCTGCTCAAGCTAACCCCAAGGCACCACTGCCCTCTGGCCACCAACAGCCCCAGGCCCAGTGCCTTGCTTGGGACCCAAGTGGACCCCCTGGCCTCTTCTCTGGGGTCCAATCTCCCCCCACTTATTAATTCCAGACTGTTGTCTTTCCAGCCTTCTCCCCTCCTGCCCTCGGCACACAGTTCCCTCAGGAGCTCTTGGGCCCCACGCTTACAAGGTCCATCGGGCGACAAAGTCAGTGGACAAAGAAGGTGACATCCAAGGACTGTGAGTAATCACAACCAGCCCCCACTGAGGAGAAGGTGCGGCAGGAGTCGGAGGTGCGGGGCTGCCTGATCACCAGGCAGTGAGGGTCGCAGGCCATTCAGCCGAAGCGGACACGGCGACGCCCAGTCGGCAAATCCACGGCAAGCGCAGACACGTCCCACACCAGATCAGGTAACGAGAAAAGAAAACCACCTGCTTTAATCGTCATGGCAACAAAGGATTTAAAACCAAAACAAAAGGTCAATGAGGAGCAGAATGCTAATTTAATCTCCAACATGCTTAGCAAATCCTTTATTAACTAAAAGCAATAAATACTGTAGAGACAGGGCCAGAACCAAGGCCACAGGCCTCCTGCACCGTGAGATGCTCCTGCCCACACCCGCATGACGTGGACAGCAGACAAGCCCCACCTGATGGGGGCCTTCAGTCTGAAAACAGCCAGGGCGGGCACGGGCGGCAACAGTGCACTCAGGACACCGCCTCCCACGTGGCAGTGGCCGGCTGGAGTCCCGGCTCCTCTGCTTCCAATCCAGATTCCTGCGGCTGTGCGTCCTGGGACGAAGCAGGTGGCAGCTCGCGTACTTAGGTCCTGACCACCCACAGGGGAGACCCGGATGGAGCTCCTGGCTCTGGCTGTAGCCTGGCCCAGCCCTGGCTGCTGCAGGCATTGGAGGACTGAAACGGCAGATGGAAGACACATTCTCCCTCTGTGTCTCCGTCTCCTGCTCCCACTCTCTCCCTCTCTCTCTTTCCTTCCCCCACCCCGCCTTTCAAATACGATGAAAACAATTATTTTACAAAGACCAGTGACATCACAGACACAGTTGTAAGCTGTGAACCGAGCTTAAACTGTGTCAGAGACATTTCAGGACGGCTGGGACTGGAATACGGGCTGCAGTCTGGGCGGTGACCTGGGTGAACCTCGTGGTGACGCCCGAGACGCCCTGTCCTCACAAAACGCACACTGCGGTAATAAAGGGTAGGCAATCTGATGAAGGCAACACGCACTGAGCTGACCAAGAAAGCACTGATCAGAGAAGTGTGGTGAGGTGTGGCCAAGGGGCATCCATCTCCAATTACAGCAAAAAAGGAAAGGAGGGGGCCAAGGGAGGAGGAGGGAGGCAAGGGTGGGTGTGGGCTCAGAACTGTATCAATGAAATCTATTTTCATGCTAATAAAGATGTTGAAAAAGGAAAAAAGTACAAGATTCTCTATCAAACATCACAGAATTCGCTCTTCTATGATTTGGTGCTTTTTCTTGTCTCTCTGACTCTGGGTCCCCTGGCAAGCCCAGTGGGGAAGTGCCCAGCCTTCCCAGGGCTGCTGGGGGCATCGGGCAGTGCAGACTCAGTGCAGGGGGTCCCCAGGCAGGTGTTCCAGCACCGGGAGTCAACTCCAGAGGCTGAGTGAATATCCCAGAGCATGGCTAAAAGCAAGGTGGCCACATGCATGTGTGCAGTCCTCCATGATACAGAGGCCTCCTACGTCCAGGCCCTGCCCACTGCTGAAGGGGGCTGGGTGCCCAGCCAGGTGCACGCCGTTCCCCATGACCACAGAGGCCTCCTACGTCCGGGCGTCCGGGCCCTGCCCACTGCTGAAGGGGGCTGGGTGCCCGGCCAGGTGCACGCCGTTCCCCATGACCACAGAGGCCTCCTACGTCCAGGCGTCCGGGCCCTGCCCACTGCTGAAGGGACTCAATTGCCTGTTATACTTCCCTTGCTACCTTTGTTGTCTTACTCTCCGCATGAAGGTGTTCTGTGCCTCCTGCTAACCTTACACAGTGCTCAGCCTGAGCTCAGCCTCTCAACTAAAATAACAGAAAGCAGGCTCCTGAGCCAGGCTGGGGCAGCGGCCCAAACGTTCGTGCCCTCCCTGCAAACCAGTGCCAACGTCTGGGTAAGGTTTTGCCACTGGAAGGTTTTAGAACATGAAGTAGAAAGTGAAACGTACTTTTCCAAATGTGAAGGAGAGAAAGTTCAACAAACACCAGTGTAAACATGCGGCAGTGCGAGCAGAGAGGGTAACTGGAAGGGAAGCTGTCTCAGCGATTCCCAGCCCTGCCCCAGGACGGCCAGCATTCACCTTGACGCCACCTGTGTGGGGAGCACACCAGCCTGGGGTAGGCACCGCCTCAGCCCACAGAGGCCTGCCCGTCCCAGGGCCGGCTCCGCCTCGGCCTGACACCAGCCCTCCCCTCGCTCTGCTGTGGGAGCTCACGCGGCCCCTTCTGGGCTGCAGTTCTTCATTCCGGGCAGGATGTGCTGCAGGGGAGAGGAGGAGGTGGAGAGCGAGGGTGCGTCAAACCCCAGGGCTTTCTCTGCCCCAGCGTGGCCTGGGTTTTCCCTGAGGCAAGGACCGCATGTGGTGGGAACAAGACAGCGTGGAGCAGAGGGTCAGGTTCAGCCCTGGCTCGCCCACTGCGCACTGTCGCTTACACCTGCTGACTTCCTGTCCCTAGAGGCATGGAGGCTCTGCTGCTGAGCTCCCGCACACAGCGGCTGAGGGGCGGTCGCGTGGCACAAGGGTTAAGCCACCACTCAGACATCGGCATCCCCCATTACAGTTCCAGCCCAAGTCCCTGCCGCGCCTCTCCCGGGCACCTTGCCTAAGAAGCTGTGAGATGACACGCTGGCGGTCTCTGCTCAGTCTGGGGTAATTTGTTGCAAGGCAATGGCTGACCAACACACAGAACAAGGTGGTGACACCTAGCCAGTGCAAGCAATAGACATGAGTGGGGGAGGGGAGCCTGCGAGGATCTATGAGGTTGGCATGGGGCCGAGGGCACAGGGCCACTGCACCTCCCTGTGCTGGCTTCCTGGACCCTAGCTGAGCACAGACTTGAGACGCAGGTGCCCAGAGAGCTGCTTCCCTCAGAGGCCAGGGGGCAGCGATGCGTTCCAGGCTCTCTCGTTGGCTTGTCCAAGGGTATCCCAAGGAGTTCACGAAAAACTGAATTAAAAGATAAGAGTGGGGGCCAGTGCCATGGCCTAGCAGGTAAAGCCACTGCCTGCAGTGCCAGCATCCCATATGGGTGCCAGTTCAGGTCCTGGCTGCTTCACTTCCGATCCAGCTCTCTGCCATGGCCTGGGAAAGCAGTAGAAGGCGGCCTAAGTCCTCGGGCCCCGCATCCATGTGGGAGGCCCAGAAGAGGCTCCTGGCTCCTGGCTTTGGACTGGCTCAGCTCTGTTTCAGCCACCTGGGGAGTGAGCCAGCAGATGGGAGACCTCTTCCTCCCTCTCTCTCCCTCTCTCTCTCTCTCTCTCTCTCTCTCTCTGCCTCTCTGTAACTCTGCCTTTCAAATAAATAAATAAATAAATCTTTTTTGAAAAAGCTCATGACAGGCCAGACATTTGGCCGATGCCAGCGTCCGGCCCCAGAGCGCCTGGGTTCTGTCCCCACCAGTGCAGATACTAGGACTGGAGTGATGGTTCAAGTAATCAGGCCCCTGCCACTCCCACGGGAGACCTGGACTGGGGTCCCAACTTCCAGCTCTGGCCCAGCCCAGCCCTAGCTGTTTCGTACTTTGTAGAGGAAACCATTTAATGGGAGCCCTTTCCCTCTTGCTCTCTCTCTTCCTCTCAAATACGTAAGAAGGTAATAAAACAGTCTATGAAAAACGCTCACTATGAAAAACCATGAGTGGGCGTCAATGATTTTCCACCAAGCGCATCTTTGCAGTCCGTCCTGCACAGACCTCAGCAACCTATGGCTGTGTCTTCCCGTGTCCAACTCATCTTCCTTTGTCCATGCCGCTCCTGAGTTCCCCTCGTAAGGACACCAGCCATGCTGGATTAAGGTCACTTGATGGCCTCTGGAAAGAGCCCGTCTCCCAGTGCAGCAGCCCTCACAGGTCCTCGGCCAGCGCCTGACATGGAGACTCTGTGGAAACAATGCAGTCCAAGCCGCCCCCACTCTGCTCCACCATTACACCTGCCCCCTTCTCAGGTGGGGGTGCACAGGGCCTCCAGCAGGCAGTGTGTTTCGGGAGGGGACCCTCCCGGGGCTCTACAGACACAGCTCCAAGTTGCCACACACAAGAGGCCTGCACAGGTGCACTGTGACTCTAGCCAGACCACTGCCACTTCCGGCCACCTAGAGGTGACCTTCGGGATGGAAGTCAGTGCTGGTGGGCACTTTCCCGCTGTGGCTGGGATGAAAGGCTGCATCGCCCTTCCTGGTGTCACTCACTGCTCTTCTACATGCACACCCAGAGGCTACTCCAGGGTGGCCACCCTCAAAACTGAGGACAAGCTCACGTTTCTGTAGCTGTCGCAATTACTCAAACATAAAGAAAGCTGCACTTTCCGGACAGATTAAATTCTGAGGTTGATCTTTTCATTTTTATTCTTGAAGTTCACCTTTGAGTGGACATAAACGATGCAAGAGTCTGCTACCGTGAGGTCTTCCGCGGCCGGACTGCTCTGAGGGCACGAGTGCACCCACAGCAGGGAGCGACCATGGCCGGGCGCTGGTGCTTCCCTGGTGGGGCAGGACAGGGCCTGAGGAAGCCCGGTCCTCCCTCCATGGTGCTACAAACTCCCGGGATGTGACGGTGCTGGAAGCTGCCTCTGAGGACGGTGAGCTGAGTTTCCAAGACAAGGCATTTGTGAATAGCTTCCTTGTGAGACACTACGATGGTTAATGTAAATCTCAGAGAAATAGAGAGAGCCCTGAAACACACAGGGCTTGGAACAGTTTAAATGCACAGGGACTACAAAAAGCTCTTGGGAAAACACGACGCAAAAAGATTTTTTCAGTGCAAAATTCTGAAATTCATGCGTACTTCGTTCATAATGGGCATTTGATGGACTCTGTGAAGACTCCTTGTAGGCATGGATTTCAAAAGCTTTTGCAGCAAAATAAATTTATATTTTAATTCCATTTTCCGTGAACTTTGACAGCTCCTCGTTAAACTTTAGCGTGAATCAGAAAAGAGATACAAACAAGAAAGTGTCTTCCCAACCCTTCAGAGTATCCTAGCTGGGCGTCCAGAAACCCCAGAACCTGGGAAGGAGTGAGAACTCACCTCCCTTCCAGCTCTGGGGTCTCCCGGAGGAGGGACGCTCCCACCAACGTCCCTGAGCCCGCCCTCCCCCCTCAATGACAGGCAGCTCATTTGCATGTGGCAGGTCTGTGTGAAGAAAGAGGAAGAAAAGAAGAATTCAACCAGGAATGTGCAAAGTGCTGCTGAGTCCCCACACCTGATGGAGCTTAAGGCCAGCGTGAGGCTCACGGGGGCCACGCACGGCGCACACTGCTGCGGCCACACAGAGGACCAGAGGACAGGCCCTGAGAGGGGACCTCCGCTCACTCGTTCACTTCACGGGGCCCAACTGCTTCCTGTGCATCTGCCGTGGCACAGAGCGGGGTCAGGGAGACACTCTTCCTGCCTCACGGAACTTAGACTCTAGTTGGGAAGACGGACACTGAAATAAACAACTAAAACAAAGAGCTGGTCACACCCAAGCTTACTTACGAAACAGAAATTCCGACTATCAGATTACATGGGAAAATCTCTTGTGGGCACTCAAGGCTGCGTGTTATCTTCACTCAGTACAGAGGACACAGGCCACGGTCAGGGCTTCAGAGGCAGTGGTGGTCAACACAGGCGGTGCTGAGGGCCTGCACGGGACCCTCACTTCCCACCTCGGGGGCTTCTGCTCATCCGGCCCAGACCAATTCTTCCCTCCTAACTTCACTGTCTAGGAGAGCTCAGTAGGAGATGTGCCTGACCAGACTGATCTGTCTCATTACACAGCCAGCAGCCCTGCTACTGGCCCAAACATCTGACTCTCACAGCACCATCATCCCTCAATGCCCGGAGATTCCGAGGAGGCCGGGATGGCAGGGCTCTGCGGAGTGCATCCAACAGCAGCGTCCCCCAGACAGCGCCCCGTCTGCAGTGTCCTTTGCCCAGAGGTGACATCATCAGTGCTGAGCAAAGGGACCAGTGCATGTCAGACTCAGGAGCCTGAGCGGGCCAGGCCCGTTACCAAGCTCCAGGCACGTTCAACACAGTGCGCATGGAGAGGTGAAGGAGGCAGCGCTCCATCGTGAGGACAACAAAGGAGAAGACACACAGGGAGGGCCCCCAACAGAGAGAAGCCAGCAAGCAGGAGCGGATGGGGGCTGCGGCTTCCGCTCGGGCCCTCCCACGCGAGGCCCTGGAGCGGTCAGCCTGGCCCGACTGCTGCTCCTTCTCCACCTGCCAAGCAGTCGCTGCAGGGAGTGCCCAGAGACAGCGGGGCCCTCGGGGGCTCCCCTCGCACTTGGGAAAGGGATAAAGACCAGGAGACCAGAGACGCTGCAGGGATTGAATTTCTATGAGGATACGTGGAAACCAGACTGTGAATAAGCTCGAAAACTTGGGCGTAATAGCCAATTTTTATAACAACATGAATTAAGATACACAAAATAAGTTATTGATTTAAAATTGAAATAATGTTCCAAAGTCCATATATGCCCCACAAAGCACACATGAGTAATCAAGAAAGAACTGCTCTCATATGCAAACTGTAAAGAGAGATTTAAAAAAAGAGGCTGAGAAACACCCAACTCATTATTGGGTTGTGATGCACTTGACACCAGAACTGAAGAGGGAGCATGTGCGGCCAGTGTCCCTAGGGACAAACACACACATTTCCTTCACAAAAACCCCTACAAGTTACCTCCCACAGGAAGCCAAAACGCATAATGAGCATGAGGACCTCTGTGAAGAACACAAAGACACTCAGCTTCAAAAACAGACCTTAATACTGCCCCATATCTACAAAGAAAAATCTGTGATCATTTCAAGTGATGCACAAAATACTGAAACAGAATGCCTGTTCATGATTAAGATTCACTCAGCAAGCTGGAAATGAAGGGATTTTCACAGCAGACAACATAACCAATGGTAAAATATTACATCATTGTATTTTTTTAAAAGGTTTACTGTTTGTTTATTTTAAAGACAGGGTTACAGAGAGAGGTAGAGCCAGAGAGAGAGAGAGGTCCTCCATCTGCTGGTTCACTCTCCAAATGGCTGCAATGGCCAGAGCTGAGCTGATCCGAAGCCAGGTGCCAGGAGCTTCTTCAAGGTCTCCCACATGGGTGCAGGGGACCAAATGCTTGGGCCATCTTCTGCTGCTTTCCCAGGCCATAGCAGAAGTGGATCAGAAGCTGAGCAGTCGGGACTCGAACCAGCACCCATATAGGATGCCGGCACTGCAAGCCAGGGCTTTACACATTACACCACATAGCCAGCCCCAGATCATTGTATTTAGGAACAAAACAAGAACAGGATGCAAATCCTTGCCACTTCTATGCAACATGGTTCTGGGGATCACAGCCATCATAGTAAAAGAATCAGAAATAAATCAAACTGTCTTTGACAACAATATATCTATATTCGCAAATAATAAGACATATCCAAGACAGTCAACAATGAAGGTATTTTAAAAAACTGCAAGATGCCTGGGTGTACAATTGGCATGCAAATATAATACACCATACAAAAATTAAAACACAAAACATAATAAATCTGTAAAACATTTTAACAAGCATGAGGAATTAGAATGAATTTTGCATCAAATGCTTAAAAATGTAACTTGAAAATTGCAAATCACTTCTGAATAAAAATACAAGCTGGTACAAACGCAGAAGCGTCTCTACAGCTAACAGTACAGAGAGCTGGATATGTGGACACAGACACAGAATGGGGAGGGGACAGACAAGAGTGGATGTGGATGAGAACGGCAGATGCAGACACAGATAATTAGATAGATACAAGTAATGAGAGCACCGATGCAATGAACATTTTCCCTAATTTATCTGTAAGTTCATTGCAACTCTGTTCAAAACCCCATGAGGTCATTTTGGACCTTGACAAGCTGAACTGGCTGAGGTGCAAAGAGCCAGGACAGCTCCAGCAATGCTGAGGACAAAGCCCTAGGATGCAAGGCTCCCCCGATCAGCTGCGTGTTAGCACACATGTGGCATGTGCTGCTGCGACCAATGTCTGGGCAGGCAATGCCTCAGCAACAGGGCGCTTTCATCATGAGGGATGGAGGATGGATGGATGAGGGGTAGGTGAGGCATGGAGGGTGGGTGGGTGGATGGATGGATGGATAGATGGATGGAAGATGGATGGATGGAGGGAGGGAGGAGGGATGGATGGATGGGTGGATGGGTGGATGGGTAGATGAATGGATGGGTGGATGGGTGGGTGGGTGGATGGATGGATGGATGGATGGAAGATGGATGGATGGATGGATGGATGGATGGAAGATGGATGGATGGAAGATGGATGGATGGATGGATGGAAGATGGATGGATGGATGGAGGAGGGATAGATGAGGCATGGAGGATGGATGGATGGGTGTGTGGAAGGATGGATGGTTGAGAGATAGAGGAGGGATGGCTGGATGGGTGGATGGGGGATGGAAGGTAGACGGATGGATGAATAGATGGATGGAGGAGGGGTGGATGGTAAAGACAGTGAGGGTGGATATTAATTGAGGAAGACAAGTGCTGGACATAAAGGTGTGCATTGTACAATCCTTTCCATTTATCTCTAAATTTGAATTTCTTCCTACTAAATTGAAAAAAAAAAATGAACTAGTAACACACTCTGGGATGTCTACCTCGCCCCTTCTACAAAAATAAAGGTGACTCCTTCACTCGTTCAGAACTTCTAGAGTAGAAGAGCTTTGCTGTGCAGCTCCAGTGCAGCCCCTGTTCCCACAGTGGCTGGGCACCAGATACATCTGTGCACGGGCCAGGTGTTCACAACAGTCTATTCTGCTACACAGCTCCTCTCCTGGTCCCTGACACTGGGGTGGCTCAGCCCAGTCAGAGGGCAGCATATGGAGAGAAGGACCTGTCTGCGGGCAGGCGGTAAGCACATGGGTAAGTGCACAAGACAGTGGCAGAGAGCGTGATGAGTGATTTAGCCCATGTGCAGAGGAGCTGGGCACACCAAGAACGCACGGCAGCACAGAGCAAACGCAGCCTTCAGATCCCACAGACGCTCAGGGAGCCAGGTCGCTGCAGACCTCAGACTTGAGGGACTGGAGATGCTACGACAGAGAACACGGCACTTCACAGACCTGAAAGCCACAACGCTCTTCCTTTATCTCCACCTCCTTAGACTTGAATGATTTTTCTCCTCTCTGGAGTTTTTGTTCTTCCCTGCACTCACTTTCTGATCCACCCCCTTGTTTCCTCACTCCTCTTCCCTGACATTCCCCACGCCTCCACCCTCCACTCCCTCCTCCCCCTCTCCTCCCATTCTTCTCTTTGCCCCTTGCTCAGGAAACAGTATGAGAGCCACAAACTGAAAACAATGAAGGTCTCTCAAGCGCTCACAATTCACCCGGTACACAACTACACGGCAGGCTTGAAATTCTGATGACAAAACCTTCACATGAGCTTGATAGAAACTCCCATTTACTGAGCCCCGGGAAAGGGCAGGAGCCTGCAAGGTAATTTCTAATTAGAGGAACTTTATCAAACTCCTCCTTGGCAATGACTCATCCTAAGCCACAGAGAATTAAATGAACAAAAAAGCAGACACAGTGGGAAATGAACCACAGCTGTGTTTCAGAAACACAGGTCAGGGATGCACATTAACAATCTGCCATTGCAGTCCCAGCCATCCAAGAAAGGGCAGTGGCCCATCCTCCAGGGTCCACACTAAACATACAGATGGGGCGCACTCCAAACAGTGAGCTGTGAGCCGGGTGGAAAAAATGGCATGGCGCACATCCTGGACCTTATTTATTTATTTGAAAGGTGGAGTTAGAGAGAAGCAGAGACAGAGAGAGAGGTCTTCCATCTGTTGGTTCACTCCCCAAATGGCTGCAACGGCCAGAGCTGGGCCAATCCAAAGCCAGGAGCCAGGAGCTTCTTCCTGGTCTCCCACGTGGGTGCAGGGGTCCAAGCACTTGGGCCATCTTCTACTGCTTTCCCAGGCCACAGCAGAGAGCTGGATGGGAAGCAGAGGACCCAGGACTCAAACCTGCACACATATAGGATGCTGGCGCGGCAGGCCAGGGCTTTAACCTGCTGCACCACAGCACCGGCCCCATGTGGGGATCTTGAGAGTGAGGAGGGGGGCCTGGAAACCCCAGGCACAGGTGTCCCTGATTCAACGTACTGTGCCAACTTCTGCTGCCTGCCAAAACCCCATTCCAATCAATGGGAACTAACAGTTACTGGAGGTGGGCTGGGGGAGGAGGAATAACTGGAAATGAGCAGGAAGGATGGCATGAAGCTGAGTGTTAGCCACCACCTCCCCCATCACCACCACCTCCATCACCACCACCACCTCCATCACGTCCACCACCACCTCCATCACGTCCACCACCTCCATCACCACCACCACCACCACCATCACGTCCACCACCACCATCACCACCTCCATCACGTCCACCACCACCATCACCACCTCCATCACCACCACCACCACCATCACGTCCACCACCACCATCACCACCTCGAGTACCACCACCTCCACGACCACCATGAACTCCCTCACCACTACAGCAACCTCCACCACCTCCACCACCTCCATCACCACCACCACTTCCATCACCACCATCTCCACCTCCACCACCTCCATCACCTTTACCTCCAGCACCATAACATCCACTACCACCATCACCACTTTGAGTACCACCACCTCCATGACCACCACAAACTCCCTCACCACCACAGCAACCTCCACCACCTCCATCACCATCACCTCCATCACTACCACCTCCACCTCCATCACCACCACCTCCACGACCACCATGAACTCCATAACCACCATAGCAACCTCCACCACCTCCATCACCACCTCCACCACTTCCATCACCACCACCTCTACCCACACCACCTCGGGACCACCACCAACTCTACCTCACACCCCACATACATGTATACACATACAACACATGTGTGCACACACAACATACACACGCGTGTACACACATACACACATTGCCTTCCACAGGTGTAAGACTCAGTCCCATCAGACCCAAGGACAGCCTTCCCGGTGAGGTCACAGGAGCGATGCTGCCACAGAGGCCTGGTCAGCCCAGAGTGAACCACCAAGGACTGACCACGAGCCTGAAGAGCTAACGGATTTGCCTCACGAGGTTTCGTGTTTCCCTGGAGCCTGTCACTCATTCCTTCTTTCCACTCCCTCTCCACAGTCCTGTATTTTGGAAACACTGACTTGCCTGGTCGATTCGGCAAGAAGGGATTTGGCCTCAGGATGGACTGCACCTTGCGTCTCGGTCCTACTTAATCCAGGTGACACTTGATAAGACTCTGGACTTAGCCATGAGGTTCATGCTTTTGGAAAGGGAGAAATGGACCTGGTGGGGGCCCTAAGGGCAGTGTGTTGTGGACTGAATGTGTCCTCACAGCTCATGCGTTAAGTCTGTGACCTCCAGTGTGTGCCCATTTGGTGTAATTAAATATGGTCTTAAGGAGGGGTTCCAATTCCATACAACTTGTGTCCTTTAAAGAGTCATCTGGAGTGGCAATTGGCATAGTAGCTAAGCCACTGTTTGGGACCCCAGAATCCATATGGAGCGCCCAGGTTCCAACCCTGCTCTGCTTTACTTCTAGCTTCCTGCTGATGTGCAACTGCAGGGCAGCAGGTGAGGTTTCAAGCACTTGGGTCCCTGTCACCTGTGAGACCCAGATTGCGTGTCCAGGTCTCGGCTTCAGCCTAGTGCAGCCCCAGCTGTAGAAGGCATTTGAGGAGTGAAACAAAAGATGGGAAATCTCTCTGTCTCTGTATCTGTCTGCCTTTCAAATAAAATGAAAATTGAGAAAAAAAGAACCCCCAGAGAGCTCACTGTTTTTCTGCGTGCACACATCACAAGGAGAGGACAGGTGAGGAGATGGTTGCAGTAACATTTTCAATGCCCATCAAATGAGGAAAAGAGCCTCGCCACCAAGGGCCAGTGCTGGCCTCATTCTGGACTCCCAGCAGCCACGCCTTGAGAAAGGAAGCTACTGTGTAAGCCACCGGGCCCGGCAGTTTTCTGTGGCAGCCCCAGGAGGCGAGCCCAGGCCTTGCATGCCCCCAGAACGCACCACAGCGGGTCTCGGGCGACTTTTCAAGAGATGAATGACAACACCTTGCGGCTCTGCATACTGAGCACACCTGGTCTGTTCCATGCAGGGAAGGGTGTCCCACGGGGCACAGATTCTGACGGGAAAGCATCTTCCTGTACAATGTCTCTCACTGCTCCCAGTACTTACGTCCACTGCTTGCAAAGCTACTCTTCCTCAATCTGGTCCCATTTCTTTTTTTTAATAATCATTTTATTTATTGAAAGACAGAGTTACAGAGAGAGGTAGAGCCAGAGAGAGAGAGAGAGAGGTCTTCCATTCCACTGGTTCACTCCCAAAATAACCGCCATGGCCAGAGCTGTGCCAATCTGAAGCCAGGAGCTTCTTCCCAGTCTCCCACAGGTGAAGGGGCCCAAGGACTTGGGCCATCTTCTACTGCTCTCCCAGGCCATAATAGAGAGCTGGATCAGAAGAGGAGCAGCTGGGACTCGAACTAGCGCACATATGGGATGCCAGCACCACAGGCTGGGGCTTTAACCCACTGTGCCGCAGCGCCAGCCCCAATCCAGGGCCATTTCTATCCTGGTTCTTTGAGAGTTACTGCATGTGCTTTAGCAAGGATGGTGATGTGTGTGTGTGTGAAAATCCTCCCTTCTGTCTGTGCTTCCTGAAGCCTTCCCGTTTGTGCCGAGCAGACACGTGTCCTCACCCTCCAGCTGGGCCTCGCTCTGCCCCGCACCCTGCCTTGGACGGGAAGTAACGCTGAAACGAGCAGTCTGCTTCTTGGTTTTGCTGCTGCTTTCCTCGGCCCTCCATGTCTATAAAGCCAACGACACTGCTGGCTCGCTGGCACACTTTTTTTTTCTTTTTGACAGGCAGAGTGGACAGTGAGAGAGAGAGAGACAGAGAGAAAGGTTTTCCTTTGCCATTGGTTCACCCTCCAATGGCCGCTGCGGCCGGCGCGCTGCGGCCGGCGCACCGCACTCATCCGATGGCAGGAGCCAGGTGCCAGGTGCTTCTCCTGGTCTCCCATGGGGTGCAGGGCCCAAGCACTTCGGCCATCCTCCACTGCACTCCCGGGCCACAGCAGAGAGCTGGCCTGGAAGAGGGGCAACCGGGACAGAATCCGGCGCCCCAAGTGGGACTAGAACCCGGTGTGCCGGCGCCTCAAGGCAGAGGATTAGCCTGTTGAGCCACGGCGCCGGCCTCGCTGGCACACTTCTATTCTAAGGGACGGATGGGTGCCCCATTCTAGAAGGGCAAACAGAGCCAGGGAACTCTTCGCACCGAACTGTTGTCATTCAACCCCTGGACGGCGTCATAGGAAGCTTGTAAAAGCCTGGCTCTGCACGGCAACTCAAGAACAGGAAGCCTCCCAGACACCTGCTGAGAGCAGGGCCGCCCCCCAGCAAGGGCTGAGGCCGCAGGGTCCCACCAGGCTTCCTCTGACCCCTCAGGTTCCCTACAGGCCAAGCAGCAAGCTCAGTGTGACGCTGCGGCCAGGGGCTGATGACTCAATGGAAAGCACAGACCAACATAAAACTCCACTTAAAGGAGTGCCATGGTCACAAGGAAACTGACAAGGAGGCGCCCAAACCGGCCACAAACAACCATCGTTCTGCCAGAGGAAGCTCAAGGGAAGGGCTCGCGACCTGAAGAAACAGTATCTTCTGGCCCTGGAAGCAAGGTGGGTGGGCTCTGGCCCTCATCTTCAAGGGTCCCCAGCCCTTCCGAGGACTTGCTCCCTGGGGAGAGGGGATCAATCTCGGTTTTACTCCGACATTCCTGCCACCCTGTTGAGGACTGATGGCAGCAGGGGACATGGAAGCTGCCTGTCCAGCAGGGAGGCTGCAGGCTCCAGGGAACTGGGCTAGGAGGGTTTGTGGTGGCTCAGAGCACCAAGGGGATCAGCAAGCCCCAAGCCTCGCTTTTCTGGGTGCATTTTGCTGAAGCCACAGGAGTATAGTCAAATACCAGATTTGAACTCAGAGAAACACTGAACTTCTAAAACTCTCCCCGGGGCTAGTGTTGTGGCACAGAGGGTTAACCCACCTGAGACGCCAGCATCCCACGTCAGAGTCCCAGTTTCAGTCCTGGCTAATCCACTTCTGAGCCAGCTCCCTGCTAATGATCCTGGAAAAACAGCAGATGATGGCTCAAGTACTTGGGCCCCTACCAACCATGTGGGAGATCCAGATGGATCCTGGGTCCTAGCTTGGTCTAGCCCATCCAGGTGGCTGTGTTCATTTGGGGAGTGAACCAGCAGACAGAAGCTCAATTTCTCTATCCGTCCGTCCTTGGCACTCTGCCCTGCAAATAAATAAATCTTAAAAACAAAACAAAACAAAAAAAAAACTGTCTCCAGCATGATGAGTGAGAAAATCAAAAATCAAAACTAACATTTTCTTATGTAATTGGCATTCATCCTCAGTAAAACAGTGAATGGTTTGCAGTTCTTACAGAATCATTCATAAAATCACTCTTTAGGGCTACTTGACCTTGGGAAAAGAATGTTTGCTTCAAAAATGGATTCTGATCTTGGTAATGAGCAAGGATCCTTTTTATCCCGAGCCAGGAGTCATCCAGGCTGGAGACCTGCGTCTTCCCGTCGGGTAGGGGAGGCACGGGGAAACATTCGATGTGGTCTGTGCCCTTCAGCAGGGACGAAGGCTTCCATCAACCCTTGCTGACTGCAGTCCTGCCTTTGAGTCAGCTGCCACCTTCAGTTTGCTTCTGAGTTCGCTGTCTGCATTTCACATTTCCATTTGTGATCAAGCTCTGAGAAGCTCACGACAGATATTTAAGATGGCATGTCTCCTGAGAATCCCCCACAGTAAGGACAGTGCATCCTGGGCTAACCTGGAGCCCTGGGCTAACCTGGAGCCCTGACAGAAAGCCTCACGGGATGCCCATATACAACAGATGTTCCCCACATTCACCAACAGGCAGGTGCTGTGTGTCACAGAACATCAAGGAGCCCCACGGAGCAGAGAGAACCAGCTCAGCTTGCTGAGAACATGCCAATTCCTTGTCCAAGCAAGGGCCTGTTTGCAGCCTCAGACTTTTCACTCCCAGGCTCATCCCGGAGACCAGTGCACAGCCAGGGGTCCAACAGGAGAGTCTGGGGTGGGAGGGAGCACGCTGCACCAATCTACACATGACGTCAGCTCCCACAGATCACCTGCGAGGCTCACAGACGCACACTCTGGCATGCCGGGGCGTGAGAAGGTGGATTAATACTCCCTCTATTCGTCTTCAGCTCATGACCTGAGAACTGAGGGAGAAGGTCTGGAACCAGCATTTGGCTCTGAAGTCAGGCAGGCCTCATCTGAATCTCTCCTAATAAATGGAAGAATTTTGGCTCAGGGAATTTTCCTGAATTCATGCCAGCCTCAGTATACCCACAGATAAAATGGGAACAATAACATCTCCTTTACAGAGGTCTGACAGTGAGAGCTATCATATATTGCAGTAGTTCTGGGCCAGGGATCTTCGAACAATCTGGAGAATCACTCACGAGCAGTGCTTTATGAAACGGCTTTGTGATAAACATCTACTCAGAACTCTCAATCGGGCCCTCTCAAGAACAATGCAGTGGCTTCCGTGCACCTGCAACACTTACGTGATGACCTCTGCAGAAATCGCACCACCAGACGGCTCGCTGTTAATCTGTGCACCTGCCACAACCCAGAGTCAGCAGGACGACTGGGCCGGGCAGCAGGTGGCTTCTGTGGCCAGGCATCCCAGTGTGCCATGAATACTCTGCAGGGCGGGCGTGACCTCCATGGGTCAGGAAAAATGGAAGCAGAAAACAAAGAGCCCAGGGAGAGGAACTGGAACGGCTTTGCCCTGGGTACCTGGGGACGGTCAGCCATTGTGGTCACAGGTGGGTCCACCTGACACCCCCGAGTGGTGGCTTTACCTCCAAGGCAGCACGTCCACGTGCCTCCTGCCTCTCCAAGCAGCCTTCTATTGGAAAGGCACAAATGAGAGCCGTGCTGGCGGAGTGTAAACTGCGGTGCTGCTGTGGGGGTCCCATCCATCAGCCTCCATCCAGCTGGAGAATCTGAATGCAGAAGCCCACAGCTGCAGCTGCGGCCTCGCGCACCGAGGAGACGACACCGGGCAGAACTGAAGGCCACTGCACCTGCTTCTGTTGCTGGTGCGTCCAGAGGTGAGAGTGCCCAGCAGCCGCAGTGGACTCACGGCTTCCAACGCCAGGGGGCCACGTGTCTCAGCGTAGAGCACAAAGGACAAACGGAGTCCCTAGCAAGGCTTCTTCGACAGAAGCAGGAGACACAGAAATGCAGGCCCATGACAGACGACTGCTGCTGTGTGAAGCGAGAGCTGGGCAAGGCCAAACGGTGAAATTAAAAGACGCAAGTGGTGAGGGGCTCTCTGTGAAGCTGAACTCAACAGTCTCACCCCTCACACACATGAGCTGGTGTGGGAAGCCTCCCCAGACAGCTCTGGTTGGAGTCTGGGGCTGGGGCCATTCCCACCCCAGCCCAGCAGCCCTAGGGACAACACGTCCTCCACCCCACTCGCTCTCGACTTTGATGGGAAAGCAGGACGGGAAATCACTGTCCTTCCACAGTCTCAGTAGTGAGCTGTCCTAGCGACCGTTTCAGAAATGACTGCATTAATTGGGCTGAGTTAATCACCCTCCGGGTTATCTGCAGATGGGAGAAGCAGCTTTCCTGCAAGGTCAGAGGGCATCAGCCGTTTAGAGATTTTGCCAGAGTATTTTCTTCCTAATTACTGAAATTACTGTAATTCACTGAATAATCTGAAACAGCTGGTCATCTGTTCAGGAGACAATTTCCCATCATCACATAAAATCAGTGTGCCAGGAGGAGCACACTTGCCCACTCTTGCCTACATTAACTCGCAGTTGGAACCAATGGCATCCGAGGCAGACAGAGGCAGGCTTCGCCTGCATCCTGCCTGCTGCACAGCGTGAACTGCTCACAAACTCTTACTGCTACAAAGCAAAGCCACTGCAGGGCAGCCCTGGGAAAACACCCGCTGCTTCCTGCAGCCGAGACAGAGACAGGAGCTCTCCCCGACCGCCTTCGACCCAGGCCTGGAGGTTTCACAGCCTCAGAGAGGGGCTCTGGACTTTCGCCCAAGAACGGGATCCTGCAGCACCAGAGGCTCTCAGACACTTCCCGCACCTGGGCTCACTCGCATATGATGGGAACGCCACTTGCCAGAGTCTGGTGGACACAGGAGACCACCGTTCCACGCATGGCAGATACACGGGGACTCTAAGCTATTGGAAATGGGCAGAAAAGCTGAGGGTTCTCATCCAGCACGTGTGCCAGTGGAAACACAGGCAGCGACGAGGGCTGCAGGCAGAGAGGATTACTTTGGTTTGGCCAAGTCAAGGAGCCAAGGTGATCTTGTTACCAAAACCTAGCCAGAGTGTGCAGGTGTGCCAGGGCTTGCTGCTAGGAGGTTAGATTCCTCAAACCTCAGAGAAATTCCTGGAAGGTGATGCACGCATGCCCACTATGTTGTCACATGTGTTACGTGTGTTACATGTGTCCCATGTTCAGTTACAGTGAGAGGTCAGCATGTATTAAACTTTACATGCGTTTCACGTTCAGTTAGTGAGGAGGTCATGTGTGTTACACACGTTCCACGTTCAGTTACAGTGAGGAGGTTGTGTGTACATGCGTCCCATGTTCGGTTACAGTGAGGTCATGTGTGTTATACATGTTCCACGTTCAGTTACAGTGAGGAGGTCATGTGTGTTGCATGTGTCCCATGTTCAGTTACAGTGAGGGGTCAGCATGTGTTATACTTTACATACGTTCCACGTTCAGTTAGTGAGGAGGTCATGTGTGTTACACACATTCCACGTTCAGTTACAGTGAGGAGGTCATGTGTGTTACACACGTTCCACATTCAGTTACAGTGAGGTCATGTGTGTTGCATGTGTCCCATGTTCAGTTACACATGTTACACGCGTTCCACCTTCAGCTGGGTGGCAATTTAACATTACACTGAGGGCTCTGCTTCCCAGGTCAGACCGGGAAGTGAGGGCCAAGCTGGCTGCTTCTGCACAGAATCCCGCAGCGGGCCGGGGCCGGGGCCGGGGCCGGGGTGGGCCACAGTCTCCCATCAAGGGAGCTCACCATGGAAACGTGCTGCTTTCCCCTGTGGGCTGAGACTCACGTCCACCTGCAAGGACAGCTCACTTACCTCAGTTAAGATTAAAACAGGGTCGCGTCACTTTCTGGGTTGTGGGAAGGAGAGAAGTTGGTGCTTCCCTGTTAGGACAAACATGCCTGCTGGAATCAAAAATCTTTGTTCACAATATTGAGCAAAAATCTCAGGAAAGATCCTGGAAACTCCTGCCAACAGTATCTTGGCAGTTAGCACCACTTCCATTCAGATGAGGGGAGCCACCCCCAGTGCTGCCACCTGGACTGAGCACCCTTCTTCCATACCTCCCACCAACAGGCAGGCCACGCGTGTCCTCAACCCCGTGTTTCATGAGAGCCCCTCCTGTGGTTGTGTCCACGATGCCGGTGAGTCCCCTGGGCAGTGGGTCTGTCCTTGGCCTCTGGCCTTGCTACCGAGAGTCCCACAAGCACTTGGCCAGCTGCCAGCTCGCACCACTTCCAGCTCAGTGACGTCAGCATCCACTTCCTCCCCTCCCTGGTCATCAGTTCCCGGCTTGTGCTGGTCACAGGTGGACAAACACTTGTCAAGCTACTACAAGCAGAGCCCTGGGCACGGAGGAGAGGCTCCGTGGAAGAGGGCTGCCTGCTCCTGCCTGAGAGAGGTGCCCACCCCGTATCCCATGTTGCTTCTTTAGCACCTGCTTCTAACGCCATCTTCCCTCATCGTTCAAAAGTGTTCTGGAGAACAGCCCAGGTGACACGCAGCCACAATCAGGACCCGGCCTCCTCCCGGCGCCGTGTGCCTGCGCCCACTGCCTCATCCCTCCTTCCCTGTGAACTGGAGCTGAAGGGGCTGCGGTCAGGATAGGAGAGGCATCTCAGCAAAGCCGCACCTCTGTCCCCAGCATTGAAATCCAGTGATTCTCTAGAACCCAGAGCAGGAAGAGCTGGCTCTACAAGGGTAGGCTGTCGTGACCTAGAGCCTCGCTGGGCTTCAGCTGAGTGTGGCCGTGGCCTCAGGCTGTTTACCAGGGAGTCTGGATACAAGCACATCCGCATGGGTACTGCAAAAAGCTAACAGAAAACGGAACTGAACTCAAGGCTGGTGGAACGGCTGTAACTGAGCAGAATCATTACAAGTGAGCTGAAAACCCATTGTCAAAACAATGAGAATAGAGCACAGGAAGAACAATAATCTTAAGGCAGCAGTGGGCGTGGTGGCACAGGGGTTACAGCCTCACCTGGGACACCTGCATCCATTCTGGAGGGTCCAAGTTCAAGTCCCCAGTCTGCTTGCCACCCAGCTTCCTGCTGATGCGCACCTGGGAGACAGCAGGTGAGGGCCCACGCATCTGGACCCCTGCGCCCAGGTGGGAGACTCTAACGGACTTCTGGGCTCCTGGTTTGGGCCTGGCCCAGCCCCAACTGTTGAAAATATCTGGGGAGTGAACCAGCAGATGAAAAATGTCTCTCTGTCTTATTCTCTTCGTCGCTCTCTCCGCCTTTCAAATAAACAAACAGGAATCCTAAGCTCTGTTCACCAGCCTTGCTATCAGTGGTGTCATGGGTACATGTATCTGGTCTAATAACGCATATGCACAGTAGGACAAAGCACATAAGTAGTTATACCCACTGTCAGTAGAAACTAATGTGTGGGGCCAGTGCTATGGTGTAGCTGGTGCTGTGATGTAACCGGAAAAGCCACTGCCTGCAGTGCCAGCACCCCATATGGGTGCTGGTTCAAGTCACAGCTACTCCACTTCCCATCCAGCTCTCTGCTATGGCCTGGGAAAGTAGCGGAAGATGGTCCAAGTGTGCACCCGTGTGGGAGACCCGGAAGAAGCTCCTGGCAGCTCCTATCTTCAGATCAGTGCAGCTCCAGCTATTGTGGCCAACTGGGGAGTGAACCAGCTGATGAAAGACCTCTCTCTCTCTGCCTCTCCTGCTCTCTCTGTAACTCTGACTTCCAAATAAATAAACCTTAAAAAAAAGAAACTAACTTACTCATTTTCAAATGCAAACAGACACAGGTATAAGATCAAAGAAGCCAGGTAAGATTCTTGCTATGCCAGGTGTAAACTGGAAATATTGGGAGTTAAGTCCTAATGTTCCTGCCCCTCGGCCCATTTCCTGCTGTGGCTGTGGAAAGGCCTGGAAACACGGGGCCAGCACCCTGCCCCCCTTGCTCAGATCCCCATTTGCAGATGTGTTTCCCACCACAGAAGCCAAGGGCCCGGCGCAGAAAACGCAGGAAAGGAGCCCGAGGGGTCTTGCTGTGCCAGGAAGCAAGGGGGTCACCGCCTCAGCACTGAGGAACCCCCTCGAGGGTCTCAAAGAGACAACGGAGGCTCTAAGGGAAAACCGCCTCAGTGCGGCGAGACTCACCCACTACCTGAGAATGCCAGTCAAAGGTTAAACACACGCAGAGACGCAGACCCGAAACCGCTTGTTCCGGACAGGAGGTGCCAGAGCGCGGTTCACTGCCACACAGGGAAGTCCAGCCACCCCCTTGCCATGACTACCAAAGAACTGCACACCACACACAGGATGACGCCTAGAGCTGGAGAGACCGCCGTTCTGAAGCCCCCCGTGGCACCAGGTCCTAACCGGGGGGGGGGGGGGGGGGAGGGTGTTGGAATCAGACTGAGCACCTGAATCCCCTACCTGTGCCACTGTCAGAAAGACAGGCGGGCAGACCCCGTGCCTCCCAGTGGGCTCGGAACACAGCACCACTGATGGAGCTCTCGAAGAGTATCTAAGCAGACCCCAGTCTCACACTGCTCGTCCACAGGAAACAAGGGGTCCGAGGAGCATAGCGAGTGCTGGGAGGACTCCCAGCCTTGGGCCGATTCCGGCCAACGTGAAAGGACCATCGTGGGACGACAGTGAGGGAGACCGACACAGGGTGGGGGCGAGGCGACGGTCAGCTGTGATGAGCCCGTCTGCAGGACCATCGTGGGACGACAGTGAGGGAGACCGACACAGGGTGGGGGCGAGGCGACGGTCAGCTGTGATGAGCCCGTCTGCAAAATCGGGAGTCAAGCTGTCCCCGAGAGTTCTGGTGATGATTGACAGATGCGATGAACGTCTGTGATGGCCTGGCAAACACACTGAGTGACCGCTGAGACAGACAGCACGCGGTGGGTAAAGCCCGCAGCTGGCTCTGACCGCCCATCTGATACAGCAGCCCCATGGGGAGAGCAAGGTGGTCACCGAGGTGGATGGCCGAGGCCCAGGGCTGCAGGTAGTAGTGAGTGAGCTTCCTACGATGCACACAAACGGTCCGCACAATGGTCCGCACAATGAAGCATTCGGCCCTAAAATGTCGATACTGCCCACCCTGACCTTGCACTTAGGCACATGCCTCCAGAAGTTCACAGGAAAACACAAGGGAAAGGTGGGCTCATCTTGGTGCAAAACATGTCTGACACCCACGCTCAGCTGTTCACAATGTGCGTTTTCCATCACTTTCTGGAGACCTCTCATAGGCCTCCTTCTGAGTTAAGATTTGCGTCAACTGAGCGAGGACATGGATGACCTGCTGCAGGCCATCCTGTGTTGCAGATGCAGGAGCGGAGCGTGAGCACTTACTAACGGGCCCACGTTCCAGAGCTGACCTTCAGTCGAAGGCGGCCCCTGCCACACCAGCATCCTGCCTGGCCCTCCACCCTCCTGCCCGTCCTGGATCCATCCAGTGCCATTCCCATATGGGATAAAGTAATCCAACACAACCACATAGGTTACACTACTGACTGGGTCTCAGAGTCCTCTCCCCAGCTTCTGAAAGTATGCAAAAGGCCTTCTGTTTCAAGCTCGAGCGACAGGGTTGCTCATCTGAAACGGCAGGCAGGATCCTCCTGGTCCTCACTGCTCACCTGGCTTTGCGGCTCTGGGAGGCGCCGCCATCTTTGGAAGTCAGCTCTGGAGAATGCACGCCAGGTCCCAGGGAGCAGAAAACAGTGCTTCTCTGCATTCCCCCATTGATGAAGGTTTTTATCTTCTTACTCCACGTAGTGCTGCCTTTGGAAGCAAGCAGACACGTATGCCCCACGGTGTTAGCGTGACGCACAAGACGCCGCCCGAGGTGTGAGGCAACTGACAGGTGTGCAGAACACACTGAGTGAGTGTGCTGCTTTGTTACGCTACAGCTGCACTTTCCAAACTCCATCCCATGAAAAATCTGAGAAGTAGCACATACGAGAGACTCACAGAAACCCAAACGGCACATTAGCTGGCCACGGCCATTACGGAACCAGAGCAGGGAAGGAGCTAAGAGCTCCCTTCAGCTCAGCCTAATCCAGGCTTTGAGCAGACTTGTTTTCCACAATGCACATCAGCAACCAGCAGGCCACTGCCACACAAACCACCAGAAGTGCCACCCCGAGTGGGAGAAACTAAGGCATTATCATTTGCATCTTACAGATCAGAAAACTGGAGCTCACAACAGCCCAATGGTCAAGTTCACTGTCACCCAATAAACACAGCTTGGCACCAGAACATGAATTAGGATTTCAGAGTCCAAAATTCCCTCTCCTCTGCACCACAATGCCTTGATGCCTCGCGCCTCAACTCTGCAAGTGCTTTCACACAGAGGACTTTCCACACAACCTCACGCAGCCAGGCCTGGGTCAAGGCCCCTGTAACAAAACCGATGAGCCAGAGAAGAGCCCACGGGTTAGCAGCGCAGTCAGGATAGAGCTCAGCTGGCCTCCTGTACAGCAGGGCGACCGCACTCCACGGTCACATACTACACAGTTCCAAGCAGCAGGACAGGATTCGCAGTGTGTCACCAAGAAGAAGAGCAAACCCCCAACCGAGGTGACGGGTATGGCAACTATCCCTATCTGGTCATCACACAGTGCAGACAGCACACTGCACCCATGAGCATGCGCAGTCAGTATGTGGCAATTAGTAGAGAGAAAAGCGCCCAGGCTACTTGGTGGATGTTCACAAGACGGGAGAGCCTTCAGACACGAAGACTCGGAGAACCAGAAGCCAACTGTGACGGCATGGAGAAGCCAGGCTCCCTGGACAAAGCTGATGGAACCGTGGTAAGCTGGGGGCGTGGCCACTGCCTGCGCGGTTGGACCCTTCTCTGTGCCCTGCATCTTCAGGGTGCAGGGAGGTCCCCCCTGAAGCCAGGAACTCCCTCCTGGGTTCCACAACCTGCTCCCGAGGGAAGACAAGCGGCCAACAGGACCTTCCTGCTCCCAGCTCCTCAAGTTCCCTCAGCCCAAGCTCTGCACCACGCCATGGAGCCGTATCACCTCCTAGGAGGTCAGGGGTAAACGCAGACCAACGAACCAGCGTTCAGTGTAGGAGTCAGGCTGGAGACAAAACGTGTGAGAGACCGAGGGGGAGTCAGAGCGACTGAGAGTGACAAGGTTTCTGAGACGGACACCGAGGCAAGAGGCTTCATCAGGAACCAGCCCAGGAGCTGAGCCAGTGCAGAGATGCGCGCTCCCTGTGGGCCGCGCAGTGGGGCAGCGCCTGCTGGGGGGGGGGGGGGGCAGGGACAGGGACAGGCCCTCTGGTGGGCTTGGCAGGGATGGGCACAAAGCCAGGGTGGGAGGGGTTACAGAGAGCGAGCCTTAGGAGGGAAACACGGGGACGCTCCTTTCTGGAAGCCACAGAAGCTGAAGGGAGGCAGAGGTGACGAGGAAGTTCACGGCCTCCCTGGGGCCTCTGTGAACGAGGGCAACGTGGCCAACGTGGACTCAGCGAGCCGAGCGCTACCAGGCTGAGTCCTCGGGGACTTTTGGATCCCAGCGCTCGCGCTAGCCCCACCTCCTCCTGCAGCCTTGAACGAGAGTCTCGCCATTAACTCACCAGGTTCTGAGGGTTTGGGACGTGGATGGAGCCACGCTGCCAGCATCCCAGGACGTCCAGCCTGCAGAGACCCTGCCGTCCCGGGACTCTCAGCCTGCACAGTCCCACGAGCAGTTCCCCTAATAAGTCCCCCTCGGTGGGGACAGGACATGCGGCGGTCCGGTCCTGTCCGCCTCTCTGCACAAGCCCCACCGGTACAGACAAGCAGCAGTCTCCTGAGTGTGCGGAGAGCCAGGGCACTGTGAGGGCCACCTGGCAGGGCTGGGCCTGAGCGCAGGAGATGGGATGCGGCACGCATGTCTCTCTGATCACACCAGCAGGTTTACCTGAGGACACAGTGACAAGACAGTGTCACTGACATCCGGGGCTGTGAACACAAGTTCGGCGTGGATTCAGCTCCAGTGTGGCCAGCAGAGCAAGCAGAGAGGAAGCAGCGGAAGCAGCCGGTGTCCGGCCCAGCAGAGGGCAGGCAGCACGCCCCTCCCCTCCTTCTTTTCCAGGCATTCGCAGCAGAAGACCAAAGTCAGGCCTCCTGTGGACGCCACAATGATCCTGAGTGGAAGGCCTCAAAGTGGTCAGGCGTAGACGCCAGACATCGCACACGCTTTAAAGCAGGCGTCTGGGCTGGGGGAGCGGAAGGCAGCCAGGCAGGTCTGGAGCGCTTGGTTGGCAGGGTCATCCCACTGCCAAGGAATCGGTGACCCTGGGCATCCAGCGTGAACAACATCCGGTTCCTGCTCCAGCCCCGGCCTCTCTTCCAGCAGCGTGAAAGGCCTGCTCGTGAGCTGATTCGCAGGGTGACGAGGCCGCACTGGGCACCGTGGAGTCTGCTCTGCAGGTGGCACATGCTCTGCATGTGGACGTGCTCAAGGGCGCACAGCCCTCAGCTCCAAGGCCTCCGGGTCTGCCTCGCAGATTTCAAGTGGAAAACAAGAATGACACGAAAGGAAGCTCTGGGTTGCAGCCAGTCACCAGCCCTGCAGAGACACTCCTCTCCCTTCTTCCCCTAATTATTTCTAAGTGAACTCTACTTCCTTATCAGTTCTCACACACGTGAAAAGTTCCTTCAGGGGCCAGCTGGTGGCACGGTGGGCTAAGTCGCCCTTGGCAAACCAGCACCCCACGCGGAGCACTGGTCAAGTCCAAGAGTTCCCCTTGCAAGAGTCACCCCCTGCTAGGTGCTGGGAAGGCACCTGCGCTCCGGCCACCGTGCGGGAGGCCGGGATGGGGGTCCAGCTGCAGCTGGCCGTGTGGGAGAGAATCATCTCCCTCTCCTCTCCCTCTGTCACTCTGCCTTTCCGATAAGCAAGCGAAGGTCCCTGACGCCGAGGAAAGCGGGGTGTGATGTGTTTGCAGGAATCAGGCCCCAGTCACTCGGCAGGAAGCCGGGCCATGGGACCCCTGAGGGAGCAGGGCCACAGCGAGGACAGCCGAGGGGCAGGGGCCAGTTCCCGGCCAGGAAACGGCCCTCCCCGCCCGGCTCGGCTTCGCAGGCCACACACACACCGCCAGACTGCGGGCCAGGGGCTCCCGCGGCCCCAGCTCGGTCCCTGAGCGGCAGGTCCGGCGGCCGCACCTGCTCGAGGCTCGGCGGCCACCTCAGCCTGGGAGCCTGATTTCTCTCCGACGAAACCCGCTGGGGAGCTGGAGTCCCGCAGACGCAGAGGAGAAACGCGGAGGAAGGGAACCCTTCGCAGGTTCGCATCCCGACCCGGAGAGCGCCGTCCGCGGGCGTCCACACCCGTGCGCGGCTCCGGACCCAGGTCCGGGTCAGCTGCACGTGGACCCGAGCCCCTCGGAAGGCGACGGCAAGCCTGGCCCCCGCCCGACTTCTGCCAGACGCGACGCTCACAAAACCCGGGCCGCCGCGGGCCTTACCGCGGCCGCCGCGACGCGCCAGACCGCCCCCAGCTGGGGCTCGCGCGCCCGCCGTGCCCCGGAAGCTCTCCCGAGCCCTCTTCCGGTGTTCTGAGGCTGCACGGCGGCCGTGACCCGGAAGCACTCAGAAGCCTGGTGGCCGCGGGGCCGTGCGACCGCAGGTTGTGGATTGTGTGGGTGCAAGAACCTCCTCTGGCGACAGAACCAGGGTCGGCTGGCCTCGCTCCCCGAGGTCAGGTCCCAGAGCGCCCACGCTGGCCAGGTGGGCCCAGAGCACATGGCGCGCTCGCCCGGGCTGCAGGGGCCTGCTGGGCGCGAGGGCGTGCTGCCCTCCTCAGCAGCTCCGGCGGCCCAGGCCTCAGGAGCTCGGCGCCTCCCTCTCGGGCAGCAGAGGCCCCAGCCTGCGTGTCCGGCCCAGCTGCCCAGGCTGCCAGGGGAGACCCCTCCCTGGGCGGACACTGACCCCAGCCCCGGCCCCGACACCCCTGGCCCTGACCCCAATCAGCAGACGCCCCCACGGAGACCCGGAGGGGATGCAGCCGGGGGGATCCGGCAGGCCCGGGGAGCTCTCTGCCGTAGCTGCGCGAGCCGCCCCACGCGCACCCTCGGGCGTCCACTCCGACCTCCCGTGGGCCCTGGGGCTGGTCGAGGGCTCTGGCCTTCCGCGGAAACCTCCTGTGCCGCTCGCTGCGTTCACAGCACCTGGATTAATTCACAGGCCTGGGTGGCAGTCCCCTCGCTGTCCACTTTCGCGATGCACGCTGCAGTCTGACTCGCCCCAGAGGAAAGCCCGCGTCCACTACTGCAGAAACAATACGTAACTTGAGGAAAAATGCGCCTGCAGGGAGAGCCGTGAGATGGGGGTGCCCCTCCCACCGCACCTGGGCTGCACCCCAGCAGGCATCGGGGAACGCCAGCCCGTCAGACGTCCTGTTGGTGTGTGCACCTGTGCGTTCTAGAATCAAAAATATCAGAGCCCTGGAAGGCCGCAGGACGTCCAAGCACGGGGCGTCCCTGCCGCTCACATGGGAGACGGGGGTGAAGCTCCCGATTCCTGGCTCAGCCTGGCCCAGCCCCAGCGCTTGTGGGCGTTCGGGGCACTCGGGGAATGGGGACAGAAGATCTCTCCTCTCCTCGCAAATTCAAAAAAAGAAAGGGACATGATGACTGGACACAGCAGTGAGCCGTGACTGGGCTGTGCATTTCACCCCCAGAAGGTGAAGTGTGACCGTGACACTAATGACTCTTTTTTTAATTTTTATTTGAAAGTCTGAGTTACACAAAGAGAGGAGAGGCAGAGAGAGAGAGCGAGAGGTCATCCATCCACTGGTTCACTCCCCAATTGGCCGCAATGGCCAGAGCTGCGCTGATCTGAAGCCAGGAACCAGGAGCTTCTTCTGGGTCTCCCACGTGGGTGCAGGGGCCCAAGGACGTGGGCCGTCTTCCACTGCTTTCCCGGGCCACAGCAGAGAGCTGGATCAGAAGAGGAGCAGCTGGGACTTGGACCAGCGCCTGTATGGGATGCTGGTACTGCAGGCGGCGGCTTTACCCGCTACGCCTCAGCTCCTGCCCCACTGAGCTCCAGTTGACCGGCTGCTAGAGCTGGGAACAGGGAGCCGCTCACCTGCAAAAGCCCTGGTGTCTTCACAAGGGCCCGAGTCCTCAGGATTCTTAGGAGGACCGGGCTCTGCCGCCTGTGGCTGTGTCCCTGCGGGAGCGCCCAGTCCACTCAGAGAGTGTCCAGAGCTGGTACACGCAAAGCCAGCAGGCCAAGGCCAGGACTCCTGTGGGCCTCTGCAGAACCCACCCTCTGGCTACCAGAGCGCGCCTGCATCCGCAGGCTCTGCACTGCAGTTCCCGTGGGTTCCACAGCAGGAGCCTCTGGCCCGAGAGAAGGCATGCGGGACCACCCCGCTGCTCCCATCCAGAGCCCCAGCGTGCCCTCACCTGCTGACAAGCGCCCTGCCACGAGGTCTGGACGCAGCGGTCCAGCCACACCCCTGCCACGGACAGCCCATGGCTGTGAGGCTCCCACACCTATCCTGGGCCTGCCCCGAGTCCTCTGTGCCAGCCGTGAAGAGGCCCCACCCCGAGCTGGCTCAGTGGTTAGCGTCCACGCAGTCCTTGGTGCAGCTACTAGGGGCTGCTGCTCTCCCCTTTGGGGTACCTGGGCTTTCGTTGCAAAGTCTTCTGGAACCCTCGGAGCTCGCTCAGTGCCTGACCAAACGCAGCTTTGCTCCGCGCCCCACTTCCTGGCCGCCTGCAGACACAGACCCTGCTGCCCACCTTCTGCACGTGCTCTCTCGTCACTGGTCCCCGTAGCTCGGATGGACCCCAGTCCCTGGTCAGCCAGACCCCACAGCTCAGACCTGCTCCTGTTTTGTCCCGGGCAGCATCCAATACCGTGGTGAGGACCAGAGCCTGGGGGCGGAGGACCCGCTCTGTGGCCCCGTGCACCAGCGCATAGCTGGCGGATGCTGTTCAAAGGCCTGAACGCTCAGCACCTGCCCATTCCCAGAGCTGCATGGAGATAGACCAGAGACAGCATCACCCCAGCTCAGGACGCATCCACGTCCTCCTCCAATGCCCGGGCGTTTCTGCCTGATGGAGGGCGGAGGAAGTGACCGAGCACACTTGCCCCAGCTGCATCCGCCTGCATGGACACGCCCTGCATCTCACACAGTGGACACTGTGCTGTTTGTGTGCCCCAGTGCAGGTGAGAAGCGGCCTCTCCTGGTCAGAGGGCAGCCTGGCCCTGCCACACACTGAGCGCGGCCCCCTCACCCGCCACCTGCAGAAGAAAGCCCCTCGGCACCCTAGGGCTGCCACTACCCGGTGAGAAACCAGAGGCTTCCCAGCAGTGGTGCAGAGCAGTGAGGCGAGGTGTGGACGCGCACGCGCGGTGGCTCCGTCTGCAGCGGTTTCCTTGACAGACGAGGAGCAGCACGCAGGACTGCAGTAGGGTGAGGCTGGGGCTGGGGGTTCGCGGCGTGTCCGTGAGTGCTTCGCCCCCTCCTGCACAGCCAGGCCCTCGCCTTTGTGAGGAGGGAAGCGACCAGTAAGCAGAGGCCCCGCGTGGGCTTCCTGGGGACTTCGCTGTCCCGGGCGCTTGCCGCATCTGTGCCGGCTGCGCGGGCCCGTCTGTGACCTCCCGCGCGGCTTGCTCCCCACGCGTCACCCTGGGAAGTGGCCCGCAGAGGGAAACGGGTGGCGCCGGGCCTGCCGCGTGCGCTGGCAGAGCCGGGGCGCTCGGCGCGGAGCCGCGCACGGCTTGCTCTTCGTTCGGTGGATTCTTCCCAAGACCCCCGTGCAGCCCCCCACTGCTGCGGGCCACTCAGGCCAGAGAGAGCGGGCACGGATTGCCTGCCCCGCGGAGCTCTGGGGTCTTCCACGGCTGTCAGTAGATAGCGTTCAGCCAGTCTGGCTTCCAGTGCGCAAGCCCACCCACTTCCTAGCCCCCAGAATCAAGTGGACGCAGGACGACTAAGGGGGAATGGGCGTTGGTTCTCGGGTTCCCTCCGCCCCCCAGAGCTGCCCCTCAGCCGAGCGGGCGCCGCGCCCACAGAGCGGGCCAGGCTCCGCGGAGCTGCCTCCAGCAGCCAGGCAGAGCTTGGGCCGCAGACACTGCTGCTGGACGATTAGCATGAGCGAAATACTGGCTGAAAAGCAGCCCGGTGGCTTCTCTCTCGTGAAGGCGCCTCCCAGGCTTGCTGTGGTCCAGCAGCGCCTCCCAGCGGCCGGAGCCCTGCACTGCAGCATCTGTGGCTGGCCGTGCCAGCGAGGGGACGTGGACCCAGACCGCCTGGATGGCCAGGAGACGCGGGGCGGCCAGCAACCAGGGCAGCGAAGTCCTGGCCTGCGGACCCAGGGTGGTGGCCACACCAGAGTTGTCAGGAAGCACAAGGAATCAGTGGTTGTAACCAAGGGGAGAGGCGCCAGCCCCATGCCAGCAAGACCAGAGGCCGGCCTGCAGAGAGCGGTGCCTGTGAACAGAGGCAGGCAGGGTGCGACAGGTGGTCACGCTGGCCCGGACCTCGGGCGCTCCGAGGCATCCCTCACCGTGCACACGCTCCAAGGCAGTGGCAGCGGCGGTGGCACAGAAACGCAGGCGGTCACCTGCTGGCCGCAGTGTCCAGTGGCGTGGAGACGGGCACGCTGAGGGACTGTGGCAAAGGATGCGGGGAACCTAAGCTCAGGCTTGTGAACTCTGTGGGACTCAAAGCCAGCAGGGAAACCCTGAGCGCTGGGAATCCGTGCAGCTCTGTACATCAAGACAAGTCGGAGGTAAAATCAAGCGCCAGAGTGAGTGGTCCATTCACTGGCACGAGTGGAGCCCACGGGGGCGGCGGGAGGCTGGAGGCTCTGGCACTCCCACGAGGCCCCCACTGCTACAGGACAAAGCCGCTCTCCCAGAGGGAGCGCCTGCCCCTGAGCCAGCGCCGGGCGCCCGGAGCCACTTTTCCACTGCGGGACATGTTGGTCCCACCTCTCCTCCCTGGCCACCCAAGGACGTTTTGTTTGATTTTTGTTTGTTCAGAGGCATAGAGAGAGCTAGCCCACGTCTGCTCCCAGATACCCACAACAGGCAGGCCAGGCCAGGCCAAAGCCCAGAGCCAGGAGCTCAACCCAGGTACATGGCAGGAACCACGTTGCTTGAGCCGGCTCCCCTGCCTCCCCGGCTGGGGTCAGGTGTTGGGGCCGGAATCTCACCCAGGCGCTCCGGTGAGGGATGCAGGCCTCTTCACCGCCAGGCTAAGTGCTGCTTGCCGACGGTTTATTTTTCAATTGGTACAAGGCAGAGCCTTGGCGGGAAACGCGGCTAAACTTGAGCCGGACGTCATGGCTGTGAGTGTGAGTCCCACTGCGCGTGGGCTGCGTTAGGTTTACTCAGCTTCCAAAACATTCCAAATTCAGTGTCCTACCCTGGTTTTTTTTTTTAAGATTTATTTATTTTTATTTATTTATTTTTTTTTATTTGAAAGTCAGAGTTACACAGAGAAGTAGAGAGTGAGAGCGAGAGAGAGAGGTCTTCAATCTGATGGCCCACCCCCCAATTGGCTGCAATGGCCGGAGCTGTGCCCATCCGAAGCCAAGAGCCAGGAGCCTTCTCCGGATCTCTCATGCGGGTGCAGGGGCCCAAAGACCTGGCCATCTCCCACTGCCTTCCCAGGCCATAGCAGAGAGCTGGATCAGAAGTGGAGCAGCCGGGCCACGAACCAACGCCCATATGGGATGCTGGCGCCTCAGGCCAGAGCGTCAACCTACTGAGCCACAGCGCCGGCCCCCCTACCCTGTTTTTAAAAATTGTGATACTTGGGGCCGGCATTGTGGCGTAGCAGGTAAAGCCACACCTGTGACGCTGGCATCCCATGTGGGTGCCGGTTCCAGTCCCGGCTGCTCCACTTCTGATCCAGCTCCCTGCTAGTGCTTGGGCCCCTGCCACCCACATGGGAGACCAGGATGAAGCTCCTGGCTCCTGGCTTTGGCCTCGCCCAGCACTGGCCATTGTGGCCATCTGGCCAGTGAACCAGCAGATGAAAGATCTCTCTCTCATCTCTCTCTCTCTCTCTCTCTCTCTCTCTCTCCCCTCCCCTTTCCTGAGATGCTCTCTCTTTCATTCTGACCTTAAAATAAATAAATCCTTAAAAATTATAATACTTTATAAAGTGATTGCTAAAGCCAATGTTCTAAGCAAGTGTGGGGTGCCCAGGTTTAGCACAGACTATCTGTCGTCCGACATCGCGTCACCACGCTTTCCAGACGTTTGAGAGCTGAAAGCCTCTCCCAGCGAATGCGCAGACACCTGATGAAGCTTTCGCTCCACCTGCCCCCCCCGGGGGGGGGGGGCACAGCAACCCAGAGACGCAAACGTCAGCTCTCTTGCCTGCTTGGTCGTTAGCAGGAGCCCAGCACTTGGGGGCGGCTCCCTGTTGTTTTCACAGTGAGAAGCGTGGATCCTGTTCCGGGATACACGACCTGCAAGCCAAGGCCCTGTCGTCGCCCAGAACCTCCTCTCCTGATCCCTGCTCTAAACTCCTGCCCCACCCCAAGCGGCGGCTGCTTGGTCCTGGGTTAGCTTTGCTCCGGACAGGACCCAGAAGTTGCACCAGGCGACTGGAGATCGCACCTCGAGGAGGTTCTCGTGTGTTCACTGACAAGCACACCGCCAGATCTGTGCGTTGTGCGCTGTCTGTTGCTCCGGCTCTTCTAGGAAGGGTCGCCTCTCTAAGACTGAAGACAAGATGTGGTCACCTTTGTCATCTTTTTGCGTCAGCAGTGCAGAGTCCCACCACCAGGGGGCAGCAGGCACCGCGCTTGGCCGCCAATGCCCAGCTTTGTGACAGGCTCTGCGTTTTCCACGAAAGCCAGAGGGGCACCAAGCTCCCGCGAGCGCCTGTGTTCAGATAGGACGTCTACACTGGTCAGTTACGTGGGCACTGGAGGAATCCAGCCGGGGCCCTGATGAATCCGAGACTCCTGAGGCCGCCTGTTCTGAGTCTGGCCCAACAGCTGTGTCTGAGGACAGGGTCTGCAGGCCGCAGAGCGGTTCCCAGCAACAGGGCCGACGGGAGAGCCGGGGAGAGGGCGGCTGGCTCCCTGCACCTCCACCTGCCCCTCCAGGTTTGATCCGGACCCCCAGCGGAATGTGAGGACGGAGAGCTGGGTCTGCGCTGTGGGGGGGCGTAAGCTCCACACCCAAGACCGGGCAGGCCGGGAGACGCTGGGGGAAGGCACCGAGCCAACTCCTGACACTTCTGTCTTTTTACGAAGTTCCCAGCGTCGTGGGAGCCCAGAAAAGGCCACGCCAGCAGCCCGCCGACGGCAGGGGAGACTGGAGGCACAGAGCAGCTGCAGGCCGCGAAGGCAGTGAGCGCCGACGGAGCCGGGGCCCGGCGGCCTCGCCGTGGCCTCACACCCACCCGAAGGGGAGATTCACGTGGCCGACAGCGTGGGCCCTGCGCCCTGTGTGCGATACGCCACGGTTTGGGTGTACAAGGGATGATTTTCGGGGCTACTGGGGCAGCCATTGAGTAACATCAACACTTGGTAGCTGTTTTGGTTCTCAGAAACCGTCAGCGGGCAGTCACCAGGCCCGCTGCTCGCTGGTGGAAGAGCAGCTCGCGGAGGGGAAGTGGCTACTCCAGGAGCCGCAGCCTTGGGAAGCAGCAACCTCTGGGTGCAGCATGGGCTCCCTCCCTCCCAGCAAGCAGCTTCTGGGTGCGTAAAGGGAGGATAGGGTTAGGGAAGCAGCGAGTGCAGTCGCGGGATAAGGACGCGGACTTCCGGGTCGAGGCGTCCTGACCGGCTCCCAGCCGCCTGCGCCTCGTGGTCCCTCCCCATCCCAGCTGCTCATGAGGTCTGCTTTGCCAGTGCCCTCCTCCCAGCAGTCTCCTGCGCCTCCCATGCAGACACCACCATCCCCAGGCGACAGGAGACTTGGGACGCTGCACAGCCCCTTGGGAGCTTCGTCTGAGCCTGTTTTCTGTTACAGCAAAACACCTGAAGCGGCTCGTGTGTACGGAACAGATATTTGTCTGACTTTTGGTTCTGGAAGCCTAGAAGTCAGGATCAAGGAGCCGGCACCTGGGGACGGCCTCGTGCTGTGCCGTCGCGTGGTGAGGGCATTGCCTGACACCAGCGGAGGCTCCTCCGGGAGGAGCGTCACGACCGCAGCTCATCCCAGTGACTCCCAGACACCATCGACGCCTGGATCTGGGGCTAAGCGCGGGGGCACGCAGGCCCCAGCAGGCCTGTGCGATCTTGAGTCATAGACACCAGCTAACAGCCACAGCCAAGCAGAACCACCCGGAGGATTCTCAGAGTCACAGAGGGAGGGTTTCCTGCAATGCAAGCAGCCCCCATTGCTCTCCACACCTCTGCGGGCCCCCAGCTCCGCAGGCCCACCCGTGGCCATGCACCCCAGCTCCCTCCCTCCCTCCCAGCCACCCCTGCGGTGAGCCCGGCTTGCTCAGCTGAGGCAGCTCCCTGGGCCAGCACAGGCGGCCAATGTTCCAGGCCTTTGATGATCTCCGAGAAAGGCCTGGCTTGGTGGGCATGGTGGTCCCTTCTCCCCAGCCTGTGGACCCTGGGACACACAGCTTCTAACACATGTGGGTTACAGGCGGATCAGAATCCTGGACAAATGACGCTGAAGATAGAGCTGATTCCCGGTGGGTGTGAGGCCCTGGTGTCGATGTCGTGTGCTGACCGCCTCCCCCATGGTAATGTCGTCGTTTGTTGAATGCGTGTAGTTAAGATCAGGAAGCATAGCAACAGCTAGCGCAGGTGCCTGCGGCAGACCCCAGGGTGGTCCCAGCAGGGAGGGTCCCCAGAGGGAAGGGAGCCTTCAGAAACAGCACACGGGGGCTTGTTTTGGTCCGGCTTGCAGAAACTCTCTACCGAACGTTCTGTTCCCGTCCGAGCTGGGCCGAGGCGCATGTCCCTGGTGTCCCCGCGCCCCGTTCGGAGTTGACGGCGTGTCCCCTGGGAAGCACTGCCTGCCCTTCGTGTGCTGTCCTGGCTGTAGTGCAGCCTTGGAAACAAGACGGCACCGAGTTCTTAGAAATCGCGACCCCACAGTTGTTGCTCGGAGCTAATTCTGGAAGCATTCATGTCCATCACATCTCGGCCTGGTGCTCGGAGGCGCGGCTCACCCAGGAGAGAGCGGCGGGTTTCAGCAGGGGCCCATCCGTACTCCTCGCAGGGGGGAGCTTGGACGCCTTTGTAGGCATCCTGGTATCTGGAGGAAGCCAGTCTGTCTTCCACGGCGGCCCTGCTAATTCCCGTTCCCGCCAGGCCAGCAGTGCCTTACGGCCTTGCCAACAGGTGCACTTCCACTCACAGGCTCCAGGGGGCGGCCCGCTGCGTCTCCCTGGCGACTGGTGACTGCCGACTCTTCTCACCCATGTGGCGGCCATCTGAACGTCTTCCCTGGAGAACTGCCTCGTCCTTTGCCTGTTTTCTTTCTTTCTCTTTTTTTCTCTTTTTTATTTTTATTTATTTTAGTAGAAAATTTTTGTTTAGTAAATATAAATTTCAAAAGTACAACTTTTGGATTATAGCAGTTCTTCCCCCCACAATCACCCTCCTACCTGCAAACCATCCCACCTCCTACTCCCTCTACCACCCCATTCTTCATTAAGATTCATTTTCAATTATCTTTCTATACAGAAGTTCAACTCTATACTGAGTAAAGATTTCAACAGACTGCACCCACACAGACACTCACAGTATAGAGTACTGTTTGAGTAGGAGTTGTACCGTTAATTCTCATAGTATAACACATTAAGGACAGAGGTCCTACATGGGGAGCAGGTGCACAGTGACTCCTGTTGTTGATTTAACAACTGACATTCTTATTTATGACATCAGCAATCACGCGAGGCTCTGTCATGAGCTGCCAAGCCTATTGAGTTCACAAACTCCGACCTTATTTAGACAAGGCCATAGTCGAAGTGGACGTTCTCTCCTCCCCTCAGAGAAAGGCACCTGCTTCTTTGATGCCTTTGCTCATTTTTAAATGAGATTTCCATGTCTTTCTTGGAGAACTGTCTTGCTTGGTCCTTTGCCCACTTCTAAGTGGAGTGTCCTCTTGTTGATGTGTCGTGTTTCTTGCACACTGGCCCCTTCCCAGGTGCAGGTCTGCATAAACTTCTCCCGTGCCATGCGGTCGCCTCACACAGTCCCTGTTCCCTTACTATGCAGGTTTAGACAGATGCAATCCACCTGTCTATTTAACTCCTCTCTCAGACTGGTCAGGGGCTTTTTCTCAGTACTTTCTTCAAGTGGGTTTTTTTTTTTTTTTTTTTTTGGACAGGTAGAGTCATAGACAGTGAGAGAGAGGCAGAGAGAGAAAGGTCTTCCTTCTATTGGTTCACTCCCCAAATTGCCGCTATGGCTGGAGCTATGCTGATCTGAAGCCAGGAGCCAGGTGCTTCCTCCTGGTCTCCCATGGGGTGCAGGGCCAAGCACTTGGGCCATCCTCCACTGCACTCCCGGGCCACAGCAGAGAGCTGGCCTGGAAGAGGAGCCACTGGTACTAGAACCTGGCACCCATATGGGATGCCGGTGCCACAGGCAGAGGATTAACCGGCCCTCTTCAAGTGGTTTTACAATCACTTCTAAGTAAGTCTTTAACCCATTTTGATTAGATTAATAAAAATTAAATTTTGGGGGAGGCAGAGAGAACAACAAAGAACTTCCATCAGCTGGTTCTATCCCCAAATGCCCACAAAGCCCAAACCCAGGGCCTAGGAGCGCACTCCAGGTGTTCCCCTGCGTAGGAGGAGCCAACGACTTCAGCCATCGCCTGTTGCCTGCCACGGTGCCTGTTGGCAGGAAGCTGGATTCAGGAGCTGGAGCCAGTGAGACCACGCGTACGTGCGCGTCTTAACTGCTAGGCCGAGCGCCCACCCTTGGCCTGACCCTGCGCAGGCTGTGAGATAAGGCGCCAGTTCCTTCTTATGTGCGTGCATATCCAGTTTTCCCAGCACCATTTATTGAAGAAAACACACTTTCCCCGATGTGCATTCTCGGAATCTGTCCGAAGTCAGTTGACTGAGTTGTGTGCATTCGTTTCCGTCCATCGATCTCTGTCTTTGCAAGGCCGGCACCACAGTGTTGTGGTTACTGTAGCTGTGCGGTGGGTTTTGGAATCAGGCGGTGAGATGCCGCCGGTTCTGCGCTCTTCGCTCTAGACTGCCTATCTCTTCAGAGTCAGTTCTGGCTCCACATGAATGTCAGGACTCTTACTCTATTTCTGTGGGAAAATGTCCATGTCGCTGAGGCTTTGGTGGAGAATGCACTGACTCTGCGGACTGCCTTGGCTTAGACAGTTGGACAACGTTGCATTTTCCAAGCCAGGAATGCAAGGTTTTATGTATTTATGCCAGCGTCAATCTCTTTCATCCATGTTTTGCGGTTTGCAGTGTATAAATGTCTCGCCTTCTTTCTTAACTCTATTCCCAGGCATTTGATTTATTTTTGTAGCTGTTACACATGGGATGGTTCCCTGGATTTCTCTCCTGGCCTCTTCGTCATTAGTGGACAGAAACGCTGCGGAGTGTGGGTGTTGAGTCTGCGTCCTTCAGCATCACCTGAGTCATTCGTCCCAGCAGTGGCTGCTGGCACACTGGGGGTTTCCTGTCTACACAGGAGGTCGGTGCACAGACAATGCACCTCTTTCCTCTGGATGACTCCCCCTTCCTTTTCTCGCCTGATCCCTCTGGCTAGGAGGTCAAGCGCTAGTGAAAGTAAAGCACTAAGCGTAGGAGTGCGCTTCGCCCAGCAGTCCCACCACCAGGTGACGCCCAGGGACGGGAACCCCGTATCTCAGGGAGATGCGTGCACCGTGCTCACTGCAGCTGATACGGGACCACGCTCCACGCTCACGGCAGACAAGTGGACAAGAAGAATGCGTGAGACACCCACAATGAAGCGCCACTCAGCTTTGAAAGAGTGGTGGGGGCGGGGAGTGAGTGTGGAGGACACTGTGCTGGGGACATAAGCCGGGCACAGGGGAGAAACCCTTCACGTCTCCACAGAACAGCGGCTGCCAGGGTCGGCGCACAGGTGCACGGGCGCCCTGGGACAGCCTCCGGCAGAGGAAGCGAGAGTCAGCGAGGCAGGAGGAAGGGCTCAGGGACCTCCCCTGCAGCACAGCGACCGTGGCAACAGCACCATGTCGGCTACGCAGAGCTTGTTCAGAGTGGGTTTCTAACAGGCTCACCCCAGAAAGTGTGCGTGTCGATCAGCTTCTCATTACTACGGCAGAACACCCGAGACAGCCACGGTTGAGCAGAGGGGAAGCCTCCTGAGGTCCACACCATCACTGGCCACAAGTGGGAGAGACCAGCCCGGGTCCAGTGTCAGCCACATGGCCTTTCCTGAGCACGGCAGGGCTGGGTGGGGGCAGGCATGGACACGCCCCGAACAGGCGTGGCTGCCAATACCTAAGTAAGCACATTAATCAATAAAATCGCGCGTGTCTCCCTGACCAAACTCAGGATATTTGTGTTTGCAAGGTCACCACAGAACGGAGACGTGAGCACAGTCACCAGGTTAAGCAGATTTGAATGCTCCTCACGAGCCACTCGGTCTCCTGTGTGTGTGTCTGTTGCTTATCTGTCTATCCACCTAAGACTCATGGGGCTCCATGATGGGGTGAGGGGTGGGGGGGGCTGGAGAACACTGCTGGCCCAGCCTCCCTGGGGCCAGGGCACAGCAACGAGCCCCAGTCTTGGCAGGGCCTGGAAGCGCATCTCTCCTCACTGGCCAGGGCTGCTGATCTGGGAAGCTAGGGGCAGCTGCTGGGGACTCAGGCTCCCTGGGCAAGGCGGAGGCAGCCTGCAGTTCCCAGCAGCGACCACTAGATGGTGGTGGTTCCCCATGGTCCCCGGAGACTGTGTTCCCAGGGGAGTCCTGGGTGGTGGCTGCATGGCCAGGCACTGGGCATCTTATCTCAGAGGATTGTGCCGGTCCTGGTGTCTGGTGTCCACATTCTGACAAGATCGCTGCTGTGCTGCTGGCTCCCAGAGGGGCCTGCCCCTCGCAGCCCCACGCACGGGCACCGGTCCAAGCCGGATGCTGTGTCCAGGCCTTGCTGTGGATCAGTGCTCCTCTCACTGGCTCTGCACCCACCGAAACCCTGGCCTCGGGCTCGGTACCCCCTGCCCAGCAGAGCACCCCCGAGGCAAGGCCACCGGAGCCAGCAGCAGCCGTCTCGTGCCATGCCTGCATGCTGCCCAGCCGGTCCCTGCCACCTCGGCCAGCCAGGGGTGGGCCCCAGCGCGGTCCCCCCTGCGCCTGGGCCCCGCCTCCCCTCCTGGCTGCCACGCCACCCTCTACTCCACTCCTGGGCTCACGGACTTCGTGCCCCTCAGCCTCGGGTTTGGCCAAACTGCGCATCCTGGCCTGGCCCCCATTCTCCCCACCTCAGCTCTGTGGGGAGGGCAGGCGTCCCTGCAGCCCAGGCCGCCACGCAAGTGCTGGGGTATGGCAGAGCTGAGGCAGAGTTGGGGGGTGCAGCCTCGAGGTCCAGTCCCCACACTCTGCCCCATGCCATCCGCACCCAAAAATGCTGCCCTGGTGTAGAGATGGGCGGGATGGGGAAGCACTGGGTGCAGCAGGAGGCACCCGCGTCCATCCAGCTCCCAGCTAGTGCGCCTGCGCAAGCAGCAGCCATGGCCCAAGTGCTTGGCCCCCAGCCCTACGTGGGAGAGCCAGACGGAGTTCCTAGCTCCTGGCTTCAGCCTGGCCCAGCCCTGGCCATTGCAGCCGTCTAGTGAGTGAACCAGTGGATGGAAGACCTGTGTGTGTGTGTGTGTGTGTGTGTGTGCCTTTTCAATAAATATGTAAGAAGAATGCACGTCCATCTGTGGCGAGCAGAGGGCACATGGGCCATGGCCATGGGAGACCTGGTTGCTCTAGCGACCACTGCTCTCTGGGCCTGGGGGCTCCTTGGTCCACACAGACAGTGGTGCAGAGCCCCCAGGGGGAAACAAAGCCGGGAGGGGCGAGGAAATGCAGACGCAAACGTCCCATCTGGGAGCTCTTTGGACAGCGGTACAGCCCAGGCTGACCAGAAGAGGCACTGGGATGCGGTCCCAGCAGGAGTGGCAGGAGCAGAGGCCAGCGCCACTGGGCAGCCAGGCCTGCCTGTCTGCTGATGGTCAGATGTTGGGGGGAACAGGCGTGTGTGCCTCACAGGGACTGGCGACGCCTTGTCCCGCCGCCACCCGGACAGTCGTTCCACACATCAGCGCATAGGAAGGGCTTGGGGCTCTGGGAAGGGGCGCCAGAGACGACCTCCGGCCAGATTCCACAGGCTGAGAAGCCGGGTGAGGTGGGCGTTCTTACCCTCCGTGGAGGACGCATCCTGGGAAGCCCAGAGGAGGGGACGCTACCGGGCATGGCTGCTGGAGGGGTCACTTTGCAGCTGGCAGGGGAGCAGCCCGGGCTGGAGGTGGGAACTCCGGAGGCCAGGGAGAGCTGACGCTGCCCCTGGTCAGCAGCACGGAGCCCGAGCCCGGCACACGTGCTTTCACAGTGGGACCAGCAGTGCAGGAGTTTCAGCTTTGGCCACCAGGGGGAGGAGAGGCCAGGCCTGACTGGCAGTGCAGGGTGGGGGGCAGAGAAGCTTGGTTTGGGTCACGGAGACTGGAGGAACTTGGATAAAGGCATTTGAGAAGGGAGACCCAGGCACGCTGCGTTCCTGCCACCAGTCTGCGTCCCCTGGATAAGCAGAATAAAACAGTGGGGTTTTAGCGCCGCTTGGGATCTGCAGAGGCTGTGGGGGTACATGCTTGCAGCCGCTGTCACCAGTAAGAATATAAGTTGTTTTTGTCCTGTCTGGCCGTGTTAGAAGAGGGCTCACAGCAAGCCCGACACACGCTGAAGAGCACCGCACGGAGGATCCCAGCCTTCTAGCCCGGGGCGGCGTGGTCCGTGGGCGCCCCCGCAGTCTCATTCTGTGATGCTTGTGTCTGGCCACGACGGGCACGGGGAGCTGGAAGCTGGCACGCGCAGGGTGAGGGGAAGGCTGCCCCTTCCGTGAGTGAGGCCCTCTGTTTACTCACTGCCCGCGTGGCAGGCGCCCTGTGCCCGCTCACGTCTGCAGGAGCTAACGTGCATACCAGCAGATACTACAGGGACAAGGTCAAGGGCAGCCCTATGTCCTCAGGAGAAGGCAGAGCAGGGCCACCACGTGACGAAGGCCCTGCCACCTGTGTGCTCTGGGAAGGACAAGGGGAGCCGAGGAGACCTTGGAGTTCCCGCCTCAGCGGTCACGGCCATGAGAGGGTGAGTTGGCAGGTGCTTGACAAGCGAGGAAAGGGGGGGCTGAGGGAGGAGTCTCACGACTGCAGCCTGACTTTCTGTGCGAGACAAGGGACTGTGCAAGACGCAGGGCAGGGTGCATCTGCCAGGACAGGGGGTCCCGGGCAGCCAGCACCTCTGTGCAGACCCCGGAGCCCACCATGTGCCATCTCCCTGGGGCACCTCAGGACCCCACTCCTGGACCTGCCTCCAGAATGAGGGGACAGGCACGCAGCCCCTCTCTCATCGCCACAAGCAGGGGGAGACGGCACGGTGACTGCTCCCTTGTTCCTGTGGGTCCCTGGCTGGGCACACGCGGGTGGCGGGCACACAGCCACAACAGCAGAGGGCAAGAGCATCTGAGCAGAACTCACGACCCTGTGCGAAGGCTGGGGTAATGATCCACCTGCTCACTTCCCGCGCCAGGGCTCCAGGGCTCCTGGGGTCACTGGCAGTGCCGGGCGTCACAGAAGACAGAGCAGATGCTGTCAGTCAGCTTCTCCTAGCAGAACCAGAAACTGCACCTGCCCTGTGCCCTGGGAAAGACGTCTTCGATGTGTGTGTGAAAATACAGACAGAGCCCTGCACTGTGGGCCCAGGCAGAGGGGCGGGCCCAGGGTCTGACGGAGAGTTGCGATGCCTGCATCTCCCGTCGCAGCGCCTGGGACCGCTCGTGGCTCTCCCCAGTCCAGTCTCCCGCTACTGCGCACAGGTGCTGCCTCTAAAGGGTCCCTGCCACCGCACGGGGGACCTGGGTTGAGTCGCAGGCTCGCAGCTTTGCCTGGCCCAGACCCCGCCTTTGTGGGCATTCAGGTGCGGCTCAGTGGCTGAGGGCTCTGTCTGTCTCTGCTCTGCAACAAATCAATAGGAGAGTCAAAGGGAGGAAGAGGTGCAGAGTGCAGCCAATCCCACGCCCCACGCGGGCAGGTCCCGGCGCCCACGGCGCACTTCACAAAGTGCAAGTCAACACAGGCGCGGAAGAGCCTTTCACAATTTTTGTACCCGGATAAATGGTTCCATTCCCCTCACCCATGAAGCTTTGGAAGCACCCTCCTGCAGGAATCATGGGAACTGAGAAGCAGGTGGCGCCTCGTCCCACAGACCCCCGGGAGGGCGCCTGGAGCCCTCACCCCGCTCTCCTCCGTGACCCAACTGCCGTCTCTCGGACTCTGCACAGCTGCCCCAGGTCCAGGCCCAGTTCCACGCCACAGCTCTGACAAAAGCACCCAGTGTCCTCTTGTCCAGCGTGGCACAAGCCCGAGAAGCCCAGAGTGACACCCTCGTCCCTGGGAGACACCTTCCAAGACCCCAGGGGCCACCTGCGACCTCAGAGAGTCCCATGCCCGCACACGGGGGGTGGAGTTTAAGTAGCAAATTAGGCACAGTTCGAGTTTAGCCGTAATGACTACCAGTAGAGTAGACTCACTGCGCTGTCCCGTATTCAAGGTCACCTTGCCAATTCGTGGGATGTTCCGCTGAGTGTTTTCAGAGAACACTTGAGCACAGGTAACAGCTGTGCCCACGTCAGTGCTGCGGGGAAAAGCACTGTGTGCCCCGGATGGATGGTCAGAGCCGCCCCCGGGTCTGGGCTGCACACACAGTTTTCAGAGTTGGGAGCCTGCCATGAAAGAAGAACCCGAGGCTGCGCCCCCCAGTGGAGTCGGTGTGGACCAGAGAGGCCATGCGCGGCACAAACTCACCAGTCTGATGGCAGAGGGAGATGCAGGTCACCGGGAATTTAAACACAGCCCACAAGCTCGCTGTATTCCCAGGTTTGTTTCCTATCAGGAAGTTCAGCAGAACAGAGGGGACTTTCGTGGGCTTTGAGGAGAGGAGGAGACACAGACACACATGCCAGTGTCCAGAGACCACATGTGAAGACGCTGCCGACTGGAGGACAGAAGCTCCCTTCCTGGGCTGGAGGTGCTGGCCTGGCACGGCCTGGCGCCTCTGCCCCACCGTGACAGCGCTGTCTCCGCTCAGCGCGTGCTGCAAGCCCAGCACGGATCAGATCAAGGACAGTGATGCACGTGAACTGAACTCGCGAGATGCAGACGTGGAAATCACCACGTCCCTCATCCCGTTAGGCTGAGCCGGAGTCATCGGGGAGGGCACTTCCCCTCCAACACACTGGAGTGGCTAACGTGGGAAAACTGACAACCTTGAGTGTCGGCGAGACGCTGGGTCAAGCAGCCCACCTGGAAACAGGCGCCCCGCAGGGACCGTCAGTCACTTCTAAAGCTCTGGGATGCAGCAACTGTGCCTCTGGGGGAACGAGCGTTCACCTGCACTAGATTGGGCCTGGAAGCTCCGCCCGGAACAGCCCGGACTGCAGTCAACCCAACGTGAGTCCAGAGTCGCCAACATGAACAAATCCCAACGAATCCTGCCAGTGGGGACGAGCGGTTCCACCTGAGGCCTCTGGGCAGCAGCCAGCAGAAAGAAGCCCCGGGTGCAGACAGCCCAGGGCCGGGGCCTTCCAGGGCACGGAGGACGCCCTCTGTCCGTCCCCTGAGCCCCAGGGGACAACACAGCACACACATTTCCAAACACACCAGAGGCGGCCCATTTCCAAGAACTGTGCCCTCGACCCAAGTGAGAGGAAAAGGAGAGAGCTGCTTAGGCGACGCGACCTCTGGTGTGAAGCCCGGATCCTGGTGGGTGTGTGGAGGTAAGTGTTTAGGGACCCCAGAGACGAACGAACGGCGAGAGCTGCCAGACCAGGGCCCCGCCTCCCAGGAGGAGAGTGTCGGGAACACAGAGCGCTCGATGCCCGCACAGGAGGGTAACACGGAGGTAACAAGGGGACGCTGGTCTGGGATAGCCCCGGGGAGCAGCGTGGCGAGGGGCAGGCGCTGCTGTAGACTCAAGGGGGACCGAGGACAAAGTGCACCTGCTCTCCTGCTCCCAGCCCCCCCCTGCGCCCCCACTTTGTATTTCTCTATTTTTCTAAGGACTACATCCTTTGTGATGCAATGGAGGCGCATATTTGTAGCTCAGATACAACCTGTTTCAAATTTTATAAATCTGATACACTTGGGACACCATGTAAACCAAGTTTTAATTCAATGAGGAAATCCTGGATTTTCGCCCAAAAATGGCAGGATCAAAATGAACCGTAAACTGAAACCGCCGTAGGTGATGAATAAAGGCAGCCTTTGTCTGAGCTCCTCAGGGGCGAAACCTGCCCGGGCGGGGAGGTGTGGAAACGAGCAGCAAGCCCTCGCCAGCGCCAGCTGCAGCCTGGTACAGAAAACAGTCACCAGGACGGCACAGCTGGAACCCACCCAGCGTCGGCTTCCCCGCACGTGCTGCTCCGTCCGCACAGCGCCACCCGCAGGCTCTGCGTTGTCAGGGCAAACGCCCCTGGAGCTCCAGCAACCACACCTACGGGTCAGCTCGGGAGGACCAGGGTCCACTGCAGCAGGGAGGTGGCACTGGCCAGCAGTTCTCTTCCCTGAGGACTCTCAGGGGAACAAGCTCGTCCCATGCGGTGGGCCGCCCCACGTGGGCCACTGCAGGCTCAGTAGGAGAGCACCTGGGACTGCTGAGGGCTGCCTGCAGAAGAGGGAAGGGTGCAGAGTCAGAGTGCCACCTCTGGCACTCCCTGGTAGTGCAAATAGGGCTGGGCAGGACCGGGAGGCCAGGCTGGACGGGATGGGGCAGCCATGCTGGGCAGGACGGGGAGGCCAGGCTGGGCAGGACAGGGAGGCCAGGCTGGACGGGATGGGGCAGCCATGCTGGGCAGGACAGGGAGGCCAGGCTGGGCAGGACAGGGCCAGCCAGCCATGTCCAGTGCTCCAGGGTCTTCCACCTCTGTCAGCAGGCAGTCGAACATCTCAGCTCAGGGTCATCACCTGCCTCTCGAGGGAGGTTTTCTGGTGTGCCTGAGCCCAATGCTGATGTCTGTAAGAAATCATCAAATTGACTAGAGAGCCACGTAGAAACCAGACTTCAACTTCTTAAGTTGGGACAAGATGTGCCAATATTGAGGAGTGACATCACTCAAACTGAACAGGAAGTGTGTTTGTGTCTGCTGGAAAATAAGTCACAACAGAAAAATGCAGAGGAGTGGGCACAGCCGAGGTCTGCATCTGGGGGCCCTGAGCCTGCCGGTGAGGACTCTGCCCAGCGGAGAAACTGCCCAGTCCGGGCCTTGTCCTGGGCTCCCAGGACCTGCGGGCTGCTTCTGTGGCCCCGTGTGTGCAGGCGTTGGCAGTCCTGAGACTTGCACGGGTGCATCCTTAAGGATGACCTCTGCTGACCCTGGGCTCACCCGGCTCACGTGTCCGGTTCTCAGGAGCGCCTTGCCTTCCAGCGCCCGGCGACTGCCCGCCTTCTCCAGCTCAATCCAGCTCTCACTAGCTCTGTGTCCTTGGGGTCCACAGCTCTGGAATCCTTAAAACTGTAGCACGTGGGACGGGAATGAGACATGATGCCTTCTCAGGTGACTTCCACCCAGGATCCATGAGAAGTGAGCCTGAAACCGGAGCCTTCACACCCAGGAGAGCTCAGCCCTGCACAGGGTCCCGGCACCAGGACGCTCTCCCGGGCCTTGGTCCCACACCCTGTGGTTACAGGTTGTGTCCACCCAGGGGCATTCTAACCTCCAGCCCAGGGTTTATGTCCTGCGTGTCCTTAGCTCTGTTCGTGGTTTCAGCCCGGCCCGCTCCTGCAATCTCCATTTTCCCTCAGTGTCTCAGCATCAGGCAAGACCTAAACACAAAGACGCCAAACACGGCACGTGTCCCCCGACATGGTGGTCCTGCCGTGGAATGCTGCGTGCTGGGGAGCGTCGCTGACGGAACCAGGCATGGCTGCCAAGGCCCCGCGTGGGCGAAGCTTCTGCATGGGAAGGGCGCCAGAGCAAACTGACACCCGGGATCCCGTACGCGCTCCCCTCCTCCCCAGGCTGCACTCAACTCCCGAGGCTGCCTGGGCCTCCCATTTGCACGGCTCTGCCTCAGCCCAGACTGGAAACACAGGCAGCCCTGCCCTGGACAGACCACGCCGGGTGTCCCAGCAACGCAGGGCTGAGCACAGGGACTTGGGTTCTGTGAATCTCTGGCTTGGAGACCACTAGCCTGAGGCCGCTTCATTTAATTCTTAATTTTGAAATATTTATTTGAGGGACAGACACAGAAAGAGGCTGATGGAGAGACTCCCCTCTGCTGGTTCACTTCCCAGCTCCTGAAAGGGCCAGGGCTGGGCTGGGCAGCAGCGGGGTGCCCGGAACTCCGTCCAGGCCTCCCATATGGCTGGCAGGAACCCAGTCCCTAAGCCCTGGGCTGCTGCCTCCCAAGCTGTGCAGCCACAGGAAGCCGGAATTGGGACCCAGAGCCGGACGTTGAACCCAACACTCTGCTAGAGGATGAGGTGCCTTGCTCACAAGGCCAGACGCCCACCCCCTGGTCTGCTTCAATTCCACAGGGCGGTGGGAGACCAGGGACTGTGACCCAGCAGCGGGGCTGAGCAGGAAGCAACGGCCCGGAACGTTTTACGTTTCAGGCATGTAACCCGCTGGCCAGCTTGACACTGCAGCCAGCCAGCCAGACCCGCTCCCCTTCCCTTTGGAAATGAACCCGGAGTGCACCGGAGGAAGAGGAACGGCACTTACTGCCTCTGTGCACAGCGAGCGCAGGTGGACAGCGGAGATCAAGGCCTCTTCCCTGGTTCCCTAACCACAGGGAGGCAGAGAGCGCCCCATCCAGTCGCAAACGCATGTGGGGAAGCAAAATTGTGTTTAAAACTCAGTGATGGAGAGGTGTGAACGGTAGGTGGGCTCCACCTGCACACCCGAGAGGCTGGCAAACCAAGAACCCCCCACCCCAGCAGCAAGCCCACCCCCCACGCTTATTAACAGAACTGCTCCAGAAGGGGCGAGGCCTGGGGTGGCAGGGGCTTCCTGCCTGCTGGGAGCAGGATGGAGGCAGACACAGAGGTCTGTCGGCCTCCGCCTGCCTTTACCGTCCGTAATAGCAAAGCCGTCCATTCTCCCGGCAAGACACTCGTGTAAAGGAGGAAAAAGAGAGCACGTGTCTCAGGTTCTGTTAGAATCTCATTTCTCGGGCCAGCGCCGCGGCTCACTAGGATTAATCCTCCGCCTTGCGGCGCTGGCACACCGGGTTCTAGTCCCGGTCGGGGCGCCGGATTCTGTCCCAGTTGCCCTCTTCCAGGCCAGCTCTCTGCTATGGCCCGGGAGTGCAGTGGAGGATGGCCCAGGTGCTTGGGCCCTGCACCCATGGGAGACCAGGAGAAGCACCTGGCTCTTGGCTTCAGATCAGTGCGGTGCGCTGGCCGTGGCGGCCATTGGAGGGTGAACCAACGGCAAAAGGAAGACCTTTCTCTCTGTCTCTCTCTCTCTCACTGTCCACTCTGCCTTCAAAAATTAAAAAAGAAAAATCTTGTTTCTCTTCTCAACACCCCCACCATGCCCACTAGGCCAGGGCTGGGCCACACCCAACCCAGGAACTGGAACGGAACTCCATCCAGGTCTCCCACACGGGTGTCGGGAACCCAAATACCTGGGTGCTCATCAGCAGGGAACTGGCTTGGAAGCTGAGGAGCCAGGACTCGGGCATCCCGAGTGGCGACTTCCTCCCTGTGCCAGTGCCACCCCCATATGTTCTGCGTTTTTATTTCTTGTTCCTTACTTACCAGCACAACCACCAGTGTGCTCAATCTGTGCCATCCTGAGGGTGGCGTCAAGGCCAGCATTTTTTAAAAAAATGATTCATTTATTTATTTGAAAGTCAGAGTTACAGACAGAGAGGGAGAGAAAGGAAGAATGAGTTTTTCCATCTGCTGGCTCACTCCCCAGAGGGCCACAATGGCCAGAGCTGAGCTGATCCGAAGCCAGGAGCCAGGAGCTTCCTCCAGGATTCCCACGTGGGTGCAGGTGCCCGAGCACTTGGGCCATCTGCTGCTGCTTTCCCAGACCACAGCAGAGGGCTGGATGGGGAGTGGAGCGGCCGGGCCTCCAGCCGGCACCGTGTGGGCTGCCGATGTCGCAGGAGGCGGCGGCTTGTCCTGCTGCACCACAGTGTTGGCCCCGGGCCTGACATTTTATTCATCTTTCTCCTACAGCCAAATCGCAGCCCTGAGGGGCTATGACGCACCCCACCCACCCACTCGCCCAGGCTGCCAGGGACCCCCAGGCGGGCCACTGCTTCAGGATGCCTGTCTTTAAGGCAAATTCCTTCAGGGGAGGTTCTGCTTTTCTACGGACTCTCCTCGACAGCCGCTACACGTTTCAAGACGCGGAAGGCCGGCACGCGCACGGCCAAACGGGCGAACTTGCGACAAGGAAGACGGACGCCAGCATGGGCCCTGCTCACTTTCCCATGCTCCCTGGAAGATGCGCCGGAGAGGGACAGTATTTCAAAAAGAAAGATAAGTGTCCCGGCTCCCTGGGGCCCCAGGCCCTCAGCAGCTGCCAGGTGGAGGGGTCCCCAGGTGCCATCTGTGACGCTCGACACCGTCCGCTGCCGGCCACAGGAAAGGGAGAAGGGGGCCGCTCGGTCGCTGTCACCCCACAGTGAGAGGGCCTTGCTCTCCGTCTGCATCGTCAGAAAGCCAGCACACTGGGCCCAGCGCCATGGCTGCGGGACACTCGGGGATCCCTCTGCTTGTTCAGCCAGCCCTGCACGGCTGCACACCCTCCGGCCGCGTGCTGGCAGGGACTGGAGGAGGAGGAACAGCATGTGGCTGCTGCCATGCCGCCAGTCGGAAGCTGAGAATTTTTACCCCTGCCCCGGCCACCGGCTGTCCTGCTTCAGCAGTGTCCTGGCAGTGCTGGCCCAAGGAAGCCCCACCATGCCCACGCCGTCCTGTGAGCCCACGTGTGTGCTCTGCCAGCCGGCAAAGGGATGCTGTCCACTCGGGAGGGACTGTCCTCACCCTCGGCAGCCACTGTGTGGTCACCGGCCCCATCGTTCCCCTGCCGCGTGCTGCCCCGCGCTGGAGCCAGCCTGCCGGCTCTCCCAGCCAGCGCGGCTCATCTGCTGCCAAGCCCGGCACTGCTGCTTGCCACCTGCGCTGAGGGGGTCCTAAGGATGAGCTCCAGACGCCTGAGGTCTGTCCCGCTTTGGAGCACAGAGGGGCTCCCGGCCTCCCCAGGCCCCTCTCATTTAGGGGCAGCTGTGCGAGCTGCTTCCTTCACTTTCCAAGGGGAAGCTGGGACGCAGCCATGGTCTCCGGCCCAGGGGAGACTGCAGCCTCCCCCTGGCCCCTCCCACCTCCTGTGGCAGACCTGGCCTCACGCGGCCTCCTCGCCGCTCTTGCCTTTCTGCACTGCCCGCGCTGACTCGGCTCCGCGTTTCCCAGGTTCCTGATCTGCTATCTGCCCCCACTGGCATTCACTTCAAGTGACCAACGGAACCAATTTGTGTATTTTCGTTTGTGTTTGGTGTTCATTGCCACGGGATTGACACAATCACGGATTTTTGTGGGGGCCACTCTTGGGTGATCACCCTGACTCGCTCCGCTCCCCCTGCAGGAGACCCAGCCCACTCGCCTCGGTCCAGAGCCCCTTGGCCAGCGAGCGCACACTGGTCACTGCCCCGTGGGGCTGCTGTGCTGGCCTTGGTGCCCATCGGCTGGCAGACTGCTGAAGAGGAGCAAGCAGCCCCACTCCCTTTTCCCTTCTGTCCCTCTGCCCTTCAAGGCTGTCCTCCTCCTGTGGCATGCCGTGGCCGCACGCTGCCCCCTCCACCAAGGTCTGTTTGAATCGTACGTTTGTCCGTTTGTCCCGCAGAGCTCTCTGTCTGCTGCAAACACATGGGGCCTGTTCTCCATTTGGTCTCGCCCAGGTCACTGATCAGGCTGTGAAACAATACTGGGCCCAGCTCCAAGCCCGGGTGAACACCTGCTCTCTCGCTGCACGTATCACTGATTGGGCGATAGCCACTGTGGCTCAGAGCTGCAGGCTCTCAACGCCTCCGCCCCCGGCCACTCCGTGCGTCTCTCTGGAATAGCTGCTGCTCACAAGTGTTCCATAACCGAGTTACTCCAGGAATAACCGCACAGCAATATTTAACGGAATGTCAAGTCATTCACTGTGTCAAGGAGAACGGTGAGCACTGATTCACGTATCTCCCAGGGGAGAGAAAATGCAGCAATGAATGTTGCCGTCAAGAGCAGGCGGAATAGCACGGTCCTCACCCCCACCTGTTGGCAAGCTCTGAGGATCATTCCCGGGGAACCCGTGACACACACGTGATGATAAACCTCCGGGGTGGGTGCCACGCGCACCGAGGGCCTGCTCGGCCCCTCCTCCTTGTCCCGTAGCAGTTTTCCCAGCTGTGTGTCAGTTTCCATAGGGGCCCAGACCCCAGCATTTCCGAATCAGTGTCATCTTGGAAGGTCAGCACCCCAACTGAACCGGCATGAACACAGGTTGCACGGAGAGTTGGGGCCTAAGAACGAGTGTCTGCACCGGCACCACCCGCGGTCAGGTGCGCCACCTGCGGTCTACTCTGCCTGACGGGGCAGGTCTGCCACAGGCCCGCTCCCCTGCCCCTCCTCCTTCAGCCCAGCCATGGGAGGGCCGCGTCCAGGGCAAGCAGAGGGCAGTGGGGGGTTCCCGGGGCCTTCCCCTGTGACGGTCTCTGGCTAAAGCACCACTGTGAGGCCTGACAATGGCTTCATCCCAAATGCCAGGCTACACACCAGGAAGTTCTGTCCCTGTGTATGTGAGCCCAGGCTGCCAGCCTCCCCGTGGGTCCCCCGCCTCCGCCCGCAGCCAGGCCAGCATGTGTGCCCGACGGGCCACTCAGACCACCACGGGCAGGGGGCAGCCCCGGGGGCACTCGAAGCTCCTTCCACCACCGCCCCTCCCACGTGTGCCTGGTGCCAGGCGTAGGGCTGGGACAGGTGGTGGCCATATAAGCCTGGGGAGGATGCATGGAAGGAAAATGACTACAGGTCCTGTTGCATCCGGTCCTGCTGGCTGATCCATCAACAAAGCACACCTGGGCCAACAAGTGGACAGGAGTGACTGGGTTAGTTCTGTGCAGTGCTTAAGTGGTTCTGCAATGAACAAAATGCCCATGCATGTACCGGCTATAAAGTGCAAATTGTGTCATTGGGTAATTCCACATAGAAATGAAATTTTCATACAGTTGCATCTAAGCCTGGCAGCGCAAGGTAAAAAGATGAATGCTAACCTCATGCCAAGACTGAAAGTTTAAAGATATTCTTTATTCAGAATGACCATGGATAGGGCAAATGTAAGCACCATGGTGGGGCAGCCCTGTGGCGCAGCAGGTGGAGCTGCCCACCGCCCGCAACACCAGTGTCTCGGCTGAGCACCAGTTCAAGTCCCAGCTGTTCCTGGGAAAATATTGGGTATTGCTCATCACAATCTAATGCTCCTGGGAAAACAGCAGACGGCGGCCAAAGAGCTTGGACCCTTGCCACACATGTGGGAGACCCAGATGGAGTTCCTGGCTCCTAGATTCAGCCTGGCCCAGCCCTGGTCATTGCAGCCATTTGGGGAGTGAACCAGTAGATGAGATGGAAAATCTCTTTCTCTCTCTCCTCCACCCTCCATTTTTCCCTCCCTCTCTCTCTGTAACTCTGTCTTTTAAATAAATAAATAAACATTAAAAAAAAAAAACTGGCCCGCTGAGGGAAAGACCATGAATAAAAGAAACATTTTTTAATTTTTTTTATTTGAAAGGCAGAGTTACAGAGAGGCAGAGGCAGAGAGAGAGAGGTCTTCCATCTGCTGGTTCACTCCCCAGATGGCTGCAACAGCAGGAACTGAGCTGATCCAGAGCCAGGAGCCAGGAGCGGGTGCAGGGGCCATCTTCTACTGCTTTCCCAGGCCATAGCAGAGAGCTGAATTGGAAGTGCAGCAGCTGGGACTTGAAGTGGTGCCCATATGGGATGCCTGCATTGCAGACTGTGGCTTTACCCGCTATGCCACGGTGCCAGCCCCAGAGGAAACAGTTTTGTGCCTTGGGGTCTTCACGGGCTTCCCTGACTTTCTGGCAAAGGGCCCTGTATCTCCGCTCATGCTGGGCCCCCCTCGGGAAGTGTGGCGCAGGCCTCTCCACAGCAGGGCGGCTGGAGCCCAGGGAGGACTCCCAGGAGAGCACTGGGAAGGAGCTGCTGCTCGCATGCGCAGACCGAGCCTGGGACCGTGGCCTGACCTTCCCAGGTTCAGGCCCTGTGGCTGGGCCCCCTGCGTCATTCCACTGCAGCTGACTGAGCCAGCTCAGTGCCTCCCGCAGGCTGTGGGCCAGCCTCTGCCCAGAGGCGGGGCTGCGGTTCTCTCTGCCTTAGGGAGGGGCTGGGCCACCGCAAGGCGCAGACCAAGGCCCAGAGCCGCCAAGAACCTGACTTCACCTCCAGCCTCTCCCAGCCCCTGGTGCTGTCCTTAGTGGTGCCAATGCAGAGCTGCTGAGTTCCTGGCTTCACTGGGGACCCACGAGACTGGGCCTTCCTGCTCCAGAACCCGCTCTGTGCCCCTCCCCATCTCAGGCGCCCAGGGACAGGCCCTGCAGGTCACCAGCAACTGCACCAAAACCCAGGTGTCGGCCCCAGTGCCTTGGCACCCATGGCCTCGGCAGGCCCTTCACCATCAGGCTCAGCTTGGTGGCTCCACCCCCACTGAGAGCGGCACCTGACCTTCCAGCCACACTCCCCCCGGGGATCCTCAGACATCACAGCTGGGCTGGGGGCCTCCAGCTGCAGAATGACAACTACAAGCCCTGCGTGTGGAGGAGGAAGGGTCCCAGGAGCCCCCGGGGCTCCGCTCCTGGGGTTTTCAGCCTGGGGGTGTGGGGAGCCCTTCCCACAAGGCTCAGTCCCTCTCCATCCCAGAGACAAAGAATGGAATCAGCAAATCCAACTCAGCAGCCCTGTGGCCTCCCCAGGTCTGACCTCCCATTCTGCATTCAGGAAGAAAGAAGTCCCTGTGCAGAGGGAAGGGAGGGTGTCAGCTCTGTGAGTGCACAGGTGAGAGGTGCACTGGGGACGCCCGGCCGGGGCAGGCGCAGCGCCGGCCAGCGTGGAGGCTCTGACTCAGCAGGCAGCTCCAGCTGCTGGTGTCTGTGGTTAGCGCCTGGAGATTTGCCAATCCAGCAGCCAGTTTGTGCCGTGAAGACAGGCAGGGACGGCAGAGGCCTCTCTCTGGAAGTTTGCTCCGGGGAGAGCCAGGAGTCTGGACGGCCACGCCCACAGTCAGGAATCCTGGAAGGCGCTTGTCAGGTACCTGAGGTTTGCCAGGCCACAGCTGCCTGTTGAAAATCGAGTGAGATTGTTCCTGCTCCACCCCATCACCCCTGAGGCACCCAGAGCCCCCAGCAGCCTGGGACTGCCTCACCTGTGCTGCGCAGGTCGGGGCTCGCGGCGCCGCAGCCCCTCTGCTGCCTTCCTTCAGGCTGGACCACAGGGGGATGCGGCCCTCCTGGAGCCACGGAGGCTTCTGGAGATCTGGAGCAGGTCACACCCAGTGTGACCCCCACCGCTGCTGGGAGGCCTGCTGGTTCCCAGCACCTGCACCCTCAGCTCCTTCTAGGTGACCCCAGGGCTCCTGAGAGAGGCCAGTCCTGGCAGCGGACAGCTCCTCTCTGCACCTGCCACACCTGGCCTGGCTGATGATCTCAGCACAGCTTCAGGTCGGCTGGGAGCCCCCCACCCCCAAACCAAATGTCTGGGGGTGCAGAGCCCACTTCCTCCTCGGGCTTCTCCTGGGCAAATGCAGCCATGGACTCACCGGGAAGACCACGTCAGCACTCAGAAGGAGGCCGTAGTGGGCACAGAAAGCCACTAGCACTGACAGCCATAAATCCCACGCTGAGATGCACAGCTGCCGTGGCAGGACCGTGTTCCGTGAGAGCTCGCGGTGGGGCAGTTGTGACAGGCGGCTTCAGCTGCTGCTGATGCCAGCTGCGGTTTGTGGCAGTGACATCAGCATGGATGGGACAGAACAAAGCCGAAGGACGTAGTCCTGTCTGTGGCCTGCTGTGCCCTTGACCTCCAGCTGGCTTAGAACCAGGAGGTTCTCGGGGCTGGCGCTGTGGCGTAGTGGGTAAAGCCGCCACCTGCAGTGTCGGCATCCCATATGGGCACCAGTTCAAGTCCCAGCTGCTCCACTTCCTATCCTGCTCTCTGCTGTGGCCTGGGAAAGCATTGGAAGATGGTCCAAGTGCTTGGGGCTCTGTGCCCGTGTAGGAGACCCAGAAGAAGCTCCTGGCTGCTGGCTTTGGATCAGTGCAGCTCCAGCCATTGCAGCCATTCGGGGAGTGAACCAGTGGATGGAAGACTTTCCAAGCAAAACCCTTGCTGGAGATACAGCACACATGGGCCAGAGGCAGTCAAAGCTACCTGCATGTGTGCCCTGAGTGGTTTGTTTCCAGAAAACACTTCGAGGAGTCCCACATGCCTTGCCTGAGGGTGATGACCCATGAGTAGGGGCAGAGAGAAAGAAGCACACCCCCTGGGGCACGGGGAAAGCTGGGCTCCTGTGAGCCTGTCTGGGGGCTTCAGGGAACACACACGCTCGCCACATGCACAGCTAGGCACAGAGCACAGCACTCACGACACAGGCCCTGCACTGACTCAGAGAATGGGCCACGGGCACAAACTGAAGGAACTGTGTCTACTGGACGGTGTGGCTGAGTGCGCACAAACCTTGTTCTGTACAACAGCCTGGGCTAACGGGTTAACCTCCCTGACTCCCCATGTGTCTCCTCTGTGAAATGGGGCCAAGACCACCTGCTTTTTGGGTCACTTTATTAAATGATCAGAGTCCTTCCCCCAGGAGCTGCCCTTGCACATTGTCTGTTGCTGGGGTCGTCACTCCAGCCAGCGTTTGTGGTCTGTGAGTGATCAGTCAGCTCTGCTACTTCCACCAGGATACCGAGAGGGAGGAAGGCCGATCTTGGCTCAGCTTGGGGGTTCACAGTCCAAGACTGGAGTCTGCGGGAGAGGCTTGCGAGGGTAAGGAGGGTGACGAGGATGGCCATGTGGACAGGCAGGAAGCTCGGCTCCCCTAACCACCTTTCCTCCTAAGTGCCTCGCATGAGGCCCATCTCCCAAATACCATAACTGCACCGAGTGCCCAGGCTTAGCATCATCAGCCATCAGCATCATCCTTTAACCACCACCTACGACTTCGGAGTTTTAGCATCTGCACAAGTTTGGAGACACTTGGGAACAATCCTGATCACATTACAACGAGGCTTGTGGAGTTGATTACTGCAACTATTATTAAGAGAAGCAGAGACAGGTTCTGGGGGTGGCTTCTGTTATATGAACGCTCAGGATACCAACTGGTGGGAACCATCCAAAGTTCCTCGGCTGATGAGTGGAGAAGCGGAGTGGGAGTGGGGGGCCTGTCTGTGCGGTGGAATATTACGTGGCTATGAAAAGGAAAACATACAGGGACACGCCACCACATGAGTAATCCCTGGAAACAACAAGTCAAAGAAGGCAGTCATGCTGTGCGACTCTGCTTACAGGACATGTCCAGACTGGACGGGTCATGGGGTCAGCGCAGATGTGGCAGTGATCTCCAGGGGGCACTGTGGAGGGGGAGTGACGCCACCAGACACCCCGTCTATTTTGGAGGTGAGGAAAATGTCCAAAATCGCATAGTGTGACGGTTGCACAGCTCCATGGATTTCTTAAAAACCAGAGTTACACAATGGGAAGAGGTCGATCTGGTGGGCTGTGCATCCCATCTCAGTACAAATGCAGTTACTTAATCCATGCCTTGTAACAAATCTGGAAACTTAACGGGGTGGGGGGAGTGGAACGTGGGACACAGGGTTCCCCAAGCTGTCTCTCAAGGAGCCCCTTGAGGACGAAGCTCCACGACTGCTCACGACAGACCCCAGCCATGTCCTGGTCAGCAGCTGGAGAATCCACGCTTCCCTGGGGGCTTCCAAAGCTCAGGCTGGTTTTCAGAGCCAAGGCCATCCTCCAAGCACCAGGGACAGAGACCTCGGAGGTGTGGGCTTCCAGAACCTGGATGCAGCCCGATTATCGGGAAGCAGAAGCCCAGAGACAGGTAACTGACTCTCAGATCCAGCCCAGAGCTGGTGAGCCAGACCCTGGTCCCTGGGCACTCAGGGGGCTGCAGCCCTCCATACGTGGAGCTTGTGAGGAAGCACACTGCCAGCCCCGTCAGCCTTCCCGGGCCAGACCCTGTTACTGACAGAAGCCCGGGAGCGTCTTGGCCTATGGGCTCAGAGTTTGAACCAGGCTGCCCCCACCTCTGTCTCGTGTTCCGTGTGCCTCCCCCCCTTCCCCTCCCCTCCAGTAAGGGCGGCTGCAGTGGGTCTGGGCCCTCCTGGGTGTGTGCCTGGCTGTCCTGGGGCTGTGGGTGCTGGCAGGAGCTGGCACGTGGGCCTGCAAGGGCATGGGGGGTCTGGAAGGAGAGGAAGAGGCAGAGGGAGGGGACTGAGCAAGCGAGGCGTGCCCCAGCGTGGCCTCGCGCTCTGGTCCTCAGGTCAGAGCTGGTCCCAGGACATGGCACGAGGTCCGCGACCTGGAGCAGGTGCTGAGCCGCGCTCTTTGGATGAAGAGGGCAGAGCTCCAGCTCCATGCAGGGTCCGGGGAGGGGTCTTGGGGAGCTGGAGGCAGGCCAGCCCCTCAGCGACGCCGTGACCCTCAGAAGTGGCCACAGTGGGCATCTAGGCAATGCAGATTGGCAAACTTTACAAATGAGGGCTCTAAAGCATGTATCAGGACATCTCTGGGTGTTCCCAATTCCATCAACCATCACCAAGCGGCCAGCATCTGTAAGCTGCTTGGCTCTGGAAGGATGTGTGTGTGCAGGCACCGATGAGCAGAGAACCCACCCCCTACAATCAACCGCTTGCCTGAATGAAGGTGCTGTGCAGGCAATGTGTCCCCCAGAAGACCCTGTGCTGGCCTCTCAGTCGGGGCTTCCGGCCCCAAACTGGGATTCAATGAGGCCGGGAAGGTGGGGCTCTCGATGCCATCAGTGGCTCTGTGAGGAGTGGAAGTGCCTGAGCTGGCGCCACTGCGGTCTCGACACGGCTGGGCTTCAGCGTGTCGCCATCGTGGGAGGCCCTCACCAGAGCCTGCACCCCATTCTTAGACTTCCAGTTCCCAGAATTAGGAGGAATTTCTGTCTTTCTTTCTGGATGAGCCTGCCTGTGACGTTCTGTTACAGCAACATGAAGGAGACCAAGCTGAGAGGTCAGGAAGCACCCCTGGGAGACAGTCCAACCTGGGCCCCATGGTCAGGCCAGTCTTGGTGGCCCATGCACTGCCCCGTCCCCTTGGGCAGTGCTTCCCACCTGACACCTAATCCTGCTCTTCAGCCTCTGTCCGGGAGAGCTAAGCTCCCTTCCTGGCGTCTCTGCTTTCCCCATCTTGCCCTGCTGGGAGCCACACACACACACATACACACAGGCTGCCTAGGCCTCCCTCCCAGCAGAAGACATTGAACTTGGGCCTGCAGCCAATGGCCCTCTGTGCTGTCCATGGGAAGCTCCCAGTTCCCTAGGCCCAGGGCCCCACAAACTGGCCCCTCAGCCTGCTGCTTGCAAGGACTTCTGGAAAGGACCTCAGCGGGCCCTGTCTGGCCCCTCCCACAGTGGTGTCCACAGCAAGGAGGGCCCCCAAGGTTGAGAGGGCCTCTCAGCCACCCACAGCAGAGGAGGAGGAGGGGCCAGACTCACCCACCAGGCGTCCTCATTTACAGAGCCCGAACTCCACCCCGGCACTGACCAGAGGCCGACCGTGATCCACAAAGCAGACCTGAGTCCAAGGTTCTCGCAGACCACGGTCAGGGCTGCAGAGCAAGGATGAAGCGGTGGACGCTGTGCGTGGTAAAGGCAGCCTCTCTGGGTTTCTGTGCTATGCTCCATTCACACACCCATACGGACACACCCATATTACCTATTTACACAGGCGCTCAGTAATTTTTCTTTATAAACATAAGCACTGTAACACACACAAGGGACCATACACACATGCATGTAAGTGCTTGGGCACCTGGGTGGTGACGGGGTGGGGACGGAAGCTGAGGGGCTGGCAGAGGCTGGCATGGAGGAGAGGAGCAGAGGTGAGACCCTGGGGGCTGGGCCTGCAGGGGTGGGAGGGATAGGACACCAGTGCTGGCTGGGAGCCAGCCGGTGCACCCCAGGCCTTGCAGCCCTGGCAAGATGTACACTGTGGGTCTGGGCTGGTCTCGGTCCTCCTGTGAAAGCCGGGATCAGAGCCACCAAGGCCCAGGCGGGCCCTGGATATCTGGGCCAATCACAGGATACCTGGCGAGCCTTCTATGCCAGCCACCGACCCCAGGGTAGAAACTATCCTTTGTAGAGATTAGAGCCTCCTTGCTGCGGCCGAACCAGCAGGAGTGTGCAGGTGAGGCAGGGCCCACGGGCTGCTGCTTCATAACTGCCCACAGCGTGCCAGGAACCTTGGGCTCACATCCCCACCGTGCTCCCGCCGGCAGTCAGGCCATGCTCGGGCCAGGGCTCCTGGCTGCATTTCCAGCAAACTCCCAGGCGCGCTGACGCCTCTGGGAGCCACTCTACTTACTCACCTGATGGCGCGGATAAACAGCGCGGCCCTGGGGGCCTCTGCCCCGCGCCCCATCCTCGGACCCCCCCCTGCGGCTGCTCGGCTCTGCTCGCCCCGCGGGACCTCCCCGGACGCCCGGTGGTTCCCCTCTCCTGGCCCCACCCAACCTGGGCCGGGCTACCCCAGAACCTCCTGCCTGGTCCCGAGGCGGGGGCAGGACCTCCGGGGCGGTCGGGGGGCCCTGGCGCCTGCAGACCCCCGCCGGGTCGCGCGCGGGGAGGGCAGGAGCGCGGCGCGGGCGCGGGCGCGGGCACGCGCGGGCGGGGCGGCGCTCCTGGGGGCGCGGCGGGCGGGCGGGGCGGGGGCGAGCTCGGCGCACCTGGCTCCCGGCGCTCCCGCCCCGCGCCGCCGCCGCGCCGGCCCCTCCCCGCGCGCCTGGGACGCTCCCAGCCCCTGCCGAGCTCTCTGCCGGCCGCTGTCCTCCGCAGGCCTCGCGTGGGTGGACGATGGGTCAGCGCGGAACAAGTGAATGAGGGCGGCGGCGGCGGCGGCCAGCGCCTGACTCGGCCGGGCCCGAGCTCGCCCGCGCCCCGGCCGGCCCGTACCATGGACGCGCAGCGCGCCTCGGCGGCCAAGCCCCCCACCGGGTAAGCCGCGGGCTTCGGGGGAGCTGGTGCGGGGGGCGTTGTGTACTTTGGGCCCGGGTCGTCGCCCAGGTAACCGTGCCAGGCCCGGCCGGGGCGCGCTCTCCGCAGGGCTGGGTGCGCGCAGGGCCCCCGCCGGCTCCGTGCAGCCCTCACCCCTCCGAGAGTCTGCGCTGAGCGGCTGGGAGGCTGCGGGACAGCGGCCCCTGGCTCCGGCCGCTCCTCCCGGGCCACAGAAGCTGCCCACGGGCCGCTCGTCCCCGCGCGGCGAAGGGGAGGGTCCCGGGACCTCGAGGGCCGCCTCGGCCCCGCGCACTCGGGGTCACCGTGTAGGCGCCTCTGCCGGCGGGTCTGCGGGTTTTCCGTGATACCTGCCCCGCGCCCCGGCCTCCGTGCCCTGGGACGGCCGCAGGTGCGAGAGGTGGGGCCGGCCCGAGGTGCGGAGCCCACTCGGGACCTGCGGGCAGCGCCGCCGATCCCGCCTCTGCGATTCCGGGGTAGGTTTGCGGCCTTCAGCCGTGGCGTGAAGGGAATCCCGCGCCGTGGGCAGGTTTCCCCCCGCAGAAAGAGGAATTTTCCCACCGCAGGACGCGCCAACGCGCCCTTTAACCGGATCCGCAGCCGTGTGGAGCCGTGCGCCTGGCGCCCAGGCCGCGGGCCCCGCGCAGCCCCAGCGCCCTTGGGTGTCCGCGGCGCGCAGACTTCGGCCCCCGCGCCCTGGGAGTCCTGGCTGTGGAATGAGGGGTTGGGGTGGGTCCGGCCCCGCCGGAGCAACTGGCCTTGAAGGGCGCAGCTTCCGGGACAACAGACCTCTCTTTCACAGTTGTGCCCCTCTGACTCATGCTGTCCCCGGGGCCGCACAAGTGTGCAGAGTTTGGGAACTGGCTCTTTTTTTTTTAATTCTCCCTTTAATGCCAGGAAAAAGTGAGCCAGGTTAACAAATCAAATAATCCTGACCCTGGAATGCTGAACTATTTTTTTTTTTTTTTGCAGTGCACTTAGTGGTTGTTATGTAATTCTCTTTGAACTAACAAATCCCCACAAAGAACATAAATACAGGAAATCCTTTTTCATGCTAATGGGCATCTCCGAATGTGGGGGAAATTCGACAGGGAGTCACCTTTGAATCTGTGGCTTTCCTGGATGAAGTGCGCCTATTTCAGGAGCCTGCATTGTTTGTCACTACCCCCTTATAAATAAATATGAGGAGAGTATGTAAGAGGCTGGCAACCTTGTGTCCAAGGAGTCTGGGTAAAATCCTGACCCTGGCTCTTGCCAGCCCTATGGCAGGAGGGAGAGGGGAGCCCTGGGGCTGCCCTGGGGCCGTCCCCTGGGAGTCCCATGGGAAAACTGAGGCCCTTGTTAGCACCGGCGCCTTCAGCGTCCTCCCTGCATTCACACTGAGTGTGGAGAAACGTGGGCAGACTCCGCGTCAGTGTCACCCGTCACTTGTCAATACTTCCAGTGAAAGAGCAACAAGAATATAGAAAATGACGAACGTTTAAAAAGAAAGTCCATGCTCATGGTTTTCAGACAACTGTGAGTTTCATAATACATGACTTTGTTCAAAGCCTGAGAAGGAAATGTTCTTGAATGTTTTATATAACGAGCTGCGTGAGTCGCCTGCCATAAAGCATGGGTGTGCTGTGAGGTTCCTGGCCACAGCCCCTCATTGGAGGCCGTGGGATCCTGCCAGCGGGTCTTGGGGTTTCTGTTTCCCTCTGTGGATGGGCTCTGCAGTGTGGGGAGAGTGAGGTGGGGCAGTCTCTCTGGATGGGCTCTGGTGTGGGGAGAATGAGGTGGGGCAGTCTCTCTGGATGGGCTCTGGTGAGGGAAGAATGAGGTGGGGCAGTCTCTCTGGATGGGCTCTGGTAAGGGGAGAATGAGGTGGGGCAGTCTCTCTGGATGGGCTCTGCAGTTTGGGGAGAATGAGGTGGGGCAGTCTCTCTGGATGGGCTCTGCAGTTTGGGGAGAGTGAGGCAGGGTCTCCAGGCTTGGGCAGTCTGGTTCCTGGCCCCAGGGCAGTGGTACAGTGTCGCACTCAGAAGTTGTCATTGTACCCTGCTGGGGTGCAGGTGCTGTGCCTTGCTGACAGGGGCCGGCCTGCATAGCATGAATTAGGGAGATTCCTCAGAGCAGAGCTCAGCCTGGGGATTCCTGGAGGCACAGAGGGGCCGGTGCCTGTGAATTCCCTGGCAGTGACTCTGATTAAAACGCTGTCTTTGTTCAGGACACAAATGCAAATTTTCTTAGGTTTGTGTTGGTAATGTCCTTAAAACAATGACTGTGACTGGCTTAGGGAGGAGGCTGCGTGTGCAAAAGGCGATGAGTCAGACTTGATTTCACTTTTAGGGAGTCCTTAGAGCCCAACCAAAGCGTCGTAATTCATAGAATATTCTAGAATACCAAGACAGTGGCCTTTGGGTGAAGTTTTAAAATATATCGAAGCCACACCTGGAGCTTGCTGGTTTCCCTTCCGTGTGGCTCCTGGGTGTCGTGGGTCCTTCCCTGATGCGGGTCTTTCCCTCTGGGTCCCGCAGGTGTGCAATCTTTTTGTCTTTCCCCCCTGTGGCGGAGCAGCTGTGCGTCTGTGTTCGGGCAGTTGGCTGAACCGTGCAAATAGCCGGTTTGCTCACCAGTTCCACCAGAGCATGAGCTGCTTGGAGATGTGGCTGATACTCACTTCCCTGTGGAAATCTGTGTTTGTTTAACCAAGGTATCAGACCAACACCAGGTTGAAATGAAAGTCACTGGAGCTTCTGAGGCCGCACAGGGTGAGCGTGGAAGGCCTGCTGCTCTTGCCCCTACCCGGGCCAGGGTGAGCGTGGAAGGCTGCTGCTCTTGGCCGTACCCGGGCCAGGGTGAGCGTGGAAGGCCTGCTGCTCTTGGCCGTACCCGGGCCAGGGTGAGCGTGGAAGGCTGCTGCTCTTGGCCGTACCCGGGCCAGCCACGCTGACGTCCACCAGTACGCCGCATTGGGCACGCAGAGGTGAAGGAAATGGACAGCGAGACGCCTAGGGAGCTGGGGCTCTCCTCTGGCGCACGCACACGTCTGAGAATGTGTTCCACACTTCCAAATCCAAGTTTGTGTACTGGCTGTCGGTAGCATTCAGTCGTTCACGTCTACTCTGAGCTACATTTTTAAAGAAAGCTTTTATTTAATAAATCTAAATTTCATAAGTACAACTTTTGGATTATAGTGGTTCTTTCCCCTCCCACCCCCAAATTGGCCCACCTGCTGCTCCCTGTCCCATCCCATTCTTCATTAAGATTCATTTTCAATACAGAAGATCAACTCTATACTGAGTAAAGATTTTAGCAGTTTACACCCACACAGACACTCACAGTATAGAGTACTCTTTGAGTAGGAGTTGTACCGTTAATTCTCATAGTATAACACATTAAGGACAGAGGTCCTACATGGGGAGCAGGTGCACAGTGACTCCTGTTGTTGATTTAACAACTGACACTCTTATTTATGACATCAGTAATCACCCGAGGCTCTGTCATGAGCTGCCAAGCCTATTGAGTTCACAAACTCCGACCTTATTTAGACAAGGCCATAGTCAAAGTGGACGTTCTCTCCTCCCCTCAGAGAAAGGCACCTGCTTCTTTGATGGCCCCTTCTTTCCTCTGGGATCTCACTCACAGAGGTCTTTCATGTAGGTCCTTTTTTGCCAGTGTCTTGGCTTTCCACTGAGCTATATTTTTAAAAGGTGTTCTGAGCTGCTTTGTTTTCGGCAGTTCATTTAAGAACGGGAAGGTTGGGCATGGCTTGTGCTGAGTGGAGAAAACCCTTGGGACCTTGTTCTTTTCCGATTGTGATTTCTGTGAAGAAATGAGGAGAGTTGTCTCAGTGGTTGTGCGAGGGCGATGGCCTTGAAGTATGACTAAAGTTTGGTATCAAGCTGTTTGTAAGACGGTGAGTTTCTCCTGTCTCCAGAGCTCCAGCCTTTTCCTCTCGTGACCCTCTCCAGCGCCCACGTCGAGGGGATTGTCACTGGGTAGGACCGTGGCCCGGCGGGTGACTGCTCCACACACAGGCAGCCTCAGCTCTGTGCTCTTTTAATTTGGGACCTGGCAGATGACGTCATGATCTGTGTGCACCCAGGAGTGCGTCCATAATTATTAGGAAAACAATGATTAGAAGATTTATCTCTGCACAATAAGTAGTTTAGGTTTCTAAGCCTTTTGTGGTGTGTGATTTGATTTATGATTGAACTTAATTTTGCAATAGATGAAAAGTTTTAGAAGAAAGACCCGAAACACGTGATGGCAAAGCAGTGTTAGGTCGGGGTGTGCGCATAGAGGAGGGTGGCGTGTGGTCACTTAGGCTGAGCTGAGCGGAAACACGGGTGGGCCGGCACTCACTATGCTGTCTCCTCTCTACCACGCCTTCTCTTTCTGTGCATGTGTGCTTATGAGTCCGTGGATTTTAAGTGTCAGTTAATTTTAGTGTTGTGTTTTTTCCATTGAACTTATGCCGTAGCAGAGTGTAGATTTAATGTTTCATGACTCATTGAAAGCTTTTACATATTTCCATCTTTGGACTTTACTTAAAATATTTAATATTGGCCGCTGCTGCTGTGGCTCACTAGGCTAATCCTCCGCCTTGCGGCGCCGGCACACCGGGTTCTAGTTCCGGTCTGGGCACCAGATTCTGTCCCGGTTGCCCCTCCTCCAGGCCAGCTCTCTGCTGTGGCCTGGGAGTGCAGTGGAGGATGGCCCAAGTGCTTGGGCCCTGCACCCCATGGGAGACCAGGAGAAGCACCTGGCTCCTGCCATCGGATCAGCAGTGCGCTGGCCGCAGCGTGCTGGCTGTGGTGGCCATTGGAGGGTGAACCAACGGCAAAGGAAGACCTTTCTCTCTGTCTCTCTCTCACTATCCACTCTGCCTGTCAAAAAAAAATTTAATATGGATTTATATTATAGGTATGTATTGGGATTTTGAAAGTAAGCCTTTATACTCTTTAATATTTTAATTTGAGTAAAGTGCAATTTGTTGTCCCCCCCCCCCCCCGCCCAGTTCTTCAGTGGTTGCCCTCTGCCTCCTCCCTGTCACTCAGTGTTGCTCTGTTGCTCGGGTCAGCACCTGCATTGACGGGCGGTGTGTGCTGCGTTTCCTTCCTGTTCCTACAATTCTTTCTTTTTTCACCCAGACTGTATCTTTTTCAGGTGATCTTTATTGGTTTCAGTTGCATTTCACAAAGCCACTGGTGATGACCGCGTTCGAGGCCCAGGGCTGGGATTCTGTGTCCTGTCAAGCACCCTGGGTGCCAAGGTGGCCCTGAGTCTCCTGCAGCAGGAGTCTCTCTGGTCACCTGGCTGGGGGCACCTGCGAGGGAGCTGTGTGGTCTCCAGGGTTCCGACTCTCCACTGGTCTCCCTCAGCAGGTGCTGAGCCGCGGCTGGCCAGGACCCTGGCTTCCACGGGCCAAGTCCAATTAGAACAAGCTGCCCTGCCAGAAACCTTCCTGTTAATAAAAAGGAGGAGGAGAGAAAAGGCCTTTGAAGCAACTGTCATAATGGATTTCGCTTAGCTACATTTGATGAGATGAATGCCTAGACCGCAACTGCTCTGGCACAGATCCATTTGCAGACGACTCCCACCTCCAGCGAGCACAGCCATGCCTTGTGGGGGCACGCAGGTCGGTCTCCAGAAGCCCTGGACATCCTTAGAAAGGACACAAGTTCCCAAAGACAAACCAGGAGTCCTGGCTGGCTGTCTTCCCGCTTTTCTTCCTCCTTTTTTTTTTTTTTTATTTTACTTATTTTATTTGAAAGGCCGAGTTACAGAGAGGCAGAGGCAGGGAGAGAGCAAATGGTCTTCCATTCACTGGTTCACTCCCCAACTGGCTGCGATGGCCGGAGCTGTGCTGATCCGAAGCCAGGAGCCAGGAGCTTCCTCTGGGTCTCTCACACAGGTACAGGGGCCCAAGGATTTGGGCCATTTTCTGCTGCCTTCCCAGGCCATAGCAGAGAGCTGGATCAGAAGTGGAGCAGCCTGGGACTCGAACCTGCACCTGTATGAGATTCCAGCACTGCAGGCGGTGGCTTTACCCGCTACGCCACAGCGCCGGCCCCCTCTCCCCCTTTTTGTTACCAGTATCTTCCCCCTCCTGCCCTCGTCTCCACTGCTGGCCAGGTGAGGGCTGTCACCATAGGGACACTCCCACTGCCTTCCAGACAGGGGTGGCCAGGGCACCTGCCGTGGCTTCTCAGTGGACACCTGGATGTGCTCACACCATCGGGGCCCCTGCAGGGTCGTGGCTCTGTGGACCAGGCAGGCTGTCTATAGTGATGAATGCCTCCCGGTTTGCTAATCCTGTTTGACTTTCTCCTATCAAAGGCATACAGGAGGGTGAGTAGAAAGAACACTGGCTCAGGAATGAGATGTAGGCCTGGTGCCGGTCACGCAAGGTGGCGTTGACCCTCCGCCTGCGTCACAGGCCTCTCTGGACACAGCTCCTGGTGGGAGCCTGGCCCAGATGTCCACAGAGCATTGCTGCCAGTGTCCTCCCCAAGTGCAGAATGTAGTGAGGCCAAAGGTGAGGAGACCTGGGGGAGTGGAGGTGAGGAGACCTGGGGGTGTGGAGGTGAGGGAGACCTGGGGGTGTGGAGGTGAGGACACCTGGGGGAGTGGAGATGAGGGAGACCTGGGGGTGTGGACGTGAGGAGACCTGGGGGGAGTGGAGGTGAGGGAGACCTGGGGGGAGTGGAGGTGAGGAGACCTGGGGGAGTGGAGGTGAGGAGACCTGGGGG
>CM027392.1:58626680-58667504 GCA_015711505.1 Sylvilagus bachmani | reverse complement strand
TGCTGCCTCCTTGTCCAGCCTCCTTGCCCTGGGCACGTTTCTCATCCTTTCCCGCTGTCCTTGTCTATCTCCAGTGCGGTGGGCTTCCCTCCTCAGCTCTCTGGGACTCCTCTCCAGGGTCTGCCTCCCTTAGCGCTGTGGTGTTTGCTTCTGCACGTCCCACTTGCCTGTTAGAAGCGCTCTTCTTTTGTTAGTGTTTTCCATTCACTGGTCTCTCACCGTGGAATTCTGAGCTCCGGGGAGGCAGGGATGTCTCCAGGACAGTGTGGCGTTGGTCAGTGGCACAGTTGGACTTCGTGCATTAAATGTCTGCCTGAGTTTAGGAGCTGCATCTTGTTCAAACCATAGCAGGGCTTGTGTTTTGTGTGTGTGTGTGTGTGTGTGTGTGTATGTGTGTGCATATGCATGCATGTGTGTGTACAGTATACATTATGCACAATATACGTGCATGCATGTGTGTGTGTTTAGGTGTGGTGTGCATGTGTGTAAGTAGGTGTGTTGGAGTGGGCATGAAGTTAAAACTGACGCCAGCACATGGTAAAGCGGCAGTTTTCCATATCAATCTCGCAGTCCCTGCCCCCCCCCACTCCCCCAATTTAATGGTTTGGAGTTGCTTTTAAAAATAGGCTTGAGTGGGAGTGAGTATACAGCTGCTGTGTGTGATTCTGTTCATGCAGCTAATTTTTCAGTCCCTAAATACAGTTTGGTTGGCCAGAACCCTACTAATTATGAGCAAACCCACTAATGTTCAATAAACAAACCATTAGGTTGCAAGGAGAGTGGCTGAGTGGGGCCAGCAACCAGACATTGCCATTCACAGGGCTGCTGCCGGATGCCACCGAGATGCTGCCCGCACGTCTGTCTCATGTCTGTCATCACGGGGTTGGGGGGGGAACCAAAGGCATCCTCTCTCCAGTCTGTGCCGACCCCAGCCACAGCACACAGCACAGCCCTGGTGGCACATGCGCAGGGGGAGGGGCTGCAGGTCTCCTCTGGCCCCTGCCAGTCCCTCACATGATGTTGCATGTGCACGCCTGGTACTTGCACTCGGACGAGCCCTCGCGCACAGCCAGCTCCCTGCTCCCAGCTCCTGGCATCTGTGGTCAGGAATGTGCCCTGAGGTTCGCATGTAAGCGTCACAGCGTTCAGAAAACGAGTCCTGGAACGGACCACTTTACTGAGGTTCGCGTGTGTTCAGAAAACAAGTCCTGGAATGGACCACTTTACTCTGAAAAGAGATTTCACTTCGGAATGCCTCTGTGTTGTTCGTCAGTTCCTTTTTACTTCATGTAATGTGTCCCATTTCTGGTGCCACAGCTTTTTGGTTGTACGTACTTCTAAGACAGGAAACAAACGTGTTCTGCAGAGGAGTGCACCTGACTTTGCACTGCAGTCACTTGCAGCCGTGAGATTTCTGGCTGCTGGAGGTGGTCACAGCACACTCGGCACGCACCGGGGCCCTGGGCAGGCTGGGGGCCTGTCCTCACCGTGGTGTGGACGAGGTTGTCATTGACTTGAGGCCAGGTCCGGCTGCTGCTCTTGAGGTCAGCTCAATGCGCCAGCAGAGACCGTCCCCGGGTCCCCTTGGCCCATCCCTGGGCGGAGGGGCTGCCCGTGGTGCCCCTCGGCAGCGCTTTGCTGCAGGACCCCTGTGCGGAGGCTGTGCTGTGCCCCGGCCTGCTCGGTGGGATTGTGTTCTGAGGGAAACCTGCGGCGTGTGATAGAAGGGGATCCCCCCAGCTATGGTGAGACCAGTGAAAGGGTTTCTGAATTAATTGGAGGAATAGGATCCAGACTCTTCCCCCTGCCCCCACCAGCAGATGCTCTGCCTTGATCCCGGCTGATGAATTAATAAACATCTCCAAGGCTCCTCTTTTATCCGGGATGTGGCTCAGCTCACTGCACTTCATGGAAGCACGGAGCGCTGCTCGCCCCGCCGATGCACGCTCTGAGTCCTGCTGAGGACTGGGTATTGCTTTACCTGCCTCTGCCCTGTGGGGCACGGGGCGTGGAGGCACCGTGGAGCCCCCAGGTTGCTGTGCTGCAGTGGGTCGAGGAGGGGCCTGTGTGGGGGTCACTGCACCTGGCCCTGTGTGTGCTTCCTGGGGTCCTTGCGCCTCTTCCACTTCCTGCCCAAGGACCCTGAGCTGGGGAGCCACAGCCGCCCGCCTCCAGCAGGGACAGCGTTCCTGGTGCCTGGCCTCCCATCTGGGCTGTTGGACGGTGTGAGTGTCGTGTGTGCGTCCTTAGCTGTCCCAGGCCCATGCAAGTGGAACCTCCTGCCGTCTGTTTTCTGTTTCTTTCAGACTGGCTTTGCATCATTGTCAGAAATCCAGCGTATCCCTCTTTATGAGGTTTTGCTTCCCTGTGTGGAATCGTCTCTGTCTTGTCTCCTGTAACCAGTTAGAGTAAGTGACATGGGCAGAGTTGGAGGAATTCAAGGGTACTTTGAAAAGTCTTTGAAAAGCAGAATTAAAAGCTAACATTATTTTGGTGCAAAACAATGTGAATCCCAGTCATAGTCTCTTCATAATACGCGTCTTCTAACTTTTGGAAAATCCTCACATGTGTGGATTTCAAAACTTTTTGAACAGAATCACACTATCTTAGTTGCTTTTTCCACAGACCTCTTATCTGCCTGTTGCCTTTCGCCTAACTGGTCTGGGTGCATTTGAATAGCAGCCTCAGGAAAGATCTGTGTTTGAGATATTTTCTTAATGTTGACTCATAAAAATTTTTTGATTGATTGATTGATTTGAAAAGCAGAGTCACATACATATAAGCACGCAGGCACACATGTACATAGAGAGAGAGAGAGAGACAGAGAGAGAGACAGAGAGAGAGAGAGAGAGGGAGTGTTTCCTCTGCTGGTTGACTTCCCAAATGGCCACAACAGCTGGGTCTGGGCCAGGCCTAAGCCAGGAGCCAAGAACTCCTTCGGAGTCTCACTTCGGTGACAGGGACCCAGGGACCCAAGCACCTGGGCCATCTTCTGCTGCCTCTCAAACACGTTCTCAGGGAGCTGGATGAGAAGGGGAGAACGGGACTCAAGCTGGCATTGTCGCTGGAGCCAGCGTTGCAGGCGGCAGCGTAGCCTTGATGCTGACTTTCTGTTCCTGGGTGCGGAAAGTGCTCGGTGCTCCCCTGTCCGGGACCAGACGGCAGCTGCAGAGCTCACCGGCAGTGAACCGCAGGCTTTGATGGCAAGCTCAGGTGCCCGGGAGGCGGCACCCTTCAGTCGCCTGACGTTTAAGGGAGGAGTGACCCGGGGCTCTTGTAGCACAGCAGCTAACTCTGGCCCACGCTGATGGAGGAGGACTTCAGAATAGCCCCTGGCAGGATTCCGAGTGCTCCCTCCACCACGATCCCTAGCTTAGGGGACGGATGTGCCGGTCCCTTGGTCTGGTCCTCCCGTGCCGCCTCCCTGTGGGACTGAAGTGGCACAGGGGGCCCACAGGTGAGCAGCATGGCTTCATACCAGCTGACAGTGCCGACGTATCACAGACGACTGAGCAGACCTGTTGTCCACTGGGGAGGTGTGGGGAATGGACCCACGCAGAAAGAGCAGAGTGTGTGTGTGCCCTCCTGGTGGGAGGGGGCGGGCTGTGTGTCCTGTGTGACACACGGGACACTAAGGGCTCCGTAGAGTCCCCGCTCAGCGCGTCCCAGTGGCTGTGGCCCCCTGCTCTGGGCTGTTTCTGCTGGAGGAAGTGCCAAGCAGGAGGCCCCCTGCCTGTGTTCCCGCTGGGGTGGGGGTGCCACCGTGTCCTCCGACCCTCCATGGGGTCAGCCTGCCCACTGGGTTTACGTGTGTATCCCCAGATCTCACAGGAGGGTGTCAAACATTGACCCAGGCCCTGCCTTCTGCCAGTCGAGGTAAGGGCGTGAGCCTGACTGTGGTCTGAGTGCCAAGTTAGAGCGAGGCTGGGGCAGCCACTTCATGGCCGTATTTATGGCTGGTTTCATTCTAGCCTGCGAGGGACCGGTTTCGATTGCAGGGGCGGAAGTGGCAGCTCAGCTCTCAGAACCCGGCCCTGTGCCTGGTGTTTTGTTGTCACACTGGGGAATGGAGCCAGCGATCTTGCACATGCCATCAGATGAGTCACCTGGTCTGTGTTGGGGGAGGGGCTCGTGGCCTGGTGCCCTGGGTAGTGGTCTGTGAACCAGGAGGAGTTCACTGTCAGGGAGTGAAGATGAGCTCAGCTCAAGTTCCTGTGCTTTGAAGGCAAACTTATCACTAGAACTGTGACTTTTTTTTTTTTTTTAAGATTGATTGATTTGAAAGGCAGAGTTACAGAAAGAGATGGAGAGAAGGAGAAAAACAGATCTTCCAACCCCTGATTCACTCCCCAGGTGGCCACAGTGGCTGGGACTAGGCCAGGCCAAAGCCAGGAGCCTAAAACTCCACCCAGGTCTCTCATGTAGGTGTAGGGGCCAAGGACTTGGGTCATCTTCCACTGCTTTCCCAGGCTCATTATCAGGGACTGAATTGGAAATGGAGCAGCCGGGACTTGAACCAGTGTTGCTGTGGGATGCCGGCATCAGGGGTGGCAGTTTAACCTGTTGCACCACAGTGCTGGCCCCCAATGTGACTCTTTAGGATTAAAAAAATCTGTGGCTCATCAAGTGAGGTGAACAGAGGAGAACAGAGGGTGCTGGCGTGGCTTGAGTGTCTCCCCAAAGCCCATGTGCTGGGAACCCCAATGTGGTGCTTGCGGGTGAAGCTTTGGTGGAGGGGTCCTTAGGATGGGAGGGGCTGTTTAGAGGTGGGGATCTGGGGGTGGTTACAATGGGAGGGGCTGTTTAGAGGTGGGGATCTGGGGGTGGTTACAATGGGAGGGGCTGTTTAGAGGTGGGGATCTGGGGGTGGTTACAGTGGGAGGGGCTGTTTAGAGGTGGGGATCTGGGGGTGGTTACGATGGGAGGGGCTGTTTGGGGTAAGGCTTTGGGGATGGGAGGGGCTGTTTGGGAGTGGAGTTTTGGGGGTGGTTACAATGGGAGGGGCTATATGGGGATGGGGCTTTGGGGGTCATTAGGATGGGAGGGGCTTGTGGGGGTGGGGCTTTTGAGAGGTCCGGAGGATGGCAGGAGGCATGAGGGTGGGCTCCTCATGATGGGACCCTTGCTTTGTGGAGGGGAAGAGGAGCCCACTCTGCCGGCCTCTGTCTCCCCATCATGCCGCAGGCTGGCTCCGCCCACTTGGGGCAGGGGCCAGCGCCGTGCTCTTGGGCTTGCCGCCCCAGAACCTGGGCTGTAGAGTCCTGTGTGTGGATGGCCCTGTGTGTGGTCTCAGGGGAGCATTTGTCATCACGGAGCCGCTCGCAGGTGCTGGTGTGGCTGCTGTAGTCAGCTGCCCCTCAAGCTGCCCGTGCTGCGTGAGGCCGGATCCGGGCCCCGCCAGCCAGCCAGCCAGCCTGCGTGATTTCTTAGTGCGTGCCCCAGGTCAGGCTGCAGAGATGGGCGGCCCTCAGTCTCTGCCTGTGGGGGCGAGGACACGAGGGCAGCAGCCAGGGAGCTGCAGGTCAGTCAGAGCCCAGGGCAGCCGCGTCTCCGTGAGCCCGCAGAAGAGGACAGGCAGGCTGGCAGCGATGGGATCAGCGTGGCAGACGTGGGTGCCGACAGAGCCAGCAGCCGTGTGCGTCCTGCTGTGTCTTCCGTCGCCTGCTGCTCACGGCACCCACAGAGTGGAGGCCAGTAGACACAAGGAGCGGGGGACAGAGAGGCTAGGTGCCGTGACCAGGGCAGCTCATGGGCACGGGCGATGCCAGGTCTGGATGCAGGGGCCCCGCAGCCCCGTGCAGTCCTCATCTTGCCAGGTGGGGCTCGGGTTCCCTGGATCAGGACACTGGGAGGGAGGCCTTAGGGCTTCCTGGATGTTCCCACAGCAGGAGCAGGTGTGCCTAGAGAAGGGGAGGATTGGTGGTGTGGGCGGGGCTCCCAGGCTGGGTGCTGAGGACAGTAAACCTTCCCCAGTGCTCCGGTGTCACATGGGGAGGCACCCAGACCCAGGCCTGTGGGTGCAGTGGTGTGACGTGCCCTGTGACAGGTTTCAGGGACCCTGTCTGGGGGTGAGAGCCCTCGACGCTCTGATACCTGCAGTTCGAGCCTAGAATCAAAGCCGTGCGTCATCCTGACCGTGAAGTGAGAGAACAAGGCCCCTGAACCATTCTGGGCCTCGCAGGGGCGTGGTGGCCCTGGAGTCCCTCTACTCAGGTGTGCTCCGTGCACCGTCTGCGAGGAGGTGGCCCCGTGACTGACAGCAATCCTCCAGATTCGTAGCAGCGGGACCTTATCCTGACACCCCCACGCTAGGTCAGTGCGGGGGCCTTGTCGAGCTGACTTGGTCTTGTGGACTCACCGCTGTAAGCTGCCTGTGATACTGCTAGTGTCCACAAACTGTCACTCACCCCTCAGGGGCCTGGTCACTCTTAGGGCTGAGTCCAGAGAGGGCAGGCAGCTTGCTCGGGTTGCACAGCCCACGCGTGTAACCAGGAGGACGAGTGCTAGCCCGCCATGGTGCCACGCAGGACTGCCAGCCACCTGCTGAGCTCAGGGGCCCCCTTGCTGGCTCCAGGTGGGACTGAGATGGGCGAGGCAGGGCACCGGGCCAGTGTGCCGTGGGTTATTACCCTGAGGCCACTTACAGCTTGTGACGTTAGAAAGGGAGAGACAGGAGAAGATCAGGGTAATTGGGACGCACGCGCCCCCCGATCATCTCCTTTTCTGTTCCACAGTGTCGTTGAAGCAAAGGATTTGCAAAAGTTCTTTGCAATACAGAACTCTGAACAGCCGGCTGCCACCTCGCAGGCAGCCCGGCAGTGGCATGTGGCTGCGTGGGGCAGCTGCCTACAGCCTTGCCACCCTCCTCGGTGTCCCCAGGATGCCCAGGTCCACGGGGGTGGAGTGTACGTGTGTGTGCAGACTGTGGGGGGCTGTGTGGGCTCATCTTTGGGAGGGGGTGTGCTGGTATCAGGAGGGTAGACGATGCTGCCTGCTCCCTGGCCACGCCTTCTGCCGTGTGGGGAGCACAATCCAGCTCTGCCTCCTGCTCCAGGAACCTCGGCTGTGGTCAGGGAGGCCAGCTGCAGAGGGTCTTGGGGAGGAGAAAGGAAGCGGGAGGTGGGAGTGAGTGCTGGGATCGGACCCCAGTCCTGGATGTCCTCGGTGCTCAGAGCCCTGGCGTGGCCTCCTCTCCTGGGAGGCCTCCCTGCTCGCTCGCGCCTTGGCCAGCTCTACCTGCCGAGGGGAATGGCGTGGTCCTCGCTGCTCCGTACCGAAGAGGCCGTGGCTCCAGTGTGTGAAGGGCTGGGATCTCCGTGACAGAAATGCACACACAGGCACCGTTCCATAGCTCGCGGATCCCAGCGTCTGTGTTTTCACCCGAGTCTCAGGGGCAGGCCGTTCTTCCCGCTTGCCAGGTGGGGAAGGGGCCAGGTGCCATGAAGAGCGAGGAAGTGGCCTGTGTGGCTTGTGCCCTCGTCCTCGGTTCTGGGTGCCTTGGCGCCTTGGGGCTGGCGCTGCCCGGCCCAGCCCTGGTGAGAGGTGACGTGTTGTCAATGCCCCGGGAAAGGGGGCCTGGTGTGAAGGTACCTACCGTTGCCCTAGAACTTGGCAGCCCTCAGGGAGCGCTCTGCTGGCCGGTTCTGCCCCAGGCTCTCCCAGCAGGTCGCAGCTGCGCTTCGAGCCTTGTGCGGTGGCCGGGGCACGGCTCCGTTCTGTGGACTTCTGTCAGGATGCCTCCGCGCTTTGTGGAGACCCCTCCTGTGTCTGCCTGGTGTCCCCGTGGTGTGGGTGCCCGACACCTGTAGAGCACGCGACTCCAGAGGCACCACGAGGACTGAGCCGTGAGGCCGATGGTGGCCTGGACGTAGCTGCCACGCAGGGTCGCTGGCTTCATGTTGGATGTCCAGTGCAGGAGCAGCCACTGCGCCCAGTCCTCTCCGGGGAGGGCCCGGCCCCACCCTTGAAGACGTGAGTGTGGGACGCTGGTCCTACTTGGGACTCGCAGAGCAGGCTGGGCTGGGCTTCTGCTTCCAGCTACCTCGGTTCACCCCTGTTAAGAAGTGCCCCGAGGGGCTGTGGCCAGGAGACGCGGTCACAGCCACACACGCCCCCTCCCGGAGGTGGTGCTACCAGGCCTCTCTGGTTGCTTTTCCTCATACCAGCAGCCACACATGGCCGGCTCTGCCCACAGCTGTGTGCTATTGTTTATACAAAGAGTCTCAAAGCTATGAAAACTCAGTCTGCTGTTGAAAACAAAGCCACACGTCTGAGAAGCGAGCCCGCGCGGCGTGTGGGGCAGCCCCGTGCCCGCCGTGGCCCTGGCGTGGTTCCTGCCGGTGCCTGTCTGCATAGCAGGCCCCCCGTCTGGCTGTAAATGCCGCTGTGGTTCAGCCTTGCTGCCGTGTCCACCTCCTCACTGTGCAGGCTCCAGTCTGTCCTGGGGTGGAGATGGGGCACATTCTGTCCCGTGTGTGTCACAGTCCCCAGGCACCTTGTGGATTCAGACACACCTTGGCTCCTCCCTGGACATCCCGACCCAGCGCTGGTGGGGCAGGACTCAGCCCAGTGTTCCCTGGAACGCCCCGTGACTCAGACGGGTTCACCCACCCCGTGGTTCCCTCAGCTTGTGCCACCACGGTGCCCCGTGCCTGCTCTCCCAGAGGCCTGCTCGGGAGTCCTGAGCATAGCTGTCCCGCATTACAGAATGTCCCCCTCAGGACACGCTTCTCCCGGTCGGACCACACTGCTTTAAAAAGCCAAAGGAAGCCCAGGTCAGAGCCGCTCCGTGCTGTCCTTGGTGCCCGGCTGTGTGAGGTCGCCAACCGAAACCTGCTCTGGAAAATCCTTGAGGTTTGTGCATCTGGTTTGCTTGTACAGGATTGTCTGAAAAATGTTTGGGTTGTTGACCAGAGACTTGAAATATTAACTTGCCTTGTGGAGAATAATGCTTTGGTTAAAAAAAGGAAAAATAATAGCTCAAACCAAGTAAAAGAAAGGCAAAGAAAGAAAGGAAAGCCCAGATTAGCTTTTTAGTTTTGATTTCCCTCATTTAATCGGACATCTTCCATCTCAGGATGCGAGAGGGCTTCCGGAAGTGGCTGCAACAGAGACAGTAACTACTAGTGCGAATTTCCGGGCGCCAGGGAGCCCCTGTCACATCTGAGTCTCTGTCAGGTTTCTGCCATGTTTCCCTGCAGTCACAGGGGCGTTAGAATGATCTGTTTCCCTGGCACAGGGCTGTCTTGTCATTCATTTAATTGACTTAAGATTTTTTTTCTCCAAAAATAAGCCTCAGTGAATACTCAGGGTGCTGGGGTCCCTGCCCTGACAGAGCCCACGAGACGGAAGCAAGGGCAGATCCCCAGTAAGTAAGACAAGGGCAGTGGACGGGCAGCCATGGAATGCTTCCGGAACGCCCCTCGGGGCAGGAGGGTTGGTTGTCTGTGTGGGGTGCGGCCAGGGACCCCCGCGTGTTTTGTGAGAGGCCCTCCTGGGTAGTGCTGGCTCGCACATGGTCTCAGCCACGGATCAGCTCTGTACCCAGACACTCAGAGCCTCGTCCAGGGGGAGTTTTCTTCACGATCCCGAAGGAGGGAGGAAGGTCTGGGGAAGTGTGGACCCCCAAGAATGCCCAGGGTGGGCGGCAGGGATGTCCAGATGGTGGGGCCGCAGCATAGGGTCCTGGGATTCGGGGCTGTTCCTGGACACCTCGTCTGTGTGGACCTGCAGGAGGCAGGGGGCACGCGACAGTCAGGCACGAGCCTGTCCTGCACCACAGGGTCTCCAGGACATCCTGTGTGCCTTCTGGGCAGGGCACGGGCTGTGTGCAAGTCAGACCATGGAGGATGATGTCTCTGCTTCCAGTCCACCTCCCTCAAGGTCTGCAGGAGGTATGGAGAGCTGCCTGGGAGAGGGGAGGACAGACTGAGGACCCTCACCCTGCTCTGCTCACTCCGGGCTGCCCGTGTGCCGCACACACTCGCAGGGTGAGGCCGGAGGAGAGGAGGACTTGCAGAGGTGCAGGGGCTCTGCTGGCTGCTGGGAAACACTGGGCTCAGGAGGTCAGCTGGCTGTGTGAGCAACGCACGCTGGGTTGTGGCGTCCAAGTCCTGTTTTCCAGTTGCCAGTTCAGCTTTTTGTTTTGCATTACTCTCACTCGTAATTCAGCAGGATGCATTCCACATGATCAAAGTTTTCAAATAAGTGATTTTGGAACAGACTAGTTTTCAGGGAACTTCCCCCAATCCAGGAAAAGCAGTGGGTGATTGAGGATCCATTTAATCCTTGGCAGTGGAAGTGGGTAAGGGACAGGCACAGGTGAGGGAAGCCAGGAGCCCAGAACCCTATCCCAGTCTCTCCCGCCGGTGCAGGGGCCCAAGCACTCATCGGGTTTTGTGCTGGTTTCCCAGGTGCATTTACAGGGAGCTGCATCAGAAGTGGAGCAGCCAGGACTTGAACTGGTGCTTGTCCGGGCTGTTGGCACCGCGTGCTGCTGCCCAGTCTGCTGCACTCCAGGGCCGGCCCCTACTTCTCCCGTGGCTCAAATGCCTGGGTTCCTGTCTCCTTCCACGGCAAGCCTTGCAGCTGGCTGTTCTTCCCTCACTCCTGCCCAGCTGTCACTGAGCCTGGGCATGAGATGAATTCCATGTGGGCTGGGTGCTGGAGACCCCAGGGAGACCTGGCTGGGAAGACAGGGACCTGGGCTCTATGGCCCTGGGGTGTGATATTACTGCAGGACGGGCTCATAGCCCGAGGGGGCCTCTGGGCCTGGCTGCAGCCTGCGTGTCCGAAGTCCAGTGTGAGTGCGGGGAGCAGCCGCCGGACAGCTGCAGGAAGTGCCGTCCGGTGCATGAGTGCTTGACATCCGTGTTTCGGCAACTGAATTTCCCCGAAGCTTATGGGGGGTAGGCAGAGGCAGTGAGGACGGGCCTGGGGATTCCAGGCTTGCGTGGGGCAGCGATGGGCTCAGTTTTGAGCTCCAGCAAAGGTGACACGTGTGCTTCACGTGCCCTCTGCCTTTGTCTCTGGGCTTATTGGGCGAGGGCAGACTGTTGGATTGTGTCTGAGAAGATAGGCAGGCAGGCTGTGCACACGGCCCCACACCACTGCCCGAGCTGTGACGTGGTGGATTTCCCAGAGTCGCTGCGGGAGGGAGCCTGGTGCTTGCCCTAACTGGCCTTCCAGCCACCTGTCCATTCACAGCCCAGGCTCCTACTGTCAGCAGTCAGGTTTGAATGTCAAGGGAAGTCCACGTGCTGCAAGCGGTGACAGTCCCCTGGCAGCCAGCAGCTGCCGTGCGCTGCCCTGACTGGTGCCTGCTGTTGATCGTGTGCACATGAGTGCAGCTGAGGGCTTCCTGCCCCCACCCCTTCCTCAGGGCTCCCTCCCTCTGTCCCCCTGCTGCTGTTTCTCTCTGCAGCATTTTCCCAAGGCCTTGCCACAGGGCACATATGCAGGAGAGCTAATAGAAGTAGCAAGCAGAGACCAGACCAAGCAGAGGCAGCAGGCAGAGGGATATTTTACTCACGGAGCCAAATCTGTGCTTGTGACAAGCTGGGCAAAAGGGAAATGAGCATTTCCATGGCTCCCATTACCCAAAGTCGGGCAGGCTCCATGCAGTCCTCTGGAGGAGGCGTCTTTCCCAGCGCCTGCCACTTGGTCTGGTCGCCACTGCTAGGTACATTGTGAGCCCCACGGGAAAGGTTCAGTTATAGTCTCCAGGCACCTGCCATGTGGTGTCTGGTGGGAGGAGCAGAGGGGCCGGGAGTGGAGCCACATTGTGTGGACACAGGTGCCAGCGGAGCACCTGAGAGGTGAGAACCTGTCTGCGTGTGTGGGAGCCGCTGGCTCGGCCGTAGGAAGCGCCGGGAGGGAACAGGTTGGCTGCTTGTCATCATGAACAGCAGGAACAAAGCACAGCCTTGGTGGGGAGTGAGACCTCCCCTGCAGCGGTGGGGGCTGCACCCCACCCCACAGGGAGCCCCTGCAGGAAGACTTGGGCGAGAGCGAGACGTGAAAGCCTGCAGCTCTGCTGCCCTCGGGCACGGGTCTGACGTCCCCGCTTGCTGTGGGCAAGTCGTGCCGCAGCTCCGGGGGCAGGTGCTGTGGAGCCGGGCACAGCTGTGGAAGGGCGCTGCCTCAAGGCGGAAGGTTGGGGCTGGAGTAGAGAGAGGATAGGATTTGAGACGTGTGTCAGTGGTGGAGCAGGTAGGGTAGGTGACTGGCTACACTGCCACATCAAATGCAGAACTAGGGGAGAAAGGGCCGGATGTCCTAGGTGACCCACGTGGAGACAGTGTGGATGGCGAACACTGGAAGGGCGCTCGCTGAGTCACCCGTGCAGCTGCCATCCTGGGCTCTGGAGTGGTCGTGTGAAGGCCGTAAGGACGGCCGGGGCCGCAACGGCGCTCGCCGGGTCTCCTTTGTACGTCCTGTGCTGTGGTTTGGGTGGGTGCGTGTGTTGGCAGCGTGGTCCTCAGTGTGGCGATGTGGGAGGTCCTTGGCTCATTGGGAGGCTGTTTCTGAGGAGCTGTTGGGGGTGAGCGAATCGTCACGAGGGCGAGCGTGACGTCTTTCTCGTGGGACTCCTTCCTCCCATGCCGCTCCTGCCATTGCTGTCGGCCAGGGGGTGATACAGCCGAGGGGCCAGAGCCTGAGCCATCCTTTCTCTGTGAAGGCAGCTGCACTGGTGTTTCACTGCTGTGCCGCAAACAGCGACTCTCGCTGGCACTGGGTTGTCGTGAGTCTGAGTGACAGACACTGTCACTGGGCTGTCCTGAGTCTGAGTGACAGACACCATCACTGGGCTGTCCCGTGTCTCAGTGACACTGTCACTGGGCTGTCCTGAGTCTCAGTGACACTGTCACTGGGCTGTCCTGAGTCTGAGTGACAGACACCATCACTGGGCTGTCCCGAGTCTCAGTGACAGACACCATCACTGGGCTGTCCTGAGTCTCAGTGACACTGTCACTGGGATGTCCGAAGCCTGGGAAGAGAATGGAACAGGTCTTGTCAGCCGTGGTTCAGGAGTGCAGCTCAGTGAGGTGTGGAGACGAGGGAGGCAGCGGCCCTACACCCACAGTCGCTGACCCCGTGACCCTGGCTGCTGGCAGCGCTGTGTACTCTGGAGTCAGGCATTTGGGGGAAGGGGCAAGCAGCAGCTTAGGTGACAACAGGCGAGGGATAAAGAGTTTCCTCAAGCTCTGCAGAGTCGGGGCCTCCTGTGATCAGTTGCTGTCTACTGGGGTGTCGTCTGTGGGGGTCTGACATGGCTCCCCAGAGTGGGCAGCTTCAACAGCACACTTCTTTGCTCACAGTTCCGGGAGCTGGATGGTCCAGGATCAAGGTGCACACGCGACCAGTTCCTGGTGAGGGCGCCCTTCCTGACTATGTCCTGACACAGGGGCCGAGGGAGAAGGGGACAGGGAGGGGGCACTAATCTTGTCCATGAAGGCCCCCCATCCTAGCACATGGCCTTGTTTCAGTGTAAGGACTTCAGGGGGACACAGACATTTAGTCCCACATTTCAGTGTCGCAGAATGCGGGCTAAGTTGGTGAACCTGGCCAGCCGTTCTGGTGTGACACGCTGCTGTTTGGCCGTCGCCGCCAGGAGACCGAGCAGGTGCCTGGGAAGAGCGTGTGTGGGGAGGGTTGAGCAGGCACAGTGGACCCGGGAGCACTGGCTGACACTGGGGGATGGCCAGCACTCCCAGGTAGCACGCGACTGAGGAGGCGAGGAGGAAGGGGGCAGCAGCCCAGCTGGGGTGCAGGAGCCTGGATCTTGAGGACAGAGAGCGAGCGTCAGCAGGATGTTGGACGGAACCTCTTGGCCGAGCTTCATCCCCGCACGCGGCCTTTGAGGTTCGGCTCCTTGCCATGCGCCCATGCTCCTTCCTTTCTGTTGCCAGGTGATCAGTCTCCTGTGCCATGGGCCCATCGCAGGTGGCAGTGTTTCTGGGTGTTTCCAGTGTTTGATGCTGTGAGCAGAGCTGCTGTCAACGTCCCTGCGCGGGGTGTGTCTGTGTGTGTGTACGTGCATGTAGAGTTTCATTTCTGCAGGGTAAATACTGAGGAGTGGGACTGCCGAGTCACACAGTGGATACATGTTTATAAGAAGCCAACAAACTGCCTTCCAGGCCGGCCGGACCGTGTTGCGTTCCTGTGAGCAACACACCGGAGGTTTGCCTGCTGCCTGACCCTGCTGGCATTTGGTGTTTTAGGATGTTTTATTCAGCCATCCCCGGGAGGGCACAGGAGCACCACTGTGAACCTGCGTTGGCTGGTGGCTGAGGACGTGAGCCTTCTTCATGTATTTATGTCCCATCCACGTATAGAAGTGTTTCGCCTACTTGTTAATAGGACTGTTGCTTTCTAACATTGTATCTTGAAGTGTCTTCCTATAACGTGGATACAACTCCTAGTCTCTGGATACCATTTGCTACATTTTCTCCCAGCCTAGTGCTTGGGTAATCATTAGTTAGCAGTGTCTTACAGGATTAGTCTTTTTAACTGTAAGTTAATTTTTCCCCCTGACTTCTTGCCCTCAATGTGCTTTATGGACCACGTCTGAAAACTCTGCCTAACCCAGTCCGTCAGGATCGCCTCCTGTGTTTCCTACTAAGGGTTTCATAGCTTTAGTTCCCCATGTGCGTGGGTGGGCCATTCTGAGTTGGAGATTTCAGTCCACGTTGTCTGCCTCTTCCTTCTGCCTGCCTTGGGCATAGTGTCCAGTTGTCCCAGCAAAGTTGTTGAAAAGGCAATCATCTATCCATTTGGTTGTCTTTGTGTCTTCCTCTCAGACCACTTGCCTGTTTTAAGTGGCTCTGTTTCTCCATTATCAATTTTTATTAATTCATTCATAATAGTTTTTTCATGAGTTCCATACTATCTTGAGTACAGTAATTTAGAGTACGTCTTAAAAGTGTGTAGTATAATACTGGTTTTCAAAATTGTTTTGGTTAGTCCCATTGCTCTCCCTTTCCATATACACTTTCCAATCAATTTGTATCTACAAAAGCACCATGCTGGGATTCTGAAGGTTTATTTATTTATTTTTTTTTTTTGACAGGCAGAGTGGACAGTGAGAGAGAGAGACAGAGAGAAAGGCCTTCCTTTGCCGTTGGTTCACCCTCCAATGGCCGCCGCGGTCGGCGCGCTGCGGCCGGCGCACCGCGCTCGTCCGATGGCAGGAGCCAGGAGCTAGGTGCTTTTCCTGGTCTCCCCATGGGGTGCAGGGCCCAAGCACCTGGGCCATCCTCCACTGCACTCCTGGGCCACAGCAGAGAGCTGGCCTGGAAGAGGGGCAACCGGGACAGAATCCGGCGCCCCGACTGGGACTAGAACCCGGTGTGCCGGCGCCGCAAGGCGGAGGATTAGCCTGTTGAGCCACGGCGCCAGCCTCTGAAGGTTTATTAAATCAATTGAGTCTTCCAATCATGAATGCATGTCTTTTTGTTTTTCTAGATTTTCTTTGATTTCTTTTACCAGTGTTTTGTTTTCAGCATAAAAGTCCTATCCATGTTAATTAGATTTATATTTAAGCAATTTACTTTTGGGGGGCCATTTTTAAGTGTTGGTCTAAAATTTTGTTTTTTATTGTTGATCGTTAGTATAGAACTGGAGTTGATTTTGGAATGGTGACCTGATAGCCAATGCCATTGCTGAATTCATTTATTAATTCGATGAGGTTTGTTTTGTTGGAAAATTCTGTGTGGATTTCCCTGTATTTCTGCAAGGCAGCTATGGTTTTATCTTCTCTGTCCACACTTTCTTCTTCCTTTCCTGCCGTGTCCTCTCAGCGGGAGGCTGGCCAGGTGCCGTGGAGCCTTCGCCTTGTTCCTGGTCCTGAGGCAGAGGCTCAGCCTCCCACGGTTATGTGTGCCAGGGCTGCAGGATTTGGGGAGATGCCTTTTAGCAGGCTGAGGGGGTTCCCTTCTGTTCCTGATTTCCCGAGAGCTGGTGCTATTGGGCCTGTCACATGCAGTGAGTGTAGATGGTGAGTGTAGATGGTGAGTGTAGATGAGTGTGGTGGGTTCAGTCATTCAGGTGTTGAACACGGGAGAATCCTTGGATTCCCGGCAGGAGGGTGGTGTTCTTGTGTGCTGACGGATTCCGAGGGTCCTCCTGTGCGTGAGGCACCTGATCCGCACTTTCCTTCTGATGTTCCTGTCTTCTTTTGACCTCAGAGCTCCATTGGCCTCATGTCATCATTTGGAAATATTCCCTCCTTTTCTATTTTTTAGAATAGGTTTATAGAATTAACGCTTTTTAAAAAAATCTTAAATGTTTCATTGAATTTGCTAGTGAAACCACATGGGCCTGAAAATTATTTTTCTTAATGTTCTTGTTTATGAAGATGCACTTATTTATTTATTTAAAAGGCAGATAAGAGGGAGGGAAAGATAGAGACTGAGACAGAGATAGAGAAAGGGAGAGAGAGAGATTCCATCCGCTGATTCGCTCCCCAGATCTCTGCAACAGCTGGGCCTGGGCCAGGCCAGAGCCAGGAGCTCCATCTAGCAATCCCACATGGGGTGCAGGAGCCCAGTTCTTGGACATCTTCCACGGCTTTCCCAGGCACATTAGCAGGGAGCTGGACTTGAAGCACAGCAGCTGGGACTCAAATCAGCACTCACAGGGGATGCCGGTGCAGGTGGTGGCTTAATCCACCGTGCCTCAGTGCCAGCTCCTTCATAATGTTGTTGGTTACAAAAATTCAAATTTCATGTCCTCAGCTTCCAACAGAATTTTCAGATAGGTTCATTCGAGTTGTGTGTTTCATCTTCAGGAAGTTTCAGCAGTTTGTGATTTCTGAGAAATTGGTCCATTTCGTCTAAGTTGTGGGGTCTATGTGTGGAGATACATTTGTCTCATTCCCTCACATTCTTTCAGTGCCTGGATTCCTGTGGTCCCTTCTTTTTGATTCTTCATGTTAGTGATGCACGTATTCTCTCCTTTTTCTTCCCATTTTTGCTATAGGTTTAAGAATATTTTTTGGCTTTACAAGAAAACCAGCTTTTGTTTATTGTTTTCTCTATTGCTTTTTGCTTCTTGTGTCACTAATTTCTACTCATTACTATATAAATAATAGAAAATAATATAAAACAGCTTGATTTTCAAATTTGAGTTAGGGGATGCTGGAGGCCTTTCTTTCCCAGTGGAAGCATTCGACGCCATGCATCTCCTTCTAAGCACTGCTCCCCGTCGTCTGCTGGTTGTGGGTTCCCTGCCTGCCTTGGGTCACTTAGCAGCCGTGCCGCACTGTTGGTTCCGGCAGCTTGGAGAACGTACTCTGTGTGCCTTCAGTTCTTTCTAGACTTCATGACCCAGGAGATTGTCTCTCTTGGTGAACTTTCTGTGTGTGCTAGAAAACAATGCATCTCTGCACTGGGTAGAGTTCAAGAAATGACAGTTGGCTGGGGACTGCTCAGCCCTGGAGACCTGGGTGGGGAACTTATTTTCTGCTGGGAGCCATTTGGGTATTTATAACACTATTCACAGCCATGCAAAACCATCAGCCTAAAGATCAACCTGCTACAGGTCTATTCAAATTTGAGCCCCACATGCAGCTTCCAGGGGACCCTGTGTGGCCTGTGTGCCTGTGAGGCCTGGCTGAGTAGCTGTGTGTGGTTGTGTTGGTCCCCAGCAGGAGAGTGTTGCCTCCCTCAAAGGCTGGTTGTGGGTTTGCCTGTTCCCCTGATCCCATTTATCAGTTTGTTTCATTTCTCTCAAAGCTTCAGTGTTCGATGCACTGAGGTTGGGGTCGCTGTGTCTTCTCCGTGAACTGACCCTTTTATCTTTAGGTAGTCACTGTTTAGCCCTAGTATCTTTCTTTCCTTTGTCTGATCTTAATGCAGCCGTTCTACTTTCTTTTGGCTAACAGTTGCTTGCTGTGTTGCCCCATCATTTTACTTTTAACTGCCTACATTATGACATTCAAAGTGAGTTTCTAAAGCATAGGTCTTAGGTCAATAATCTCTTTTTGTCAGTGACTAGGTCATTTATATTAAACCATTATATTGCAGGAAACCATTTACATAAATGAAGGAATTTGGTCTATGTCTCTATTGATAGTTTTGGATTTACAGGAACCACTTGAATGTCTACACTGCCTGGTTTCCCTCTCTTGTCTTCTTTTGAATCATTTGAATTGTTTTCAGTACTCCATTTCAATTTATCTTTTACGTTGTTCTCAGACCTTTGTTTATGGTTTTTTTGGACTAACTTAGGTAAGCGTTTCAGTCTTCCTCAAATCACTGTTTTGTAATTCATGTGGAATGTAGGCTACATGTGGAGGTGTGCCCATGGTTATGTGGCACACCTACATTTTAAAGAAGAGGCCAGGGCTGGCACTGTGGTGTAGTGGGTAAAGCCGCCACCTGCAGTGCCGGCATCCCATATGGGCCCTGTGGAGTCCTGGCTGCTCCACTTCTGATCCAGCTCTCTGCTGTGGTCTGCAAAAGCAGTGGAAGATGGCCCAAGTGTTTGTCCCCTGCACTGTGTTGGGAGACCCAGAGGAAGCTCCTGGCTCCTGGCTTCGGATCTGCACAGCTCTGGCCATTGCGGCCAATTGGAGAGTGAATCAGCGGGTGGAAGACCTCTCTCTCTCTCTCTCAGCCTCTCCTTCTCTCTCTATGTAACTCTGACTTTCAAATAAATAAATAATCTTTAAAAAATTTTTTTAAATAAATAAATAAAGCAGAGGCCATGGGAAGAGCGTTGGCCTGGGGTTTTCCATTGCTGTCTCTCCGTGTGCTTCCTTTGCACGTAGTTTCAGTTCTCCCTGAAGCACTGACGTTGGAAATTCTTTGCGAATAGTTCTGCTGACCGCGGAGGGCCTGCGTCTGCCTGCACGGCTGAGGGCAGCGTCCCTGGGCCGGGAGTCTGGCGGGCACTCTGGTCTTGAGCAGCTGCGAATCTGTCCTCTGCTCACTGCACTTTCCGGAGTCTTCACCTCGTTTCCGTGCGGGAAGTGAGCTTCTCCTCTCAGGATTGCGTCCTCGCCTTAGGTTTAGGCCCTTGGACTGTGATGTTTGCATCCTGCGCAGGGTTTGCTGAACGTCTGAAATCTGCAGGGTGATGCCATTTTGCTAAACTGGGGAGCTTCCTGCCAGTAATTCCTGAATTGCTTTTTGTGTTCTGCATTCTTTCTGTCCTCCTAGGACCCCACGGCCCTGAACAGACCCTCTTGGTGTTCCCCAGAGGCCTTTGCCTGCTGCTTCCTGTCTGAAGCTGTTCAGATTTGAGAGCAACTGCTGACAGGTGTCCCAGGTCGGGGGGGCTGCTATGGAGCCCCGCCCTGAGAGTTCACTTCAGTTACCGTATTTTCAGATCTGTACTTTCTTCATTATGTTTCCTCTTTCTTTGCCGAGTCCCTGTGTTTCCACTGCAAGTGTGTCTGCTCCTGCTTCGGAGAGTGTCTATAGCAGCTGTACTCACGTCTGGGTCGGACGGTTGTAGCACGCGGACATCTCATCCTGCGCCCGTGGGCTGTCCTCTCTGACGCGTGTTGGTTCACATGTGTTTCTGCGCCCGTGGGCTGTCCTCTCTGACGTGAGTTGGTTCTGTGCCCGTGGGCTGTCCTCTCTGACGTGCGTTGGTTCATGTGTGTTTCTGTGCCCGTGGGCTGTCCTCTTTGATGCGCGTTGGTTCACGTGTGTTTCTGCGCCTGTGGGCTGTCCTCTCTGACGTGCGTTGGGTCACACGTGTTTCTGCGCCTGTGGGCTGTCCTCTCTGACGTGAGTTGGTTCAGTGCCTGTGGGCTGTCCTTTCTGACACGCATTGGTTCATGCGTGTTTCTGCGTCCACAGGGCTGTCCTTTCTGATGTGAGTTGGTTCACATGTGTTTCTGCACCCGTGGGCTGTCCTCTCTGACGTGCGTTGGTTCATTCGTGTTTCTGCCCAACCTCGGCGACTCTGACTCAGGTGACTAGTTGAAAGACCTTTGTGATGCTGTTCACGTTTTGCCCACGTGCGTGTGACCTGGTCATCCTGGGGCTGGGCTGCCGGCTGTCTCACAGTGTGGTTCTCAAAGCTAAGATAAGCTGCAAGGCCCAGGGACACACGGGCACAGTGCAGGCCATGCCCTGGAGTCCACCGATGACTCCAGCGAGCTGCTCCCTCCTCTGCCCCCATGCTCAGCCTCTCCGCTACGTCCCGTCCCTGGAGCTCCCCTGTGCTGCTGCTGGGACACTGGGACTCCCTGCCCTGCATCTCTGTGCAGTCCCGGTGACTTCCTTCTTGGAACGAGGGCTCCACTGATAGGAGAACAACGTTTCCCTCCCTTGGAGTTTTAAGCTGCTGCGGGTCCTTGTGCTGGCACAGTTCTGTTGTTCACTATGTCGGCACAGCACTGCTTGGGGACCAGGCTCTCCAGAGCAGAGGGATGAGCAGAATGGAGAATGCCCCGCTCCACCGAGCATCGGCGCCCCGTCCTCCGCGGAGCCAGCTGAGCGGTTTCTGCTGACCTTCTGTCTGGCTGAGCCATTGCCGCTGTCAGGGTTTGGGCTGTGTGGAGCGCAGCACAGCTGAGTGCTAGATTGGTGGACTTTGGGTTCGGTCTTCACCCCGTCTGCCCTGCTATGGTGACTGCTCAGACCTCACACGGCTGCCGCTCACATCCTGGCCGGGTTCCCTGTGTGCTGTGTGGGAAATGAGGCAGTGTGGCTGCGTTAGGTGTTTGTTTTTTACAAAGTGTTTTTTGTTTCCTTATTATTTTTTAAATTTTTTAAAAAAATTTATTTGACAGAGTTAGTGAGAGAGAGAGAGACAGAGAGAAAGGTCTTCCTTCCCTTGGTTCACTCCCCAAATGGCTGCTACGGCCGGCGCTGCACCAATCTGAAGCCAGGAGCCAGGTGCCTCTTCCTGGTCTCCCATGTGGGTGCAGGGGCCCAAGCACTTGGGCCATCCTCCACTGACCTCCTGGGCCACAGCAGAGAGCTGGACTGGAAGAGGAGCAACTGGGACTAGAATCCGGCGCCCATATGGGATGCTGGTGCCGCAGGCGGAGGATTAGCCAAGTGAGCCACGGCGCCGGCCCCTCTTATTATTTCTTAAAAAAGATACATTTAATTATTTGAAAGGCAGAATTAGAGAGATCTTCCTCCCTAACTGGCACCAAACTTCAAGGACTGGGCCAAGCTGAGGGCAGGAGCCCAGAAGTCCATCTGGTCTCCTGCATGGGTGGCAGAGGCCCAAGAACTTGAGCCATCCTCTGCTGCTTTCCCAGGTGCCTTAGCAGGGGGCTGGGGCAGAAGCAGAGAAGCTGGGGCTTGAACTGGTACTCATGTGGGGTCCTGGGGCATTGTAGACGCCACAACGCCTACCCCTCGTTGTCTTGTAGAACAGAGGTCCCTGTGTGTCGAGAAGATGGAGTTCTACTTGGCACTACAAAGCAGTGAGTTGTGTCTTCACCTAAAGACGGGAGGGGGAAGCCTGGAGTTGGTATCGCTGAGTGAAAGAAGACAGGCGGAAAGGTTCTGCGTGACACCCAGCGACTCCAGCTCTGTGACCTTCTGCAGACCGCAGAGGTGTGGGGATGGTGCAGTGGTTAGCGGAGAGGGAGGGGCGGCTGTGAGAAAACCGTGGGGTCCTGGTCGCGGCAGGTACAGTGGCTGCGTGTTTGCACCCGTGGACAGTGCAGCACCAGGAGTGACGGGGGAGTGACTTACAGTGACCGCTCCTGTATGTCACGCTGGTCCCACACTGTCTGGGGTGCAGACCATGGGGTAGGTGTGCGTGTGGGAGCAGGGTGTGCCCCAAACTCGCTGTGTCCCCCTCTCAATTTTGCTGTGAACCTAAAACTACTTTAAAAAGTCTGTTTTTGAAAATTGCACATACAAAAGAAAAACCCACTTCCTACTAAACTAATCAGAGGACTCTGTAAATAGTTCAGAAGTTCAGGTGCCTTCGTGAAAGACAGCAGAGAAAAGCCTCACAGAAAGCGTGGAGCCCTTTGTAAGCGCCAGGGCGGGAGGTGGGGCGCGGCCACACTGCTGCTCCCCTGGGCTCTCCCGGCCGCCGCCCCTCTTACAGGTGTCAGGATTTCATCTGTGACATCAAGGATGCTGAAGCTCCATGTCCACCTTAAAGTGTGTGCAAAGACTTGCACAAAGGTTGTCAGGAGGCGCCTCTGTGAACCCCTGTACGGTGATCACTTTGCAGGGCTGGGCTGGCACACAGGGCGGGGCCCAGGGTAACTGGAGAAGACGGCAGCTGTGCGGGTCCACACAGGGTCCCCAGTGTCTGGGAGCAGTGTGTTCCGGCCGCTGCCTGCTGTGGGGGCTGAGAAGTCACGTGTGCAGCCTGGAGGCCTCCTGTCGGCGTGCTCAGTTGGTGGCCACATGAAATCCCCAGGGCGCACATGAGGAGGTGTTACCCTGTGCCCGGGGCTGTGGCTGGTCCCGCGTTCCTGCAGTTTTTGTTGTTGGGTTTGACCCGGGAGGAGGCAGATCTGCAGCTCCCAGGCTGTGGCAGCTCCCGACACCACCCGTCTAAATATAGCGGCTGTCCGCGCGGGTGGAAGAGGGAGCCGAGTGACCGTACATGGCGTGCTCTGTGCGCTGGCGGCCGTGCCCCGTGTGTACCCTCCCTGGGGCGGGCCTGCGCCTGGACTGGCTAATTTCCGGATCAGATTCACCACTGCGTGTGTGTGCGTGTGCGTGTGTGCATGTGTGTGTGTGTGCGTAGTCTCTGTACGTGTGAAGCTTCTAAAGTTGCTCCCCACTTGAGACGGGTGTTTATGCTCCAGTATCGGTGGCCACTGTGTTTTTCGTCCAGAGACACGACTGTCACTGGAGTCCCCAGGCCCAGTGCTGGGTGGGGGTGGCCACAGCGCCTCCTGGGCCCACAGTGAGATCATACATGGCCTGGACATCCCCCGAGGCCCCCTCACTTCCTGTGCTCCCCAGGGTGGCTCTGGAATGTGATGGGGGTCCAGGAATTACCCCACAGCCTGGGCTGGGATGAGGGGATCTGCATCACCGGCTGCAGGTGGGCTGCAGCGTCAGAAGGAATCAGTAAATTGTTTACCTAGAAGTCGTCTTATTTTGCAATCATGTCACATTTGTGGACAGATAACATGAATACAGAGAATTCCCATGTATTCTTTACCCAGAAGCCCCAGCTAACACGTGCACATGCACACACACACACATGGAGCCCAGCGTCCCTGCCCCCAGGCTGCCATGGCAGCCTGAAGATGGGACCAGGAGGCCCATGCCCTGCACCCTCCCACCCAGCGCTGGTCAGTGCTTCTACTTAGATTCCCTGGGCTTTGGTGTCCTCTGCTACGTTTTGCAATTCTGGCCTGGCCAAGTGCTCCTCTGTATCTGTGAAACTCAGGGTCCCCTCCCCTGTGTGGTAAAGGCGAGGCTCTTGCCAAGGCCTGGGGATCTCTCCGTCGGGCCCAGGTGCCAGCCAAGTCCCCGGGGTCTCAGGGCCAGAGAGGGGCTGGCACGAACCACAGGTAAGGGAAGCCCCTAAGGCAGGGAGGCCCAGAGTGGACAGGCCCCAGGCAAGGTGGGTCCCTGTGTCCCTGGGCACCTGCTGCTTACCCCCCGCAGCCCCCATGAGTGACTTCGGGGAGCCACAGCCGGACAGTGGCCCGGCTCCGGTGCTGTCTGGAGCCGCGACTCGACTCAGGGACTTGCCGAGTCTGCACCGGCTTGGGTGCTGCCGCCGCTTCCTGGAGCAAGGCTCGCCCCGCCCCTGAGCCCTGCTACCGGGTGGCGCTAAGGAACCAGAGTGCGAGCCTTGCATTCCGGTTTCACGGTAGCAGAGGGAGCGCCTGGCTCCGACCCCCCGTGCCCTTGTTGCGGTGGGAGCTGCAGGATGTGGCGCGGTGTGCGTGTCTCCAGACGCCTTCCCTCCGCGTTGGTCGCGGTGGCTTTCATTTAGAGAAACCAGAGGGCTTTGACAGGGGGGAGGACATCTGGTTGGGGCTGGAGGTGAACAGAGAAGATTCGGTTTCTGCCTTGCTGAGCCTGGCAGAGGAAGGAGAGGGGAGCTGGGTCAGAGAGGCTCCCGCGTTCGGACCTTGGAAATGTGCGCGTGCGCGGAGTTGGGGCCCTGCCTTTTCTTTCCCGTGGCGGGGTCAGAGCCGGAATCGCCAGCCTTCCGGATGCTTCTGTGCTTTCACTTTGTGGGGTAGAGCTTGGCCAGGTGGGAAGCCAGGGGAAGGCTCCTAGGGAGCCCATTGTTGCTGATGTCTGGCCGGGGCCTGCCCAGGGAGCCCTGGGCTGTCCACATGCAGGGGTCCAGGTGGCCCCGGGCATCTGTGTCTCAGAAGCTCCTGGGGCGCCTGGAGGGGCTGAGGGCCAGGGCCAGCTGTGTGGGAGGGCACGTCTCCCAGCCGGTGAGCACCTGCCCTCTGTGTGAAGCACTGCTCTTCCCTCGTCTGGGCAGCCTCACGCCCTTGAGTCCTGCCCCTGCTTCTCCCTCTGCAGATCTGCTGTGCCAAGGGGAGAGGCAGACACTGCACGGCTGCAGAGAGCGGGGGAAAGGCAGTGTTGAGGGTCTCCGTGCCGCACGTGGGACACGGACTGAGCCCTGATCTTGCAGCTCCCTGAAGCCCCACAGAACCCATTCCGCAGGCAGGTGAGGCCGGGTCCAGGCCTCGGCCGCTGGCTGTCCTGTGGCTGTCCCCCGTCTGGGGTGCCCCCCTCAGCCCTCTTCTCTGCGGCGGGCCTAGTCGGCTGGTTTCGGTTTAGTTTGTAAACATTGGTGTCTCCCACTTCACACAAAACCAGGCACGTCAGAGGCTGACCTAACCACCAGGGTGGGTGCTTGCACCCTGACCCCGGCTTTCACTGTGAGCACCCGAGGAGCCCTGAGAACTGGGCTCCCGATTGTGCTTTAAACCGTGACTGTGGTACAGCCCAGGCAGGGCCCGGGCTCCTGGTGTCGGCCTGCTGTCTGTCGCCATGATGGACAGAGAGAGGAGCTCCTGAGGTTGGAGGGGGTCTGCCTGGACGTACAGCTCCAGTGGGGCTCAGTCTGTGACAGGCGGCCCCGCTGCTCTGGCATCTTCAAGGGTCGTGGTGGCAGGAGGCGAGCCAGGGAGGAGGGAGAGGGGAGAGGGGAGAGGTGGGGCTGAGCCCTGCCCCGGGGAACCAAGCCCCTGCGAGAATGCCCAGTGGCCCCAGGACCTCCCCCAGGCCCACTTCACCCTGATCCTCTAGTCCGTGGTGTGGGGCGCGGCACCCCGCTCTCAGGGTCCCTGCTAGGCGGCTGTGGGAGGGGCTCTGAGGCCGTGCACAGGGCTGTGCTGGCCACTGTGTCGCCCCCGAGCTCCTGGGCCGAGTCGCCACGTCTGGGAACGCTCTTCCGTGAGTCTGTGCACATCGGATTTTTCAGTTGGAATTAACGTCCATGTTCATCGCCTCACCTTGAAGCCCCTGCTCCAGCCTTGCACCACGCGTGGTGCGTTTCCCTCCTCGCGCCCCGGCGACTCATGGTCCTGACTCAGCTGATTTGTTTGCCAGGAGGAGACAGAAATGCCCCGAGACCTGTTGTGTGAGTGGAGCGGTGTGAAGAGCAGCCAGGCCAGGCGAGGGTGGCGGGGGCTCTTACGTGGTGCCGTCAGCCAGCCCACGGACTTGGGGGCAAGACAGGACCATGAACTCTGCCTGGGAGTCAGCGAGAGCAGGGCAGAGTGGCAGGAATGGGGACGTAGGGGCGTGAGCTTCAAGTCCGTGTGTGTGTGTGTTGGGGTGCAGTGAGTGACAGATGGATGGAGGTCCTGCCAGGGAGAAGAGGCATGGACAGGTGTCAGAGAGGGCGTGGCACCAGAGGCCATGACCTCATGTGACAGGTGGGGGTGAAGGGTCAGTGAAGACATCAGAGAAGTAATGAGGGGGCTTGCACGTCTCTGGCAGTGGAGGCCCTGCGGCTGGTGCCGTCGGCGTCTCCAGAGGCGAGAGTGTCAGGTGCAGGAGCTGGGGCCGGTCAGCGACACACTTAAAGATAAACACCTAAACTGGGTGCCCTGAGGCAGGGCCACTGAAGGGGGTATTTTGGGACTTGTATCTGACTCTGAGCTATTTAGGCAACTTCACTATTTTCAAACAGGTAAAATTAGTTGGTGTATTTGGCAAAACTTAGGGCTTGTTTTTAATCTGGATTTTCCTGCCAGCTGTGTGCAGCCGGCATAGATACGCTGCAGGGGGGCGGCCTGGTCACCGCCAGGCCCTTTGCGGCCTTAGAGCAGGGCAGGCACAGGAGGTGAGGTGGCCACAGGCCCTGTCAGTGGTGTGGGGATGCTGTCTGGTGAACGGGAGTTGGTGATGTGTCTGACAAGCTGGGGCAAACTAAGAAAGCACACAGCGTGCAGCGTGGTGGGCTGAGGGCGCTTGCCAGGTGCGTGTCATTTGGCGTTTGGGCTGTTGTTGGGTCGTGCGCGTCCTGGGAGAAGGCGCCCGGGGGGTGACCGTGCATCACGCCCTGTGGGGTCCTCCTCTGCTCTCAGACCTGGGCAGAATTGGGACCCGGCCACCGGCTGCCCTGCACGGTGCAGGATTTGGGGTAAGGACACCAGACTGTGTCTTGCGCATTTGAGGTTTGGGTCGCAGACCACAGTCCACCGACATTTTGTTATTGTCTGGACTCCGGACTGGTCTCTGTCCTGAGCGTGTGAGTGTTCTCAGTAGTCTGCTCCCAGTTTAGGTGACTGCCCTGCTGGGGTCCGTGGAGGAGAGCTGACGGGCAGTGCACTGTGGTTGTGGCTCCTCTGCAGCGAGTGATGGAGTGGTGAGGGTGTGGGTGAGGCCCCGGGCTTCGAGCTGGGGAACCTGGCACCATTCCTCACACGGGCGCTGTTCCATGGTGGTGCTGGGCTCCACAAGACACAGCAGGGATGCCGGGCCCCCCCCCCGGCAGAGGAGGAACCATTGATCCGGCCTGATCGGGGTGAGTGATCACTTGAGAAACTCCATGAGCTTGCTTAAAGGGTTCGGTCCTTCCAGTGTAGGGCACACCCAGGATCTGTGGCCTGGGGCCTTCAGTCTTGTTTCCTCCAAGTCCACTAAGAATTGACGAGGATGTTGATGGCCTCTCAGTGCACGTAAACCTTCACCTCTTCACTGTGGTCAGCAACTCCCCTTTGCTTTCTGTAAATGTTTGACTTATTTCCATGAAAATGCTGCTGCCCTTTTCTCTTCACGCCCCACGTCTTCTCCACATGTGATCTACACAGTACAGTTGAAGCCAGCAGAGCCTGGCCGCCCAGACTGGGGGCAGCACAGCAGCCTCCTGGTGAGGAGGGGAGCAGCCCCCATGCTTGCCACGGAGAGGGCACCCAGGGGAAGCCGAGCAGCCACAGCTGGTGAGCCCGTGTGTAGACTCCTCCTGTGAGCCAGACAGCCACGCTCCCTGCGCTGGCCGGCGTCTGTCTGGGTGCCGCTGTCCTCCACGTGGACAGAGAGCAGCGTGGACTGTGCCGGCGAGCGCTCGTGGCCGGCTTCCTCCAAGCTCTGAAATCTCTCGTGTGCCCTGCAGTCTCCCTCGTGGTCCTTTTCCTCTCGTGTCTCGGACGGCTCGGTGGGGCTGTGCCTCTTCCTTCCAGAGCAGGTGCGTGTCGTGTGCCGGTTTTGACACGTGTGCTCCTCCGTGTCGTCACCTGAGTGCGTTCCCTGCCTGCCTCGCTGCGGAGGACGCCAGGCTCAGAGTGGCCAGCGCTGTGTCGTGAATGGCAGGTGCTGAGTCCTGCAGCCGGGCTGTGTCACTCAGCCATCTTGCGTAACCGAAACCTCATACCTAGGGTGTGGCGGCCCCCCTCGGCCGCTCCCTGAGTCCGGCAGCACATTCCACCCTGTGGCCTGAGGGTCACTCCTTCAGGTCCCAGCGCAAGTCCTTCCATGGCTGGCAGCATGCACTGGGTGTGATGTCAGCTGCATGGACAGGACTTGGCCCCTCTGTGCCGCTTAGTGATCCTGTGTGTGCAGACACTGCCCTTGTTCCTGCACTCTGTCCATGGCGTAGAAGTCGTTCCTACGCTGCGGCTCCTGGGAATGGTGCCACCACGAAGCAATGGAAGTAACCACAGAGCAGCGCTTTGGGGTCCTGAGTCCGGTTCTTTTGGATCAACATGCAGGAGTGCGCTTGCTGGGTCATACGCGTGGCTTGTTTTTATCTGAGGAACTTTCTTGGTGGCTGTGCCATTCTGCCGACCCACCTCCGGCTTCTCCACCCCCTCCCAATGCTCAGCACATCTGTGGTTTTGACCCCAGCCCTCCTGGCGGGGGTGGAGTGGGGTCTTCCCGTGGTTTGCATTTGCACTTCCTGCTGGTCAGTGATGGTTGCTGGCCGCTTTGTGTCTTCCTGGGAGAGAGGCCCACCCCAGTCCTGCAGATGCCTGGGTCAGGCGGGACACGGCGTGGGCTGCGGTGGACTCAGCAGAACTTCCCGTCGTGGGCCTGGCTCCTGCTGCCCGCTGCCCGGGAGCAGTGGCTCTCTGTGTGCCCAGACTTGCCCAGGAGCTTCCCAGGGTCTCAGAGATCTGAATCTCCTAGGGAATCTGCACTTGTGAGAAGCTTCCAGGTGCAAACCAGAAGCACCAGCGCTTGTGAACGGCGCAGGGACACTCACCTGCGACTTGTCCACCGTGCCTGCCTGGGCGTGGCAGGAGCTGGGCCGACCCTGAAGGACTCTGAGCCGGAAACATGGCCTCGGGCTCTCTGAACACCATTAAATGTAACAAAAATAATTAGATTTCAGTGCCTTGTGTTGGAAACAAATGTGGAGACTTGTGAATTTCTTAAAATACGATATTCTTGATTTTTAAAAAAATTCTGTTTATTTATTTGAAAGGCAGAGATGGAGAGAGAGGGACAGAGAGATTCTCTTGCTATTTCACCCTGTAAATGCTGGATCGGGGCCAACGCTTAGTGCCTGGAACTCCCGTGAGTGCCCAGGCCCGACTGCTGCAGTCATCTGCTGCCTCCCAGGGTGCATGTTAGCAGGAAGCAGAGCCAGGACTTGAACCCAGGCACTCCCCAGTGTGGCATTTGCTGTCTCTCACTAGTGGCATCTTAACCACAGTGCCCAGTGGCGTGGTTAATCACGGCTTAACCACGTCTGCCAGTGTGTGCGTGTTGTAAGTTGATAGTCTTCCACAGTGAGCAGCTGCACCTTGCGGTCCGTGGTACAGAGGCGTTGGTGCTCCGACTTCCCTCTGGGTAGCGTCCCTGTGTGTTGCCTTCCCCTGTGGCAGCCTTGTGTCCTCTGGAAACGCTCCTGTAGAACTGTGGTCCTCAGATCAGACCTGACAGCTGTCACTCAGTGCTGAAGGTATGCTGCCTTGCCCAGCATGGTCGCATCCGCAGTGTCGCTGTGCGGTGAGAAGCACTGGCCTCTTGAAAGGTTCAGTGTCAGCAGGTTCTCTTCTTGGGCCCAGTTCCCTCTGTGCCCCCACCCTCTCCTCCCCTTGAGACTCCGAGACTGCACCCGGCTGGCAGCAGGAGGCACACAGGGAAGGCGGGATGAGAGCCTGGGTGAGGAAATCCAGGGCTCACCCCTGAGCCTGCGGCTCGGGGGGGGGGGGGAACCCCGCCCCCGCCTGGCCTGGTTGCTGTGTGCCCCCTCCCCGGTCAGCTAAGCTGGGGCAGCACAAAGAACCTTTCCAGAGTGGCCGTCTCCCCTCCCCTGTGACTAGGGGGAGTTTGTTTTGCTGCAGCCAGGCCCGGCAGGTGCCGCGGTCGGCTGCGGGACAGACAGCCCTGTGCTTGGTGCCCGGGTCCCGCCCGGAGGGCCCGTACGTGGGCTTCAGGAGGACGCGTGTCCTTTGGGGACTTTCTGCCGCCTCCACATTTTCCGAATTTGCCAATGTGGTGCAGTTCAGCCACAGGGGAGGCGCAGTGGGTTTTCCCACCTTGCCCGGCCAGGCCCCCACTCGCCATCTTGTGGGCAGGGCTGCCGTGCCGGGAGCGTGGGCGCAGCCCAGAGCGCCGCTTTCTGCCTGAACCCCGGAGTGCGCATGCAGCAGAGTCAGTGAAGAAAGGATGGAAAACGGGTTCCTCTGCCGACTCTGCCCTGCCCAGACCGCGGCTAATCCCCCGAGACGGCGGAGCCGTAGGCCCTGAAGCTGAGGCCGCCCCCTGTTTACGGGGAGAAGCCATGAGCAGAGCAGGGGACGCCCCACACGTGTGGCCAGTGCCCCTGTGCGCCACCCGACTGCAGCACGCGGCGCTCGGGCCGGAAGAGGCAGGCCAGGAGCCGTCTGAGCCGTCCCCTTGCCTGGGGTCTCTGTCGGATGCAGCGTAGCCTGCGAGTCCCGGCGTGGGTCCCTGGAAACGCAGCTGCTGCAGCCAGCACTGGCCCCGCCTCTCTCTGCCACTGCTCCTGCTGCCCAGGAGGGCGCCCCCTGCTCACCCTGTTTTCAGCACTCTGCTCTCACCTGCAGAAGGGAATTGGGATGGCCTGCTGTGTGTGGTCATAAAGATCAAATAGTTTGCACATGTATTGCACCACTCGGTGTAGAGAGACCACGAGCAAGGTGGAGCTTCTGCGGTCAGCACTTCTCCCCCTTCCATGGAGGCAGGTGGGGAGCACCTGTGAGGAGACGCGAGGCCCTGTGCGCACCTGCTACCCGAGATTCCTGCGGACAGGGAAGGGAGGAAGGCGCTGTCAGCTCAGAGTCCAGGCCGGCAGAGGAATGTTCTCTGCACGCTGGGTATGCCCAGCACTGTACTTTGGACCCCTGCGTGTGTCATGTGGATCCCTTCCAGCCAGGGCTCTGGAGCCCCTGTCCCAAGTGACCACCCTCATTTGCCTTCCTGGAAGGACAAGGAAAAGCCCCTCCCTTGGGCATGGTCAGTGACAGCACCCTGAATGACACAGGGACTTGCGGTGGACTTTGAGGTCATCCTAGAGACCCCGAGCGTGGGCGGGAGGGCGGTCACAGGGGCCAGACGCTGCCGCTGCCCTGCAGACTGAGGCCCGGCCATTGCGGCCACGCCAGGGCTCAGCAGCCTCTCGGTGCCTCTGCCTGGGTTGTCTGCCCCGTGCTGTCTCCCCCACGCCCGTGTACTTGGATCTTTGGACTGAGGTCCTGCTGCTGTGAGGGCTGTAAGCCCCCGCTTCTCCTGCTGTGATCGGAGAGACCTGGCCCGTGAGCCACCACCTGCTGGGCCTGCTACCCGTGTCCTCTGGTGCTCAGGTCAGTGGCTGGGGACCGCCCCCTCTATGGGGCCCTCCCTGCCTCCTCTTGGGGTCTCCCTTGTCTCTGGGACCTCTGGGGACCAAATGCCACCCCAGCCTTGGGGAACGGCTGAGGCCGTGGGACCACAGCTTCAGCCTGGCTGCTGAACACGGGACACGGGCAGTCTCTGCTCTGCTGCTGTGACGGCGGCTCCGCCACGCGTGGCCTCAGTGAGTCCGTCCTTCTCTGGGTTTGGCCCAGTGGATCTGAATCTGCAGGCTGGGCCCCGGGCAGTGTGTTTTGGCCACTCCGGCAGGCAGGCCTGGATTGGGGTCCTGGCCCCATCTGTCTGACAGTCACTGATCCGGACAGCAGGATAATAGCACCTCCCCTGTAGCTGTCAGGAAAACCGAAGGAGAAACTGTGTGTGCTGGGCATGTCGCTGGCCTCCCACCAGTCCTGGTTCCCTGCTGCCTGTGTGTAGGGAGCCCTACCTGGGGTTGCCCAGTGAGGGGTAGGGCTGTGACACCAGAATGTCACAGAACCAGTTCGGCCGGTTCTGCCTGGTCCTGGCCGCTGGCACCTGGGGGCTCTTGCTGCTTGCAGGTAGTGACGTCTCAGAGCACTGAGGCCTGGGGCCCTCCTCTCTCCGCTGGGAGAGCAGCTCGCCTGCCCGAGCTTTGGGAAGGCGTGGAGGCCGCCACGGTCATCCTGTGCTTACCTGACTCTGACTCCCTGAGTCCTTCAGCCTCCACACAGCGAGCCTGCATAGCCCACTGGAGCTCCTGCCCCATGGGGCAAGTCCTGCAGCAGGTGAGAGTCTGGGGCTGGTTTGGAGGGGCCTTGGAGCCCCCGCCCCGTGCAGCCCAGATGGTGACTGTGTCTCAGGGAACAGGGTGCTCAGCACAGCTCCATGGCACCTGGGGCGTCCCCACAGGCTGCCACCGCCTTCCTCGGGCTCTTACCTCTGCTCCGTGAGCGTTCACCTGAGCCTCTTGTGGCACAAGTCGTGCTGTCCAGGGGCATCCATCATGCTGTGTCCCCTGGTGCTGGACAAGCACCAAGGAGGGATCTCCCTGGTGAGTGCTTGTGGGGACCCATGGATATACCTGCCATGGGACCCCCCCCATGCTGGGCTTGGCTTATAGCAGTAATGCGGATGTAGCAGCTGATTGAACTTTCCATCTAGCTGAGGATCGTGGAAAACAACAAGATGGCGCCGATGCCCTGCCTGCTGCGTGACTCCACAGCTGAGCATGGTCAAGTGGCAGATTGGAGAACTCTGTGCATGGACTGTGATTGACTGTGATTGGTTGCATTCTGTATATAAGTGGACCGCGGGAGAAGGAGGGGGCACGCCAGCTTTCCCCCTTAAGGAACGTACGCGCCATCTCTCCCCCTTCTCCTGGTTCCCCCACTCTTTTCCCCACTCCTTCTAAGTAAAAGTCTTTTGAAGACCGATTAACTGCGAGCAGCATCGTTCCTTTGGCGGCCGAAGGATCCGACAAGTGGTGCCGTGACTCGGATCGCCAGACGGATCGATGGAAGCAGGAAGTAAGGATAAACGTGCATACACGGGAATCTAGGCGGGTAAAGTAAAAAGCCTAGGACTATAACCGCGGTTCCGTCGCAAAGACGGGAAGTAAAACGCCAGAAAGGCGGGAGTAAAAGGATAAACGTGCATACACGGGAATCTAGGCTGGTAAAGTAAAGAGCCTAGGACTATAACCGCGGTTCTGTCGACAAAAGACGGGGAGTGAAACGCCAGAAAGGCGGAGTAAACTGTCGAAAAAAGACAGGGAATCTAGGCGGGTAAAGTAAAAAGCCTAGGATTATAACCACGGTTCCGTCGTGAAGATGGGGAGTGAAACGCCAGAAGACAGGCGGGAGTGAACCGTTGACAAAAGACGGGGAGTAAAATGCCAGGAGAAAGGCGGGAGTGAACCGTTGTAAAGACCGGGAATGGAGTGCCAGGAGAAAGGCGGGAGTGAACCATTGTAAAGACCGGGAGTGGAGTGCCAGGAGAAAGGCGGGAGTGAACCGTTGTAAAGACCGGGAGTGGAGTGCCAGGAGAAAGGCGGGAATACTGATTGTGATTGATCACGCTCAGCTGTGGAGTCACGCAGCGGGCAGGGCATCGGCGCCATCTTGTTTACCACGATCCTCAGCTAGATGGAAAGTTCAATCAGCTGCTACATCCACATTACTGCTATAAGCCACGCCCAGCATGGGGGGGCCCATGGCAGGCCTATCCATGGGTCCCCACAAGTGCTCACTGTCCACTCCGAGATGGCCCCCGGAGGGGACACAGGGAGCCTCGGCCAGGCGAGTGAGCCAGAGCCGTGGGGCGGTAACTTTACACGCTCTGCAGGTCTGCAGTGAGATGTACAGAACCCATTTCCTGTGTCTTAGTTGTTTACAAGTGCTCACATGCTCTTGACTTAGTTCTTCAGTGTACTCCCTCCTATAACACCTTGTCCCTGAAGTTTGGTCAGGCTGGTCTTCATTAATTAAATGTTGCTTCTGGTTATAAAAGTGTATGTAGTATTTATAGTAACCCCAGAATAGGTAGCTTGTTTTCCAACAGAAGCATTCGCAGCCTCAGCGTTGGATTTGTAGGCTCGCCTTCCTTGTAAGGAGCAGACTTCACAGCACTCTGGATACACCCAGGAATCAGTAAGGGTCTGGATGCTTGTGGTGCCTATGAGCCCAGGGTGTGTGTGTGACCCCAGGCTGTGGTCCCAGCTCAGGCTGTGTGTGTGACCCCAGGCTGTGGTCCCAGCTCAGGATGTGTGAACTCACCCTGTGCGTCTTGGCTCAGGGAGTGCGTCCACCATGCTGTGTTCCTCTGTGTGCCCCAGATCTGCTCTCCCTCACCCCCAGTCACACTCAACTGGAAGGGAGGGGAGTAGTTGGCTGTGTCCTTGGGCTCTGCATGTAGCTTTCATGGAGCTGGGCTCAGTGAGGCAGCACCATGTGTCCAGGCAACCAGAAAGCTGCTTTGTGTGGGATGTAATTCACGATTTCACAGCATGGCTTCACTGAACAGTGCAGAAATATGGTCCTCTGGGGCCCCGTGAGCCTTGCATCTGGGCTACACTTCCTGTCTTCACTGTGCCCACAAGGAGGCTCGCTGCTCCAGGCGGCCGAGGGGGTGTGGCGTGTGATGCCACACTGACCCTGGATGTGCTTGGTTTCTGCTTTTCCGGGCTTCCTCCCTGCCTCTTGCCGTCTCTGTGTTTGTGCACAGGGCAAGGAGTGCTCGGCTCGGTCCTGCTGCCTGTGGGAAGCCCCGAGTCTGGGCAGAGTGCTGATCCCTTGAGGGAGCAGCAGCCCAGGGAAGCAGGGTCTCGGACAGGACCAGTGTTTGTGTCTAATGGTGCCGTGAGCCAGGACCCCTCGTCGGATCACCTGTCATCATCCCATGGGCTGTGGCTGTTACCCTGTCTCACGGCTTCTCTGGCTGAGCTTCCGCTCCCTCTCTGGTGGGTGCAGGTGCTGAGGCCAGCCCCAGCTCCCCGTGGAATCCTGGTGAGCAGAGCCACTGGCCCACCATCTGTGTGCCGGAGGGAGTGTGCATCGTGGCATCGTCGGGTGTGGCTGTGTCCCAGCTGCGTCCTGTGGCAGCCAGCGTCCATGGTCACTTGAACGAGGCGGTCTAACCTGTGAGTGGACACGCGGCCCCGTGTTGCTGCGGCCGTTGTTTCTCGTCCTGTTCTGAGGTTGGGCCGTTCCTTGCCTGCTCCCAGGACTGCAGGGCCTCCTGATGCCCGGAGACGGCCTCCGGAAGCTCCGGGAAGAGAGTGGCTGGACAGATCCTGGTGCCTGGGCTGCCACCTGTTGTTGAGTGAGCTCCGGTGTACTTAGGCTGAGAGTGCCGATTTGTTCTTCCTCGGATAAAGGACTTGGGGCACCGGGGCACCAGGGCACTGGGGCAAGCCCAGAGCACTGGGAAGACTCTCCTCCCTGTGTGTGGGTCCGTCCGTGCTGCAGCCGTGAGTGCAGAGCACGAGCTGGGGTGTCTGCTGAGCCACGCGTCACTGTAGGCGTGGACACGTGGGAGCCAGGACAGGAGACAGCCACAGGCTCCTGGAGGGGACATCGCCCCCGCCTACTGGCCCTGCTCTCCAGACCCCTGCTGTCCTCTGGCTTCTCACTCTGCAGGGTCCAGAGTCCAGGGCTGGGGTGACCACTGGGCTGCGTGTCCTTGTACTGATGCGGGGCTAGCTCTGCCCACCTTGCCGTGTGCTCCCCTGGCTGTTATGAGATGACAGACACTGAGGGGCTGGCTCTCCACTGGTCCTGACTGGGAGCCCCTCCTGTCCACCGTGAGATCTGAGGACCCCTGGCCTTTGCTGATTGGGTGCGGGTCATAGTGGAGGATTGTCCATGGCCAAGCCATTGGTCACTCCTGTCCACTCGGCCTTCCTGTCTGCTCTCAGCGCACACACCCCCACCTGGCCAGATTCCTGCACATGCTGCCCGTGCTGCTCTGCCCCTTATAGAGGATGCGCCGTGAGGCTTAGGGGGACGGGGCCGTGCAGGTGAGAGGCCCGGGGGTGCTACTGCGTGGCATCTCTTGGTGACAAGGGGACTTGGGGAAGGCTGTGGCATGGCTGTTGGCCCTTTCCCCTGAGGACAGTGTGGAAAAGTCCAGACGAAGCGGCCTAGTGTCACGGAATTGTGTCCTGCACAATTGTATCCATGTCCTCTGGTTTGTCTTCACGGCAGCTGTGTGAGGTTGTTAGGATTATCCTTCTTTTAATTACACCATGAGTTTTAAACATTTATTTTTAGGCAAAGGGATCTGGCATAGTCTAAATATCAGGGTCAGAAATAGAATAAAATATTCAGATGGATTCAGGCTTCGCGTGGGTCTGGGGTTTGGCTTCTCAGTGTTTGGCTAGCGGCTTGAACTATCCACAGAGTCCTTTTAAATTTAATGGGAAGGGCTGCATAGAGAGTGAAATACGTCGTAGGTCGCAGCCTTTTACATACAGTTAGAGCTTGGAAATGTTAGCCGAGGACCGAGGTCCCCGCAAATCCACCATGCTCACCTTGGGGCATGGGAGCACGAGACGCAGAGCAAGCCCGGCCTGGGTTCCACCTTAGCAGTCCCCGTGGCGAGGTTGGACAGCGGCTGCCGTCTGGGGCCCAGGGCCACCAAGGTCACTCCCTCCCGGCTGGCGGATGCACAGGGGTTCTGTAGCCGCTTCCCAGAGAGCTCTCGGTGGTCAGGGTCGCCAGGGTTGGCTCTAGAAGAGTGCTGGAAAGCGGGGAGCCGCTGGCATCCTCGAAGGAGACAGAAGCGGAGCATGACTGATGGAGGCCGAGCCTCGTGGGGTGCTCCGTGGGGTTTGCTGGAGGCACGGCCTACTGGCTTGTTCTGGTTTGAGTCAGCTCAAGTTCCAGACTGGGTGGACCAAGATACCTTTGGGAGCACGTGAAGAGTGCGTTTTCCCTTGCGGTTTACCCTTAGTGTGAATTCAGTACAGGCAGCGCCCAGCTCCGCACAGGGGGACGGTGCTGAGAGCACGAGAGGCCGGCCTGTACCGAGAGGTCACCCACAGCTGCCTGCGTCTGCACACGACCTCGTGTTGGGCAGAAGAAGGAGCAGGAAAGGTGTTCGGAGCTGCCAGGAGCCGCCGTCACATGGGCGCCGTGTCTGGTAGCGCCATCCGTGCAGGAAGGCAGGGGAGACACGCATGGGCCTTCACAAAAATCAGGAGGGTGGGGCGTGCAGGCAGAAGGCTTCTGACTGACCAGTGGAGGGGTGAGACTGCCTTAGGGGTTGCTTGTTGTTTAGTTTTGATTTTGAGCCAGATGGAGTTTTACATATTCAGAAAATAAGGTAGAATGGAACAAGAGAAAGGGGCATGGTGAACCTGAAAACCAGAAACAAGTGCACCTACGAGTCAAGTGGATTCCACAGCACCAGGACACGGGCGTCATTTGGATGGCTCTCTGCAGTTTCCTGGCCGTGCATCGTACGTGGAACGCACTGTGAAAAGCTCCTGGCTTCGGATCGGCCCGCTCCCGCCATGGTCGCCCGTGGAGACAGAACCAGTGGATGGAAGACATCTGTCTCACTTTGCCTCTATAACTGCCTTTCAAATAAGTACATCTTTAAAACGTATTTTTTCAGGTGTTGAGATTCTGAGAGTCCTAAGGGATGAAGGCACCTGTGCTCACTCGTGGGCAGCATCTTGTCAGCAGCTCACTTTCAGAGATGGCTGAGTTGCGGCTGTGTGCCTGGCATTGTGCCCTGGGTGTGCAGTGAGGAGTACAGTCTGTGATTACCCGTGTGTGCAGTACTTGGTGACGGTCCCGCCCTTAACAGAGGAGGATCTAAGTCCTAAGTCTTGAAGAAGCTGCTTCAAGGCCGTGGCACTTTGCTTGGGTGTTGTGGTGCCAGTCGCTGCCGAGGCTCAGGTCGCCAGGGCCTTCCAGAAACACAGGCACAGGGTTGCCCAGTGGTCTCCGGTGACACCAAGTTGTTGATCTTTGACCTTTACCCCAGGCATTGTGCGCTAAGTAGGGGCTGGGTGTGTCTGGTGCTTGTAGCTCCTAGGGTGAGGGACTGTGAGTGCCAGGAGCGCTCACACCTGGCACACCCTGCGTGGTCTGTCCTCCGTAGAGTTCACGTGTCCTGATTCACAGCTGCGACCCTGGGCCTCTGAGCAGGTGACTGCTGCTCAAAACAGGATTGATCATTAAACTGCAGGTGAACCACAGTCTGCTGTAAAAATATGACTCTCACTAGGTAGATTTCATAGCCCAATGAAAACTGTCTTATCATAAGTAGGACCAGTAATTGGCCCATCACTTTAAAAAGTCATTCAAAGGAAGAAATCATGAAATGTGACACAGACATACCTGAATTCTCTTAAGCATACACAGAAGCTCGTTAATTCTCCAGTTCTTTGAAGCCGGGCCGTCTCCATCTGTCTTCTGTGCTGTAGCAACATCTGAGACTGGGAGGTTTGTAAAGCAGAGGCCTCGTAGCACACGGTTCTGGGGACTGAAGTTCAAGATCTATCGAGGTGCACGTAGAAGACCACTTGGCACCAGCCTGCTCTCAGGGAGCTCATCCCATCCTGGGAAAGCTGCATGATCTTAAAGTCCCCCCTCCCAACACTCTTGCCTTGGGGACCAGACTCCAGCATGGGCATGGCTGCTGTGTCAGTCTGCTGTGGCTCCCAGTCAAGGGTGCCTGGCCTCAGGGGTGAGGGTCTGAGATCCTGCCTGTCTCTGGCACTCAGCCACACAGTGGGACTTTGTGGTCATGCAGGACAGCCGGCTTTGTCCGGCTCACACCGAGGAAGTGTGGCCTCCCCACCTGTGCCACTGGTTGACGGTTCAGGGCCAGGAGGAGTAATGCAGGAGTCAGAAATTTCAGTTTCGATTTCTTTAAAGTCCAGGGACAGCAAAAGCTGCTTTCCCAAACATCCCCATAGCATGTGCTGCTGCATTTTTACGGTCCTTCCACTCTTTCCCACTCTTATTTCTTGTCTTCATCTAACTGGAGAATTTTTTAAAAATTAAGTTTTATTAAATTTGTCCAGAGGGTTTTACAAAGTTTTTATGGAATATTAGCTATTTCTATGGCCAAACATGAATCTCATCAGTTCCCATGATTTTGAATTAAATTGTATAATTGCAATGAGATTGGCAGTTGTCAGTGATAAATTTGCAAGCAGAGCATCTGTGTCTGGGGAATGCTGAGAGCCTAGTGGTGAGAAGCTCTCCGAGGCCTGGGGCTCGAGCGCTGCTCCCCAGAACGGGCTGTTGGTCCATCCGGCCTGCTGGTGGAGGTCAAGAGGGTTTTGGTCCCTGATGAGAGGGCTGCAGGGTCAGGGCTGGGGGCTCCTGGCACCATCCTCCAAGAATCCCATTGCTGTGAGGATGAGTAAGGATTGTAGGACACAGTAGGAAGCGAAGCTGAAAGAATACAAGTAAGGGAGTGAGCAGGGGAGGAGGTGGAGGAGAGGAAAGTTGGTCCTGCTAAGAGCCAAGAAGTCACTCCTACCAGCCAGAGGACCTGTTTCCGGATTCTTGAAAAGCGTGATCCTTGTGTGAGGGTGGATTCTTGTCGACTTTCCAGGCCTCTCCTGTGGGAGGGGGTGGGGGAGGGCCTCCAGGAGCGGCCCCTGCTTCAGGGTAAGCGGTGGACTTCCTGAGCAGTGTGTTCTCTGCGGAGGTCAGTGTCCGGGTTGCCTGTGCTGCGGCCTCCCTCTGCCTCGCGCCCAGCCCTTACTCGGCACGCTTCACGGAAGGCCTGGCCCTGTCCACGTCTGGGTCAGAGATGGAGCCGTGTGAGCAGTGAGACATGCACACAGACTCAGAGCTGCATCGTTCTGTGGGTCAGTAGATGGAAACACAACGCTCCCAGCCTGCCCAGTGACTTCTGTAGGTCAGACGAGGGCTTGCTCAGAACGCATCTCAACCCAGCTCACTCCAAGACATCCTGCATGTCGTAGGGCACTGGAGGACAAAGTCAGCCTGGGAAGAAATGATTTTCCAGGAGATAGGGTTGTAACATCCCCCTGACTACATTTTATCTGAGATACTTCAGTGGCTTTGGGGAGGAACTCAATAATTTTCTCCATAAAAATCCAACCGAATCACTGGGCATCCATGGCCGTTGTTCTTTTTTAATTTCTAAAGATGTTTTGCAGTTAAAACTCTTGTTTTCTTCTAAGCTCCTCATCTCTATATATGCTCAGAATCTGAGCAAGGTAAGGAGTTAGCACTGACGTGACCGCGAGTGGAGATGCTCCGTGTCGCACGGTCTTGAAAGCGTACTTTTCCTTCAAGTTTAAGTACAGAGCAGTGGCGGCGTGTTTGGATACACAGTGCTGGAGCCTGCGCGTGCCCCCACCCAGAGCCAGAGCCGCAGGGCTCGGGGGCTTCCTCGAGCTCTCAGGAACTGTGGTTCAGGAGACGCGGGCTCCGAGGGAGGCAGTGGGGAAAGTAGGGGCTGCATGACAGACATCACGTAGAATGTACTAGCAAGAGTCCCGGGACCCTCGTGCACCCTGAGCCCCCGTAGCTGGCCAGTTCAGGGCACGCCGGGTGCCCCAGGGCGAAGGGTGGAAGTGACCCAGGCTTCAGGCTCTGCTGGAGTCCTGAGGATGCCTGCTTCCTCTTGTCCCTGGCTGACTCTGCTCTGAGCACGTCTTCCCGTGCTGCCTTCCTCCTGGATTTCCTTTTAATTTTCGTGCTCCCTCCCATGGGTCCAGCTGAGCGTGAGGATGGACACACAGTGCCTGGGGCCTGGGATGGAGTTTGGGGAGCGTTGGGTCTCCCCAGGTCTCCCTGAGCTAGCTGGGTCTCCCCAGACCTCCCTGTGCTAGCTGGGTCTCCCCAGACCTCCCTGTGCTAGCTGGGTCTCCCCAGTCTCCCTGAGCTAGCTGGGTCTCCCCAGTCTCCCTGAGCTAGCTGGGTCTCCCCAGGTCTCCCTGAGCTAGCTGGGTCTCCCCAGTCTCCCTGTGCTAGCTGGGTCTCCCCAGGTCTCCGTGTACTAGCTGGGTCTCCCCAGTCTCCCTGAGCTAGCTGGGTCTCCCCAGGTCTCCGTGTACTAGCTGGGTCTCCCCGGTCTCCCTGTGCTAGCTGGGTCTCCCCAGAGTCCCTGAGCTAGCTGGGTCTCCCCAGGTCTCCGTGTGCTAGCTGGGTCTCCCCAGGTCTCC
>CM027392.1:58605506-58626180 GCA_015711505.1 Sylvilagus bachmani | reverse complement strand
GCAGAGATCTTTCATTTAGGTCTTCTCTTTTTTCCAGAGTGTCTTGGCTTTCCATACCTAAAATATTCTCATGGGCTCTTGAGCCAGATCCGAATGCCTTAAGGGCTGATTGTGAGGCCAGAGTGCTGTTTAGGACATCTGCCATTCTATGAGTCTGCTGTGTATCTCGCTTCCCATGTTGGATCATTCTCTCCCTTTTTCATTCTATCAGTTAGTATTAGCAGACACTAGTCTTGGTTGTGTGATCCCTTTGACTCTTAGACCTATCAGTGTGATCAATTGTGAACAGAAATTGATCACTTGGACTAGTGAGATGGCCTTGGTACATGCCACCTTGATGGGATTGTATTGGAATCCCCTGGCACGATTCTAACTCCACCATTTGGGGCAAGTCCGATTGAGGAGCTTTTGTATTTGGTCTCATACTTCGGTGAGGCCTCAGGGCCTCAGTCCCCTCATCTGTTAAATGGGGCTACAGTTCCTGGCTGGGCTGGTGGCGCAGGCCTGGCGTGTGTCAGAGGGGCCGCGGGCCTGGCGTGTGTGGCTCTGGGTTTTGTGGCATTCATGTCCTCTCCTCTCTGAGGGAGGATCTTGTGTGGAGACTCAGTCTGTCTCGTGGAGGGAAACGTCCCGGCCTGCTGGGTTGCTATGCCCTTGGGCAGTGCATGGTGGGACAGGAAGCCAGGGTTGCCTGGGAGGGAGGGGGGTGGTGGCCTGCCGGGAAGAGGGAGGGGGCTGCTGTGTCCCACCACGCCCTGGTGCCACTTCCCCTGTGTGTCCAATGCAGCTACGCCTTCCCTCAGAGACCCCCACGCTGAGTGGATTCAGCCCTCAGAAGCCAGGGTCTTCTCCGGAGGGGGGGGGGGGGCTTCCGGCAGCAGGGAGGCGCCCTGGGTGTGGTGGCGTCCTGGTGGCTCCCCGGAAGTTGCAGACCTGCCGTGCGGGCTCTGGGCATGCCAGTGCTGCACCCGGAGCTCCCAGGTCTGGCCCCGTGGCGGTGCTGAGGCGCTCTGCAGCTCCCTGCCCTGTCGCCTGCCACAGAAGGGTGGACCCGGGGCCCGCTGGAGCCTCTGTTAGATCAGGAACAGCCTGCAGCCGGCGAGGAGGGCTGGACCCGTGGTCGGGGCCCAGAGGAATGGACGTGGAGCCCTTTGGGCCAGGACTCGGAAGAGGGTCACAGCGGACTGCACTAATTAGGAGCCTGGTGGAGACGGGAAGTGCAGATCCATGGAACGGAACGTGCTGGCGGGGGGTTGAGGTGTCCTGGAGTGGACGGGAACGTTACAAGTCTGCAGACTGCCCTCTGGACCACCAGAGTCAGAATTGCAGAAGCGAAGGCGCGTGCAGGGGAAGCAGACGCACAGTGCAGCCTCTGCTCCCCCCTCCCCGGTGGAGGCCCATTCAGAGCCCTGGCCTTGCTGGGCAGTTCTGCACCCCGGGGTGACGACAACGGGACCGAGGGTGGACAGGAGGGGCTGGGAGAGGCCGCAGCAGCTGCCCCCTGGAGCCGCCTGGCTCACATTTCATGGTCCAGGCATCCGTGGTGAGGCCCAGGCCCTATTTTGAGAAGCAGCTGGGGAAAGGTTATCAAGTGTCATATTTTCACCCGAGAATTAAAGGCACAGGCACTTCGCTTTAGCTCAGAAGTCCGCATGGAGACAGGCCGGGTCCAGGCATCCAGGCCTGGCGTTTCCCCCGCCACCTCTTCCCTTCGGGCCTCCTGGATTGCACACCGTGTCATCCTGAAAGCAGGCTGTCCGGTTTGCCCCAGGCCCTGGACGTTCCGTTTACCTACAGAGGGAGAAGTGAGGCGAGGAGATTCAACTGGAGCCGTTTTCTTAGCAAAGATTTGTTCACAGGATCGGGACCAAACTAGAGGATGGGGGTGTGGATTGTGGGCCTGTGTCTGGGCCCCACGCTGCCCCCGGTGCGTCCTCTGCCCCAGGCCCGGGAGTAGGCATCGTCTTCCTGGGAAGGTCTCCCATCTCTGCTGTGTCCCCGCGGGTTCCTGGCAGGGTAGGGAGCAGGCTCCTCAGGTTTCACTGCTTTTCAGTTGTTCACAAAAGCCAGTAGGAGCAGGGCACCTTATCAGCCGGTGGCCTGATCCATTTCACGGCGGACGCTGGCCCGTCTGGATGCCGGCTGGGGCTTCGTCTCGGACTCCCGCCGGCTCTGGCTCTGTTTCCCACCGGAGGAGGATCCCGCACTGTGAGCTGAGGAAAGCCAGTCTCACCGCGTGCGGCGTGGGGGCCTTGCTCGCCCCTTGCCAGTAGTGTCGGTGGAGCCCATGGAAGACGGGGATTTGCCCGCGGTTTCTCGGTCGGAATCTGTGCGCGTCGCTGCACATGCCCCTGGAGAACCGGCGGTTTTTCCATCCCTGGAAGTAACTGGATGCCTGCCGACAGCTCGGCTTCCTCTCCGTTAGCATTTGCAGAAATCACTCCGGCTCCCGCAAGTACCTGTGTCCTCCCCAGCCTCCTGGCAAAGTGCGTCCTTGCCGTGGTCGTCTGTCACGGGGTGCCTTTGCAGCGAGCCACAGACAGCTCCCGGTGTTCGGTGGGGGTGGCACTGAGGGCCACGCAGCCAGGGGAAACCGAGTGTTCAGGAGAAGGCCAGCCACACATCTGCTCACTGTTTGCTTTTCTTATTTTTTAAAATTGATTTATTGGGGCCGGTGCCGTGGCTGACTTGGTTAATCTTCTGCCTGTGGCGCCGGCATATGGGCGCCAAGTTCTAGTTCCAGTTGCTCCTCTTCCAGTCCAGCTCTCTGCTGTGGCCCGGGAGGGCAGTGGAGGATGGCCCAAGTGCTTGGGCCCTGTACCCGCATGGGAGACCAGGAGGAAGCTCCTGGCTCCTGGCTTCGGATTGGTGCCGTGCCAGCCGTAGAGGCCATTTTGGGGGGTGAACCAATGGAAGGAAGACCTTTCTCTTGTCTTCCTCTCTCTCACTGTCTAGAACTCTACCTGTCAAATAAATAAATACATAAATAAAATGATTTATTTATTTGAGAGGTAGACCCACAGACAGAGGGACAGAGAAAGGTCTTCCATCTGCTGGCTCACTCCCCCAGATGACTGCAACAGCCGGAGCTGAGCAGATCCAAAGCTGGGAGGCAGGAGCCTCTTGCAGGTCGGCCAAGTGGGTGCAGGGGCCCAGTCACTTGGGCCATCCTCTGCTGCCTTCCCAGGTGCATTAGCATGGAACTGGATTGGAAGAGAAGCAGCCAGGACTGGAACCAGCGCCCATATGGGATGCTGGCAGCACAGGCAGAGGCTTAGCCTACTATGCCAAAGCACCGGCCCCTCACTGTTTGCTATTATTTTTATTTATTTATTTTACTTGAGAGCCAGAAAGAGAAATATCAAGATCTCCTATCTGCTGGTTCACTCTCCAAATGGCTGAAACAGCCAGGCTGAAGCCAGGAGCCCGGAGCTTCCTCTGGGTCTCCCACGTGGGTGCAGTGGCCCAATCACTTGGGCCTTCCTCTGCTGCTTTCCCAGGTGCGTTAGCAGGGAGCTGGGTCAGAAGTGGAGCAGCCGGGAGTAGACCCAGTGCCTACATGGGACGCCAGCTCTGCAGATGGCAACTCCGCTGCACCACAGACTGGCCCTAAGTGGCATCTGAACTCCAGTTCCTGCCTCTCCTGGCTGCTTCTGGAATCAGCATTCCCAGTGCCACCCACAACCCATCCCTGGGATGTACGGGGAGGGGCCAGGCTTCTCCATGGCCAGCTGCCAGAGCCTCACAGCCACAGGGGCCATGGGACCTCCAAGGCCTCTTCTGGTCCCCCAGAGGAGGCAAGAGGGAAGGAGCTGGGTCTCAGGGTGGCTGACAGCCCACGGGCTGTCCGTGGGCCATGCTGAGCTCCGTGGCTCGCGGTCGTGTCTCCGCTGGCCGCTCACCCTGCTGTGTACCGCGGGGGGCCCCGAGCCTGCACAGTTCCGTTGCTCAGCCGTGATGCGGGCTGGCCTCGCTGTTGCAGGCAGCTGTTTGTCGCTGCAAGGAGAGAGGGTGTAGAGGTTCAGGCCCTAGACCCAGCAGCCCTGCTCGTCTGGGCTCTGACGAAGGCGTTGCTGCCGACACAGTCCCCAGGCAGCACCGTGTCCACGCTCCTCAGCAGGAATTCATCACAGGGGCCCCCGGCAGAGCGGCCCAGCCCAGTGCCAACACCACAGCGGCATGAGGTTCCCAGCCCTTCCACCATCAACACAGGACGCTCAGGACCAAAGTTTCAGTGCCTGAACTCAGACCTGTGTCTGTTACAGCTTCAAACTCGCCTCCGCTGCACATCACCTCTCACCCAGCCCCCACTGGGGCCCCAGTGGCCGGAGCCCAGGAATCCTGCTGCTCTGTCGGCTCTGCAGGCCCCCTTCTCGGGGTGTTGTCCTCGTGGCCTCGCTGGGGGCATGGGGCCGACGTGACCTTGGATGATGGCCTCTGGTTCTCACTACTGGTCAGCATGCCCTCCCCACACCTGCCACCCCGGGAAGCTTGCCTGAGCCCTGCTGTGTGCACCCACAGCCTCTTCCATGTGGCCCCACCCCCCCCACAGGTCCTGAAGAGCCCCTGGGGCCCTGAAGAGCCCCCTGCCTCAGGTTGTCACGTGCTGACCTGGGCAGCCCCGAGCAGCCCCGGCCAGCCACGCTGCAGTACCTCACGGATGGGAAACCAGCTTTGAGTGCTGTCCTGCCCCTCCCCACCCAGGGACTGACCTGGAATTCAGCAGCCCCACGTATGCTGGGCCCCACCCCCGCCCCTTCCCCCAGCCGTGTTGGTGCTTTTGCATTCTCAAGAAATGTCAGGTTGGACACTTGGTTAGAAGAGGGACTTGTGGCTCTCACAGCTGTGGAGGTGGAAAATCCAGACAGCATGGGCTGGCTCTGTTCACAGCCCCTCCGCCTGTATCATAGCATGGCCCGAGCACCTGCCCGGGAGAGAAAGCCTTGGAGAGATGGGGGTGGGGACTAGGGGGTGGGACAGAGAGTGGGGATGGCCGGCCCTGCTTGCAGTGCTCTGGCAAGAACTAACTCAGAGCCTGGCCAGCGCAGCCACAGTCGCTTCCGAGGACAGCACCCCCACGACTCAGTGACGTGCGTCTGTGAGGCAGCGCCCTTTGGAGTCGCAGAGAGCGCGCTCAGTCGAAGCTGCACTGCTGTGCGGATGCTGGTGGCAGGGAAGCAAGCGACTTCAGGCGGCACAGGTTTGGGGGGAGAGGGGAAGCAACAGAGACCCCTCTGGGAGAGGGTGCAGCTCACGCCTGGGAGGTGGTGGGGATGGCTTTGCTCAAATCCAACAGGTGCCCCTGGCAGAGGCTGGTCAGCAGTGCCAGGGAGCAGACTGGTCCCCGCGGGAAACATGAGGTTTCTCCCAAGGGTGTGTGCACTGCCTGCCCTGGCGTCTCCCTCCGTCCTGAGGACCCTGTGCGTTCTCCCACATCACTCTTGTATTCTTTTTATTTCCTGGATTTGGGGGTCTGACTTTGAACGAGGGGACCAAGCGATTCCTTGCTGTCTTCCAGCAAGGCCACTTGCAGTCTTGCTGTGGGAGCGTGGGGCGCAGAGGCCCTTGTGCGTGGGCTGCGGCTGCTGCATCAGGTGGCACCCGCATGAATAAGTCACTAGCTGGGACACGTCCGAGAGGCCCCGCTGCCTTCCCCGCCACTGCCGCCCTGCTGAGCACCTGGGCCAGAGGAGCCCAGGGGAGCCCTGTCCTCTCGGGAGGCAAGGCCAGAGCTCTGGACAAGGGCGCAGGGGAGCGGGGACAGCGTGCGATATGTGCAAACATGGCCTGGAGGCTGCGGAAGCAGTAAGCTTTCTCCTCTGATCTGATCTGTTTCATTCGTCAAGAAAGTTCCAGCCTCCGTAAATAACCACTGCCTAACTTTTAGGAGTTGTCAGGAGTTGAGGGAGGGAGGTCTTGCTCGCCCGTGTCTGACAATGCAGTGACTGTGGGAGGGGGCAGCCTTGCTAGAGGTCTGTGTCTGATCTGCGGGAGGGGCGACCTTGCTCGGGGTCCGTGTCTCATCTGTGGAAAGGGGCAGCCTTGCTCGGGGTCCGTGTCTGATCTGGGGAGGGGTGGACGTGCTCAGGGTCTGTGTCTCATCTGTGGAAAGGGGCAGCCTTGCTCGGAGTCCGTGTCTGATCTGGGGAGGGGTGGACGTACTCAGGGTCCGTGTCTCATCTGTGGAAAGGGGCAGCCTTGCTCGGGGTCCGTGTCTGATCTGGGGGAGGGGTGGACGTGCTCGGGGTCCGTGTCTGATCTGGGGAGGGGTGGACGTGCTCGGGGTCCGTGTCTGATCTGGGGAGGGGTGGACGTGCTCGGAGTCCGTGTCTGATCTGGGGAGGGGTGGACGTGCCCAGGGTCCATGTCTGAGGATGCACGGACCATGGGAGGGTGGACGTGCTGTGCAGTGTCTGACAGTGCAGAAAGTCTTGTTTTTATCTGCTGCTTGGTGCAGGAGTTGCTGTGTGGGACCCAGGAAGGGAGTACCTGCCGGTAGCTAAGCAGTCTGCACCTGTACCTCTTTCTTGCCTTGCTGGTGTTGGGTAATAGCGCGGGACTCAGCTCTCAGCGGTTCCTCTTGCGCATTTGCGTGATGTGCATGGAGATAGCCACGTTCCCATGCGGGAGCGCCCTCCGTTTCTAGCTTGGTGAGTCACGGACACCCTCCGTTTCTAGCCTGGTGAGTCACGGACGCCCTCCGTTTCTAGCTTGGTGAGTCACGGATAGCTCTCGCCATTGTGTCTTGGAGAATCCTATCTGGAAGGCTGATCTTCTTGTGTTGGATTACTGAAAGCTTCCCCTGCCCCAGGTCACAACTGAAATTCCAGTGTGCGTAGACTCCCTTGGTGTTGAATGCACTGGTCCCATGAATGAGCTGTTCTTGGTTGTGTTGAGCGCTTGCTTCTACCCTCTCCATAGGGTGACTGGAGGCTTGCTTTTCTTCAGTCCACAGAGTGAACCTAATAATAATTACAATACTTTTAATACTTGTAGCAGTAGTTGTAATACTAACAGTAGTTGTAATGAGTGACAGTACTTTTAATAGTAACAGTAGTTGTAATAGCAGGGACAGGTGTCATCATAGCAGGGACAGGTGTTACAGCAGGGATAGGTGTTACAGCAGGGACAGGTGTTGTTACAGCAGGGACAGGTGTTGTTACAGCAGGGACAGGTGTCATCATAGCAGGGACAGGTGTTGTTACAGCAGGGACAGGTGTTACAGCAGGGACAGGTGTCATCATAGCAGGGACAGGTGTCATCATAGCAGGGACAGGTGTCATCATAGCAGGGACAGGTGTCGTTACAGCAGGGACAGGTGTCGTTACAGCAGGGACAGGTGTTGTTACAGCAGGGACAGGTGTCATCATAGCAGGGACAGGTGTTGTTACAGCAGGGACAGGTGTCATCATAGCAGGGACAGGTGTTGTTACAGCAGGCACAGGTGTCATAGCAGGGACAGGTGTTACAGCAGGGACAGGTGTCACAGGAACAGGTGTCACAGCAGGGACAGGTGTTACAGCAGGGACAGGCGCTGTAATGGCAGTGACAGGTGTTGTCAGGGCAGCCGCAGTAGTTGTAAGGAGCCACCAGCCATGAGTGCTGCCCCTGACTGGGGCCACACTGGAGACTTTCAGGATCGTTTCACTTAATCTACACGCACACTCTGCCTGAGAATCACTGCACTGTGTTCTGCAGCTCTTGGGGAAACTGAGGCTCTGCAGAAGCTTGTCCAGGGCACCTCACCAGCTGGGGCACGCGTGGCCTGTGATGTCTTCTGTTACAGAACACAGAACAGGACCGGGGTGGAGGGCACAGGAGAGCGTTGTGGGCAGCCCCCCACAGTCGCTGCTTTTGTGTGCCCAGAAGGGCAGCGTGGCTGCGGGTAGGACCCTCTCTGCTTTGGGGGCACACAAGAAGGCGTGAATTCCCTCTGCTCAGTCAGTACCCTTGCCTGCCCCGCTGGGCTTGCGTTCACCTGCCTTCCCCGGGCCAGTCCATTCACGGCATCCCGGGTCCTCGGAATCTCAGGAGGCAGATTCTGAGCGTGTGTGCTGGAGCACTCTCAGGAGATGCACAGGCGCAGCTGGCGGCCGCCCGGCTGATGTGGGAACGTGTGTGAGTTGGAAGCTTTGTGAGTGTGTGATGGTTCTTGATGGCCTTTTTCATATCTCCAGATATGGGCAGAGTCTCCCTCATCCCAAACGCTCAGAATTAGAAGTGGTTCGTGTTTTGGGGGTTTTGGACTCTGGAGTGTCTGCATGTACTGAATTGGATATCTTGGGACTGCGACCCAAGGTGCAACAGAAAATTCATTTGTGGTTCACATAAACATCACATCTCCTGGGGGTGAGGCCACACCGTGTCTGCAGTACCTGTGTGTGCGTAGAGCGTCTGGGGTGAGGCCACACCGTGTCTGCAGTACCTGTGTGTGCGTAGAGCGTCTGGGGTGCGGCCACACCGTGTCTGCAGTACCTGTGTGTGTGTAGAGTGTCAGGGGTGAGGCCACACCGTGTCTGCAGTACCTGTGTGTGCGTAGAGCGTCAGGGGTGAGGCCACACCGTGTCTGCAGTAACAGACACCACAAGCCCCATGCGGGCAGACTCGTTCTTCCCAGGCTGAGCCCCCACAGGGAGAGGAAGCAGATGCCTGGGCTCCTGCTGGGGTGGGCACCTCCCCCCGTGTCCACGCAGGCATGTCTGTCTCGGGACGCCTTGCTGCTGTGAGGTGCTCCTTATTCCTGGAGGTGGGAGCTGTGTGTGATCTTGAGCTTTGCCTGTATCACCACTGAATGCCGTTGATGACAGGTTGAGCAGTCCTAACCTGAAATCTGCTCTAAACTCTTCAGAGTTCTGAGCACTGACCTGATGTCACAGTGGAAAGTTCCACAAAAGACGCTCTGCACGTGGTGTGGCCTCACCCCCAACGCTCTGCACACACAAGTACTGCAGACACAGTGTGGCCTCAGCCCCAACGCTCTATACACACACACAAGTACTGCAGACACGGTGTGGCCTCACCCCCGACGCTCTGCACACACAGTGACTGCAGACACAGTGTGGCCTCACCCCTGACGCTCTGCACACACAGTGACTGCAGACACGGTGTGGCCTCACCCCCGACGCTCTGCACACACAGTGACTGCAGACACGGTGTGGCCTCACCCCCGACGCTCTGCACACACAGTGACTGCAGACACGGTGTGGCCTCACCCCTGATGCTCTGCACACACAGTGACTGCAGACACAGTGTGGCCTCACCCCCGACGCTCTGCACACACAGTGACTGCAGACACGGTGTGACCTCGTCCCCGACGCTCTGCACACACAGTGACTGCAGACACGGTGTGGCCTCACCCCCAGGAGATGTGATGTTTATGTGAACCACAAATGAATTTTCTGTTGCACCTTGGGTTGCAAGATATCCAATTCAGTACATGCAGACACTCCAGAGTCCAAAACCCCCGAAACTCAAACCACTTCTAATCCTGAGCGTTTGGGATGAGGGAGACTCAGCCCATACCTGGAGATATGAAAAGGCAGGGCTCCAGGTTGGAATGCAGCACCTGCGGCTTCTGGAGGAGTGGACGATGGCCCAGGACGTGGGTCCCTTCCGCCCTCCGTGGGGAGATCCACGTCCAGGTCCAGGACATGGGTCCCCACCACCCTCTGTGGGGAGATCCATATCCAGGTCCAGGACATGGGTCCCCTCCACCCTCCGTGGGGAGATCCACAGCAGTGGTCGTGTCCAGACCCAGGATGTGGGCTCAGCAGTGTTTCTCAGCCCGAAGTCGCCACATTACAGGCACAGAGCCGTCGAGGGCATCCCTGAACCCACGTGCACCGTGGATGTTTCTGTGGGGCCTCCCAGCATGCAGCTCTCATTCTCTGAGAACACAAGCACGCGTATCTATCCATATATGCTAAATACGGACTCGCCTCACACACTAATTGCTTTCATGAAGCGATGCAAACATTGCAGCGCCAGTCACGGGCCGCCTTGCATTTGGAAGGGGCCCCCTTCTCTGGGGACAGTGTGCTCCTCAGTGTAAACCAACTCGGGTGTTTGGGTGCGACATCCTCGGAGGCGTCTCTGAGCCCCTGGTGCTTCCAGCCGGCGTCCAGATGACCTAGCTGTCGCCGGTCTCCGTCACTGTGTGCAGCTGGGATTCCAGGAGACACCGCCTTGCAGGGAGCCACTCAGGAAGGCGGGGCAGGGAGGCCGAGGAGGCGGGGGCGAGCAGGTGGGGCTGAGGAGGGCTCACACAGGCTGCTGTGCAGATCTGCAGACTCGGTGCCTGGGCGTCCCCGGCCCTGCACCAGGGCAGAGACTGAGCCTGAGAGGCAGCTTCCCTGCCGGTTCTGCTGTGCAGGAGAAAGGGGCCTTGTGCGTTGTTTCCAACTGAGCCAAAAAAGTCATCTTGTGAGCATGAAATAGCCTGATTTTTAAAATGTTGGCTTGCTTCAAGGTGCGCATCCCTGCCCCAGCATACACACATACAACCCTCACGGTCTGCAGTTCGGGCCACAGCCGGTGGGCGCTGCAGGGGTGTGGCAGGGTGGCATGAGACGAGTGGCCCTCGAGGGCTGCACGCGGCCAGTGCAGTGGGGTGAGGGGCCCTGGCGCTGCGTGGAGGGTGCCTGGCTGGGGAGGGACATCTCGGTGCTGCAGCTCTTCACTCCTGCCGCCCTCGGTGCTGAGGTGTGGGTGGGCCGAGTGGGCCGGGACTGCTGACGGGCGAGGGCGGCTGAGATCCTGGCAGGGCGAGTCTGGGTGGCTGGGGACAGACCATGTATGTGGGTGAGCAGGGCAGGCAAAACCTCTCCTTGCCCCGCCTGCCCGGGCTTGGTTGCAGCAGGCGGGGCGCACAGCTTCGTCCGTGGCTGCTTCCTGCCCGCCTGCCTGTGAGTGGAGTTAGAGCCAGCTGTCTTAGAAGATGTGTGCTTGTCCTGAAGGGGTACAGCAGACCCAGTTTCTGCTCTGAAAGCACTGAGGGGAGCCTTGGCCCCAGGCTTGGCCGATGAAGCTTTACTGCCTAAGCCGTTTCTCTCCGTCTCTGCGGGGCGCCAGCTCGTCTTCCTGGGAGCAGCCTGGCACAAGTTGTCTGGACTCTGTTAGCTCTGGAAGACTGTGCCTGTGACCCTTTCCTGTGGGACGGAAAGACCAGCAGGCCCCAAAGCAGCCCAGGGAGGAATGATGAGTGAGCAAACACAGGCCAGTGCCTTCTTGTCTCTACGTTGAAAGGAAAGTAGATAGTGGGTAAGGATACAGCGTGGATTGCGGGTATTCATTCATGAAAGCTTTTGACTCGACAGAGCCCAGGTCTGTGCTGGGCAGTGGCGGGCAGCAGTGAGTCCGCAGCCTCTGCCTCCATGGCTGCTGCTGCTCTGTTGTGCTGGGAAAGGCGTAGAGCAGAGATCGCCGAACGCTCGTGCTTGTCCCGCCACCTGTCACCCCAGGTCACGATGGCAGAAAGCTCATGACCTGTTGCTGTAACAGAGACCTATCTTTCAAGATGGAACTTTCTGGGGTGTGTGTGGCTTGGTGGTTAAGACACTGCTTGGCATTCCTGCATCGGCCGTTGGAGGGCCTGGGTTCATGTCCAGGCCCCTGCACCGCTGTCCTGGCTTCCTGCTGACGTGCACCCTGCGAGGCAGCAGGCGACAGCTCCAGTCCTGGGTCCCTGCCACCCACATGAGAGACAAAGTCCATTCCCAGCTTCCGGCTTCAGCCTGCTCCAGTCCTGGGCTGCTCCTGTAGCATTTGGGAAGTGAGCCTGCAAACGAGAGCCCCCTCTGCTTTTCAAATAAAATGAAACTAAATACATTAATTTTAGAAATGGAAATTTTCCTGAAAAATCGTGTTTTGAAACTTTGAAACTGTTTTTTAAAAAAGTCTGTATTGAGCATGTTTGCACATCTAGTTACATATGGTGAAAGTGTGTAGAACCCTGGTTTGTTGGTGGACGGTTGGATAGTTGTGTGTCTGTGGTCACATGGTCTGTCCGTTTGCCATCAGAAACTGGGGTTTGATTCCCAGCTCTGTGTCTTTGCTCCAGCTTCCTGCTAACGGAGACCCCGGGAGGCAGCGGTGGTGGCTCCCGTGTTGGGGTTCCTGCCCTGCCCCCCGCACCCATGTCGGAGACCTGGGTGGAGTTCCCTGCCCAGACTCTGGCCCTGGCCCAGACCCTCATGGGGAGTGAACCAGTGGGTGAAGCTCTAGCTCTCTGTCTCTCCCTCCATGTGTCTCAAAGTAAATAAATCAACTTTTCAAAAGATCGGACTGCCTGGAAGGCGTTCCCACGTGCCCCAGGGATGGACTGTGTAGAGAGTGTGGAAACTGCCACTCAGTGCCATGCTTCTTTCTCGTCTTTCCAAGGAAGAAGATGAAGGCCCGTGCACCCCCGCCCCCAGGAAAGCCCGCCCCACTGGACGCGCTCGGCCAGCAGCGGCCTCCCGGCTCAGCCCTCAGCCTGCAGCGGAACCTGGTCCCCGTGAAGGAGGCACAGCGGGACGGCCCCCTCGACATCACCGTGGTTCTGCCCAGTGGGCTGGAGAAGCAGAGTGTGGTCAGCGGGAGGTAAGGGCTCCGACTCCCAGGGTGCTGGATCCTGTGGGGTCAGGTGTGCCCGGGGCCCCATGGGTATGAGTCCAGGCCTGGGGAGCAGCCTAGGGCTGCCCACCCCGTCTCACCTGGGGGAGCAGCCCTCCCATCTCACCTGGGGGAGCATCCCACCCCGTCTCACCTGGGGGAGCATCCCACCCCGTCTCACCTGGGTGAGAAACCCAGAGCCACCACCCCATCTTAACTGGGGGAGAAGCCCTCCCATCTCACCTGGGGGAGCAGCCCAGGGCTGCCCTGTCTTACCTGGGGGAGCAGTGCAGGACCGCCCACCCCATATCACTTGGGGGAGCAGCCCACGCCCTCTCACCTGGAATCAGTGCCCTTCATCCTTCATCCGTAAGAGAGCCAGGACTCCATGGCTCCCTACTGCAGGGAGTAGGCTCAGGGTGGAGGCCAGGGACGGAGGCCCCTAAGTGGTTCCAAGAGTGTGACTGCCACCCCCAGGGCTGCCAGTATCCCTGGCTCTGTAGTCACACGGTCAGGAGGGCGGCCTCCTGAGTGACTGTGAGGATGCCCACTGACCAGCTGACCCCTGGACCAGCACGCGGTCCCAAGTTTAGATTAGGAATACAGCTCGCTCCCTGGACTTCAAGTGTAAGGGAATCATTTCCAGGCCTTCGGTGCCCACACACACCCTCTTGGCTGACCGGCTGTGGCCGCCTGTGGCCGGGTGTCACCAGCAGCTGCACACCCAGAGAGCGCAGCTCAAGTCCCGTCAGCTGCCTCCAGTCAGTAGAATCCCAAGTCTGTGTTGGATGCTGACCGCAGCACATCCCAGCCGCGGTGCTGACTGAGCGCAGAGGCATCAGAGGTGGGTCTTCCAGCACGGTTTTCTTTTGGAGAGCCACGGAAGGATCCGTCCAGCAGGGAACGCTGGAAGCCACGGGTGTCTGGGATTCTGGGGCAGGTGTGAGCGGAAGTGGCCTTGTCGGTGAGCGAAGCCCACGTGAGGCATCTGGCTCCAGGAAAGCGTCGGCGCCAGAGCTGGGGAATGAATGGCTGGCGTTGGCGTCTCTCTGGCTGTGATTATTCCTGAAATCTTTTAATTCTTTCAACTGCTTGAGTTTATTAAGTTGATCAACCAATACAGGAGGAAAATTCTAGATGACCTTTTAATGGGCAGAAGGGCACGAATGTGGCGTGGGAGACTTACGGGACGTTGGGCCTGGCCTTGAGGTGCGCCTGGGGCTGGCGCTGTTGCGTCACTGAACACGGGGTGAGGCCAGACGCCTTCCCTGGGCCGCCAGATCCAAGCAGGGCTCGCCGTGCCCGGAGGGGGCTGTCGCAGCAGCAGGACTCAGTGTGGGGTGGGGATGAGGGGGAATCCACGGGCCCTGGGCGGGGATGCCCAGGCTCAGAGCCTCAGCGTTGCAGCCCCTGCACTGTGTGTCTCTGTTTCTCAGAAGAGGCCTCATTCTAAGCCCACGTTTCCATGGAACTTTATGATTTCAGAATGTGCTGGATTACTACAGGTTTCAAAACAATTTCAGGATATGTGTGAAATTTTATCAGTGAATTTATTATGGTTTATTCACTGTTCTTATGTGTTGGTGCAATGTCTAGTTATATATACGTGTATACTTTCAAAAGAATGTATATATAATATATATATATATACACACACACAAGTACATAATATATGTTTTGAAGAAGATGGCTTTGTGCTGTAATTCACAGATCCAGTTTTATAAACACCTTCTGAAAACGTCTTCACACGAGCACATCTTCCCATTCTATGCTGAGTTTGTTTTTCTTCCTTGTAAAGTAGAAGCTACCAACAGAGAGAGAGAGACTGATTGACTTCCATCCACTGGTTCACTCCCCAAATGGCACAGTGTCCAGGACTGGGCCAGGCCTAAGCCAGGAGACAGGAGCTTCTTCCAGGTCTCCCACATGAGTGCAGGGGCCCAAGCACTTGAGCCGTCCTCCGCTGCTTTCCCCAGGCCATCAGCAGGGAGCTGGATAGAATGTGAACCGGCACCCACGTGGGGACGCCAGTGTCACAGGTGGTGGCTTTACCCGCTATGCCACAATGCCAGCCCCCACTTGGCTTCTTATTGAAGCCATTGACTTGGGCAGCAGCTTCTTTGGAAAGGGATAGCTTTTAAAGAAAGGAGTGTATAAATTCCACTCGCTTTTTAAATTTAAAAATTAGTGACCACAGCAAATGCCACAAATAAGTCTCAGCCCTGGTCCTGAGCCTGAAGCCAGGTGAGAAACAGGGAAGTGGAGAGAGCGCAGAAAGAAGAGGGTGTTGAGGAGGAGGGGGCCTACCTGGGAGTGGGATTGCTGGACCAGGTGGTGGCTCCACATCTGAGTTTTTCTTAAACCTTCATGCTGTTTTTCATGATGGAAATTTCCGGTTCACACCAGTTCACAGCACTTCCTTTTTCTCCCAGTCGCCACTGATGCTTGTTATCTTTTGCCTTTTTGGTAATAGCCCTTCCAAATGTGTGAGTGACAGTGTGATGTGAAAAACCTGCTTGCCATTTGTGCTCCTGTGTCTTACTTTGAGACCTGTCCATCCAGCTCCTCAGCCCATTTTAAAATCAGATTATGTCCTGTCGAGTTGCCCGAGTTCCTCCTCTGTCTTCGACATTGGCCTCTCGCCACGAACGTGGTTGGAAATACCCCTCTTCCGGGGCTGCCTTTCCACCCTGCTGGTTGTTCCTCACTGTACTGGAGCTTTCTGTCTGACTCAGGAACCCCATTCGTCTGCTGTGCTTTCGCTGCCTGTGCGGGTACCTTGTCCAGAAAGCCATCGCCAAGGCTCACGTCAAGAAGTGTTTCATGTGTTTGCTTCTTGTAGGTTTGTGGTTTCAGGTTTAAGTCCTGCGTCCATTTTGAGATGATTTTTGCGCATGCTGTGAGATGAAGGTCCGTTTTGTCTTTCTGCCTGTGCGTGCCCCGTTTTCCCAACACCGTGACTGAGACCGCCCCTTCCTTGTTGCGTGTTCCTGGCGTCCTCGGTGGAGGATCGGTGGCTGTCGGCGCACGGCGGTTTCCTTCCAGGCTCCCTGCTCTGTTGAGTCGCTCTGTGTCTGCTTTGTGATTAAGTAGCTTCGTAAGATGTTTTGAGGTCAGGACGTGCAATGCCTCCAGCTTTGTTCTTTTTCTCATGGTTGCCTTGGCTATTCAAGAACTGTTGTTCGTGTCTACCTTAGGATGGGTTTTCTGTTTCTGTAAAGAGTCCCATTAAGGGTTTGATGGGGGTTACGTTCACTGTGTAGATTTCTACGTGTGATGTGAGCATTTCAACACTGTTAATTCTTCCAACCCATGAACACGGGATGTCTCTCTACCTACGTGCGTCTCCCTGCATTTCTCTCACCAGTGTATTGTATCCAGTGTAAAAGTCCTCCACCTCTTTGGCTAAGCCCGCGTCTAAGCTCATTTTCATTATCTCTGTTGCCGTTGTAAACGGGGTTGTTTTCTTACTTTCTCCTTCAGAGAGCTCCTTGCACTCGTGTCCGGCAAGGTTGCTGAACTGTGTCCGACTTGTGAGGGACACACGTTGGTGAATCACCAGGGCTTTCTGCAGAGATGATCACCCCGACTGCAGGGGGCCACCATTTCACCTCTCTCCCGATGTGAGTGGCTTTGATCCGTTTTTCTTGTGCAGTGCCTCTGGCGAGGGCTGCCAGTGCTCTGTTAAGTAGAAGTGGGCATCCTTGTCTTGCGTGGATCTTAAAGAGCTTCGAGGATGGTGCCAGCTATGGGCTTTTCATATACGATGTTTATTTTGTTACTTTCCTTCTATACCTATCTTGCTGAGAGTTTTTATCATAAATGGATATTGAGTATTGTCAGATGCTTTTTCAGTATCATTGAGATAATTATGTGATTTTTTAAAAAAATTATTTATTTTTGAAAGAGTTACACAGGGAGAGGGAGGGGGAGAGAGATCTTCCATCTGCTGCTTCACTGCCCAGATGGCCGCATCAGCCAGTGCTGGGCCAGGCTGAGGTCTCCCATGTGGGTGGCAGGGACCCAGACACGCGGGGGCCATCTTCCTCTGCTTTCCCCAGGCCGTTAGCAGGGAGCTGGGTTGGAAGTGGAGCAGCCAGGATGCCAGGACAGGAACTGGCGCCCACCTGGGATGCCGGCATCGCAGGTGGCAGCGTTACCCGCTACACCAGAACACCGGCCCTGACTGTGTGGGTTTTGAGGCCCATTCTGTTGTTGTGGTCAACTCCACTGGTGGATTTGCACGTGCTGAGTCACCCTTGCATCCAGCGACGGGTCCCGCTCGCTCATGGTGTGGCTATTTCTCAGGTGCTGCTGAGTGGTGCTTCCGGTCCCTTCTGAGGGTTTCCACACGTCAGTCCGCCAGAGAGTGCCCTGTGTGGTTTTCTTGGCTGGAGTCTGTGCCTGGCTGTCATTCAGCTGATGCAGACCTCATAAGATGACTCTGGGAAGCGTTCCCCCTTCTTTGTCTCGGGAGAGTTCTAGAAGCCCTGATGTTTGATAGACTTGGCCATTGAATCCGTGTGGCCCTGGGGATTTCGAGATGAGGCTTTAATCACTGGCTGAGCCTCCTCATTTGCGGTGGGTGTTCAGGTTTCTGCCTCTCCTGGGTTCAGTGTTGGTTGTCGTATGTGTCTAGGGATTAAGTGCCTTCACCCTCTTCACTTAAACTCGGTTTGTATGATGCGGCATCCCCACGAGGAGCTGAAACAGCGTCTCGTATCCGTAGTCGCAGCGTTTGTGCTAAGACCTTGGGTGATTGCACTCGGCGCACGCGTGATTTCTCTGGGAAGGTAAGCACCCTCCCAGCTGCTGTGTTTCTGCTCTGTCCATGGTGGGTTTGCAGGATTAGAGATCCACACTCCACGCTACAGTTGTGCGTAGGGGTCAGCGAGCCGTGGTGTTTCCTCAGCATCTCGTAGGCTCACTCAGCCCTGTCCATTGGCTCACTCTGCCCTGCCCCTGCCACGCCCTCATTCCCAGGCGAGGACGGTGAGACGCCCCCTAACGACACCGTTTCCGCTGCAGCCAGGCCATGATGGACCTGCTGGTGGAGCTGTGCCTGCAGAACCACCTGAACCCGTCTCACCATGCCCTGGAGGTCCACGCTTCTGAGACGCAGCAGCCGCTCAGCTTCAAGCCAAACACTGCGGTCGGGACTCTGGACGTGCACACCGTGTTCCTGAAGGAGAAGGTCCCCGAGGACAAGGCCAAGCCCGGCCCACCCAAGGCGCCTGAGGTCAGTGGGTGTCTGCAGGGCCACGCTATGTGGCTGCATGGGTGGCATGGTGGGGCACAGGGGTGTGGGGACGCAGGGGTGCGGGGACGCAGGTACAGGGATGAGTGGGTGCGGGGACACAGGTGCAGGGATGAGGGGGTGCGGGGACACAGAGGTGCGGGGACTCAAGGGTGCGGGGACGCAGGTACAGGGATGATGGGGTGCGGGGACTCAGAGGTACGAATACACAGAGGTGCAGGGACACAGGGTTGCGGGAACTCATTGGTGCAGGGACACAGAGGAGCTGAGGGTGCTGCTCTCATAGTGGACAGGGCTAGGCGCTGACCTGGATTTCTTTTGGGAGGCAGAATTGACAGAACTATGAGTGTATATCATTGTGACATTGCTCCTTTGTGTATTAGAAACTTCTTGAAGGATGGACGTGGCCTGTCACTGTGACTTGTCCAGTGTGGTAGTCGCTGGTCACACGTAGCTCTGTGCCCTGGAAACGTAGCTGGTGCAACCCACAGACCGAGGTTTCCATTCCGACGAGTTAGCCAGCGGCTGCCCGGTGGGATTGTGCAGCTGCAGAGCCCCCTCCCCCGCCCCAGGAGGCAGCCAGGAGCTGTGGAAGATCTGCACATCTTCCCAGAGGGAGGTGGGGGAGTGGGACATCCCCTTTCCAAAGGCCCGTGGCAGGGGCTGGCATCGGGGTGAGCTGGTAAAGCTGCCGCCTGTGGTGCCGGCATCCCATTTAGGCACCAATTCAAGCCCCGGCTGCTCCACTTCTGAAGCAGCTCTGTGCCCTGGGAAAGCAGCAGAAAATGGCCTAAACCCTTGGGCTCCTGCACCCATGTGGGAGACCCCAAAGAAGCTCCTGGCTTCGGATCGGTCCAGCTGCAGCCACTGCAGCCATTTGGGTAGTCAACCAGTGGATGGAAGACCAACCTCTCTCTTTCTCTCTGCCTCTGTCTCTCTGTAGCTCTGCCTTTCAAGTAATTAATTTTTTTTTCTTTTTTTTTTTTTTAAGAAACGCTGGTGGCACTGATGTGTGCTCACTGCCGTCAGACGCCTCTTCACATGCACAGCTCTCTTACAAGCCTCTCATTTTGATTACGGGTGATTCGAGCTGCTGCTTATGCTCTTTCACGAGGCTTTATTGGGGGGCCTGAGCCCCAGCTGGAAGCAGTGCTACTTCATTGACTAAATCTCTGCTTTTTAAGGTGGTCATTTGCAGGCGGGCGTCACGGCACAGTGGGTACAGCTGCCACTTGGGACACCCACAGCCCACGTCCGAGCACCTGTTCAGAGGAGTCCCAGCTACTCCTCTTCCCATCAGCTCCTTACTGATGCACCCGGGAGGCGGCAGGTGATGGCTCAAGTGTGGGAGTCCCTGCTGCTCAAGTGGAGAGCTGGATGGGGGTCCAGCCTCGAGTGGTGCAGCCATTCTGGAAGTGACCCAGCAGATGGGAAACTGTCTCCCTCCTCTGTCTCTGTCGCTCTGCCTTTCAGTCAGTGGATGATAGACTGTCGTGGACTGGCCCTGAGTACCTCTGCTGACAATGTCCAGGTCCCCGTGGTTAACGTTCTCGTGCACGATGCACAGAGGATTTTCTCCCCTTCTGCAAGTCGAGTCAGGGTTTAAGGACGAGGATCTCTGCCTCCGGTGCCGCTCCGTCCTGACCCCCAGGGAGCGTGGTTGACTCCACGGGGCGAGGTGTGGTCAGGGAGTAGCGGGTCCCACTGCCCTCCTGTACACCACCATTGCTGCAGCCACAGGGGCCCAGCACTGGGGTCAGAAGGGAGCGACTCGCATCCCCGCCTCCCTGTCTGCCATGTCTCGGCACCGCTGGGGCAGCGGCCGAACCTGAGCTGAAGCCGCCTGAGCTATGGCACCCGACAGTGACTGTAGAATCAGCCTTCATCCAGTCACGTTTCTTCTCCACTGCTATGCCTCGGCTGTTGAAAGTTACCTGCTTCCAGCTTGAAACACGTCTGTGTGCTCACACTGCATGTGTAGTTACACAGATACACACGTGTGTGTGAGCACCCATGTGGCTGTCTGGATACTCACACTGTATGTATGTGTAGTTACATGGATACACACGTGTGTGTGAATACCCATGTGGCTGTCTGGATACTCACACTATATGTATATGTAGTTACACTGATACACACGTGTGTGTGAGCACCCATGTGGTTGTTTTGATTCTAAGCAGCAGTGTGACATCTTGTTCCATGAGCACTGGGTTTAAATTACGTCACTCCCAAGGCTTCCAAGCGCATTGCTCAGAAAAGGAGGACGACAGCCCGCGCTCCGGCTGGCCGGGCCCTGGAGCGTCGGGATCTCTGAGGCCGCCCTCCTGTCCGTTTTCCTTGAGGTCAGCAGCTGGGTCGTTAGAGAGGCTCGGAGGCGGATTTACTTTCCTGGGCATTTATCTTCACTGCTCCCTAAGCCGCTTCCCCCACGCCCCCCTGCACCTGGGAAGAGTGACGCCGGTGGACAAGCGCCGCCACCCTCGCCGGGGCTGTGCACCTGCACGGAGCCTGGGGCTGCTGGGGAGGCTGCGCTCACCGAGCCCCTGGTGTCTGCTCTGCTCTTCCAGAAATCTGTGCGTCTGGTGGTGAATTACCTGCGGACACAGAAGGCCGTCGTGCGCGTGAGCCCCGAGGTCCCGCTCCAGAACATCCTGCCCATCATCTGTGCGAAGTGTGACGTCAGCCCGGATCACGTGGTTCTGCTCAGGGACAACATCGGCGGTGAGGAGCTGGAGCTGTCCAAGTCCCTGCGTGAGCTGGGCGTGAAGGAGCTGTACGCCTGGGACAACAGAGGAGGTGAGGCCCCGTCCCCACACCCTGCCCGGC
>CM027392.1:58562331-58605406 GCA_015711505.1 Sylvilagus bachmani | reverse complement strand
CAGCAGGGGGGGTGAGGCCCCGTCCCCACACCCTGCCCGGCTGGCCACACAGACAGGAACAGCAGGGGAGGTGAGGCCCCTGTCCCCACACCCTGCCCGGCTGGCCACACGGACGGGGACAGCAGGGGAGGTGAGGCCCTGTCCCCACACCCTGCCTGGCTGGCCACACGGATGGGGACAACAGAGGAGGTGAGGCCCCATCCCACACCCTGCCCGGCTGGCCACACGAACAGGGACAGCAGGGGAGGTGAGGCCCCTGTCCCCCGTGCCCTGCCTGGCCACACAGACGGGGACAGCAGGGGAGGTGAGGTCCTTGTTCCCACAACCTTCCTGGCCACAGAGATGGGGACAGCGGAGGAGGTGAGACCCCCATCCCGGCCACACGGACGGGGACGGCAGGGGAGGTGAGACGCCCATCCCCCACGCCCTGCCCAGCCACACAGACGGGGACAGCAGGGCAGATGAGGCCCCTGTGCCCCACACCCTGCCAGGCCCCCGGATCTGAAACACGCACGCACACACACACGCACCACAACTCCTCACAGCTCTGTAGCACAGGGGAGAGGTGGGACCATAGCCATGTGGAGGCCAGGAGCAGCCTACTGGCTGTGCTCAGCACCCCCACTGCAAGAGACCTCCTCCGCGGTCCCAGGCACGCCCCCCCCCCCCCCAATCCTCCTCTTAGCTTTGTTAAGTCAGAGGGAAATGACCAGCGCCCGTGCTGGAACATGACTGCTGACTGCTCACAGCCAGCCCCACGCCCGTCTCCTGATTTGCCTTCTCTCTCCCCACGTCTGCCCTGGGGGGCCCAGCAGAAATGCCTGCAGCTGCCCTCTCAGACCCACCGAGTTCCTGTCCACCCAGGCAGTCCCTCGAGACGGCGCCCCTGTGTCCTGAGGCTCCCTCGCCGCCCTTGCTAGGGTCCTGGCACCACCTTGGGGGTTTGGTGCTTAGAGCCATGGCTGCTCTGCACAGCGCAAGCAGGCCACTCTGGGGCTGACTGCGCAGGTAAATCCACAGGGCCAGACGAGAAATGTTGTGTTCCCTGCCCTTAGAAGTTTCCAGAATAATGCACCTCGTGTTGCATTTTCTACAAATATTGAATAGGTTCAGTTCTAAAGTATGCAAATTTTTAAACTTTTTTCCCTGATTTCTCCCAGTTAAAATATAGATCTTTTGTATTGCTAGATTTCCTGTGCAGTCAGTGGCTACCCCCAGGGAGCAGGGGCTCTGGGTCTGGCGCCTCCCGTGACTCGGAGGAGAGGGCTGCAGCTCGGGGCGGTGTGAGCTGCGTGGACTCTGCTCCTCCAGGGGGCAGCGTGCCGGCCTGGGCGAGTCCTGCGCCGGCCTCGTGTCCAGGGCAGAATGCAGCCCGGGCGTCCGCGGCTCTGGCTCGGCTGTCCAGGTGCTTCCGTCTGCTCCCGTCGGCTCTGGCCGAGTCAGGCTCAGGTCACCCTTTGGAAACAAAGCCTTCATTTGCTGAGTCAAACGCAAATCGGGAGAGCACCGTCCCGCCCTTAGCAGGCAAAAGGGAAAGGCGTTTCTGGTGTATGGCAGTCCTGGACGTTTCTGGAAGGGCAGGGTTGAGCCTGCCCCGTGGGGGAAGTCACGTGAAGCCTGCCGTCCGCTGTCACAGGGAGCATAGCTTCGCAGCCCCCTGGTGCGGCCAGGACGCCTGCCAGAGTGTGCAGCACTGCTGCCTGGGGCAGAAGCACTGTGAGTATACACAGCTGCTCCCGACTTCCTCGGCCTCCTCCCGCATCCAGACCACAGCCCTGGCAGGCCAGCGGGATGCACTTTACCCCCGTCCCTGCCAGAGGCCTCAGCTAGCCCACCATCCAGCAGCACCTGGACAGGCAGAGAAGCCTCTAGAAGGTGTCCCTGGGGCCTTTCTCGTCTGCGGCCAGCTCCAGCAGCTTCTCCTTTGACCTTTCGAGTGACCTGTGGGGGTGGACAGCCGTCCCCTCTGCAGCCCTGCAGCTGTGGGAGATCCGAGAGCTGGCGGGCAGCTCAGGAGAACAGGAGAGGAAGAGGCGCCACTGACAGAGGCTGGGGCTGCTCCAAAAGGCCCATGGCTCGGCTGCCACCAGCCCCGCGTGGTGCAGCTCCAGGGCTCTGGGAGGTCAGACCCGAGGCCGGTCCACGCTGTGTGTGGCCTCCGCACCACTACATACACGCCTGTGGCATGAAGAGAGGCCAGGGCCTTGGCTGGGGCTGCCATGGATCTCAGAGCTGGGTCCTCACGTTCTCCATACTGCCTCTTCCAGTTCTGCTGACCAAAACGCAGTCTGAGCCTTCCCTGAGCTGCCGAGGTACCGCAAGCCCGAGTGCTGGCTCTGGGCCGGGAGGGTGCATGGCGGGGAGGTTGGAGCACCGGGCCTGCAGGAACGGAGCCGTGGTGTGGAACCGAGGTGCGGCTGTGGCTTGCTGGCTTGGTCAGAGGAGAAAGTCCCCGTGCGTGAGTCCTGCAGCTCCAGTCGGGGGGAACTGGCAGCAAACAGCTGTTGCCTGGGACTTCGGGCGGGGAAGAGGCGCCAGGCTCTCCGTACCTGGGCTTGCCTTGCTGGCCCGGGCTCACCTGCTGGGCCCATCTTGCGTGCTGCAGTCTTTGCTCTGGAGTTTAAGCTTTTCACAGACAAGCATGCGAATGGTTAGTCCAGGCTTGGCCTCTAGTCTGATCAGTTTGCCCGAGTTTTCTCCATAGATGGGTGGAGGTGTGTCCCAGGAGAGAGAGCGTGTGTGCAGAGAAGTGCACGTCTGCACAGGCGCTGACACGCATCGTGTTCCTGTGTATACTGGGATTTTAACTTCTTGGAGTGCACGCACACACACCCCAAACGACTCATTAAAGTCGCCGTGACTCTGATTTTGCAGAAAGCTATGTCTATGTCTGCTGAAGTATTTCACAATAGATACTCTTTCTAGGGAAAAAAAATTTAATGAAGGACCAAGTCGGCAGCCTTGGTCTGGAGCCTGGGGCTGTGACAGGTGTGGGAGACCCAGGCGGCCTCCTGTGGTTTCTCGCTGCTGCTCTGCCCCCTGGTGGTGCAGTTGGAAATCACACGGCTGGGCCCTGGGACTTGTCAGACTACATTCAAACAAACAGCCATGCCTTTGGCACTTGGCCCGCCCTCCCGCCCAGCTCTGTGTCCCTGTCCCAGCACTGTGACCGCACAGCTGGCACCTGGAGGTTCTGGCTGACGCCAGCACGGAGTCCCCTTACTCTGCTCTCCAACCAGGCCTTCTGCAGGGTCTGCCAGGAGGCCCGGATGGACCATCAGCCAAGTCTTGCTTCTAAAAACAGCCTGTCTGCCCCAGGCCCCAGCCCAGGGCGGTGAGCCTGGGGCCCTGCCGCCTCCACACAGCTGCACACTGGCGCCCAGGCCACCCCTGCGCCGCCCACGCTGGGCTGAGGCGCGAGCAGCCATGTCCCTGTCCCCGCTTAGCGAGAGAGACGACAGGCGTGGGTCTGCTCCAGTGTCTGGTCCCATCAGTCCCCTTCAGGTTGCTGTGACGTCGCCCGTGTGTGGATGGCGTGTTCTCTGCCTTGTTCATCCGTGGGGCACTCTCATGTCCGCCACCTCGGCACATCCGTGACTTCACATGTCCAGGCAGCAGCACTCGTTTCCAGGAACACTGTGGCCTAGAAGTCGGCGCCTCGATGCCCGAGGGCCAGGTTCGCTCCGATGGAGGCCGTGTCACTGTGTCACCGTGTAGCCCTGCACCTAGAGGCTGACGGGAGATGGCGTGTGCACACGTGTCTACAGCCTGCGGCACAGCGAGCCGTCTTCTAGTCTGAGATGCCGTGTGCCACGGAGCCCTTGCTCGTGTTTGCCAGCAGTGTGTGCCTTTGCTCCGGCGGAATGGTTTGAGGACGTGCCAGCTTGCCATGATGCTAACACGCTGACCTGTGTGTGTTCTCTAACTCAAACGAGGTGTATTAGCAGGTGAAGGGGTCAGCTGTGCTTGGCTTGTCTTTGGTGAGTCCCCTCCCATAACTGAGCGTGTCACACCCTGGGTCATGGGTTTTCCACTGATGGCCTGCCAGCCCGGCTCTCCAGCAGGTCACACGCCTGTGGCGAAGCCAATGGTGCTGAAGTCTGACTGCCCCTCCTGTCGTCCCTGGGAGCCCTGGCAGAGAAGGATTGAATGAGTCAGTGACAGGAACCCAGGGTGGCCTCTGTGAGCAAATCCGCGGACGACAGTGGTGACGCCAGAGCTGCGTGTGCAGGGACTGCCCGCCGCAGTCAGTGCCTGCACCACAGTCTGCAGGGCAGCAGGCCGAGGCCGGCAGTTTGCCCACGCGTGTCCCAGGCAGGCCCCATGTTTTCTCGGGTGTGCTCTCCAGATCTGAGCCAGTCTTCCCCGGGTTTGCCCTGCCGCTCAGGCTGGCCACTCCCCGGGGTGGGGGCAAGCTGAGGATGGTGGGTTCCTGGTGACACCGCAGCCCCTGGTCCCACTCTTCCATGGGTGTCGTGGCCCTCGGCTGCATGTCATTCTGGCGCACGAGAGGGCCTTCCCCCGCTCTGAAATCCTGGTGACGGGAGCACCCAGAGGGGAGGTTGGTGATCCCGCTCGGGAGGGAGAGAAGGAAAACAGCTGGGCCAGGAGGGATTGTAGTTCAAGGGAAAGAATTCTGGCCAAGGTCAGGCGGGGGAGGACAGGCCCAGAGGGCCAGGGAGACCCAGAGGGCCGGGGAGACCCTGAGGGCCTGGGGAGACCCAGTGGGCACCGGGAGACCCAGTGGGCACCGGGAGACCCTGAGGGCCTGGGAGACCCTGAGGGCCAGGGAGACCCGGGGGCCGTCCCAGCTCCCACTTGGAAGGTGCCCCACTGTGCTGAATTCTGGCCGAGGTCAGGCAGGGGGAGGACAGGCGGAGCTGAGACCCAGAGGGCCTGGGGAGACCCAGAGGGCCTGGGGAGACCCTGAGGGCCAGGGAGACCCTGAGGGCCTGGGGAGACCCAGTGGGCACCGGGAGACCCTGAGGGCCAGGGAGACCCAGGGGCCGTCCCAGCTCCCACCTGGGTGGTGCCCCGCTGTGCTGAATGGGAGCGGGGAGGCTGTGGATTTGGGCCATCGCTGGGCGTTTTTACCTCACTCAGGAGTCTGAAGGCAGACGACTTACCTGCTGTCGCTGTCCTCACAGCTGCGCTGTCTGATCTGGCACCAGGGCCACACGTGGCTGCGGGCTGTCCTGAGTCCAGTCCCGGCGGAGCGTGCTGGCAGCCGGAGGTGCATCCTGGACCTTGAAGCCTCAGCCCCAAAGCGAATGGAAGTGTTCTCATCAGTAACTTTCACGGGGATCAGAGCCAGGGACGAGGATTCGGTCACTGGAAGAGGCAACGTTATGATTAGGACGTGGTCCCTGGCTGTTTCTCCTACAGGAGAATGCAGCGCTGCGTGTGTGCGCCACGCTGGTCTCTGTTAGAGAGCGTTGTCCCCAGGCTGCCTCTGGTTCATTGGCTTTGTCACTCACAGACCATGTGGGGGAAGCACCGCGTGACCCCTGAGGGGCTCCCGACCTTTCAGCAATGCCCTAAGTGTGCTGGAGGCTTTGAGAGGAGCCAGGAAGCCCTGGCCGGGCCACTGCAGACACGTCTTGCATTCATTGAGGTTCTCTCGTGCAGCGTGTCATCTTGTCTCCAGTGCGGGGGAATCACTTTGTCCTTTTTTTTTCCCCCAGAAACTTTTAGGAAATCATCACTTGGCAATGAAGAGGCTAATAAAGAGAAGAAAACATTTCTGGGACTTTTCAAGGCTAGCAAAAGCAGCAGCAGTAAGGTAATGGATTGAATACGCCCTGCCTCGTGTGATGTCTGTGCCGCACCTGTCTCAGGATGTTTCTGGATGACGAGGGTCCGGGGTCCCGGCTCCCCTGGTGCGAGGGAGTGGGCCACTGCAGCAGTCCCCTTGTCCCTGAGGTTTCAGGGAGGCGGCGTCCACAGGGAGGGCAGGTGCACTGCAGGGAGACGTCTGAGAGACAGGGGCCGCGGTCACATCTCCCTGGCCCAGTTTTGTCGCTTGTGGTTTGTGTGACCTTACCTAACTGTGGAGTAAGCCCCATCGCTGTGTTGGTGTGTAGGGCGTGCTGTGGTGGTGTCTGCTGTTCCAGGCATCCCCTGGGGATCTTGGCAGGTTTCCCCTGCGGTGAGGGGCACTGATGGTGGCTTCCACACTTGGCCACTGCCACGTCCCCAGGCCAGGGACAGAGCTGTCTCATCAGTGGGGAACAGAGCCTGCGGCTGCCTGTAGACCGAGATCCGGGGCGCCTTCTGCCGGGAGCATGCCCAGGCCTGGCCAGGGGTGCAAACCCAGGGGTGGTGGCGACCCGCTGTGTGTCGCACTTGAGCTGCAGTGCAGGGGCCAGTGCCCGGGACACACACAGCAGCATCAGAGCGTGTTTCACGGCCAGAGCCCGGGGAGACGGGCGGCCAGCGAGGACCCAGCCCCTCGCCACTGCCCTTCAGATGTTTTGATGCCCTAACAGCATCCGAGCTCATTGATCTTCTTGGTCTTTATGAAATAATTCTTTAAACGCATGTTTTGGGTGCACTGCAGTAATTTAAAGTTGTAGTACAAAGAATAGGAATGAATATCTTAGTACTTAGACATGAGACCCTCAGAACTGTAGGCATCTTCCAACTACCAAGACCAAGAGCAGGTAATTCTGTTGTAATTAGTATTTTTTCCTTCTTGGTAAATGAGACCCAAAGTGACAAAGCTTTCCCATGATGTCAGGCTTCAGAGCCCCAGGCTCACGTGGTTGTGGGCGTGGTCTCAAGGCTAGAGGCCCCTGGCTTACGCTCACATGGGGACCTGTTGTGATCTCATTTCCTGGACCTGGAGTCAGCCCCGGCTTGCAGATGGACACGGTGGCGCTCAGAGAAATGAGTCACTTGCCCGGTGTCCAGGGATCAGAACCAGGGTCCCCGGGACGGTGGTGCCCTGGGGTCCAGTACGGCTTGAGCGGGGCCAGCAGAGGCTCCCTGCCTTGGGAGATCGGCACAGACCTCAGCTCGTTTCTCGTCCACTGCTCCGGAGCTTTGGGGATGGGCTGTGACTGCCCCGGGTCTGCACTGACCCTGTGTGCTTGGGAAGTCCAGGCAGGGCGCGGGCCTCTCGGTGCCGGCTTCTGCCCCCTGCCCCTCTCCCACCTCCTTTCCCCTCCTGCCAGCATTACTTGGAATTACGGGATCAGAACTGTGTGTGTGGCTCTTCGTCTCTCGGTGAAGGGTCCTTGCTGTCGCTGAGCTTTCTGAGCAGACTTCGCCAGAGCTGCGCTCCTGCCGGCCTCCCCGCCCGGCACAGGTCACGGTGAGCTCCTCACAGCTCACGCCGGCTTCTGGCACAGAGGGTGCAGTCAGCAGAGCTGTCGCAAACCGACTCGTGCCTGTGTTTTAAACAAATTAAGGTGGCCTCAGGGGCCGGAATGTGAAGGCTCTGGGACTTGGCTGCACTGGTGCAGGGGCCCGGGCCAGGGGACACCAGGTGCCCAGTTGGTGGGAACGCCTCGTTACAGGAATGTGTTTCTGGGGTTTTCACCTTCCAAGTTCTTGACTCCACAGAGATGAGAATTCAAAGCAGGGCCCTGATGGAGCAAGGACAAAAACTTTAGGTCCATGCTGACCTCTCCCCTGCACCCAGCAAGCAGGTCCCTGTTTCTCCGCCTGCTAACACAGGCCCCCCGCCTGCACTTCTGGACACGCCACCGGCGGCGAAGTCCAGCCGTCAGCTCCTCCCAAGCTCTCTCCCCCTTCCCAGCTCAGCAGCTCGGCCCCAGGGTCCAGCCCCAGCCCAGCCCCTCCCAGCTCACCTGTGACCTCCCAGGACTTGCGATCCAGCCCAAGCTCCCCCTCTGTCTCGGCAGCCCAGCCTCAGCTCAGCCCCCCAGGCGCCTTCCCGCCACGTAGTACTGTAAGAACCGCTAGTCTGTGAGGGAGGGGCTCGCTCTCTGCTGCGCCTGCACCTGGGATGGAGCCCCTCCCAGACTTCCCTCTTCTGAGTAGACCTGGCCTGGCTGCAGCTCCGTGCTCTGTCTCTTCTTTACTGACAGGCACAAGTAGGGGAGCAGGAGAGAGAGAGGGGGAGAGGGGGGAGGGGGAGGGAGAGGGAGAATAGGTTCTGCGAGGGGACAGAGTGTGGGAGGAGGCCGGAGAGCAAAGGCCGCAGGACAAAAGCAGCCCCCGTGTGCGCAGTCCCCATCATGCGTGGTGCTGGGGCACGTGTGAGCCAGGTGGGGCTGAGGCCCTGCCGCAGTGTGAGCCAGGTGGGGCTGGGTCAGAGAGCCTTGCATCAGGTTTCCAGGCAGTTCCATGGCTCCTCTGTGTGTTCATCACGGTGTCTCCTCCTCCCTGCCCCAGACGAGACACAGGTGCACCCCGGGCATGTGGGATGGCGTGGCAGGGAGGGCTGCCCCGCCTGACTTCCTGCCTGCGAGATGTGGCCTGCCCGCCTGTCCTCGCCTGTCCTTCCCTGTTTGGATTTCGCAGAGCCAGCTGCCTCTAACTCACCTGTTGGTGTATCTTACTCTGCTCTGGGCGCCCTGCCCCACCTATCCCCGCTGGTTCTCGGTAGCTGTCCAGCACTGGCTCCACACCTCTCTCCCCGCCATGGCAGCCTCAGGCACCTCCTGGCAGCTACTGAGGCCTGGTGGGGGTGGCGCTCGCGGCTCGTGTCCCAGGGCCAGCACGGCAGCTCCTTGCCAACCTCTGTGCTGGGAGATGCCAGGTCCCCAGCCGGGCCAGGCTCTCCCAAGGCCCTGCTGTCAGTCACTCATTTACACGGTGCAGTGTCTGACAAGTGTGAGCTTCAGTCTCTTCCTCAATAAAGGACTCTGGAGTGGAGGGCTCTTCAGTTGATTTCTAAAATCCTGCAGTGCTGGCCGCCCGCAGAGGCCCGTGGACAGATCCAGTGTGCATGGCGTGTTCTCGTGGCGTCTAAAGCAGCACGGCTCTACTGCATTGCCAGAGAAGAAAAAGCTGTGTGTGTGTGTGGGAGAGTGTGCACGCGTCTGTGAGGGTGAGAGCTTGTGCATGCATGTGCGTGTTTGCAAGTGTATGTCATGCATGTGTGTGAGCCTGTGTGCATGTGTGTGTGCGTGAGCGTATGCATACATGTGCCTGCGTTTGCTGCCAGACTCCTGGGTCCTCCGTGATTCTCATCTCTGGCGTTAGGTTGGGGTCTGAAAATTGAACCCGAGTCACACCAGGTCATTCTCCAGTTGTTGGTGTTTTCCCATTTTCTGTTTTGGGATCTGGTGTGAGATTGTGGGTGAGTCATTTCTGAGTAGCCCAGTCCTTTAGCTGTGCCAAGTTGAAGCCATGGAGCTCTTCACCACCTGGTCAGTGAATTGGTTCGCTGAGCTAAGGCCCACGACCGCTTGGGACCTGGTGCGTTCTAGGCTGAGCAGCTGCTTTTGGGCAGAAGAAGGAAAACACCTTTCCATGAGTGTGGATTTCAACAGTATTCTTCAGATCAGAGAGCACTGGCCAGGGGCTGTTGCAGAGCAGCCTTTGAGCTCCTCAGCTGAGGGAAGGGGCCCAGCTGCACCCCTGAGCCAGGTCCTCCACCTGGAGGGGCCTGGGTGCACGCCTGAGCCAGGCCCTGTGCCTGGAGGGGCTGGGTCGCACCCCTGAGCCAGGTCCTCCGCCTGGAGGGGTCTACGTGCACCCCTGAGCCAGGTCCTGTTCCTGGAGGGGCCTAGGTGCACCCCTGAGCCACACCCTGTGCCTGGAGGGGCCTAGGTGCACCCCTGAGCCAGGCCCTGTGCCTGGAGGGGCCTAGGTGCACCCCTGAGCCAGACCCTGTGCCTGGAGGGGCTGGGTCGCACCCCTGAGCCAGGTCCTCCACCTGGAGTGGCCTGGGTGCACCTCTGAGCCAGGCCCTGTGCTGGGGGCCCACCCTGGCCTGCTCAGCCTGGACAGGTGCCTGGGTGGCATTCTCCTGGGAAGTCATGTTCAGTGGGGTTGACGGGTGGGTGTGTGCTTGTGTTCCAGGCCGAGCAGCCCGGGCTGTCAGGTGTGGACAGTGAGGAGGACACCTTGAAGCCAGCGCCAGGAAGGGGCTTGAACGTGAGTACTGACAGCCAGCGGCTGCTTCTGCTAACGGGCGGGCTTCTCACCGCTTCGCGCCGCCGTCCACACAGGGGACGGGACGCCGAGCTGCTTTCGGCCGTGCGTTGCCGTGGCCAGGCCACCTTGGCGGTGCGGGATGCTTCGCTTTCCCTCCTCTCCGTGCCACTCGGCGAGAGGGGCAGAGCCTCCCCGCTGGGTTGCTCGGACTTGCACTTCTGCAGTTTCCCCCGCAGGGCGCAGGGGGCCAGGTGGTCGGAGCCGCACAGCCCTGGTGTCCTGGGCCCCCAAGCGCTGAGCTGCGTGACTGCGCTTTGCTCGGGGAACCCTGAGAGGATGCTGAGACAGCCCTGGCCCTCGCGTGGCCTTCAGTCCTTGAGAGGGCGTCGTGGCCGGCGCCTTGTTAGCGTGGCGTCTCGTGGAAGCTGGGCTCCGGGGTCGCCTGCACAGAGCCTTTCACAGCAGAAGGCACTTTGCGTTATTTAGTTATCTCCTTCCTCGTTGCACGTTTCCACGCCAGCCCCCGCGAACGGTTTATTTCTACTCAGCCCGAGAGTCTTTCATGAAGTCTTGAAATGTGGTATAAAATTGCAGTATCTTTCCAAGTTAGATTTTTTAAATTTAATGTGATCCGAAAGCTGTCAGAAGGAAAATATTCTAGGCTAGGTTCTTATTGCAATTACAATATAAGTGAAGACAGTAAATATAGACAGTGTTAGTATATTCTTTGTTAAACAGAGAAAAGTTACTTTTTCCTCAAAAAGATATTTCCTTTAAAAAATAAAAGATTTGTGTGTCTGAGAGAGAGAGAATGAATCTTCCGCCTTTTGATTCACTCCCAAATGGCTGTGACAGCATGGGCTGGGCCAGGCTGAAACCAGGAACCTGGAACCTGGAACTGTGTCCAGGTCTCCCGCATGGGTGCAGGAGCCCAGGCGCTCGAGCCATCCCCCACTGCTTTCCCAGCCCATGAGCAGGGAGCTGGATCAGAAGCGGAGCAGCCGGGACTGGATGCCAGCATCGCAAGCCGTAGCTTAACCTGCTGCGCCACAGCACCAGCCCCCAAAGACATTTCTTAATAAACCGAAAGTCGCTGATTTTTTGTTTAGTCCTTGTATCCATTGATCACCACAACTTACCGATAAAACCAGAACAAGTTCAGCCCTAGCTCTGTGCTCTGGCCATTTTTACTCCTGTAAGCCCCAGGGGCATCCTGACAGAAGTGGCTTGTGAGGACGTCAGTTGATTGACGTCTGTTCAGATGACAAACCAAAAATCACAGTGATCTTGAATGATCTTTTATCTGTGAGTGATTAGGTTATTTTTCAGATTTGTCACTAGTAAGATTTTTTGAATTTCTAATTTTTTATTTAAAAATTAGATGTAAAAATTATGCATATTTCTGGGTACCATATGATGTTTTGTTACTTGTATGTATTCTATAATGTTCACTTAGGGTAAACATATTTATCCTTTCAAGCATTTAGCATTTCTCTATACTGAAAGCATCCAGTGTTCTGTCTTCCAGGTTTTCAAAATAGAGCAGTGCACAGTACAGTAACATTATCTGCAGCTACCCTCTGTGCAACACAACCCCAGAGCTTCCTACCCCAGTGCTGGGCTGTAACCTAGCACCTGCCAGTCAACCTTGCCCCCACCCCCCACTCCCCTCTGGGCTCTGGCAGCCAGCATTGCATTTTCGGCTTCTGTGAGATCACCTATTTCTTCGAGTCCTCCTGTGAGTGAGCTCCTACGTTGCTTGTCTCTCTCTGAACACGGTGACTGCCAGTTCGTCGTGTTGTTGCGGATGGAGAGATTCCGTCTGTGTGGCTGAGGGATGCTCCCTTGCCTGCGGGTACCACGTTTGCTTCGTCCCTTCCTGCAGCAGGGTTTGGAAGCCTTCTGGGATGTTCCATCATGGTTGTCATTCCCACTGCTCTTTTGGTCACTGCCACTTTAAAATCCTTATGTATCATCCTTAAAGCTCCAGGGAATTGTGATATTATTAGTTTTCACTAACTTTTGCCAATAGTTTCTTTAAATTTTTATTTTCTATTTATTTGAAAGGAAGAGGCAGTGAAAGAAATAGAGGCAGACAGAGATGTTCCCTCTGCTGGTTCACTCCCCGAATGCCCACAGTGGTCACTGCTGGACCAGGCCCAAGCCAGGAGCCTGGAACTCCATGCATGCCCTCGGGCTTTGTCAGGGCCTGCTGCCTCCCAGGGAGCTCCCGCGCAGGAAGGTGGGTGTGGGGTGTGGGCCCGGCTCCTGTGCCGACCTCCTGCCTCCCAGGGAGCTCCCGCGCAGGAAGGTGGGTGTGGAGTGTGGGCCCAGCTCCTGTGCCGACCTCCTGCACGTGGCACGGTTGTTTGCCCCAGCTGTGCCATCTTACTTTACATCTGTTTTCGTTAGCATCCTGTGACTTTGTGTTAAGAGCTTGGGTTAATGAGATTGAGCTCATTCCATTTATGAAAAGTATCTGACACATAAACCATGCGCAGAAGGAGCCCTGTTGTTTGACTAAGAAATTCAAATCAAACTTACTTTGGTTTCAAGACAGCCTAGTTGTTTGTTTCAGTTTAAATCAATACTGCGTGCCCATGGCAGTGGCCGGGCTCTCAAGCCAAGCAGGAACCCCTGAGCCATCGCCGGCTCCAGCACTTTGAGAACGTGAACTTGGTGCCCCCGACTTAATGCATTTCCTCCGTTGGTGCCCGTGTTTTAAAGCTCTGTGATAATCAGATCCCAGCCTCCGTCACACTCAAATCTCAGAGGAAAATAAGAATGTTTCTGAGTTGAAGGATTTGAGGCGCAAGCGGGACTGGGGTGCCCTGTGCCCGTGTGCTGAGCCCGTCCTGTACACAGATCAGCCTGAATAAAGTCCAGTGCCTGCCCCAGTCACACGAGCAGCCCTGTTTTCTGGTGTGAAGCAGACCGGACCCCCCGAGGGTGAGCGGAGCGTCCACTGGCCCTTTGCTCTGTGAGCTTTGTCGTCAGCCTTCACTCTGGCCCAGGCCCGGGGAAGCGGCTCTGGTGTTTCTTGTACTCGACAGGCTACACTGGTGATTGAGCGGGGGGTCTGTCTAATTACACGTTGACAGCCGGTGCCTTTTTGGCTATTACAATGCACAACTGGATATTATAGCTTTCTCTCAGCAGCAAATGGTAGTATAAATTTTGCTGGGAGCAATGCTAATTTGTGGGAGGTTGTTTTTCCCTGCTAATGTAACAGAACACATTTGCGTCATAAATTCATGGATGATAGAAAAACAGATCTTAGGCAACCAAAAGCCTTCATAGGAAGCATCCAAAGCATTTATGAGGGAAATGAGGAAATTCTGTAGATACACATGGAAGTAGAATTGTACAAACAGAAAGACACCACATTCCTAGATAAGACTCAGCGCCGTTGTTTGCATCATGTTATGTTTTAGAGTTAAGATAAAGTTTACTTAGAAAAATAAACAGATAAGAAAAGCCAGGAAATCCTGAAACACATGAGAAGGGGATAAGCCTGCTGGTTTATGAAATGGATTTCGAAGCCTTTGCAATTGACATTAAGCAGAATAGGAAATCCAGGGCCAATTGCACGTTGTCAGCGCCTGCAGTCCGTGGCAGGAGATAAGCATGAGTGAGAGGAGCCGGGGCTCTTGGGTATCCCTTAGGGGAGACTGAATTGTGTTGATTGGGACCGTGTGCACTGGGAAAAGCAGAGTGGACTGGAAGCCCAGGTGCACCAGTGGAAGCCACATGAGCACCAGCAGCAAACCTGGCGACTCCCCATCAGCCGGGAGCGAGGGTGCTGGTTTCCCATGACTTAGTGTAAGACCGGAGCAGGTAGATCGGACCTCAGGGAAAACAAGTGGGACCCTCTCGGATCAGGAGGGAGGAGGAGGTGGGGGGGATGTCACAGGCAAAGTAAAAATCTGGGAACCCGGGGCTCAGAGGAGGGAAGACCTGCCCCCGACAGGCGTGAACGAGGGGTGCTGGAGACGAGATGTGCAAACGGCACAAAAACAAGAGAAGATGCAGACTTGGTCCTGATGGGAAGTGTGATTGACATGTGCAGTGACCGCCCGTTTATCCCGGCAGACCCCAGCGTCTGTTACTGTCCGTTCTTGGCAGCCGTCAGCCCCGAGGTAGCTGCCGAGCGCCACACAAGGTGCTGTGGCCTTTGTGGTGGGGACGTGGCAATGCGTGCATCTTAAAGTCCTGCGTCCACTCACTCTCTGGGCCAGAAGTCCAGCATGTGGAAATCTAGATGGCTCACGTGCAAGGCTGTTCATGGCAGTGTTCCCCGCAAGAGTAGCACGTGCGCATGCCCATTGTGGGTGTGGCCAGGGAGGCTGCGGGGGGGCTCTGGAGGGGAGGGACCGGCGCCCTGACCTGCTTGCTGGAACCTTCTGCTTTAGCTACTGCAAGTCAGCCCCTGGAGCGGTGACGGCCTAGGGGAATGGCTGGCCCGGGAGCAGCAGAGTGCTGGGTGGGAGGCCCCCGCGCCGTGCTGGGCCTGGTGCCGCTCACGTCCGCAGGTGCACACGTGTGGAGGTCCGGTGAGCGCCCTGGCAGCTGGCGTCCTCTCTCGGGCTGGACGCACCCTCCCGGCAAGCATGGCGTCCTGTTGCTGTTTTGCTAAACTTGCCCCGGCTGTTGACATCTGCAGACTCTGATGCCAGAGCGTCTGTGGTGTTCTGGGGAGGTGGGAGCTGGGGGTCCACAGGCCCCAGGGGCGCCCAGTGGTGCGGCTTCAGCAGCTGGCGCTGCGTGGGCTGGGGGCTTCCTCTGGAGCACATCCTGTGATCTAATGGAGCCAGCTCCACCCCTCGCCTTTCTGGGTCCCTTGGCTCTCCTGCAGCCCTGGTGCTTTCTGCTGGAAGCAGTGAAGGCGATGACTGCTCACTGCTCCCCCTGCTGGCAGCTGCTTGGCTTGCAGCTCTGTGCCCACAGCATCCATGGCAGGAGTGGGCAAGCTGTGCTTGGGACCCCAGGCCAGGGGAACAGGTGCCTGTGTCTCCCCCTCCTCACCTGTATCCTGCCTGTGCTGCAGGAGCTGGGGCAGGGTCAGCGAGGGGACGCCCCCGTCCCCCCCGCGGGGAGGGTTCTGTCTGGAGAGCTGGCCCCATGCCTGCTGCAGTAGACAGTGTGCAAGTTGTTCTCTTTCATCTCCTGAGAGAATGCAGTTATCCGACGGACACCCCAGTGCGTCCTGCGTCAGCGGCCACAGTGCCCACGGTCCCTGAGAGAGGTCATTTCACTGAAGCAAGCTTACCCCAAGCCCCGCCCGGGCCAGGGTCCCCGGGGACTTCCCTCAGCTCCCAGGACTCCCGTGACATCCCATTTCTGAGAAATGCCTCCCTGCACCCACGCATGGTCCCGTGTCCATGTGGGCGCTGGCAAGCTGCAGCAGCCTGTCTCTGCAGAGTGCCTGTCACAAGTCCCTGGCCTCTGACAGCCCCATCCCGTGGTGATAAGAAGGAGCAGCCGTTGACGTGAACATGAGCCATCTGGAGTTTGCCAGCACACGCCGCATCAGACCACAGCAGGGTCGGCCGCCTTAACACCGGAGTCTTTGCATGCAGGCTCTTAACCAGCAAAAGCACTGTCTGGATACAGAGATGAACGGGAGCCATCTTGTTGACAGGCCTGTTCCCGTGGTGACGGGGGGGGGGGGTCTCCTTTGCTTCTCCTGCAAGCCCCTGGCTGTGTTGGGAGCGGTTGCCATAGCAACAGCTCTGCTGAAGCTCCTGGGCTCTCCTTGGGACCGCTCCCCAGGGCAGGGACCCTGGCTCCCAGGGGGGCCGGGCATGTCGAAGCCCAGAAAGTTCCAAGGATGCCCATCAGCTCAGCAATGCTTTTGGGAAAAGTTACTGAAAATCACACCGTGAGGGAAATTCCATCTCCCGATCTGCCCCGGTGCCAAAACATGTCCCTGCTGCCTGGGTCTCAGCGTCGCAGCGCGCTCCCCAGGGCCGCCACAGGGTGGCAGTGTTGGCGCAAGCACCTCGGATCTGGTGGCACTGGCCTGTTCTGGTTTGGGAAAGCTCAGATCTGCTGTGGTTTTGGAAGGTTCACACGGCAGGAACTGGGAAGAGGTCCCCAGGGTGCTGTGATGCAGAGCTACTCTTACAAATCAGAGGTAACTGCAGAAGTGCAGCTGGTACCTTCAGAGAGTTCTGCATGGTCAGGGGTATGAAAGAAACAGCTTGCAGAAAGCTGTAAGAGGGAGAGAGGGACTCGTGTCGAGTGCCTGCAGCCTGTCACGGGTCCGGGTCACTGTGGTTCTCTCGAACCCTTCTCAGCACGTGCACCTGGCCAGCCACCACCTGGGAGGCTGCTGACGGAGTTGATGGAAAACACACATGAAAGCCGTGTGCCTGGTTTCAAGAGTGTTTTGCCCCAGAATAGATGTATCTTTTATTTGTTTTTCTGTTGCAACATTTGCCCCTGGGACGTTGACTTGTGCTTTTTTTCTGTTGAGTGTCAACCTCATCCCTTCACTGAGTTTCTAAAAGATTTACTTATTTGAAAGGCATAGCTGCCATGGGGGAGGGGGAGGGGAGAGGGGAGAGGGAGAGATCGATCTTGTATCCACTGTTCACTCCCTGGATGCCCACAGCAGCCGGGCTGGGCAGGAGCTCCATCAGGTCTCCCACATGAGTGATGGGGCCCCGAGCTCTTGGGCTGTCATCGGCAGGGAGGTGGCTCAGAAGTGGAGCAGCCAGGACGTGAGCCTGCGCTCCAGCATGGGACAGCATCACCATCAGCCTCCCTCCACTGCAGCACAACACAGGCCCCTTGTCGTTGATCTAAAAATCACGGGCGCCGGATTCTGTCCTGGTTGCTCCTCTTCCAGGCCAGCTCTCTGCCGTGGCCCGGGAGTGCAGTGGAGGATGGCCCAAGTGCTTGGGCCCTGCACCCCATGGGAGACCAGGAGAAGCACCTGGCTCCTGCCATCGGATCAGTGTGGTGTGCCAGCCACAGCGGCCATTGGAGGGTGAACCATCTGCAAAAGGAAGACCTTTCTCTCTCTCTCTCACTGTCCACTCTGCCTGTCAAAAAAAAAATCGTTATTTGAAGCACAGAGAGAGATCTTGCATCTGCTGGTTCACTCCCCAGATGTCTGTACCTGCCAGGGCTGGGCCAGGCTGCAGCCAGGGGCTGGGAGCTCCATCCAGGTCTCCCCTGTGGGGGGCAGGGCCCACGCGCTGAGCATCACCTGCTGCTTCCAGGGCGTGCGTTGGCTGGAAGCTGGAGGTGGACGCAGGGCGGAACTCAGACCCAGGGGGCCACTGTAGGGTGTGGGCCTCCCCGGCTGCACAGACGCCTGCCCCCGTGTGGTTTTTCAGACTCTGATCTTCCACAGCGGGGCAAAGCATGGCGTTTGCTTGTTTGATCCGGATTCTGCCCCCAGCACCTCCGGCTGGCCCCTCGGAGCCTCACCTTTCCTGGGGGTTCTTAGGACTGGAGGAGCTGAGAGGGCATCTCGGCCCTGTTGCTCACTGCGTCTCTCTGGTTTGTAACATACGAGGGCCATGGAAGTTGTCCTGATGAGACCCTGCAGAGGTGTCAGCGAATTGGAGGGTTTCAGGTCCTCTCACGCCGCGTCATCACACCGCATTCTGACACCGAGACAGTACACGAAAGCCAGCGGCTTCCCCTTCCAACCCCGTGCTTGGCCTGAGGGACCTCCAGGAGTCGTTTAGAAAAACCCTCCCTGGGGTCTGTGCGTCTCCTAAGTGGCTGTCCGGAACCTACCACCTGCTCACTGCCACCCCCGCCCCCCGGCTCCCTCCCCAGGTGCGCATTGCAAGAAACTTGACTGGGGAGCAGAGCCAGACTCAAGCCCAGGCTTCAGTATGGGCCGTGGACACCTCTGGGTGCTGCCCTGCTCTGCCCGGTGCCTTCTCCCTGCCCGTGGACGACCTGACAGACGCTCATGCCGCGCAGCGCGCGATGACCCCGTCTCCTGAAGTGGAGAGCTGGGCTCTGGAGTCCGCACCTTCTGTCTGTCTGCATGTAGAGAGTAAATACCTGTGGCTCTCTGCACTGAGATGCCTTTGGTTGGTGAAGTCTGGGGGAGAGTGAGAGGCAGGCTCGACACAGATGGCGCTCTCGCACAGCCACCTCGCGTCTCTGGATGTCTTCCTGCTCAGTCCGTCGTAATGTCTGCACAGGCGGGATGGAGCCACTTGGTCCGGAGGCGGGTTATCAGCGCTGAGTGTGGGCAGCAGCCTGTGCCATTCACTGGAGTCACAATGGTATCTTCATGTCTGAATTGTGGCTCCTGTAGAAGAAATTTATGCTGAATAAATAGACAAGGAAAAACTGAAGAGGAAAGAGAAAAGAACAGAGTGTGTCTCTAAAACAACCTAGGGACCCACCACCCCATCCACGCCCTGTGCCACGTGTGGACACTTGAGCCTAGCCCGCGGGAGGCCGTGGCCAGCCCAGTGCCTGCCCTCAGGAGTCTCTCGTGGGTGGGGCTCAGGTTCTCCAGACACAGGCATCCGCCGGGCCTCTTGGAAGCTCTGCCTCTGGGAGCCACTGAGAGGCAAAGCCTGGGTGCAGTGAGGAGCGGGCAGTGCCCGGTGTGTGGAGATGAGGACAGTGGCACAGGGAAGGTCAGGCTGTGCTGGACTTCACTCCAAACGGGTCGTCTCGGAGAGGGGACTGCGGTGTTAGGGCATCTGAGCTCATTACGTGCGAGACGGATTACGGGGGGAGGAGGGAGGGAGGTGAAGAAGTGGACATCTCAAGACTTCAGCAGCCTTGTGGTGTCGTGGAGGTGTGCCTGCTGCCTGGATTCTTGTCCGTGGTGCCTGCGTGTGCTTGTGTGCATACACGTGTGTGCATATGTGTGAGCGTGTGTGTGTATGTGGGCATGCTTCAGCAGCCTTGTGTCGTGGAGGTGTACCTGCTGCCCTGGATGTGTGTGTGTGCATGTGTGTGTGCACGTGGGCATACATGTGTGTGCATATGTGTGTGAGTGTGTGTGTGTGTATGTGTGCAAGGGGGCCGTTTGCAGTGACTGCATTAGAAGTGTGTTGATCCCCAGACAGACTCGCATACCTCTTACGTCTTCCCACTGCGTGCCCCTCTGGCCTGAGTGGGGGACACAGGTCAGAGGTCGTTTCCGTCTCGGGGTTGGATGGCCCAGTACTGGCCTGGCCAGGGTTGTCTGCTGCCCCGCCGTGTGGCATGCACCTATGGTTGCCTGGCGAGCAGAACCCCTCTGAAGGGCGGCCTCCGGGGAAGCCGGGCACCCTGTGTGCTGCTTCCTGCCAGCTGCCGGGGGACGTGGTGCCTCCTTGCAGAGAAGCCAGGAGGGACTTTGGGAGGCGCCGGCTCTGAGCCTCGTGCAGAGGTAACTTGATGAAGTCCAGCAGTAAGTGGCCTGGACGTTGTGAGGAGCATAAAGGAGTGGTTGTGCCTCCCTGACTGGAAAATGATGCCTTCATGCATGAGAGCAAACCTGTGTGTAGCTGACACAGCAGGCCATCCACGTGGAGCATACAGGAATCTCACACGCGTGTGAGAAGAGCAGTGCATCATGCTCGCTGATGTGGACGCGGCTCTGGCTGCCTCCCCGACCCTCGGCGGCTGCCTCCCGCGTCTTCCTTCTGCTGGGCTGAGGGGGTTGGGATCTGTAGAGATGCAGCTGGGCTGCGCTGGGCTGCTGGCCCTCATGCAGTACCGCCCCATGCTAGCGTCCGCCGTGGCGTCAGCCCCGCCTCCTGCTGAGGAGCTGCATCGCCCGGAGAAGCTTTGTCAAGGCACAGACATAGCGATTGTCTTTTCCGCGTGCAACCATCTCTAGCCTCTTCCACGATGCGTCCGCTCCACGGCACCCAGAGTGACGCCTCTTGTGTGGCTCCTCCACGATGCCGTCCGCTCCACGGCACCCAGAGTGACGCCTCTAGTGTGGCTTCTTCCCCTGAGACTTGCCAGCCCCTTCACACCCCCCAGTGGCTGCCCAGGCGGTCGTCTCCAGCGTGGGTTTGTAACACACCATTGGTGTCCTCTCTGGGCCCTGCACCCGGCCTCCCACCGGCCACTAGAGATGTAGCTAAAACCACAGTCACGGGCCTCCGACGACTCCCTTCTCCCCTAGCCGACGTCCATGTGCCCAGCCCCTGCTCCTGGTCACCGCATTGCAAGGGTGGGCTGAGACCCGAGGTGCAGACGCGTGTGGGTCAGAAGCTCCGGTTCCTTTCCTAGTGCTTCTGAGGCTTTGGCGACACGGGGCTCCGGGGTCGCCATGGCTGTCTGCCTCTGCTGGCTGAGCAGCCCCGGACGGGAGTGTCCTGGCAGCTTTGGCGAGCTGGGGTGGGCGTTGCATGCTTGCTGTGTCTGCTGCCTGGCCCCTCCTCTCAGCACGGCGGCCTCCACGTCGGTCTGCGTGGCTGCCGATGTCAGAATTTCACCTGTCCTGTGGCTGGGTGCTGCCCCGCTGGATCTGGTCACCATTCACTGCAGTCTCGTGAGGGCTGTCGCGGGCTCTGCATGCCCTCTGGGCCTTTTGGCTTTGGCTGCTGCTTCCAGTGGCCCGGTGAGGTTCAGTGGAATTGCACTTGCCCCCCTTGCCTTCTGCCTTCTTCCTTCCCTTCAGGGGTGAGGACCTGGGCCTCTGCCTGCGTCTTCAGTGTCCTGGGCCCCAGGCTCAGGGCAGTCGCCACCTCCTTTGCACTGGCCCCTGCAGCTCCACTGCGGGCACCGCGCGCTCTGCCCCTCTTTGCACTTCCAGCGTGAGATCCTGTCTTAGTGGGAGCACGTGTCGTGAGTGTCAGGGCAGCTACAGGATCTGAGCCCCAGAGGGCAGGCCGGGAGCCGGAAAGGGCTGGGGCTGGAGGACAGGAACTCCAGGGCGCCCTGAAGGAGCCTGGCAGGAGCTCGGAGGGTGACCTTCGTGGGCGACCTTGACACGCCCCACATGGCAGCTGCTCCCTGCGGTCCTTGCCTGCAGAGGTGGTGGGGAAGCCCCAGAGGGCCTGAGGGAGTCCACTGGTAGTGTGTGAATTAGTAGTAATGCCCAAGTTCATGAGGATTTATTTAAAACAGCTGGAAGGGGCCCATGGGTGCAGGAGGAACACGCGGCTGATCTGGGCTCGCTGTTCTGTTGGGAGGTGGAGGGTAGGCGCAGGCTTTGCATTCCCTGCTCGTGCAGCCGGTGTCCTGCGTGTGCCCACACACGTGAAGTTGTGGGCTGGGGCAGGTGTTGTGGCAGAGCTGATCAAACAACCACTGCCACACCCACGTCCTGGCTCAGAGCGCAGGTTCAAATCCCAGCTATTGGGCCTCTAATCCGGCTTCCTGCTAATGCCCCTGGGAAAGAGCAGGTGATGGTGGAAGTACTTGAGCCCCCGCCACCCACATGGGAAACCTGGATGGAGTTCCTGGCTCCTGGCTTGAGCTTGGCCCAGACCTGTCTGTTGTAGACATTTTGGGAAGTAAACCAGCAGATGGAAGATCTCTCTCATTTTGCCATTTAAATAAATAAATGAATAAATCTTTTCTAAAAAGAATAGTATTAAAGACCTTCAGAAGGGGGCAACGTGATGTGGGGAGATGGCAGCTGACAGGTGCTGCAGTGATTTCAACTTTGATTTTGTCACCGGGGGCTGTGCCCTCCTTAATGTCATTCCCCTGGGGCCTGTGGACACCAGGCAGCCGGGACTCATGAACTAGTGGGCAGGGGTCTGTGCTGATCAGCTTCCTGGTGCCATCATGGATTACACGTGGTCTAGTGTGCTGATCAGTTTCTTGGGTGCCATCGTAGGTTACATGTGATCTAGTATGCTGATCAGCTTCCTGATGCCATCATAGATTACACGCGATCTAGTGCGCTGATCGGCTTCCTGGGTGCCATCATAGATTACACGTGATCTAGTGTGCGTGTGTGTTAGTGACTGTATGAGAGCATATGTGTGTGAGCCTGTGTATATGGATGTGAGTGTGAGTGTGTTAGCATCTGTGCATGTATGAGAGCATATGTGTGTGTGAGCACTTGTATATGAGTGTGAGTGTGTGCATGTGAGTGTGTTAGTGTCTATGCGCGTGAGCATTTGCATATGAGTGTGAGCGTGTGTGAGCTTGTGCACGTGTGTGGGAACGTTTGTATGTGTGTGTGGGTGTGTACACTCGTTATCGGCAGGCACTGGGGATTAGGAAGTTGAGCAATGTCTCTGTGTCCAGCCATGCTCTTGCTGACCCTGAGCCGGAAAGCTGGGATTTGCGTTCTCCTGGGGTGGGGCTCCTTGAGTGAAGCCGCCGCCCAGCGAGGCGCCAGCCAGCGCTGTCGGAACTCTCCCTGGTTTGCTGCTTGTGCCTCCTCCTGTCACCTGGCGCAGCCTTGCTGAGTAACCGAGTCTGCCGCTGCAGCGGGGCTGACACGGGGCAGGGTTAGACACCTGGCGGAGCTCCAGGAGCGGGCGTGGCCGGCTCTGCCTGCGGAAGCCTCAGCAGGCGTGGGGAGTTTGCTGAGCGTCAGGCTCTCCCCTGCAGCAACCCTCCCCTGTGCCACGCGTGTGTTGGTGCCAGCCTTGGATGTCACATGCCACGAGGACGTGTGCACACGGTGGCATCCACAGCCCCAGGCTGCGCGCTTCTCTTAGCTGCCCTGAGTGTTTCCGAGGCATGGTGCAGAACGTCCCCTCGAGAGCGCGGCCAGGCCACTCCGCTCCGACGGCAGGTTCTCGTTCCGCGATCCTTGCCTCCACACTGGAGCACAGGAAATCCGGACCTCAGCGTTTCCTCAGGAGAACGACTGATAAAACAGCTGGGGAGCATCCCAGCGTGTGCTTGTGAGCACGAGTAGTCCTGGGCTGATGCAGATGGCACGGGTGTCCTGCTTATTTGAAGTCTGGAAATCCAGCTGAGGATGTAACTCTGGCCCAAAGTTCATTGTGTGAAACCCAAACTCCAGAGCCGGCCTGAGGCTCCTGGCTGCACCCATTCCTGCCCACAGACTCACGGACTCGTCCTCGGGTTCTCTGTGTTCCAGGAGCTGAGGCTACGGCAGCGGGTGACAGTGACGACCCTGCCCTCAGGGAGCTCACAGTCGAGTGTGGGAGGAAGACTGGCAGCAGCATGGGCTGGGCACTCACTGCGTGACGTGGGCACTCACATGCGCCCATTTGTTCCCCTGATAAACTGAGGCAGGCAGAAGCTGCAGAGCTTGCTGAGGTCATGCAACTTACAAGTGGCAAAGCCCAGGGTTGGCCCAGCCGGGTCTCCAAGGCGTGTGGGCTCAGGCATGGCCATCCTGCGTGGCCTCCCCCAAGGCTACACATGCATAGGGGCCATGCCCGGTCCCGAGGGTCTCCAGGCAGGCGGCAGGCACTGTCGTGTTTTTCATTTGAGGTCCTCAGCGCTTGTTCTGTAGACGTGCTTCCCCATTGACGTGGTTTTCTGTTGGCAGAGCCCGTAGCACAGAAGCTCAGAGATGCTCGTGCGGCCATTGGCGGCCCCTCTCCACCCGGTGTGGAGCCGCCACCTGGGGTGCTAGGAGGCTGGGCTCCCAGCTGCTGAGGCGGCCGTGCCCACGCTCGGGTCCCCCAGCCTGCTCCCAGCTGCCCGTGCCCATGCTCGGGTCCCCCAGCCTGCTCCCAGCTGCCTGTGCCCACGCTCGGGTCCCCCCATTCTGCTCCCAGCTGCCCGTGCCCACGCTCGGGTCCCCCCATTCTGCTCCCAGCTGCTGAGGCGCCATGCCCACACTTGGGTCCCCCCACCCTGCTCCCAGCTGCTGAGGCGCCGTGCCCACACTTGGGTCCCCCTGGCCTGCTCTTCATGCCGCTCTACCACAGTTCCGTAACTTCCGGGCGCTGGAACCCTGAGCCCCTTGAGCAGCTGTAGAGTCCCCTGATGACGACAAACCCCTGGTGCTCCTGATCTGTGCCTCGTGTCTGACCAGCGTGTGGCCAGGGAGGCTGGCCCGACCTGCAGGCCGGATGGGGCATGGAATCAGCCCAGCCGCCAGTGCTCTCCTTGGCAGCTTAAACGCTCAGTCGTTCTCTTCCTGGTTAAGCAAAGACACCTTCCTCCGCGAGCCTTTCGGAGCCCTCCGAGCTGTCAGCCGCAGTGGGCGTCGCCGCGGCCTGGGCAGGTGCTGTGGCCCTGTGCTCCCACGCCGGGGGGCCACAAGGAAGGCATCTCCCACTGATGGCCTCTCCCGTTGTTCTCTCCCCGCAGGGCTGCTCCACAACACCTAACTCGCCGTCCATGTCCTCCCGATCCCTGACGCTGGGTCCATCCCTCTCGCTGGGCAACGTCTCGGGGGTGTCCTTGAGGTCAGAGATGAAGAAGCGCCGGGCCCCTCCCCCTCCGAGTGCGGGACCACCCGTGCAGGACAAGGTGTCGGAGAAGGTAAGTGTAAACCCGCACACCCATGGTGCTGGCGGCCCGCATGCTGGGGCAAGTAGCTGGGGTTCTTTAGCAGTGCAGGCGCTGCTGCTTCCTGTGGTGACTGAAGACGGGGAGCGGTTTGGGGGCAGCTGGCGCTTGGAGCCCTGTGCTCCACGCTTGTTTTATTGGCAGTTTCAGACGTGACCGTGATCGCTCAGTGAGCGTGTGTGGGCCGAGGCCCCTTCAGAGAGCCGTCCGGCACAGGGCGGTGCCAGGTGTGATGCACAGCTCAGATATGCGGGAGTGCTCGCTCGCCTTCCACGGGGAACCTTGGACTTGGGCGTGTGAGCAGCCCCTTGGTTTATGCTTCTCTGCAGGGCAGCCCCAAAGCCTTGGACAGTGACAGAGTCGCTGCCTGGGGACTGGGAAGGGCCTCTGTCCCCCTCGGCTGGCCAGTGGCTGGAAGCTGGAAGCTTCATTTGAAATGCGGCCCCTCTGGCGGCGCACAGGACACCCCCACCCCCCTCCAGGGTTCCTCTGTCTGCGGATTGAGCTGCCTGGGCCGAAAGCCTTCCATGGAAAGTCCCAGAAAGGGAGAATTCTCAAGGTTTACATCGCGCAGCCTTCCAAGGGTGCGATGAAAGCCGCCGGCAGCGTCTTTGCGTCAGTCTCTGTCGCGGGGGCTCAGGGCTGGTGTCCCAGGGACCCTTATTTGCTTCACAGTGATGCCGGCAGTTCAGAGACACCCAAGAGAAGCCAGGGTGTGTTTCCTTCAAGTGAAAAGTCGGAGGTTATGGTGGGCGGGCGTGCACAGGAAAAGCCCACTGTGCCGAGTTCAGATTCAGCCGTTGTCCCTTGTAGATGAGGGAGGAGACGCTGGCAGTCCTCATTGCGCGGCTTGGCACCTGTGGCTTTTCCAGTCCCAGTCTCACTGGGTGCAGTCTGGCAGGAATGCACCTGGAGGCATGGATGGGCTCCGGTCTTGGGCTCTCAGAGGAGCTGTGTCGCCCAGGCAGGCAGGCTGTGCCCAGCAGCTCCGTTGCCCTGGCTGTCAGGATGAGGGCGCCTCCATCTCCATGAACCCCTGGGGAGACCCCACCCGTGAGCACCCAAGTGTCCTGGAAGGCCTGTCCACACCCGCTTGCTCCCTCTGAAGGCTGCTTCTCCCACCTGCTACCCTGTGTCCCCTGCGGCATCCCTGTTTCCGTCGCCCGAGAGCAGTGCATCCCTGTGGCTCCGTAGCTTCCGGCACTCGGGAGCTGCTCCTGAGGCACTCTGGGAAGGAGTCTATGGCTCCTGGCTCCCCAGGCCGGGCCCTGGACCTGGCTGGGAGCTGCAGCACAGATCGCCAGGGCAGGCTCGGGCCATCGTTCTCCCTCTCCTGACGAGCCAGGCCGTCTGTGTGTGTGTCTGTCCATTCCTCTCCCTCTGTCCCTCCAGGGAGATCCTGGGCATCACCTGGTCCCACCTGCAGGCCTTTGCACTCCTGTCCCTGGAAATCGGCCTGCAAGACCCGTGGGGCAGCACGTTGTGGAAGAAAATATGTTGAAGCGTTTTGTAATGCCGCTCGCTGGGAGTTCTGTGTGATGCTTCATCTGTGTTCCACTGGCACATCTTGTGCACCTGTGTGTTTTGGTGATGCATAAAGAACACCCAGCTCTGTGTGCAGCTCTGTGATCTGCTCGGGTCCAGGTCCTGAACACTGCCCCACCGCACGACTGCCCGGCACCGTTAGCCGTTCTCACCTGCACACACAAGGGTTTGTTTTGGCTTTTGGCTGGAAGGGCATGAACTGTGGGCTCATTTGTTCCAAGTAAGAACTGCACTTTCTCAACGCAGCAGAATGTAAATGCTCAACTCTGTCAGCAAGTTTTAGGTTTCCTCTGTCCAGAGAAGTTGTATTTTTTGTTTTTAATGTGTTTAGCTAATGTGGGTAAGGCCGGCTTGAGTGGGAAAAGGGACAGTTAGTAGAGAATTGGGAATCCTGCGAAAAATAAGTGATTCTCCACACCCTGTGTCGTGGACGGAGCTCTCGGAGGCAGAGGGCGCTTTTCACTGAAGTCTGTGTTTGGCACAGAACGAGCGGATGCTGGCTCGGGGGACTCGGCGCCCTGTCCAAGCGCGTGGTGGCTGTGGGTTGGACTTAGGCATTTGCTGTAAACCTGCTTTTTATCTTTTTAATGGAAGGTGTTTTGTTATTTACCAATTTCTGGGAAAGGAACCCAAAGCGTCGTCACATGGTTGCTGGGGAAGTGCGTGAGTTCCCCCTTGGCTGGAGATCAAGGGCTCTGGGAGATGTTTACCCATGCGGTTACCACCCCCAGGGGGCCCAGCGGGGTGGGGACTGACCACCTAGACAGTGAGTCTGGAGGCTTTCAGATTGTAGAGGATTTTCCTTATGGTTGCTTTTCAGAATCCGGCATTTACTTATGCAGGTCTGAAAGGTGCGACAGTTAGAGCCATCGTCCGGTGCGTCTGACACTTTAGAATGCCTCTGCCAGCGCTCTGCCTGTCGTGTGCTCTAATCGATTGCTAGAGTGGCTTTGCTCTTCTGCAGGCATTTTTCCAGGAGGTTTCCCCAGAGGTGATGGAGTGGTGGTGTGTGGAGGTGCCCTGGGCAAGAGTGGAGGGGTGGGCACTGCCCTGGGGGCTGGAGCTCCTGGGTGCGGTTCTGTTGTGTGGAGCAGCAGACGGGGATGATGCATCACCTGGAGATGGTGCCCTTGCTGAGTCCACGTTTCTCACTGGAGCAGCCATCAGATGCCCCCCACCGTCCCCCCACCCCGGGGGGACCTCAGCTTAAGTTTCACTGGGCTCCTTCCTCTCACACGGTCTCCTCCCTCAGCCAGTCCCCAGCAGGTGCCCCGGCCCCTGCTCTGCAGAAGCTGGCTTTGAGAGCCGTCACTCCCCAGGACGTTCCCCGCCCCACCAGGCTTCCCACTCAGCAGCTGCACAGATCAGACGTCGCAGGTCTGGAGCGCTGCCTCAGGGTGAGTGAGTGGACGCTGCAGAGCCTGGCCACAGTGACTGCACACGGGCAGCCCCGCTGTGGGCCCCACGGTCACCCAGCCAGGCGGGGGGAGGATTCTCATGAACGTGCACACATCCTCCTCTCGTCGTGCCCCCTGCACAGTGCGGCCTGCTTCTACTTACAGGGTGTTCCCGTGGCATTGGCCACTGCGTGTCCTCAGGAGATGATGTGTCATGTACGCAGTGGTGGGCTGTGGTGGGCTCTGTGCAGATGCTCCACCAGTTTTGTGTGAGGACTTGAGTGTCCCTGGCTTTGGCATCACTGGGGGTCCTGGAACCACTGCCCCCTGAAGGCTGGGGTCAGCTGGACGGGGTCTGCAGAACAAGCTGACCTGGGGTGACGGGAGGCAAGGGAAGTGTGTGTCCAGGGCTGGGCTTCCTTTCCGTTTTCATCTGAGGGCCACAGTGTCCTCTCCCCGCCTTGCTCTCCTCATCATGACCCGTCCCCCGGCCCGTGGCCCTGAGCAGCAGTGGAAACCTGCTGGCGGTTGCCTGAGTTCCAGTTGGAGCTCGTTCTGTGTCCCAGCAACCCGTCGCCATGGCAACCTTGTCTCCCTGTTTGCTCATGGTTTTCCCAGGTGGGCTGCCCTGGGGCTACATGTGGATGGTGTTGAGAGTATGAGTAGAGGGGCCAGCATCGTAGTGTAGCTGGTAAAGCCACTGCCCGGGCTGCCAGCATCTCATATGGGTGCTGGTTCATGTCCCAGCTGCTCCACTTCCGATCCAGCTCTCTGTGAGTGGTCTGGGAAAGCAGCGGAAGATGGCCCAAGCGCTTGGACCCCTGCTACCGCTGTGGGAGACCTGGAAGAAGCTTGTAGCTCTTGGCTTTGGTCTGGCTCAGCCCTGGCCACTGAACCAGCAGATGGAAGGTCTCTCTTTTGTTCCCTCTCCCTCTTAAAAAAATAGTGTGAGAAGGGGCTGTACACGGATGCCTTGGTGAGCTCTCCACTCACCCGCTGGCTCTCCGGCTCCTTTCCCATAGGATGAGGAGAGCAAACCTGTGCGCACAGGTCCTTGTGGGCCTGCATGGAGAGTGGGCTCTGGCTCAGCTCTCCTGGGTTCAGGTCCCAGCTGTGTCTCGTGTCTTCCCCAGGTGTCAATCTGCACAAAGGGGCAGGTGAGGGCGGGACACCTTCCATCAGGGGCCAGGGCAGCCCGCTTGCCTGAGGTCATGAGGACTGAGCGGTGGGAGAGGAGACTGCAGGCCTGGCCAGGGTCCTGCCTTAACCACGAGGGAGAGAGTGCTTAGAGATCAAGGTCTCTATGTCTACAAGCCCTGCAACGGGCTCCTCCTGCTCAGCAGTGCTGCACCCGTTCCTCCCTCGGTGGCATTCTCTGTTCTCATCCACAAATGGTGAGCACACCGCAGAGAATTGCGGGAACACGGAGGAGGGTGGGGGTCACCTGGAAATACCGAGCAACGCCCGACACCAGGCTGCCGACACCTGCATGGTACAACCCTGCATGTGTCAGGGCAGCTTGTCCGCTCCTCGTCTCCCAGCTAATTAGAGACAAGTTCCAGCGTGATGTGGTGGCGTCTACTGTGGTTGTTGTTGTCCACAAAGGTATCTTTTACTGTAATTCAGCTGTGTGCTAGGGCTGCGATGCACCTACTTTTGTGCCCATGCCAATCACAGGTCCGTGGCTACTCCAACTTAAAAGTAATTTGAAATGTGCCTTAGCATGTTCAGTACCTACAATTCTGACCTGACTACTGTGTGCCTTTGTGACCTCGGGGCGATATCCCAGGACTGCAGTACAGAGATGTTGACGTTGGAGGAGGGAGGATGGTTTGTGTTGTGATCATTGCCAGGGTGATGTCACAGGGAACTTTATTTTTTTTAAAGATTTATTTGAAAGTCAGAGTTACATAGTGATAAGGAGAGGCAGAGAGAGAGAGAGAGAGAGAGAGGGAGGGAGGGAGGAAGGAAAGTTTTCCATCCACTGGTTCACTCCCCGATCGGCCGCAACAGCCGGAGCTGTGCCGATCTGGAGCCAGGAGCCTCCTCTGGGTCTCCCACATGGGTGCAGGGGCCCAAGGATTTGGGCCATTCTCTACTGCTTTCCTAGGCCATAGCAGAGAGCTGGATGGAAGTGGAGTAGCTGGGACTGGAACTGGCACCTACTTCCCGTGGCCCATGAGAAACCGTCCTTGCTATTCTTAAATCTCCAGGGCATGGTCTTTTTTATTTTTTAAGATTTTATTTATTTGAGAGGTAGAGTTAGAGACAGAGAGAAAGGTCTTCTGTCTGCTGTCTCACTTCCCAAATGGCTGCAACAGCAGGAGCTGCACCACTCCGAAGCCGAGAGCCAGGAGCTTTGGGTCTTCCGCATGGTGCAGGGTTCCCAAGCACTTGGGCCATCTTCCACTGCTTTCCCAGGCCACAGCAGAGAGCTGGATTGGAAGAGGAGCAGCCGGGACCAGAAGCGGTGCCCATATGGGTTGCCGGCACTGCAGGTGGAGGATTAACCTAGTGTGCCACAGTGCCGGCCCCCAGGGCGTGGTCTTTGTTAGTGGCCTGGGCCAGCCCAGACAGTGTGGTAGGAGGACACAGATTTCAGAATTTGTGTACAAGTAGCTGAGGGTGGCTTTGCTCAGGCAGCCAACTTCACATGTAAGCAGTAGATGGAGGCCATGCCGGCCAGCACTTGGGCACTTGCTCCTCACTGAGGGGGAGAGCTGTAAAAGGACCACAGGAGGGGTAGACCGGGCGGGCAGGGACGCAGAGGCCCAGGCCAGGCTGCTTGGGATCGTGTGCAGGGCCCGCACGTGATGCTGCGTGGAGACCACGGCTGCCACCCTGGGGATGCGGCTGCAGGAGTAGCCCGGTCCTGAACGTCCCTTCTCCAGGTCTGCTCAGGAAGGTGAGCAGAGAAGCAGCCTCTCTCCCCTCTGTGAGGGCACGGGGTCCTGGCGGCCGGGCGCAGTCCGACAGCGCAGCTGCTGGGGGCTGGCTGGATGCTGTCACTTCGCTCGGAGAGCAGCTGTGCTTCTCCTCTCTCGTCTTGAGCTGGGCGCAGCAGCCTCACACGGGGCGCAGTTACAGCGAGGGGGCACGGGTGCCCTCAGCGGTCAGGGCTCCGTGCTGCCTGGCCCTCCCCCACTGCTGCTCCTCCTCTCTGTCCGTTCCATGCTTTCCTGCAGCCGGGGTCCCCCCAACCCCATCTGAGTATCCTGTTGATGCCCCTCCCTCAGTTTGGTCTCCCAAGGCCTCCTCACCATGTTTCTTCCACGTAACATGCATATGCATACATGCGTGGGTGAATGTGTTGCTCATACACATACACGCATGGGTGAGTGTGTGCTCCACATACACGTGTGTGTGTGTGTGTGTGTGTGTGTGTGTATCCCGCTTATTTGCCGCCTGTGAAATACTTCTCGTGAATCATTTGGCTTGGCCCTCGCTCATCAGTAGGTTTGCTGATCATGCTCTTGCCTCTGGCTCTGACTGCGAGGGGCTGAGTGTGAGCAGATTAGGCTATGCCCTGCAGTTCTCACTGCAGTGGCCTGTTCCCCAGGGCCCAGGACCTGCCCCCTCCACCTGCTGAGGCCTCCCTGGGTGAGGACGTCCAGCCCACAGGACATACAAGGCCTGTGAAGTCGCTTGGTCTGGCCCTGCCAAGCGGCTGCAGGCGGACTCAGGCCGGCTTCTGTGTCCACACAGCTGCCCCAGGGCTTGAACCTGCTCGAATCGCACGCGCGGCTGCTGCCACGGGTTCCCTGTGCGGCACCTGCATGGCACAGGGTGTGTTCTGGGAAGCCTGGGAGCACTGTGTTTCCTCCTCTTTCACAGGGGTTGTCCCTGCGAAGGTCAAGGGCATCATGTGCATTGCCACCTATGCTTTGCAGGGCTGGGTAACTCGGCAGCTCATGGTTCCCCTGGAAGGGTGCCATGGGCTGGCCACGCCTTCATGCCCGCGGTCCCACTGAGGCACCTGCCGCATCCCCATCCCTGCAGCTGTCCCGGACAGGAAGGGGGACTCCCCTGGAGTCGTGCCTGGCAGACCTTCGGCTGCTTTTGTGTTTGTTGTGTAATTTGGAGCGGCTGTTGCGATGTTTCTCTTTATGGAGCGTTCAGAAGTCTGCCTCGGACAGAAGCCACGTCAAGCACTGTTCCCCATGGCAGTGCCCTCCCCTCCCCACCCCCGTCCTTTTGTCTGAAACAAAACTCAGCAAGGGACTCTGTCCCGTGGAGTGCAGCGGCCTGGCAGCGGCCTGGCCTTTGGCAAAGTGCAGCATCTCCCTGATGGGTTCCTGTGGTTCTGGTCTCCTTTAAGACGACAGAATCCTCTCCCGAGACACAGCCAGCCTCTGCTTTGTGGGGCAGGCATAGCCCAGTGAGCATCCAGGGCAGCGTCCTGTCCCTGCCCACTCTGCCTGCCCCAGAGGGCGAGGCCAAGGCACAGTCTTCAGGAAGCCCCCTGTGGACTGGTCACAGCCTGGCTCCCAGCCACACTGGCTGTGCCGGGGAGGCAGCGGCTGTGCAGACGGCGCCGTGCCTAGCCCTGGGCACTGCCTTGACCCCAGACTGGATGCCTGCAGCAGCCGTTGTCCCCCAGTTCTGCAGGCCAGAAGTCCAAGGTCAAGAAGTGGGCAGCATGGTTTCCCTGCAGCCTCTGCTGAGCTTTGAGTCCTGGTTTTTTCTATGCATGCACATCTTTGGTTCCCTTTGTAGTTATGGTTTTATTAGAAACGTTGTTTATTTATTTGAAAGAGTTACATAGAGAGAGGGAGAGACATGGAGACAGAGAGGTCCTCCACCCACTGGTTCACTCCCCAGATGGCTGCAACAGTCAGGGCTGGGCCAGGCCAAAGCCCGGAGCTTCATCCAGGTCTCCCATGTGGGTGACAGCAGCCTCAACACCTGGGCCATCTTCCACTGATGTTCTCAGGCCACTAGCAGGCAGCTGGATCAGAAGTGGAGCAGCCGGGACTCGAATCACAGCTCCATGTGTGATTTCAGCATCGCAGGCAGCAGCTCGACCTGCTCTGCCATGACGCAGACCCACAGAGTCCCTCTTATGAGGTTGCCAGTCGTAGTGGACTGGAGCCTGCCTTAACGAGCCCATTCAAATTCAGTTACACTAAACGTTGTGTCCCGGAGCCCAGCCACACTGGAGGCTGGGATTTCCACATACTCAGGGGATAGGATTCAGACCTGCCTACATACAGAGCCGCCGTCTAGGGTGTAAGGACCCCAGGGGTAGTAGATTTAGCCCCTTCAAAGCTGTCGGTGTCATGTTGGAGCAACATACAGAGAGGGCCCGCACAGGGGAGGTGGGCTTGTACGCCTGGTCCCGCAGCATCGGCCAATCTCATCTGTACACCTGGTCCTGTAGAGTGCCAATCCCACCTGTGTGTCTGGTCCCCTGGCAGCGGCCACTCTCACCTGTACGCCTGTTTCCCTGGCAATGGCCAATCTCACCTGTACGCCTGGTCCCCCAGCAGCTGCCAATCCCACCTGTATGCCTGGTCCCCCAGCAGCTGCCAATCCCACCTGTACGTCTGGTCCCCTGGCAGCGGCCAATCCCACCTGTGTGTCTAGTCCTGTAGAGCGTGAATCCCACCTGTACGTCTGGTCCCCTGGCAGTGGGCAATCCCACCTGTGGCAGGAGCTTCAGATTCCACCCCAGGGAAGTGGTCAGCTTCAGAAGTCCTTCTTCACCTAGGGGCCAGGGACTGCCCTGGGGGAAGGTGATGCTTCCCAAGTCCCTCCCAGCAGGAACATGGAGAGTGGAGAGTCCCAGCAGACGGCCTGTGCATCTGGCTGCTGTGGTTAGGACATCTGTTGGGAGCTGGATCAGGGAGGGGCCATTGTGCCAGACCAATGGCTGGGGGAAGTACCCTCAGCATGAGGACCATTCCAGGCTGCCGGGCAGAGCAGGCCCCGCCACCCAGTCACGGCGAGCAGCCCCGAGGTCCCATCAACACGGCTACAGCAACTTGACGACAGCTCGGTGCTCGCTGTGTTCCAGGCACTCCACAAAGGCCTTTGTGCACGTCCCCCGTGTAGGTTGCTCTGCAGTCTCCATGTAAACTAGACTAGACGCTGTTTTTATCTTCGCGAGGGTGGCGCAGGTGAAGGGAGCTCCCAGGGACAGCACGGGCTCACCTCGCCGTTCCTGTGTGGAGACTTAACGCATTGCAGGCCCTGATGCCGTTGGCAGGCAGGGTAGAGGCTGCTCAGAGGCGGGGTGGGGGTGGGGGCAGAGCTGGCATCGCGGTGACTTCTCCTGGGATCTCGTTGGATGCAGGGATCCTGAAACAGAGCGAGTGTCTGAAGTCTGAGAGCTCACTTGTTGACTTACCATGGGTGGGGAGGGCACGTATTTGCTGCCGGGGGAGCGAAGATGAAGCCGGGAGGAACGCAGCCATGCTCTGCCTTGTGCAGCATCCTCAGCTTTCTCAGTACAGAGGTTCCTCAGCCGGCCCTCCAGGGGGCGCTCTCTCAGCCTGCTGGCTCCCTGGAAACAACACCGCAGTGGACATGGGCAGCATCAGTGAAGAGTGGCCCACCTCCAAAGTACCCTTTTGTCACACAGCACTGCTGACATGGTGATGAGGGGTGCTAGGCTCTTAGGATTACACTGTTCTGTTGGTGGAACTTTTCAGTAAATGGGGCTAACCTCGTCTGCCTTGCCCTCTGCAGGGTATAAACTTGGGACTCTGAAACGTGCATTAAGCTCCTACTAAAGGCACGGGACACTAAGCCATCGCTGCAGGCAGAGTCAGATGCATGGCAGTGCACCTGCAGCTCAGGTGGCTGTCTTATTCACTGCCCTGCCCCCTGCAGCTCAGGTGTGGTATCTGCCCATTTACTGCCCTGCCACTTGTAGTTCTGGAGTGGACGTCTTCTCATCCCAGTGCACCTGCAGCTCGGATGGGGCGTTTGTCCACTCACTGCAGTGCACCTGCAGCTCAGGTGGGGCGTCTGTCCACTCACTGCAGTGCACCTCAGCTCAGGTGGGGCGTCTGTCCACTCACTGCAGTGCACCTGCAGCTCGGGTGGGGCGTTTGTCCACTCACTGCAGTGCACCTGCAGCTCAGGTGTGGTATCTGCCCATTTACTACCCTGCCACTTGTAGTTCTGGAGTGGGCATCTGCTCATCACTGCAGTGCACCTGCAGCTCAGGTGTGGACGTCTTCTCATCCCAGTGCACCTGCAGCTCGGGTGTGGACATCTTCTCATCCCAGTGCACCTGCAGCTCAGGTGGGGCGTTTGTCCACTCACTGCAGTGCACCTCAGCTCAGGTGGGGCGTCTGTCCACTCACTGCAGTGCACCTCAGCTCAGGTGGGGCGTCTGCCCACTCACTGCAGTGCACCACAGCTCGGGTGGGGCGTCTGCCCACTCACTGCAGTGCACCTGCAGCTCGGGTGTGGACGTCTTCTCATCCCAGTGCACCTCAGCTCGGGTGTGGACGTCTTCTCATCCCAGTGCACCTCAGCTCGGGTGGGGCGTCTTCTCATCCCAGTGCACCTCAGCTCGGGTGGGGCGTCTTCTCATCCCAGTGCACCTCAGCTCGGGTGGGGCGTCTTCTCATCCCAGTGCACCTCAGCTCGGGTGGGGCGTCTGCCCATCTCCTGGGCTGGCGTCTTTCTTTGCTGACTGCACCTGATTTGCAAAGCCCGTTGTCTGCTCCTGCAGTGTCTCAGGAGACGCCAGAAGCCGTGGCAGCAATGAAGTCAGCAAGTCAGGTTCTTCTGAGCCTAGCCTAGTGACCTTGAGTCTACAGTTTATTAAAAATAAAACTATCTTATTTTAAATGTTCCAGATAGAAAATGTATCTATTTTTAGTAAGTATGTAGCATTTAAAAACTAGTGTAAAACAGTGTAACTGGAGCTGTACTCATTCTTTTTGTACAGTCACAGGTTTTGTTTATCACCTAGAATGTGGAAGCACAAACAGCCTTTATGACGTTCTGGAACATTGTGAAACACTGGAGCTGGGTTGCTGAGGTCGCCGGCAAGCAGGCTGTTCCTTCTGGCCGAGCAGGGGTGGGAGCAGGAGGGCGCGGTGCTCGGGGAAGTGAGTTCCTGTTTGGCACAGGCATCGGCCAGCACCGGCAGAGCCTTTGCAAGCAGTGTGGCTGCTAAGGGCCGTCCGCGGTGGCAACTGGGCAGCTCGCACCGTGTGCAGGGACGGGAGGCACAGTCCTCGGTGCTTCCCCTGACACCTGCGGCTGAGGCAGCAAGCATCTGAGGGGATCAGAGCCCGGTGTCAGCTGCAGTGACAGCGAGGCAGCTCTGGGAGCCGCTGGGTCAAATCTGAGTGGAGGGGACCTCGCTGCTCCCCTGCGTGCTGACATCTAGTGGCACAGCGGGAGCGACAGCTGGCTACCGCCTCCTCGCTGTGGCCATGCCTGTCCTGTCCCTCGTGCCCGCTGTCAGCACGTTTCTCATCATGCACAGAAATGCACATCTGGGACCTGCCCGCCCGCTTAGCTCTGCGTGCTGCACCCTTCCACCGAGCATCTTCAGTCCGTGCAGTCAGCCTGACGGGCAGCAGGCAGGAGCAGGAATCGGCTTTTCAAGCTTCGGACGTGAGATTCCCTCACCTGTTCACTGGGGCACGGGTCAGCCTGGGAGCTGAGGCCGAGGGCAGAGTGCGCACCGTGGACTGAGCTTTGTGGGTTCTGTTCCGTCTGGTTCTTTGACTTCCGTGTGTAGTGACGCTTATTCAGTTCCACCACCACAGTCAAGGGCTCTCATCTCTGTGAGGCCTTTATCTCTGTGTCTGAAACAGTCCTCCTTGCGAGAGGAGAGCTGTGGGGACTGGTGTTGCTACAGCGTGAGTGCTCCTGGTGCAGCGGCACTGTGCATGGAGAAAGGTTAGGTTAACCACAACCACAAGTTAGATGCAAAGTAAGTCATTCCACATTTCTTTCCTAGGATACACTCTTCAATAAAATCTTTTACTTGGATATGGCACATGCTCTCCCCAGATGCCTTGTGCGTAGTGTTTTTTTAAAGACTTTATTCGAGAATTAGAGCTACAGACAGAGGAAGAGACAGAGAGAAAGGTCATCCACTGGTTCACTCCCCAAATGGCTGCAACAGCAGGAGCTGAGCCAATTAGGAACCAGGAACTTTTCTGGGTCTCCCACGTGGGTGCAGGGGCCCAAGGACTTGGGCCATCTTCTGCTGCTCTCCCAGGCCGCAGCAGAGAGCTGGATCGGAAGGGGAGCAGCTGGGATGTGAACCAGCGCTCATATGGGATGCGGGCAGCACAGGTGGAGGTTTGGCCCGCCATGCCACGGCGCCAGCCTCTGTGCGGCGTTTCTGGTAGCATGTCTTCAGTGAACCTAAGAAGATTCACTGTTACTGGACACATTTTTAATGGGTAGATTTACCTAACAGCAAGTAGCACATTTTAGATCCTTCGCCCCACGTGTTTCCAGTCCCTCTGGACTCCTGAGTGGCTGCAGCTGCTCGCTGTGGTCCGAGTTCATCCCTTGTCGGAAAGGCCCCTGACACGAGTTCAGCAGCTCTGAAAGCACCGAGCAGGTCTGGACTGCTGGAGCCACGACTTGTAGGAAACTTCGCGCGGTCCTGCTCTCCGCGATCACGTGTTGCTCAGTGCCCAGGACGCGCTCTGAGAAAGCTGTCAGAGGTTTTACATTGTGCACACCGCAGGGTGTACTTACAGAACGCTGGATGGTGCAGCTCAGTCGACACACGTGGTAAACGTGCCGGGTGTGGGGCCTGTGCCAGGGCAGCGTGGCCGGCTGTGTCACAGTAGACGTCTTTATCGTTAGTGGAAGCAGTGCACTTGAAAGTAGTGGTAAAACCTTTAGTGCAGTTGGATCCATAAGCCAGTAACTGTCATTTGGGATCAGGGTCGAGTTTCTGTAGTGTGTGTAACTATATGTGCCGAAATCAGTGCGACCAGCAGCGGGACAGGTGTGTGCCCACCAGCACTGCCACCAGCACCCGAGTAGTGCATTTCTCTGGTGTCGCGGTGGCTTTGCACAGGTGCAGCGGGTTTTTCAGTTCCGTTTAGTCGTGTGGTGCACTACTGTTGGTCAGACTCATTGTGCGACCCAGGGCCGCAGTGCACGACGTGTCGATGTGGCCTTTCTCCGCCTCTGATCTGCACAGTCCCAGGCAAGCCACCCCAAAGGATGTGCCAATCAGCTTTTCTGAGTTCTGCTCTCCCCGGACTGAGCCAACACTCCTGTGCCCACTTAGCCAGGGCTGTTGTGAGGCACTGTTGTGCGCACATAGCTGGTAGCAGTGCTTACAAAGCCAGCAAGGCTCCCCAAGGGCTGAGAGCACGTGGGGAGTTGTTGTTTGTGAGCGAGCGGTCTCACCTGGGAGGGAGTGCATATACACTGAGTCACCACCAGGGTCACCATTGCCTGAAGACCGGAGTTCAACCTGCTCCAGCCCGCAGGTGTGACACCAAACCTTCCCTTTCCCGTAGAAACTTGACTGTTCTGTAGGTTCCAGGCTTTCGTGGAGAGGCTTCCGGGGCAGCCTGCAGCAGTGTGACAAGACCTCACCTGTGGGGAGGACCTCAGGCCTCTTCCTTCGGGAGCCCGAGCCCGGGCGGGGGACGCGCCTGCACGCTCCAGCCACAAGGGGGCCGCTCCTGAAGAACCTGGCTTTCTTCGAATGACGCTGTCACAGCTGTGGGTGGATGGAGGTCGTGTTCCCGTTCACGTGAGCCGCTTTCTGCTGTAAACTGTCACACGTCCTGTCGCTGCATTTATCACTGGAGTCGTGGGGACCGTCAGAATCAGTAAAATGCTGTTTTAGGAAACCTGTTTTAAACCAAAAGGACCTTGAGTCGGCAGTGAACGACCGAGGAGACAGCAGGTGAACCACAGGAGGCTGCAAGGCGATGAGATGGCAAGAGAAACAGGTGGGGATGAGGTTCCCGGGTGAGGACGGACAAGGCCCCGGCAGCGCCAGTTCCGCCCCAAAGCCCAGCCCTGGCGACCCGCGAAGTCCTGCGTTTCTCAGAGGCAAGCGGCGAAGCAGCTCTCCCCGATGCTCCCCTGGCCTTGAGGCTGACACACGAGCTCATAAGAGAGTTGCAGTGTGACAAGTGCGTGTGTCCGGGCCAGGAGGGGCACAGGCTCCATCCGCCGTGCAGTGCTGCCGACCTTCGGACACTTGACCTGCTCCTGGCTTATAGGTGCACCTGACACGGCCCCCGCAGGACCAGGCTGGCCCGTGGAACTGTGCTGACGCTGAATAGGAGACGCTTCTGCGTCTTGGCGAGGGAGGGTGGTCCCCTGCACTTCCGGAAAGCTGCTCATGGCATGTGAGCTCTGCTGACTCCCAGAGACTTCCGAGTGTTTCCTGCTCTGCCAGAGGCAAGGACGCACAGCCAGGGCTTGTTGAAAGGAAAGGAGGCCCAGCTCAGCGTGCGTAGCCGGCGGGGCAGCCCCTCCCTGCCGTGTCCCCAGCCTCTGCAACTCCAGCACATCTGCACATGCAGGCCGAGCGCCAGGGGTGGGCAGAGCAGGGTGCACCTCACTCCCTGCTGCAGCCCGAGAGGGAGCATCTGTTCCAGGCCCTAGGAAAAGCTGTCCGGGTATCGTCCAGCTAGGGCTGGGATGTTACTTCCTGAAGCCAGGGCTTAGGAAGCGCTGGCAGACTGTGTGATTGGCAGGTGCAGACCACGTTCGTGGGTCCCACCAGCTGTCATTCTCCCACTTGAGGAGCCTGTCTCCACGGCATCTACAGAAAAACGTGTGATGACAACCTGCCCCTCTTGCTTACGCACCCCACAAAGTAAAAGCAAATGTGAGGGCAGTGAGGATGGCTGGGGCGTCACCGGCTGGGGCTGCTTCTGCAGGGGCCAGAGCCTGCCCGGTGTGCATTTCACGGTGGGGGTCTCTGGTATCTGTGCTCCTGATCTTACCGAATGATAGTGCAGCGCCAGTGGCTCCTACTCCAGAGAAATGGACTGGTGTCTCACAACCACCAAGCAGTCAGTGTAGCAATCCTGTATGTCTAGGAAGAAAAAATTGGCAACATTAGAGAAAGAAGCAGGCAAACCAACAACCAGGCTGGAGAGAGTCACAGTCGGGATGGAAAGATCCCTCAGAACAACGAGGCAGAGAATGCAAATGGAAGAGGAGCTGAGCAGCACTGCAGCTTGCAGTGTGCATCCACAGGGCGCACACAGCACTCACTCTTCGAGTGCAGCGTGGCGAATTCGCCAGTCTTCGAATGTTTGATAGGATTCATATCACGTACAGCATTAAATTAGAGAACAACTACGTGTTTAGAGAAACCTCAAACATTTAGTAAGTAGCATATTTCTAAATAACTAAAGTTGGAATAACAAAGGAAATTAGAAGCTATTTGAAACTGAATGAAGGGGCTGGCGCCGTGGCTCACGTGGTTAATCCTCTGCCTGCAGTGCTGGCATCCCATATGGGCACCAGGTTCTAGTCCTGGTTGCTCCTCTTCCAGTCCAGCTCTCTGCTGTGGCCCAGGAGTGCAGTGGAGGATGGCCCAGGTCCTTGGGCCCTGCACCCGCATGGGAAACCAGGAGGAAGCACCTAGCTTCTGGCTTCCGATCAGCACAGCGCTGGCTGTAGCAGCCATTTGGGGGGTGAACCAATGGAAGGAAGACCTTTCTCTCTGTCTCTCTCTCTCACTGTCTAACTCTGCCTGTCAAATTAAAAAAAAAAAACTGAAAATCAAAATAGAACAAGATTTGGGGATGCAGCTACACCAGTGTTTCCAGAGAAAGTTAAAATGTGTCTCATCAGAGAAGCAGCTACTAGTAAAAGAACAAACCCAAAGAAGGAGAGCTACAATAACGATAAGAATGGGAATGAAGAAACCCAAAACAGAAGTGCAGGCTCAGTGAGAACGTCAAAGCGCTTCTCTGAAACCAGACTGGGAAAGAGAGACCTCGATTCCAGTGTTGGGCATGAGAGAAAGCTTGCGAATAGGATTGCGTAGACATTAAGGAAATGTTGTGCATGTTATACAAACTTGAATGCGTAGATAAAATGGACACATCCCTTAAAAAGACAACTTACCAGTACTGACACAGGCTTAAATAGCTCAGAGCCACACTGAGCATTGTAGAGAAGGAGACTCCAGTGGGTGGTGGCCATGGTGTAGACAGACACTGGGTTTGTGGTGATGGAGATGCAGTGGGCGATGGCCATGGTGTAGAGACACCAGGGTTGTGATGGAGAGGGCAGTGGGTGGTGGCCATGGTGTAGACAGACACTGGGTTTGTGGTGATGGGGAGGCAGTGGGCGATGGCCCTGGTGTAGAGACACCAGGGTTGTGATGGAGAGGGCAGTGGGTGGTGACTGTGGTGTAGACACTCGGACACGGCGGTTGTGGTGATGGGGAGGCAGTGGGCAGTGGCCATGGTGTAGACATTTGTTCAGGCGAGCATTTCGAGAACCTGCTGTGATCTACAAAGGCAGTTGAAATGCTGCAGTGGCTCCGGTTTGGATACAAAGGTGTGAAACATTTTCAGATATAAGTAAGTACAATGAGGAAAATAAACTTGGCACTGGACTGAGAGTGACAAACAAGGTGGCATTTCTGATGCCCGTCAGCAGAACTGGCTGTGTGGCAGCTGAGGGACGCACATGCCAAGCACACAGTTGCCACCTCCGAAACCTAGAGTCAGAAAAAAACAGGTTTTCAGGGACAGAGGCTGGGGACGAGTCATTTGTGAGAGACTCCCAGGCTGGGTTTCTCCTTAGTCTGATCCTTTTGTCCCGTGTTAGATGGACAACAGGAGTGCAGTGTCCTGCACAGCCTTGTTGGCATTCTGTTCTCCCCATCTCTCAGAAGGCAGACGCCATGGACGTTCTCTGTGGCGTGAGGACGAGTGCACCTGTGCACCTGTCTGCCATCTGCAGTGCCGTCCTGCTCCCGACGTAGACTGGGCCTGGAGACAGTGGCTCTGCAGGGTGGCTCGGGCCGTCCCTGGAATCCCCTCCTGATCGTTTCTTCACATAGGAAAACCAGGGCCTCGCTGAACCAGAGCCTTGCTGTGGCCCTCTCAGGGCCCCTGCAGGACCTGTGAACAGCTGGCACCGTGTTAAAGCAGCGGGATGTGGATCCCTTCTGTTCCTCAGTGAATAGTAGTGTAAGAAGGCCTGGGGGTGTAGGAGCTGAGTGCCCCCGGGGGTGTAGGGGCCATGTGCCCCTGGGACGTAGGAGCCGTGTGCCCTGGGGGTGTAGGAGCCGTGTGCCCCAGGGATGTAGGAGCCATGTGCCCCTGGGACGTAGGAGCTGAGTGCCCCAGGGACGTAGGAGCCGTGTGCCCCAGGGATGTAGGAGCCGTGTGAGTGTGGGTTTTCTGGCTCACTGTGATGTCGTTGGTTATTTGAAGTGGTTGTTTTGGAAGATGTTAAATGCACAACTGAACACATGGTGTGTGTGTCTTCTGGATCTGAAATCTTCAAGCCACAGCCCTCGGATCTTAGCTGTGCAGACAGGAAGGAGAGCACCCGCCCAGCTTGGGGGTGTGGACCCCCAGATAGGCTCTCACTCCAGGTGGGGGAACAGTGCACCCCCAGAAGGACCCTGCGCGGCCCCTCATGCACTGCACCTGCAGGGGGTCCTGACCCCAGCCAGACGGTGAGGGTGCCAGGGTCTCCCACATCTCGCATCTCACTTTCCTGGGTCAATCGTGGTTGTGGCAGAGGGCTAAGGAGTGGCAGAATCCACTGGCATCCAGAACATGCATGCTGTGTCTGTGTGGAACAGAACTTGCTAAGGGCAGCCTGCATGGGCCCTGACGGCTGTGGCCTTCCTGGGCCTGGGCACTGACCGTCTTAGGCAAGGGCTCTGCGGCTGAGCTGCAGTCAGGAACCTGCGTGAGAGGACCCCAGAGGCACGCGACAAGGCGGTCCCTGGCCAGGCCCCGGTGCAGAAGGTGCCCCCATCCTCCTCCGGCCCAGGGGCTCAGGCAGCAGCAGGGACCAACCCCCTGCGAGGGCGGCGTGCCTGCTGGCACACGGGTCCCCAGGAAACTCGGGAAGAGCGGAGTTCAGGGAGGAACGGTGTTCGCTGAGCAGGGAGGGTGTGGGCCTGTCTCTGCGGCTGGCGCGTGGTGTCCTCACCGCACAGTTCCCAAGTGCCTCTGGGGCGTGAACTGTGGGGTCAGTGACGCCCACTGAGAGGGCCTCCCTACTTCCAGCTTCTCCGTAAAGTCCAGAAGGAACGAATGAAATCACCAAACGTCAGGAAACCACGCAGGTCCCGAGCTGAGACGTGGAGGCAAGAACGCCGTGTGCAGCACTCGCCTCCTACCCCACAGAAGTGCTCACCTCCCAACCCCACACAGCACTCGCCTCCTACCCACCCACACTCACCTCCCAACCCCAAACAGTGATCACCTCCTAACCACATACCCACACTTACCTCCTAACCCCACCCACACTCACCTCCTACCCCACAGAAGTGCTCACCTCCCAACCCCACACAGCACTCACCTCCTCACCCCACCCACACTCACCTCCTACCCACCCACACTCACCTCCTACCCACCCACACTCACCTCCTACCCCACCCACATTCACCTCCTACCCACACTCACCTCCTACCCACCCACACTCACCTCCTACCCCACGCACACTCACCTCCTACCCACACTCACCTACCCACCCACACTCACCTCCTACCCACCCAC
>CM027392.1:58551663-58561831 GCA_015711505.1 Sylvilagus bachmani | reverse complement strand
GAGTCCTCTCCCGGGTCACGCACCTCCACCTCGGGAGGAGTCCTCTCCCGGGTCACGCACCTCCACCTCGGGAGGAGTCCTCTCCCGGGTCACGCACCTCCACCTCGGGAGGAGTCCTCTCCCGGGTCACGCACCTCCACCTCGGGAGGAGTCCTCTCCCGGGTCACGCATCTCCACCTCGGGAGGACCGGTCCCTGGAGACTGGTTTCATTCCTTCGCTGGGCTGTGTTGCTGTGTCTTCGTGTCCCTCGTGTCTGTTTTCTGTGATGCGTGCTTCTAAAAACACAGCCATCTTCCCCAGTCTTTCTAGAGAGGCTTCGCTTTGCACAGGTGAGCCCACGTCAGCCTGCCCACCTGGACACCCTCAGGCCCCGCCTCCGTGGGTCAGTGGGTGTCGTCATGGGCTTCCTCGCGTGGCCGTCCTTGGGCCCGCAGGTTTCTCGCTCTCCTTGTGCAGCTGCCCCCGCCGTCCACAGCGTCAGTTCTGCCTCACTTCTCCGACAAGGCGGTTCCTTGGGCAGTCTTGCCCGGAGGCCTGGGACGTCGCATGTGCTTCTGCTCCTCTCACGCCTCCCCAGGGCTGAGCCGTGAGCCAGGCTTCCTCCGAGCCCACTGGGTGGTGCCAGCCTCTCTCCACGGCACTGCACAGTCCCGGGTGCCACATCCTGTCTCTTGCTCTCCTTTCTCAGTGGCCCCAGCGTCTGGAGAGTGCCAGCTGCTTGGCCTTCAGGCAGGCCCCTGCAAAGCCGGGATGCTGGACAGGCGTTCTGTCCGTCTCTCCCTCCCAAGAGAGAAGGCCTGACTGGGGCTCTTCCCATTTGCTGAGCTGAGGTGGTGCAGGGGCATCGCTGTCACGGGTGAGGTGAAGTGGCTCTCTTACCTCTCCGAGCGCCTATTCTTGGCTCCCTGCCTGGGGTGCTGTGGCCTCACTGGTTTCTAGGGTTCTCATAGACGCGTTCTGCACTGTGAATTGTTGCTAGGTCAGGGTCTCTGTGGGGAGTGCGTCTGGGGTCCCTCTGTTCCCATCTTGCTCACTCCTCCTGTGCAAGGATTCTTAAAATCAGGATAGCAATTTTAGAATCCAGCGGCTTTACTCTGAATTGAACATATTCTTCAGAAATTACAGTAAATGTATTAAAAACTCAAAGGAAGAGAAAAGTAAATGCATGAAAAAGAAAATTACAAGAGTGTTTTAAGAAGTTTAACTTTTAAATAGCCAGAACCAACCTTTGTACTCGTCTGAAGGTGGAGGGATTAATTTAGCTAATCATGGCTCATCACTCTGATGGAAAAACAGGCAGATATTTTAAAAACTCTCTCTCTCTCTCTTACCCCACCCCCATCCCTCCCTCTCCATCTGTGTCCCTCTCTTGCTCTGTAACTGCCTTTCAAATAATAAATAAATCTTTATGAAAGTTTACATTTTGCTAAGAGAGTAGGTATTATGTGTTCTTACCACAAAGTAAGAAAAGAAAACGGCAGCTTGATGTATAGGTGTGTAAATAGTTTGATGGTGGTGATGACTTCCCAGTGCACAATACATCACATTGTCAGGTTGTACAGCCACATCTCTACAATGTGTGTGTGTGTGTGTGTGTGTGTGAATTAGTGATACCTTGGTGTTTGCTGATTATACCTTGGTAAAGCAGAAAAAATATGAAAGGAAATACCTAAAAAATCTCCCCTTCCAGCATGCCATGAAAACGAGTAAGGGGTTTTTATTAATCCACCGTGAGGACGAGGAAGGGGACACAGCAATGGCGATTGCCAGTAGACACCTTGGAAGCCCCAAGAGAGAAGTCCCTGACACCTGACTGCCGTGGGAGAGGCCAGCAGCAGCCAGCAAAAGCCCTCAAGGCTCAGGAACGTGCCCACCGGGGGCCTTCAGCTGCACCCCTGCCCAGCAGTCCGGGGCCAGGCGCCCAGCCCAGAAGCAGGGAACCAAGGGACCCTGACTGGCTGCGCCTGCGACAGGATAGACTTCAGGTTCTCAGGGCCTGGTGCACAGCCTGACCAGAAAGCTGCTGGAATGAATCAGAGGCTTTTCAAAATGGAGGGAAGGTGGACGACCCTGGAAGCAAGGGAGGATCAGGAGACAGGGCTCAGGGAAGACGGGCCAGCTGGAGACCATGCGTAAGCACACTCGCGTTCAGCCGAGCAGCGGAATTCTTGAAGAACGCTTCTGTCTGACGCACTGCAGTGTCTGCTGTAGCCTTTGTCCTGGGGAGTCTGTTCCAAGCCCCCCAGGGGAGCTGGCATATCCTGGGCTGTCCCATACAAACCATCTGTGATAAAGAAGTTACTGATAGCTAAGATAGTGCTGTTAGTGCCGTTATAACGACGTACTGACAGTTGTCAGCATCAGTGCTTGCTATTGAACTTTGCGGCCGTCATCGATAAAGTAAGGGTGACTCCAGCGCAGCTCTGGGAAGCTGACAGGGAGCTGATGGGAGTGGCTAGCGGGAGGCGCAGGTGCCAGGACAAGGGGTGACTCCTGTCCCAGGACGGTGTGGGATTCCATCACACTACAAGGAATGGAACGCAGTTTGCCACCTGTGTGAATCATTTACGCAACTTCCCACCGATCACGATGACCACAGGGTACTGAAACGGCAGAAAGCAAGAGCACTGGTAAGGCATGAACTTCCCAAGACCTGAACAGCGAGTTAATACGGAAGCAGCTAACTCTCGTGCTATGATTTTGGGTAAAATGAAGTGTGTGTGTGTGTGTGTGTGTGAGAGAGAGGGAGAGGGAGAGGGAGAGGGAGAGAGACTGAGACTGAGATTAGATCTCCATCTCCTGGAGAAACCCAGCATCTAACATGGAAAAATTAAATAGCACAATAAGCTTACGATTTAGAGAAACCGAGTCGATGCTAAAAGAAACGAGGTTTGGAAGTGGTCGCTGCTGCAGTGCGGGTGCTGGGCCAGCTCTGTGCTGACTCCAGGCTCTGGGGGGCAGCTGGCTGTTTTCTGTGATTGTTGAATGTACAATGCTACGGGACTTCAAACACGCAGGGCACGATTATCATGTTGCAGCAGAAGGAGAGAAAGGCTGATTATACTTCATGCGAAACACTTGGGCTCAGAAATATTGAAGGTTTTGTAGTTCTCCAGATCTTGGAATATTTGCGTAGACCCCACCCTAAGCCACAACCGCGATGCCTGTGATGCTTGGACTAGGGACCTGTAAGCTGCCGTTCCCGCTGAGGGAATAAAGTAGGGCCACTGTCAGCTGCCTTTCTGTGCATTGCGGCTTCTGCAGTGAGCGCATTACTGAGGACCCACACGTGTCTGCATGCAGCATCAAGTCCCAGGCCCTGCCCAGGAAGGGACCTTTTCTTCCTGGGGCCGTGAGGTTTTGTCCAGGCCTGGCACAGCTGGTGTCAGTAACCAAAGAGCACCTGGATCAGAACAGAGGCGGGCGGTATTGGTCAGCCTCCCCTGCAGGCTGGGTCTGGAAAGGTCAGGGGACCCTGGTCCTGGGGTGCGAGGCGTGCTGGCCCCCTGCACCAGGCGAGGCACCTTCAGTGACTTGAACCAGCAGGGACGAATGACGCCTGGCTGAGCCTTAACCAGAGCCATCCAGCGGCTGAGAACTCTGGCTGACCTGAGGCAGGGAGAGGGTGCCTGGGCCCCCCATGTTGCCCAGCCGCTGGCCCTCGGGGCTGTGGCCTCCTCTGCATTGGCCTCCGAGCAGGGTGGCAGACCTCTGGCTGGAAGACCGCCTTCCTGGGGCCATGCGCGCTGGCCGCGCCCAGGCCTCCCAGTCCCTTCTCCTCGGTTCCCCTCTTGGAGGTCCAGGAGGAATTTCCATGTCGCCTTTCCTTAAAAGCCAGGGGACTCCTCGCGAGTGCGCTCCAGGAGGCTGAACACGGCCCCCGGAAGCCAGCCCCGTCAGACGCCAGCCTGCCCAGGGCGCCCCTGGAACTGGAGACCCCACGTTCCTCCAGGCGCACCCCCGGGGAGCCGGCACCCCTCCCTGAACCACTCTCAAGACGCTGTCTCCTGTTTCTCCTTGCTTCCTAGGTGTCTCTGGGGTCGCAGATGGACTTGCAGAAGAAGAAGCGGCGGGCGCCAGCGCCCCCTCCGCCCCAGCCGCCGCCGCCCAGCCCCCTGGTCCCTTCTCGCACCGACGACTCGGAGGAGAAAAGGAAGAGCGCAGTGGGTGAGTGGGGCGCGCATGCGCAGCGAGGGCGCGCACCTGCCGTTTGTGCTTGCAGTGCCAGGGGCGCACCTGCTCTTAACCTTGCGGCGGCTGCGGCCCTAACGACACTAACCCGGGGAGAGAGGCTGGAAGCACTCCGCTGCTGGTGGGGATGTGTCTGCTCCTGGAGCGGGGAGGGCGGGGAACGCCCAGACATTTGCGTGCGAGAAGTCGCAGCTGGAGGTGGTGCCCACGGTCATGAGAGAGCACGGGCCCCGTGGGGCTGATGCCCGTGGAGCACACCCAGCCCCAAACCTCCAATCAGAAGCGCCCCAAACTCCAAACTCCCAAGTAGACAGTTGTACACCACGGAGCTTGGATTCATGCAGAAATTTAAGTAAACCATTGTGTAAGATCACCTTCAGGCTGTGTATGTAAGGTGCTCAAGAAACGAAAATGAAAGGTGTATTGAGATTTGGCTCGTTGTGTATATGCAGATAGTCCAAAATCTGGGAAAAAAATCTGAAATCTAAGACACGTGTGGTCCTAAGCATTTTGGCTAAGGGACACTCAGCCTGGAGGAGCCGGCATGAGCGGGGTGTTGCACTGCCCCACACCCTTGGTTCAGACACCTCCGTCTGTGTGGCCAGGATCCCGACATCCCGAGGGAAGGGGGAGCCCTGGGAAGGAGGCCCCGGGCTCAGGAGCGTGCGTTTAGTTACGTGGCAGTCCTTCACCTTGATGGTTTCACTTCCGTGGGCACACACATGTCTGCAGGAAGGGCTTGGGGTGGGGCAGCCTGGCAGCCGCAGGCTCCTGTCCTGAGTGCACACAGACCTCCTTCCCACCAGGCCCCCCGAGTTTGACTTAATGTCTGCAACCCCAGAAGGGAAGAGTGCCAGGGCAAGTGGGTGCATCGTCCGTACCGAAGGCTTCAGTTGTCCCAGGGAGCGCTCCTCCTGTCCACGGAGGGTCTGTGCCGTGTGCCAGCGCTCGCCCGGGCGCCAGCAGCACCTCTGCGCGCATCCTGCCTCGTGTGCACTCCGAGGGAGGACACAATGCTCTCGACTGGGGAAGTCAGCATGTCCCACATACAGAGAGCCATCGCCAAGAGAAGGGATGCATGGCTGCAGCCAGCGAGGAAGCGATTCTGGTCTTTATTAATAACCTGGTAAAGGACATGGAGCGTGGACCCTGTTAGCTACCAGAAGTTTCTACGGTGCAAAGCCCGAAGACAGGGTTTTTTAAAAGGAATAGCTCAGTCAGCGTAGCCTGCGACCCTGGTAATCCCTGTCATTTGTCACACTGAGCCACTCAAGGTCTCGTCAGCACCAGAAAGTCCTTCGCAGATAAAAACGGGAGCATGTTTCCAGTGACGGCACAGAGGAGGGCTGGGGGCTGCTCCAGGCAGGCACTCAGCGGCCCAGGACCCAGCTTGAGTCCCACTGAAAACTTGCCCGGGGCACATGGGCTGGGGAGAGAGAGGCTTCGTGTCTGGTTCCCCTGTCTGCAGCCGTCAGTGCGGTAGGGACAGCAGAAGGCGTAGGCTGAGCAGCAGCCCCGTGAGCCTGGGGCAACCAGTGTGGGCAGCAGGAGCTCCTGTTGTGTTACCTGGGCGGAGCTGAGGAGGGAGCTGCGAGCCTTCGTGTGGCTGTGCCTGCCAGGAGCGAATGGCCACCGGGTAGGGTTCCCAGACTGGACACCGTGGATGTGAGTGTGGAAGCTCCAGTGTGGTTGGGCCAGGTGCTGGCTCCTGTTGGACTCGGTGTTGGATGCGGTGGGGCTGGGTGCAGACCAAGGCTAGACAGGGCGTGCAGCGCAGGGGTTCCGGGGAGTGAGGTTGAAGTTCGTGTTGGAAGTCTCTGGAGTTGGTGCTGGACGTGGTGCACCTGCTGGAGGTGAGTGACACTGTACTCTGCATTGCAGCACAGGGAATCTTGGAATCCTGTGGCTTGACTTCTGAAACCACTTCCCATTGATTTCACGTAGGTGTCGGTCGGCAGGTGCCACAGAAGCCTCCCAGAGGCACTGCTCGAGGCCCACCCCAGTTAGTGCTGCCCCCACCCCCACCCTATCCGCCTCCTGACACAGACGCGGCAGAGCCTCTCGGCTTTCCCAGGGAAGGTGCTGGTTCCGAGGCCTCGGACCTGAGACCCAAACGTACGTGTCCGTCCCGGCTGTGTGTTGGCCGTCTCTGCTGCGAGCCTGGTTTCCACTTTTCTCTTCTCTCCTGTGTCTGTGCTGTTCCTCTGTGCTGCTCTCTCGATGCTCAATGCAGTGCCCGGGCACAGAGCAGGCATCTGAATGATGCCACCGGCGGGCCGTCAGGCCTCAGCCGCAGGTACACCATACGAGGGGTGGGGGTGGGGACCCTGTGGAGAGGGGGCTCCTCCTCCTCCCGTCAGTCTCACCTCGGTGTGTCCGGAGAGCGGCAGCCGCTCGGCCCGGCTGCGCTGTGATCTCCAGGCAGGCTCGCTCACACAGGCCTGTGAGGGCTGTGTGAGCGAGCCTGGAGCTCTCCACCTGTCAGTCAGTGTCTGCGCTGCCTGGCCAGTGGCCAAGCCTTGGTGCTGAGACGGCAGCGAGGGAGACAGCTTTGGGCTAGGTTGGGGTCCAGCAGCCATGGAGTTACGGCCTGCTTTGCCTGTTTCTCAGCCCACCCTGTCCGAGATGGACCCTTCCCCGGTTCCTTGGGCTTCCCTTCAGACTTCAGTAAACACCCGATGTGGAGAGTGTGTGCTATAAAAATACTGTGTATGGATTTCAAAAAAAAAAATCTTGCAGCAAAATGAATTATGTTTTAGTTCACTTTCCCACACACTCTCTGAACTGCCTGGGATGTGGCATTGCCGCCTCCAGACGGTAATCATTGTATACGCCTGGCAAAACGCTTTCAGATGGTCTCACGGGCATGTCATCAGTGTAAAGCTGCACCTCCCAGGCTGCGTGTCCCTGTCCCTTACCGCGTGATGTCACCATGGCACCCGGCAGTGCCCACAGCGTGGCACGCCCTCCCCTGGGGACTGGTGCTGCTCCACCATTGAACCCGTCACCTCTGGGAGAGCCGCCTGCCTGCAGCTAGCCTTCTACCGGGGAAGCAATCCCAGCCCGTTTCTTTTCCCCAAATACTTCCTTTCCACCCTTCTGTACCCTGGGCCATCATGGCACCAGGGACTCAGACGTGAAGGAATGAGGCAGCTATGGTGTAGGTGGTTCCGGGGACCCACGCCCCCCCTGCACTGCATGGTTGAGAGCTTCTCCATGCCACTCCTGTGCTGCACACTCGGCCTCACACCCTGGGAACAAGTGACAGAACAGTGCATGGACACGAAGCTGCGCACGCCCCATTGCCCATGGAGGCGGCCACGAGATGCGGAGCTCGGCAGCCGTGTGCAGAGCAGGAGGGAGAGCCGGCCCTGGCTTCCTCCCAGCCCAAGCGCAGTGTGGGAGGGGCTGCAGACAGCCCTGGGGAGGGTCCCTGTGGAGGCAGCACCAGGCGCAGGGAGGCGGAGGTTCCCTCTGCGTCTCCCAGGGGCGGAGAAGAGGTTTGCCCTGGGCCTGACGCCTCCTAGGAGCCCGAGTGCAGAGCCGGTGAAGGGGCTCGGAGGGAGCAGCCAGCCGCCTCTGTGGCCCTGCTTCCTTCCTGTGCCTGCTGCCAGCACCTCCCCAGGTCCCTGTCACGTTGGCCCGCTCCTCCCTGGGAGGTCAAGGGAGGGGACCTGTCTCACGTCTCCACCACCCACCGCCGTTCTGCTGTGCCCCTCTCCTGGCCACGTGTGCACTGGAAGCTCATGCATCCCGCTGGGGATCGGAGTTCCTCCTTAGCAGAAGCCGACTGCCGGCTCCTTCATCACCTGGTTCCCTTTGCCAGCAGGGAGAACGCAGCTTGCCTGCCCCGACGGGGGAGGACTCAGGGAGACCTGTCCTTTGTTGTCACTTGCTCTGTCTGCATAATATTGGCATCAGGTGCTCCTCCCCCAACCCGAGGGAGGTGCTGCTGATGGCTGGCAGTTGGCACAGGGGTGCCGGCCAGCCGGAGGGCACGCGGGCTCGCCCGTGCCCGCCTCACACTCAGGAGACACGGCCGTGTGCCAGCGGCAAGATCCTGCACGTCTCCTGCTGAGGCCAGCTTCAGAACTGTGCTCTCTGCCAGGAAACGCGCTGCTCCTGCTGGGAGTACGCTCTGGCCACCCCCAAGGGCCAAGGGCCCCACACCGCCCAGGGGTTGGCCCTGTCATCTGCGGAAACCCCAGAGGCAGCCAGCGGGACTTCCCAGGGGACCTGGGACCCTCCATCCTTGCTGCGTTCTCTCGCCCCCACCCCGGGTCCACGTGTCCATGGGGATTTGTACAACATGGGGTCAAGTCCCACTCAGGCTACTGAGAACAAGTAGGCCCAGCTAACCTGAGACAGGAAGACTCGAGTGCTACGAGGCAGCCCATCTGTCCACGGGCGCTGGGGGCGCTGGAGAGGGGCTGCACACGTGTCTGGGTCCTCTGAGCTGCTCCCTCGCCTCTTCCTGGCAGCCTTCATGGCAGATGGGAGTCGCCTTCAGTGCTGCCACCTTTCTCTCCCTCCCAGGCTGGCCGTCGGCCAGGGGCCTGGGAGCCGAGTCCAAGGACAAGCCGCTCACTCCCATGTCAATGCTTTCGCTGTTGTCAGCGCGGATGCATGGTCACGAAAACCACACCCACCTGAACCAGGGCCAGGTGTCCCACGTTCGGTGCCGCAGGTGTCTGGCCATGTGCACGGCGTGCAGTCAGGAGTCCAGTGGAGGCAGTGTGGCTCTATGAGGTCTCCTGCCCCCAGAGGGCCCCCAGCCTGGGTGCAGACTCATGTGCTGTGTCCACCCAGCTGTTCCATCACTGGGCCCAGGAGCTCATCTCTCACAAGCCTCCCCTGTCCGGTGTGCATTCTCTCCCACAGTGCCCCAGGCATTCACCCTTGACGGTCTAAACTGTGTTGTGTGCCCCTGTCATGGGCCTGCCCCACTAGTGTAAGCTATGTGCGGCATTAGCAGTTTTCTACACATTTGTATTCACCCTGCAGATGGGCACCGATGCAGCGCAGACCCAGTAAAGGACAAGGCCAGGCTGTCTCCGTGTGAGGTTGAAGTGCGGTAGGGTGTGCTGTTCCGCTTGGCTCTGTGCAATCTACAAGGCACTTGAGGTCTGTGCACAGCATGCCCGGCTGGAGCTGGCACTGCACCAGCGAGCGGCCTCACCCATGCCTGAGGAGGTGGGGAAATCTCAGCAGGAGTCACGTCCTTGCATAGAGCCTTCCCGGTGTGGCCCATCGGGGGACACCTGCAATGGTGCGTGGCTCCCGTGCCGTGGCTCCCCACAGCCCCACCCCCTCCCAGCCCCAGGCGCGTCCCTCTCCCTTCCGCAGGGACTGGCTTTAGGGAATGTGTTCACTGAGCTCGTCTCACACCACCCAAGAGGTGCAGCATCCCTTTGTGCCGTGTCCCTGCGCTGGTAGCCACCTGCCTTTTGTCACTTACCAGCTATCTCCAGTCACATCGACTGTCACCCGTCTCACTGGCTTGTCTTCAGGTAACCTTTATTTTACATAACGATGGCCTTCACGGCAAGAGCGGTGATGCTGGAAATGCGGATATTCTTCCTTTACGTGAAGTGGTGAAAGCAAGTTCTAGTTAACACGGAAAGAAAGAGAGCGTATGCAGCAACTGTGAGGGTCTGGAGCAGTGGCGCAGCATAGCACATCGAGGGCGTGGTCTGGGATCCACTGGGGGACCCGGAGTCTGTCCCCCAGCGTGGGTGCCGCTGTATGCCCTCTGGGTGTCCACAGAATCCTAGTAGGAGGAGGAGAAGGCAGTCCTGTGAATCCCGATCTCATCTGGAAGTTCTTCTCGCTGCAAAAGCGTCGTCTCGTGTCTCCCGAGGTGCGTTGATAGCAGACAGTACACAGGCCATGTAAGGGCACGGTGGGCGGGCGTGCGGGTCTGTGTAGGGGCCCGGTGGGCAGGCGTGCGGGTCGTGTAGGGGCACGGTGGGCGGG
>CM027392.1:58514104-58551563 GCA_015711505.1 Sylvilagus bachmani | reverse complement strand
GTGTGTGGGCACGGTGGGCAGGCGTGCGGGTCCGTGTGTGGGCACGGTGGGCAGGCGTGTGGGTCCGTGTGTGGGCACGGTGGGCAGGCTGCGGGTCCGTGTGTGGGCACGGTGGGCAGGCGTGCGGGTCTTTGTCGTGAGGATCAAGCACCTGCTCCCGGCTGTCACTGTGCTGCCTGCTCGCCTGGTGGCCTGTTCAGGGTGACGTGTGGAGTGTGAGGTGCAGACTGGGTGTGTGTCGGGAGGCACCAGGTCCCCGTCTCGGGGACTCGGTGCTCTGGGATTTCCTCCCTAGCTGCAGGGACGGTGGAGTGAAGCGTGTGCTCCTTGCTCTTTAATCCTCTTATTTCTGCGTATGAAGCTTTGCGTTGGCCTTTGGATGCCCTACCATGCACGTGGTGTTCAGTGTGCATGTCTAAACCAGAAGACGCGGGTGCCTCCAAGTTCGGCCCTGTGCTGACACGGACCTGCTCTGGGGCCTTCCTTGTGAGTACAGTAACGGAGCCTGTCCCGTTATGCCTTGAAGTGTTTGTTTGCAAGGTTTGCCCTACTGACTATAATTATACTATTAACAAGTTATCAATTAATTACTAAAATTAGAAGACCCTGGAGATTTAAAGATCAATGCACGCGGAGATCAAATTACAACTCCTTAATTGGCTTTGAGTTATTTAATTAAACGACCCGATGAAGGTCATTTTCCTACGCATTCCCCCAGGGCAGTTGGCGAAGCTCTGGGAAGCCACACAGGAAGGAAGGAAGGTCATTTTCTCCTGCATCGGGACCAGTGACAGCCATCGTGTTCTCCCAGCAGACGGGTTTTCAGTGTGCACACAAGTGTCCCATCTTAAACACCGTTTACACAGTTCTCAGTATGGAGACAGGATGGGAGAAGGGCACACACCAGGGCAGAGCCAGAGACACAGGTGCAGTCCTGCACCATGTTGTCAGGGGCCAGATGGGCGAGGATGACTGCGAAGTCAGGTGCCCGTGAGAGTGTAGCCCCTCTGCAGCCAGTCCAGCGTAAGTGACAGAGCAACGCACCGTCCCTGCGAAGCCATTCCTGTGATGGATGGGCAAGTTCCAACGCATGGCCTCCCGGTCTCGCGCTCATCCCCGTTTTACTCCTGTCACGTGACAGTGACGTCCAAGCAACACTTACTTGTCAACTGCATGGTAGGCTGACCGCAGATCTGTGTCTGTGTCGGGTCCCACAGAGCTGGGCACCCCCGTTACCAGCAGAGCACTGCCAGTATTAGCGGCAGTGCCAAGAACGAGACAAATTGTTTAGTTCAGGAAACGGAGGGTAAAATTACTTTTTTTAAAAGATTTATTTATTTGAAAGTCAGAGTTACAGGGAGAGGGAGAGGCAGAGGCAGAGGCAGAGGCAGAGGCAGAGGCAGAGGCAGAGGCAGAGGGGTCTTCCATCCAATGGTTCACTCCCCAATTGGCTGCAACAGCTGGAGATGAAGCCAGGAGCCTCCTCCGGGTCTCCCACATGGATGCAGGGGCCCAAGGCCTTGGGCCATCTTCTGCTTTCTCAGGCCATAGCAGAGAGCTGGATCGGAAGTGGAGCAGCCAGGACTAGAACCGGTGCCCACGTGAGATGCCGGCACTTTAGGCCAGGGCATTAATCCTCTGTGCCACAGCACCGGCCCCGGTAAAATTACCTTTGATTTTTGTAGGTCGGTGCTTGGACGATGAGCTGATGGTGCCTGTGTGAGGTTCCCCTGCAGCTAGAAGTCATCTTTTTTTTTTTTTAATGTCAAGAGTTAAGAGAACTTCTTTTTGACTCCATGTAAATTTAAGTTCTCTCAAGGCACGAGCATCTTGAGTTCTCCAAAATCGTGTACATTTTTTGATAAATATCCTGTCATGACTTTGTTTTACCAGCTAAGAACCTTTTTATTTTTTTAAAGATTCATTTCTTTATTTGAGAGGCAGAGTTACAGAGAGAGGAAGAGACACAGAGAGAGGTCTGCCGTCCACTGGTTCACTCCCCAAATGGCTGCAACAGCCAGAGCTGAGCTGATCCAGAGCCAAGAGCCAGGAGCTTCTTCCGGGTCTCCCATGTTGGTGCAGGAGCCCAAGGACATGGGCCATCTTCTACTGCTTTCCCAGGCCATAGCAGAGAGCTGGATTGGAAGTGGAGCAGCCGGGATTAGAACCAGAGCCCATATGGGATGCCGGCACTGCAGGCAGAAGCTTAACCTACTACACCACAGTGCCAGTCCCTCCAGCTAAGACAGAATGGAGGTTAGGGACCGAGCACTCCCGCACCTAGGGTATTCCTCTGAACTGTGTCTTAGAGGCTGGTGTATGACGGTGCAGACCCCCACCAGCCCTCCTGTTTTCACTGCTGTCCCCCAAGGCCTTCTGGGACATTCAGCCACTGCCCTGTAGTGGCCCTGTACACCTGGCTTGGTCTGTCGCTGGGGAAGACAACGGGCCCCGGGGGCTCGACAGCACCCACCTGCAGTTGTGGCCTCCCAGGCCCACCCAGGTGACGCTGAGGGCACCCCGGGATGGGGCTGTGCTTTTCCTGGAATTCTGCAAGTGCCTGGGCCGCCTCTGCAAGGGGCGGGAGATGGCTGCAGCCTGCTGGCACCTCAAGACGCCAGCCCAGCAGTGAGTGACGTGACGCTTGTGGGAGTCAGAATTCTGCTTGCTGGGTCCGCAGACCCTGAAACAGCAGACACAGGCAAAGAGAGGAAACAAGGCAGAAATCCTGCCATTTGGCCAGAACGTGGCTCCGCGTGCAGCGTTACATCTCCAGGGGCTGAAGCGGCTGGGCAGACAGGCGGCCGCGCGGGGTCGCGTTCACGCTGTGCCATCTTTTCCCCACAGTGTACTGCTGTGCGTCATTCCCCACTCATGCCAAGCGCGTCTGACGGATGACCTCTGACCTCCGACCTGCCTGGTGTCTCTGCTGTCTTCCTTTCACCTTTTGGGGCAGAGGGGCCCCCTGTGCACCTGTGGTTCACTTTCCTCGGAATTTACATATAAATGCATAAGTGACCGAGACCCTTGGCTGAGGTTCCTGTTTGCATGCAGGAGGTGCTAAGCTGGGTTTCCGCCTCCACCCATCTGCACTGAGCCCCTGTGGGGAGTCCTACTTCCCTTTAGCCCACTGGGAAGCCGCTTTCTTCTTACGTTCTGTTCCGGTCTGTTCCCCACTTTCCTTCCACACGTTGACTGTGTGGTCATTTTGCACAGAACTGAAATGTTCAATCCACCTGGTGAAGCTAAGCGCAGGGGCCACTGTGGGGAGTCGCCACCCAGGAGAGACCGTGGCAGTCGGGGTGGGTGCGACCCTGCATATCTGTGCTTCTCTGGTCCTCCTGTGACTGTGTCCTCCACCAGTTCACAGGACGGAAGGCAGGGACCGGGAGGTGTCTCAGCAGCCACCGAGTCCTAACTCCCTGCCTGGAACTATGTGTCCCTGAGCCCCCCGCAGCCCCGCTGCCTGCAGTGCACGGTTCCGTCCCGAGGGCCCGGCTTGTGCTGGGTGCACGCAGTTCCGTCCCGAGGACCCTGGCTCGTGCTGGGTGCATGCAGTTCCGTCCCGAGGACCCCGGCTCGTGCTGGGTGCACGCAGTTCTGTCCCGAGGGCCTGGCTCATGATGGGTTCACGCAGTTCCGTCCTGAGGGCCCAGTTCATGATGGGTGCGCACAGTTCTGTTCCGAGGATCCCGGCTCGTGCTGGGTGCACACAGTTCTGTTCCGAGGGCCTGGCTCATGATGGGTTCACGCAGTTCCATCCCGCTGGCCCAGTTCATGATGAGTGCGCACAGTTCTGTCCCAAGGGCCTGGCTCGTGCTGGGTGCGCGCAGTTCCGTCCCGAGGACCCCGGCTCGTGCTGGGTGCGCACAGTTCTGTCCCAAGTGCCTGGCTCTTGCTGGGTGCATGCCGTGGTAAGGCTGCCGATGGTGAGTGGCAGCCACGTCCATGTACATGGCCAGCCTTCCTTGAGCACGGGACCCTCTGGTCTCAAGGAAAGCGACTCAGTGCATGGGAGCCGAGCAGCCCCTAATCTCGGCGAGAGGGTCGAGGGGAGAAAGGCAGCTCTTCTCTCTCCTTGTGCCGAGGTACATGTGACCCATCAAGGCCCATCAGGGTTCTCGCTGAAAGATTTTTTTAAAAATATTATTGCTCAAAGAAAGAAAATGATGCCTTACTAATAAGACTGCTGTCTCATTAATCCCCATGAAAACATTAGCTGTGCCTAATGTGGCAACTGTCTCAGCTGAAATAGGTGCTAATCATAAAGAAGTGCAAGCTAGAGCCTCGCAGAACCCACTTAGGGCCTCGGGTCCGTGAGAACACAGTTACAGAAATTACAGGGAGACAGAACCAGTTAGAAAGTGCCTCTTTGGCATTGCAATAAAGGACTTTCACCTGATAAGTAGCAGCCGTTTGACCTCGAGTCGTTCAGTGGAGAAGTCTGGACGAGAAAAGGGACTGTTCACCTGGACGTCGGGAAGGCCTGTGTGTGGCTACAGCGGTCAGCACTTCGGCGGGGGCTGCAGCCTCACTCCCGGGCAAAGCTCCGGACAGGAAGCGATGCTGCCCCTCGACTTCGTGATCGGAGAGCCAGCAAGTGCACTCCAAGACACATCAAGCTCTGGTAAACAGTGAGGGCATGGCTGTGGAAGCAGGGAAAAGCCCACACTCGACAGAGCTGGCTCAGCCTACACGGGAAGTGCAGTCTTCGGGGTCTCCGGTCCCCCTGCCCGTGTTCCCAGGACACGCGGCAGCACCTTTCTGATCTCTGTGTGGGGTAACCCCGATGGTCGATGCAGACTTCAGAGCCGTCGGGTGAGATCTGCAATTCTGCAGACAAGTGTATGCTGCGGCCCTGGGCTCACAGCCCTAGAACCTTCTAAGAGTAACACGCAATCATGAGATGAGACCGTTTTTCCCAAAGCGCTTTGAGGTTCTCATTCCTGGCTCAACTCAGAGCCCAGCGCTTGCTGCCGAGCCGGCTGCATCTCATCAGGAGAAAACTGTTCCGTTTCCCCACGCTGTCACCAGGCTGCCCACAGAGGACGGGCACCGATCAGGCAGGCCTGGGGCAGGCTTGTCCCTACACAAGGTCACAGAACAGGGGTCTCCTTGGGGGTCCAGGTTTTATATTAAACGCTCAGGGGGAAGAGCAAGCCGTGCCTGGTCACTGTGCCGGCCACGGACGGTGGACCAGGCTGGGCCCCGCTGCAGCCAGGTGCGCGTGGTGATCTTCGCCTTCTCACTCCACCAGCACTTTGGGCTTTTCCGTAGGAAGAGTCCGAAGCCGCTTACCTGTGAGTAAGTGCTCCTGGTTCTAGACCTGAGACACTCGGGAACCTTCTTAGGACACTCGGGAACCTTCTTAGGACTGTTTGCTCCCTGGTGATCGCTTTAGCCCGTGGTAGCCACACCGCATCCGTGTTTTCGCATTAATGAGGCCCCGGAACACCGGACTGTTTGTTCACGACTCCCATAGCTTGTGTGCTGTCACGGAATGTGGAGAAGAAGAACTCAGAACCGGCCCCCTCCTCCCCCGGCCCCGACCCCCACTCCCATGCCCCCAGTCCCCACCTCTCCCGGCCCCTTGATTTCACAGCGACAGGCCACCTGCAGACAGGGTTCCGGCCTCTGTGAAAGGCTCGGCGTACTCTGTTGTCCTGTTTTGTGGCTCGTTTGTCACCAACGGCAGCACATAACTGCGCCCCCCCCCCCCGACTCTGCGCTGCAACTTGTGCGATCCCAGCTGCTCGTTATGGCCTTGTGTTTTCACCCCTGCGTGCGTGGAAGCTCTCCTTTCCTCTTCTTAGTAAGAGCACCCTCTCGTCACCAGCAGTGAGGCTGCGGGAGTTAGGGGCTGCACCTGCCCCTGCTCTTCAGTGGAGAAGGAAGAAAAGGGCATGAGAGCCGCCAAGCATCTTGGGATGGAGAGCCATGCCCGGGGCAGGGGAGTCGGCTAGGGTGTGAGGGGCGAGTGCCCCAGACGCTCGGCCCTGCCCAGTGGACTGGCCAGTACGCTGCGCTCTCCTGCTGCGTGTGGGCAGGGCGGGCTCAATAGTGATTCTGCCCCAGCTCTTGTGTGTGAACCACAAAGCTGCCTAGAATCGGAACACAGACTTCCGAGTCCTGAACCCAGGAGAGACTGCGGCCGCCGGCTCGGCCTCCGTGCCCACAGACACAGCCCCTCCACCAGGCCGTCGCCAGGGTTGGAAGTTAGGCCATACCTGACACTCAGGTGCCTCCCTGAACAGGTGCTGGCTGCCCTCCCTCCAAGCTTGTGCTGGGCGGCCCGCTCCCTGCACGCAGGCCCCAGAGCCCATTTTCCTGGAGCCACTGTGTCTGGGAAGGGAACTGCAGGGAGTGTAGTTACAGCTCTGGGTAGACGCCCAAGTGAGTGCACACCTGGAGGGCTGTGGGTTCAGCAAGCGGGGACGCAGCTCTGTGTACCTATGTCCCACCCCTCTGGCCCTCCTCTCTCGCTGCTGGTGGGCTCTGCCTAAGCCCTGCAGCTTGATCTGCAGCACCTGTATTCTGCCACTCAGGCCTCACTCAAAAAAGCAGAGCGTGTGTTACATGCCAAAAAACTTCACGTGCACAGAGAAGTCCCCGAACGTGTTAAGTATTTTATTTTTAAAATTTTTTTTGACAGGCAGAGTTTAGACAGAGAGAGAGAAAGGTCTTCCTTTTTCCGTTGGTTCACCCCCTAAGTGGCCACTACGGCTGGTGCATTGCAGCCGGCGCGCTGCGCCGATCAGAAGCCAGGAGCCAGGTGCTTCCTCCTGGTCTCCCATGCGGGTGCAGGACCCAGGGACCTGGGCCATCCTCCTGCCTTCCCTGGCCACAGCAGAGAGCTGGACTGGAAGAGGAGCAACCAGGACAGAATCCAGTGCCCCAACTGGGACTAGAACCCAGGGTGCTGGCACCACAGGCAGAGGATTAGCCTAGAGAGCCGCGGCGCCGGCCTCCTTGATAAGTTTTGACATTGCAAATACTGATGATGCCAGCACCTACAGCAAGACAAGGACCATGCCTGTCACCCCCCACCCCTTGCCATCACCTTCATCTCGTGTGTGTGCACACAAGACCTCACACCCACAAATGTGTGTGACCTTGTGACAGTGCTGTTACTCTTTCATTTTAGATTCACTTGTTTATTAGAGAAGCAGAGAGAGAGAGAGCTTTTCATCCGCTGGCTCACTCCCAAGATGGCTGAAGCCAGGAGCTTCTTCCAGATCTCCCACCTGGGTGCAGGGACCCAATCACTGGGGCCATCTTCTGCTTTCCCAGGCCATTAGCAGGGAGCTGGATGGGAAGTGGAGCAGCAGGGACTGGAACCAGCGCCCACATGGATGTCAGAGTCACAGGCGGCAGCTTAACCTGCTGCGCCGCAGCGCCAGCCCCAGCACTGCAAGTCTAGTGGGGAAAATTCCAAACTGAGTTTAAGAACAGTTCTAACAGAATGGGAAGTGAGAGTTCAAAAAGCTAATCAGAAGATTTTAGAAAACAAGAGTGTTGCATGCTTAAATCCATGCCCTGGTGAAGCGGAGAGCGCGCTGAGGGGAGGAGGCCCAGCCAGAGACTTGTTTGGGGCTGAACACGCAGGTGCCCCTGAAGGCTGCGTCAGTTTCTCCTGATGAGTGGGCACAGGCTTGGCCGGCTCTAAGTAGGGGAGAGCAGGCCCACCCCTCCCCTGCTGCCCTGGCCTGGCTCCAGCTGCCCACGGCAGGAGTGGCAGGCGCATGCAGCAGGCTGGAGACGCCCAGGCCAGCAAGTGGCTAAAGGGATGGCTTCTCTAAGGAAGTGGGGCCTCTGCAGCAGCAGGCAGCCCGCCTCACTCACAGTCACTGCAGGTATCCACGGGGTGTGGCGTGATGGCTCAGCGCCCGTGTGCACACCTGTGAGCATCCCCTCTGCAGATCACAGGCGCCGATCTTTCCTCTCCACTGTCAACCACCAGGGGGAGCCCTGGCGACCTGGCCGATAGAGCGGCTGTGGAGCGCGGAAACATGGATGGGAGAGGTGAGCCTTGGGCTGGGTGTGTATGCCTGCATTCCCCCATGACGGCCACAGAGAAAGCAGCCTCCAGTGCCTGCGCCCCTGCTTACAGACGGGAAAGGGAGGTCGGAAGCGTCGAGGGATTTGCCTGACGTTACAGGGAAGGGGGCTGTGCCCCAACCGGCAGGCACCCCATCCCTTGCTGTTGGTGTGAACAGTGGGCCTAAAACGGGATATGTGTGTGCACTCACACCAGCACATGTGTGTACAGACATGACTGGTAGGTGCAAGGGGAGTAGATACATGTGTAAGCTCCACTGCCGCACTCATGCACACATACAAACGCATATGCACATGTGTGCCTGGGGTGCATGCACCTGTGATGCAGAAATGCTCATACCTCCCATGGCACAACACGTGTATGTACACAGTGCACACATTCACATGTAGAAGTTCCCCCACATACATACACATACATGTGTGCACACATGCAACCTGCCTCCATATGTATGTGCACACTGTAAACATGCATGGGTACACACTGTCATTGCATTGATTTGCTGCTATGTGCAGACATGAGGTTAGTTACTAATGTACCTCTGGAAAGGGATTTAACACGGAAGCAGTTGTCCTCCCTGTCTGGAAGGGCAGAGATGTGTCTCCACTGTCCTGGTGAGCTCCAGTCCTTTCACCGGTACTCATCCTTGAATGTAAGCCTGCTGCCCACCCTTGAGGCTGTTTACTGGCCAGAAAGGACCTGTGCAGAGGTGGCCAGGCTTGGCTGCACACCAGCTGCACTGTGGGGTCGCACAAAATCTCCGGCCAGAGGGGCAGGTCCTCAGTCTGCATGGCTCCCCTTGGTGCGGAGAGAGCGAAAGCAGGCGATGACGATGACTAAAATCCCCCCGACCCATGGATTAACCCTTTCGTCTTTACCACAATTGTAGGTCGGTGTTGACTCTGCCCTTGTGTTACAAATAAGATCTCTGTGCAGCACAGATGATAGGAAACTCGACTTAGGACAAAGGAGGTCAACAATCCAGCCAGGCTCCACCCTTGCCAGGCTCTCCTGGATGCTGGCTTCTCCCTCTGACTTGCACGCCAGTGTCAGGAAACAGCCCTGTGTGTGACAGCCGGGGTCTCCATGGCTGCACCTGGCTGATGCAACAGCCGAGACGGGGTGGTTCCTGCTTGCCAAGCAGAGGCACAGAGCACAGCCAGGCTCTGACTCCGTGCCCGGGCCCCCAGCTCTGCAGCCAGCGACCACAGCTGTGGTGGCCTTGTCCCCAGGCGTGTGGCCTCTTGCCAGTGTGCATCCTCTGTCTGCCAGGACCTTGAACTCCACCCTTGGCCAGTTCACACAGGAGCTGCCGCTCTGCTCTGACCCCTGCACTTGTCCCTGAGTGCCCGCTCCCAGGCAGGGCCTGGCTGACAACCCATGGCCCACACATCCACTGGGGACGAGTGTGGGCTGCAGCTTTCGGCACCATTCTGAACTCATGCATGCGTTTCTCTGCCCCCTCATTTCCTGCACTCCTCTCCACCTGGCTTGGATCTGAGCATCTGTGAGCATGTGTGCACACTTCTTCACACTGGTGCACACCCACACACCCACTCAGCTCCTCTGGCCTGCCAGACTGGAGCCCCTTCCTGATGGGCTGTGTGTTTCCTCCCCATCCCAGTGCCTGTGTTTGAGCCCGTGAGGATCTCTGTTCACAGTTCCATTTCTCGGGGCATTGAAGAACAGCCTGGTGCCTTTGAGGTCTCCTGAGCAGAGTGCCCTGCACCCTCGCCCATCTTAGTGGCCTCTGGGCTGTGGGTCCTCCATGGAGCAAGTCCCGAGGCCACTTTGCTGACCGTCTGCACCCTGGAACTGTCCAAGGCTGCCATGGTGCCAGGTGCCATGGCCCAGATGGGGACCCAGTGCCAGTCTGGTGTGATAGCAGAGGCTGGGGACCTAGGGCTGCGTCTTGCACGTGCTGAGCTGTGCCCCTGTGGTCCCCTCTCCCCCAGCCCCACTGAGCAGCGAATGCCCACGCTGTGTGCCAGGGCCCGGGAGGTGTGGCCTTCTGCACAGGATGAGGGCCAGTGTTCGCTGAGGCCACTGAGGGCAATGCCAGCTTGAGGCAGGGGCAGGGGTGCCACAGAGCCCACCCCATGGTGAGGCTACAGCAGCCGCCCCAGACGCCTGGTCCCATCCCGCACAGGCAGTGAGGCAAGGCCGGGCCGCCTGGGCGCTGGGAGGCAGAGCAGGGACAGTCCCCACACCGCGCCGGACTGCGGCGCCTCCCGAGCGCTTCCAGATGGGGCGCCACTGCCCGCAGGGCCAGTCAAGAGGCCAGGGCGGAGCTGGGGCAGAGGCAGAAGTCAACGCCACCTTTCTGCCTACTCCAGTGCCTCGCCAGGCCTGGTCACGCCCCACCCTGACCCACACCCCTGGTGCACCATGCTGCCCAAGCCAGCACTGCCCGCACCCCCACCCTGGTGCTGCCCACACCCGCACTGTGCAGAGCACACCTGCTCTGGGGAGGAGCAGAGCCCATGGTGGTGACCTGTGGTCCTTTGCGTGGAAACGAAGGCCGCGGTGGTGGGGGTCGTGACCGGGTCTGCTGAGTACGCACAGGTCTGTGAGCCACGGAGCAGCGGCCGGGGTCCCCTGCAGGCACATGTCTCGTCGTCGCAGGTTTGTCCCAGCTGACTTCTTGTTTTGGGCGTATTTCGCATGCTGGGGACTTGGCTGGCTTGTTCTTAGGTGTCACTTCCCCACTCTCTCAGAGGACTCTAGCGTAGTCCCTGTCGGGAGCCGGTTCCCCTGAAAGGTGGGGAGCTCTGGATGGGAAGTGGGAGCTGCTACTTAGGAGACGTACCCCCTGCCCAGAAGGGGCCCAGTGACTTTCAGGGTTTTAGGCAGTGTGTTGAATGCAATTTAAGTTATTCACATCTAGAAAACTTGCACAAACTTTTATTTTAAATGCTTAGAAATGCTAGTGGTATTTTAAAAACTCAAGTTCCTAAAAGGGCTGAAAACAAACACGATGGGGGCTGGGAAATCCGTGTGTGGGGAGGGGAGTTTGGGGAAGGGGAAGCGCCGACCCAGTGGACCTGTCCAGCGTCCAGGGAGGGGTCAGGGAGGACCCTGGGTAGGAAAGTGGGGTAGAGTGCCCAAATGAAAGGGGACCTTTTATAGAGACACACCGAGAAGTGCGGCAGACAGCTGTCACCCGGCAGGCTCTATGGAGACACAGCAGTCCTCTGTCTGCTCAGGTTCTGTCAGACTGAGATGAGGAGCTGCACACGGAAGCCCGGTATACGTGGGCCACGTGCCTGTCCTCAAGGTGCTAATGATAAAAAGGGAGACCCGAAGGAATCAACCCAGGAAAGGGGCAGCATCCCTTAGTCGGCCGCCCTCAGTGGCCCAGGACACCTTTGCTCATGCCAGACCTGAGTCAGTGCCAACCAAGTCACCTCCCTTGGCGACTGGGCAAGTCCCAGAACATCCAATTGCTATCCAAGTCCTGGGCTAAATGAAATCCATGAGCTTTAATGTGCTGGGGAGAGAAACAGCAGCAGTGGCTTCCGTCTGGCCGGGAGGGGCTGCTGTCTGTTCCCACCAAGAAGCAGAGCCCCTGGATAGCAGAGGCCCAGTGCCTCTCCTTGCAGAGACTCCACATAGGTCCAGATCCTTGGACAGATCCTTGGACGAGTGGAGCCACTGGACGCAGAGGCAGACTTAAATGCAGGTGTTCAAGTCCGGGTCATGGAGCGTTTTCCTGGTGATCTCGGCTGACAGGGTGTTTGTGATTCTGAATGGACTTGCCTCTTCCATGAACCCGGCCATTCCTTTCTACGCCATGTAGCCTCGGGCATAGGTGAAATGATTCACTGGCTGCGATGCTCTTGTACTTTGCCAAGTAGGAAGAACCACACGCACGCCTCCAGGGGCGCGTGGACCAGATAACGAGGGAGGCCAGTGCCGCCCTTCTGAGCAGCCACTGCTGCTGTCCAGATTCGGCTTCCATTCTGTAGCTTGCATGTGTCAGTGCTGAGCTGAGCTGGCCCGCAGTCTCAAGTCTCATTCGACCTCATGACGTCAGCGCAGCGGAGGAGCTGTGAGGTCAGCAGTGACGGGTCTATGTCAGCACAGAGGAGGAGCCATGAGGTTAGCAGAGGCGGGGCTGTGACGTCAGCACAGAGGAGGAGCCATGAGGTCAGCAGAGGAGCTGTGAAGTCAGCAGAGGTGGGGCCGCGCAGAGGAATTTTAGATGCCCTGGAAACAAAGTGTAGCCTCAGTTTCTGAGTGGCTAAGTGCACCATCTACCTGAGTTGCTGTTGGGGCTACGAGGAAAACTGACCACCGGGTCCAAATGGGTCCTGTCCCTGCCCCCACGGACTCGCTGTCCGTGCGTGGACCTGTGGGCTCCCCCAGGGATGCCGTTCCTTGAAGGGTGACACTCAGGTGAGCCTGAGAAGGCCACCCCTGCTGACACCCAAACCAGCGGGCAGTGTGCCAGCGCGTGGGAGAGGACACGCGCCCGTCGGAGGGGTTAGCTCCACCGGAGGTGGGGTTAGGATCTAGATCCCAACCGTAAAGTGAGCGCTGGTAGTCAGTGCCTCGGACAATTTCAGTGGAGAAGCGCATAAAGCAAGAACGGCCGCTGTTGAGAAGGAAATCAACATCAGAACATTCTCAGAGACAGCACACGTGCTTAGGAACACACACGTGGAGACACATTTTGGTAGAAGTTCCAATATCCACAGGTGAGGGGGGAAGTCTCACTGGTCCTAGGGATAGGTGACACCCTCGCCCCACCCTCACTGTTGGGGTGCGTCTGAGAAACAGCTCCTTCAGTCGCCACACAGACACCCTGGAGCCTGTGTGCGCGGAGAGGACCGGTCACTCATCGCAGCCTGTGGTGCCTGGAGATGCAGGAAGCCAAGTGTGTGGGCGCTGGAGAGCCTAGGAAGCATCCCCTGGGGTGCAGCAAACGCCTCAGCCGGCACCTCCGTGGCCGAGCATCTTGGCCAGGAATACCAGTGTGCCTGATGGCCGGTGCTGTTCGTTCATATGACAGGCAGCTGGCAGGTCTGCCCACACCGGCGTCACGTGCACACATGCGTGCCGCATCGCTCTGTGCTTCCACACCAGCGTCACACGCACACATGCGTGCCGCATCACTCTGTGCTTTGCGATGGCTACGACGGTGCTGCACCGTAAGTCTTTTTGCCTCCCCACCATCTCGCGGAGCCCTCGTGCACGGGCTCTGTTACCAGCTGAAATGGTGCAGTGCACGGCTGTGGTAGGAAAACAAAGCACAATGGCATTCGGGTTCTTCCCTGTGAGCAGCTGAGAACAGTCCTGAGGCAGAAGCGTCCCCATTGGAATCTGACTTGGATTTATCCCCACGCATGGTGGAGGAGGAGGAGGAGGAAGTGGAGCCAGCCTTCAGCTGGGAGCACTGAGACTGTCCGAGGTCACAACATGTGCAGCCGCACAGTCCAAGGCAGTGCATCCAGGAGGGTCCCCTTTACTCGGAGGGCTATGGAAGATGGAACCAAAAGATGAATTCAGAGTTGCAGGTGTAACTGGCCGTGTAGACGCCTCACCCCACGTGGGAGCTGGTTCCTTTCCCAGCTCTGGCTCCTGGCTCTGCATCCTGCTGATGCGCTTTCTGGTAGGCAGAGACGATGGCTTATATTGTTGGGTCCCGGCCACCCATTTGGGGGATGTGGATTGCTTTGCTGCCCTGACCACTGTGGGCATTTGGGGAGTGAACCAGCAGATGGAAGCTCTCTGTTTGCCTCTATCTCTCTGCCTCTCAAATTAATTAGTTAACTAATTAATTTTAAAAACAAGTTTATTTTGATGGAAACATTTTTTAAATCCATGCATATTCTCATAATAAATATTTTCCACTGAGTTTTGTAGACCTCCTCATAGTTTTCAAACCATGCTTCCTACAACAGAAACACCACAGAGGAAAATAAATGTGAAAAATGAGGGAAATTGATTATACAGGACTCTTTAGTCCCAAGAAATTGAAAGATGCCTTAAATTAATCAAGCGAGATGAGTTTCTGTGGTGTCTTTAGCTCACATGCGTAGGGTCCTTTTAATTCTGTCTTTCCACTGATTTTTTGAAATATCCTCGCAATTGGGAATTCCAAGACGTGAATCCTGTTATGGGCGTGACTGGAGCCATGAGCTGTGAAGCTGTTCTGGTACAAACAGCTGCCATTTATTCAAACTTATTCCAGCCAATGAGACCACCTTCCCCATAGCTGTGGAGAAGTCTGGAGAAGATGTTGATTGGCCCAGCCTAGGATTCCTGCCTGTCATTGGACCTATCACCATGTAAATGCATTCAGATTGACAAGGCTTTGCTCCATCTGGGGGGCACATCCCCTGTGGCTCACCCAGATAGGAGAAATTGATGACCCAGGATGGGGTAGCAGAATTTCCTGTCCAGGCGTAAAGATTCAGAGCTAGAGTTATGGTGCAGATGCAGAGAAACAGGGGTGACTGGCACCAGGAGTACTTAGAGAACCCAGCTCTGTGTTCAGGCCCATTAAGTCGGCCAGCCTTTATCTCCAGCCCCAGAGCATGGCAGTGCTGGGTCACCAGCTGGTTGTGCTGTTGGCTGCACTGTGAGGTGTCTTTGAGGGGCCTAAGTCCAGGGGTTGGGGATGCGCGTTCACATGAAAGCTAGCCAGTGCTCAGCGAGCGCAGGAAGCTGCTTCCACAGAGGGTTGCCAAGTGACTTCGCTTTGAGGAAGCCGTGCACGAGGGCTCGTTTAGAGGGAGGGGGTAGCAAAGCCTGGGGTTGCCATGCTGCTGGCCGCATCTTTCAAAGGCTCACCCTAAACCCACACTGTTCTCCATGCCTTTCCTCCTGCACCTTTGCGTGTGTGTGTGCACGCAGATGCCTGCACCAGATCAGGCGCCAACACCTTGTCTGCATCCGTCCCTGGTCCTGCGCTGCCTTGTGTGCCTGTCATCGTCAGCCTTTGACCCAATATCCTGCCACCTGCCAAGGCCAGGTCTTGCAAGATCCAGCTCCGTGGTCACCTGCCCGTCTCCCCTGCTTAGAACGAATAGCCCCACTAGGTATCCCTGGCGCAGGCTGGGCGGAACCCACCACCCAGCTCTTAGCTAGACTGAGATGCTCTGCATATGATGGCGGGGTCCAGCCATGGTGTGCATGCCCCAGGAGAACACCAGGAGTTTCCAGGTGGTCTGCCGCCTTTTGTACCTCTCCTCTAACAGAAGTGCTTGCCAACCTCCGTGGCCAGCTTGGTCCCAGGCACCTCCCCACCAGGAAAGCCTTGGGCACTCTTCCCTGAGCACACAGCACCAAGGACAAATGGGGACACTGGCCTGAGGCGGGAGGGTAAACAGCCCTGGTGTCAAGAGTGGCAAATCCTGTGGAGCCTCAGGTGGGTTTCCCTTCTCGCCAAATGGACAAAAGACCTTGTCAGGTTACAGATCAGTAACCATAACTTGGGGGCAGACCCACGAAGATTTGGTTGGCATGGAGCAGAGGGTGAATTTGAAAACTTGAGCACGAGGGTGCAGCCATAACAGAGCCCCTCTTGCCGCCTGCTCACTGGTGTTTTTGCCATGTTGTATCTTCTGAAAGTGAACGGTATGAATTGGGTTTGTGCCAAGCCCGCCTCATTCTAGCAATAACAAGTAATCTAGTCATTTGGAAGGGATTAGTTGGAAAAAAAACCAATTAGCTCATTATAGAATACATTTCCTATGACATTTTACTTCGTTTAGCAACTGTCTAAATTTCTAGAATATTTATGTGGTTTTTGTTAGCTCCTAATTACTACAATGACAGTTAAATATACATAAAAGTAATTTAATGCTACAACTTATGGTAAGAGGAAAAATTAAAATTTTTAAATTTAATTTAAAAATTTAATTAAATTTAAAAATGTTCGATCATGTTGAAATTACATTCTTCACATCTGAGCTGGAGAATCTGTCAAACGGTCTTAGTTACAATGGCACCTGAAGCATGGGGTCACGTTATTTGGGTGGACAGTGGTGGAGTTATATTTCTACTTAGCCTCTGTGGCTATTCATTGGAAAGAAGAATCTAATGATGAATTTATATTAGGTTTCCACTGAAGATGAAGTAAATGCATTTACTCACATTTGTAAAACCCTGCAATGATAACGTTCTAGCCCATAAATGAAGAGCAGATTCGCCATTGATTTCCTCGAAGACCTGGCCCCTCAGGGCCGCCTGACAGTGGCAGGAAGGGTGATGGCGATATTGACTCCTTCTCAGACTTCTGCTTGGCCACCAGCCAGTTGTAGCAAGAGTCTGCCTCCAACATTCTGATATGTGCTTTCCATGATAGAACATTCTAGATCCAGAAGGGATTTCGATCGTTTCTGGAAGAACTTGCTTCTTTTATAGAAAGGAGAAAGGGTTGTCTGCAACTCAGCATAGAATGTGGGGTTCAGGGCCTCCCTCAGACCTGCGCCCCCTCCTGGGCCCCTGATCTCAGGCTGGGGTCCTGCCCCCTGTGCTCATTGGCCACCTTGGGCCTGTGGTGAGGGTGGGAAACAGGCCACAGCGGACGGGCCCCCCTTGTGGGAGCCTAAGCACCTCCTGTTCTCTTATGTTCCGGGTTCCCAGTGAGGACCAATGACGGAGAAGTCTCCTGAGCCCTTATCTCATTTGGAAACTGTCGGAACGTGTGGTGTTCATAGGGTCAGGCAGAGCGTGGGGGTGGGCGCAGGTGGGGGTCTGGGCACATCTGGGCACATCTGGTTCCCGGCAGAGCTCCTCCCGGTGCTCCTGCCAACCCGTGGTCAGGAACCCCTGGAGACTGACGCCCACGCAGGTGCAGACTAGCGCCGCGTGGGGCGCGGGCTCTGTGTGAGTCAGGGCTGCTGCCAGAGGTGCCCAGAGCCAGCGCCGAGAGCAGCTCACACGGCCCCACGCCTACACAGCCTGCACGTGCAGCTCTGCCAGCTGCAGCACCCCCACCGGATTCTGCGCTCCATGGGCCCCCACTCCCTGCCCAGTAGTCTGTCCCCATCCTCCCCAGGCGGGTCCCGGGCCAGCTGCAGCACCCCACCGGATTCTGCGCTCCATGGGCCCCCACTCCCTGCCCAGTAGTCCGTCCCCATCCTCCCCAGGCGGGTCCCGGGCCCTGCTATGGGGGCCTGGTGCCCACAGGCCCTCTCAGGCCCTCAGGCGACTGCCCCCTCATGGATGTGGGACTCCCCCCTCACGGCGCACATGGACCCCATGAGCAGGAGCTCCCTGCCGATGGGCTCAGCATTGTCTGCCCAGCCCCAGGGCAGGCCCCAGTTCGTGATGTGACTGTGGCCGGGCCACGGGCCCCGAGGGAAGGCGACGTGGGAAATGGACAACGACTGTCCATTTTCTGTTGCTGGTAGCACGGTGCCACGGGCTGGGGACATTGCAGACAAAGGTTTCCTCTGGTGCGAGGTTCTGGCTTGAGCCAGCGGCACGTGGCAGAGGCAGGGAGCACATGTGCGTGGCCCCCAGGCCCCCCTCAGCCACCTCCTGAGGCCCCGTCGCTGCGCCAGGCAAACCCGTGGCGCTTGGGCATGAGGCTCGGTGTCAGATGGCTCGGTCACAGCTCTCGCCGCGTCCGCTGAGGGTCTGCGGTCAGCTCGCTTCATGCCACTGGGTCTCGTCCCTCCTCATTTTGGCCTCAGAGCTCCTGAGCTGTCTGAAACAAGCCCTGCCGAGTGTTCACAGCCTTCCCCCTGCAGAGAAGGGGTGAGCTGGACAAGATGGATGGGAGTCGGGGGAGGAAGGCCTCCCCGGCCCAGGGGCCGGCTGAGAAGGTGGCTATGGGGGCAGTTTCCTCGGACGGCTTCACACTCGCGTGCTGACTACTGGGAAGGGAGCGGGCTGGCCCCAGCCCTGGCATTTGGGGAGTGCCCACTGGGCCCCCCAGCCCTGGACATGTGCCCGGAGCCAGCAGCCATCCCTGGCGTGTGAGGCGCACACACCCTTGGGTTGGAAGTCCCTGTGCCCAGATGCAGTCGGGGGCCCTTCCTGTGAGGCCCTTGGCAGTGAAGAGCTGCCGTGACGCTCAGTCCCTGGCATCGTCACCCTCCTCCAGCCCCCTCACCTCCCAGCCGTCACCGGCTCTGCTGGGTCTCTGTGACCTGCCAGCTGTGTGGTCCATGTACAGCAGAGACGGGAGAAAAGGTGCTGGTTCCAGTGAACCCACTTGTCCAGTGACGGTGGCAAAGGCCAGGGAGGGAGAGCAGGAAATGCAGTCTCGCCCACCTCGGACGTCAGGCTGCCGCGGAGCAGGTTTTTGCGTGGTTTGCCCTGTGGACGGCACCTCGGTGCTCACGGGCAGCGCGGGCAGCAGGCTGCAGGGTGAAGGCTGAGCAGCCGCGGAGAGCGGCTCCAGGTGTGGTCGGCACAGGCAGCGTTTGTTGTCTCGTGACCAGGGCTGGGAAAGCTGGGGGCGCGGCTGTGCCCGAGCCGTGCACTGCATTGAGCTGACGATTCCCGTGTGACTGCTGCCCGCACGGCTGCTGCTTCCCTCCGTTCCTTCCTTCCGACTCTTTGTGAAGCGTGTGTGCTCTCCAAGTCTTGTTCTCAAGTTCACTGTCTGGGGTGGGAAAAGCTGGAGGGGTTTTGTTTGGTTGTGTCTGTCGCGTGTTGTAGGTCTGCTGTCTGGTTAAATGTGGGTGATGCTGAGTGTGTGACGTCACCTGCTGTTGCCACACGCTCTCATGTCCAAGCATCCAGTGTTCACGGGAGGGATGATTTTCACACAGAAGGCACTGGCACTACGCCTGGTTCTCTGACTGTCCTAAACAGTGCGTAGCCAGCATGTCTGGAACTGTCTTGCTGTTTAAAATCTGTCTCTGTGCCAGCAGTGGCACCCTGGCCCGCAGCTGGGCCAGAGACATGCGTGCCTGCTCATTGCGCTCCAGCTCCGGGGAGCTGAGAGAACCTGGCCCAGTAAGGGAAATGTGGCAACTCAGGCTGCGTGCACGTAACGTGTCTGCAGTGTCTGTGTTGGACGGCGCTCGGCTCTGACAGCAACACCCGAGCATCTCGGCGTGTCAGTTCCCAGGGACCAGCGAGCCTGGGCCAAGGATGCTTTGTTCTGCCTCTTTGAAGTGCTCCTGGAAGCTGTCTTCCAAGGTCATCTCGGACGTAAGCAGAAATCTGCTGTCCCACACGTGTGCACTGAGCATGGCCCGGATGCCAGGGAGGCACCGCTGGACTTTGAGGCCGAGCTCGAGTGGGGCTGTGACATACTCTCAGGCCGTCCCACAGTCCTCTGGTTTGCTTAGAGGTCCAGGTGGTCCGGTGGTTCCTGATGTCGTTAGAAAGAACCGACTTCAACACAGTTGGGTTGAACCCAGGGTGGCCTGGGCACAGTTGCATCGGCCACATCTTTTGAATTTGTAAATGGCTTTCCCGTATTTGCACGGAGCAACCAGACGGAGAGGGCAGATTCAGCAAACGCTGATTTTTTTTGAGGGAGAATTTTGCCTCAGCCACACATGGCTCCTCCCGACTTAGATGTTTTACGAGGAAGCCATGATGTTTGAAAGAGGCTTTGCCCCCCAGTTCGAGCACCCCAGTCCCTGATCCCAGAGGGGCCAGGCCATGGGTGCAGCTCTGCATGGCTCATGGGCCTGGTGTGGCCTTACTGACCTGCCTTGCGTTTCTTGTCCAGTGAGCCTACCCCTGGGGCCCACCGGTGTGGATGGAGCCACACCGGTGCCCGTGGAGGCGGAGGAGACGGCATCGGTCGGCAGCTGCTTCGCCTCGGAGGACACGACCGAGGACTCGGGGGTGATGAGCTCCCCCTCTGACATCGTCTCCCTGGACTCACAGCACGACAGCATGAAGTCCAAAGACAAGTGGACCACTGACCAAGAGGACAGCAGCGACCAGGACTTTGCTGGGACCCCGGAGCTAGGTCCCCCAAAGAGCCCTCCGTGGGACAGGAATGGCCCTGGGAGTGTGAACCCAAGGTGAGTGATGAGATGGGGGAGGGGATGTCGCCATGGTGATCCTGGGAGGAGCGGGCCACACCCATTCATCATGGTGACCCTCTGGGGAAGGGTAGGGGCTGTCCCCCTCAGCTGGGGCTTCCACTGTTTGTGGAGTGGGTGTTGCTGTCACATGTAATGCTGAGCACCCACCACCCTCCCACAAGCACCCCGTGTCTAGGCGTCACCCATGATGAGCCGGGCATCCCTCATTCATTTCCTTATCCACTGTCCTGGTAGCCAGCACGTCAGTCATTCTTTTTCCCAGGCTGTAGAATTTCTGTGTATACATAGAGAATATCCTAGAAGAGAAATTATTAGACCATCAGAAAGATTCGTCTTCACTTTAGGGAACGTGACACACTGCTCCCCGCACCCCTGGCCAGCACTGCCCTCCTGGGCCTGTGACACGCTGGTGGCTGTCAGTCCAGCCCACACCAGGGACGATTGGCCGGCTTCCCGGGCCTTGCAGCATGGCGGGTGTCGCATGACACCGGGCTGTCCTATGACTGAGAGCGTTTGGCCTTTCTGCAGCCTTTGCCCTTGTGGGGAGCTTGGCTGACAGACCTTGTCCCTGCCTTGTCCCGTGGGTTACTGCGCATGGACTGACTCCTTTTCCTCCAAAACCTCCCTGGTGTTCGCATGACTGAGAGACAGCCTGGGGTGCCTTCTCGTCTCCACTCCCTGTCCTTGCACCCCTTTTCCTGGGGATCCGTGTGCCTCGCCCCATCTCCAGCCCCTTCCGTCACTGCGTGACTTTGTCCAGCTCTGCACCCGCAGCGCATGGCCCTGGCTGGCTTCCTCGCTGATCCTCTTCAGCCTTCAATTTTTGCACGTTTTACATAACTTTAAGAACTGGTCACATAAAGACTGTTGTACAAACATAAGCAGAAGGTAAGCTGGGTTCTAGAAAGCATTTCTAAGTCAATCACAAAAACAAACAAAGGCTTCCGTATTTTGTACGTTTTGTTGCAATTGTTTCCTTAAAACCACTCATCGATTGTGTTGTCAGTCACCTTTCATTTTATTTTGTTTATTTCTTCTTCTCCACCTGTCAGGACCTGGGTTTCACCTTCCCAAACCAGAGCAATGGGAGGTGAGTGCCTGGTGGTTCTAGGCACGTAATCTCGGCCACGGCCACAGCCATGGCCACGGTCAAAACCGGGGTGATTTTCAGCCAACACCAAGGTCACATTTTGTTCGTGTTGACTTTTGCCTCGTGTTTTACACACCCCGCATGTCAGCCTCGCCCTTGCATCTGGAGCATGACCCTAAGGCTGAGTTTGTATGTCCTTACAAAGGACATCAGGCTGCAGCTGCTGGCCCTGCCTCCCTCCCGCTCCCACGGGCTGCGTGTGGTCGGGGTGACCCCACGCTGCCTGTGTCTGTGGCGGCAGAGAACACGGTGGCACTCCCTTTAGTCACTTGTCCTGCAGAAACATGGCTTTGCGCGGTGACCTCCAGGTCTGTGCTCCCATCTGTGGCCTCTGGGGATACACTATGGGAGTTGGCATTGGCTCGACTGGCACTGTCCATGGTCAGGGAATCTTGCTGACTTCTACCCAAATATGAGAGTGGTGTTCTGTGGGGCCACAGGCAGGATGATCCGTGAGTCTCTGGATCCTGACGCTTCACCCCAGCAGGAGCAGGACGTGTCATCCGCCCTCATGTGTGCCCGCCCCTGAGTGGGCAGCCTTGGAGCAGGGGAGACTTGGCACAGTCGTCAGTACAGAGATTCTGCTTGAGGAAGAACGCAGCTTGAGCCAGACCTGGACCAAGAGATGTGCAGGGGCCGTTGCCGCCCTGACGGAGGCTCTGGGGGTGACAGGCAGAGAGGCCATGCACAGCTTGCCCCAGATGCAGCTGCCCTTCAGGGGGACCCAGACCAGTGCCCCTGACACCTGGAGAGCAGCGGCACGAGGGTGAAGATGTGGCTCCTGGGGCTGCCCCGGATCAGACCTGTCCTGGGATGTCCACGGTGTGCCTTTGGGCCAGCGACTCCCCTCTCAGCTCCGCTTCCTCTGGGAGGGAAGCTGAGCTACGCAGCACTGCCCCGGGAGACCAGTGCCCGGCAGGTTGGGGGGCCTCACCAGCGCAGCCAACCTTTCATCGTGTGACTGTTCACAGCTGACTTGCTGGGGTCTTTGTGTCCTGTGTCTGACCCAGGTCACCTTCCTCTTGACGTAGAACACTTTTGCTGGAAAAAACCCTAGAGGTTAGATGGATGACAGATGGAGAGATGGATGAGAGAGAGATGGTCGGTGCATGATGGAGGTAGGATGGACAGACAGACAGGCGGGATACCGCATCCCCCTCCCCCGGGTGAGATCAGAGTGGAACTGGCACGGTTTCCAAGCCCGAAACCCAAAGCCAGCCTTGCTGCATGAGGCCATCTATCCAGCTGAGTGTAGATGTTGTGGTACTGAGTTCTGACCTTCCTTCTGAGGTAAAAGGAGTGAGTGACTAAGCGGAATGGAAGCTTTTCCTCGGACAGTGGAGCCAAAATGAAACCACAGTGCTCCCAAAGACAGAGTGTAGCGTCTGCAGGTGCAAGGAGCCACCGTGAGGCCCCCCCCTCTTCCTGGCAGGCCTAAAGTCCCTTCTCAGCCCCTGCCTGTCGGTATATGGTGGGCACAGTGCTGGGAACAGTGTCTGTGGGACCCTGTGCTGCTGCCTGCAGGGCCTTGGGGACGGAGCTCTCGTGGAGGGGCTCAGAAGGGAACCAGGCCCTGGTGTCCTAGCAAATCCCACCAACCTCTGCATCCTGAGACTTGGTCACTTTCGACATAGTTTTTGTGTTCTAGACCCTGAAGCCTCGTTACTCTCTGGGTTCTGTGCTTTCTGCAGCTCACTTAGACACAGCTGGCATATCCTAGGTCTGGAACTCTGAGACTGTGGGAAATTTTAGAAACATTTTATACGTTATAGATCCTGTCCGGTGCCCTTGAACTTTGGGACTGTTTAAGACACATACAAGAACTTGAACTGCCCACTACTGTGGCCACTTGCGAGGTCTGTCTGCTGAGCCCTTGGCAAGTTCTGGGTCTGAATGGAGATGTGTTTGAATGTAAGATGTGTACCCTGTCTAGAACGAAAAGCAGCCATTTCATTGGTTAAACTGCCTCTTGTGACACCAGCATCCTGTATCAGAGTACTTGAGTCCTAGTTACTCTGCTTCCAATTGCGCTAGTGCACCTGTGAAGTCAGAGGGAGGTGGCCACAGTGCTTGGGCCCTGGCCTTCTATCCATATGGGAGACCAGGGTGGAGTCCCTGGCTCCTGGCTTTGGCCTGGCCCGAACATCAGTGCTGCACCGTCTGCAGAGTGAACCAGTGGGCATATGTGCACACTTGCTCTCTCTCACTCTCTCCTCCTCTCTTGTCACGCTTTTGAATAATTAAATACATAAATCCTTAAAAACTAATTTCTTATATTTGGAACTAATTCAATAATCATATGAGTTCCATCTGTTTCTTTGTTCTTTAAATGTAAGTGCAGGGTTTTGCATCACACTCATGTCTGAGTGCATTGAGTTAGACACTGTTGCTCCAGTGCCCTGAGGCTTTGTGGATGCAGGAATGCATGTGGGGAGCTAACCTGTGTGGCTGCATCCACTGTGCGCTGTCCAAGGCTGCATTGAAAACCCTCCACAGGTGAAGTTGCTACCTGGGAGCGACATCTCTCTCTGCTCGGATTTTTTGTTGAACTGCCCTGTGCAGATCCCCTAGAGGAAGCTCAGCCACGTCAGACAGGGGCTCTGGGCAGGCTGTGCGCATGTCTCATGGCTCAGGTGCCTCCCACTCAGGCTGTTCTCTGCATCTCGCTCTTTGCAAATGAAAACCAAGAAACTCCCCAAGCCCCTGCTTCCCCGACACTGGTTGGGTATGGCTGCTCCCACTTCCTGTCTGGCTGGGAGTGGGGTGAGCCCATGCTAAGGGCAGGCAGGGCCTGTGTGTGCCCACCTTGGCGGGGCAGCACCCTCTGAGCACCCGAGGGCTGGACCCACAGAGGTGCCCACCCCCAGGCTCGGTGCAGCAGGACAGAGCCCAGTACTGTCCCCCTCTTCCTGTTTCGTGCAGCAGTGGCCCCCGCATCTCCGCGTGCTCCACAGCAGCTGGCACCGTGGGATAGAGCTTATTCTGCACGCTCAGCCTGATGGTAAAGAGTCTGTGCTGTGTTTGCTCTTTATTTTCCTACAACAGACTGTCAGTTGAGAAGCGTGGTCTGAAGCTTGGCTGTCTGGGAGTTGGGGCGGGAGGAGGGGAAGGGAGCCCGGGAGAGAAACACCTGTGCACATTTGCTGCCTGCACCCAGGCACTGCCTCCTGCCGCAGGGACTCCGGATGCACGCCCGGGAGGCGCTCTCCAAGCCCAGTGGTGGCAGGCACACATCCTGTGCCTTGCGGAAGCAGGAGGAGGGGCTGCGCCTTGGAGCCCTTGGCAGGGAGTGAACGGCGTGAGCGAGAAGGAAAGGTGGTATCTCTGAGTCTGCCCTCCTGAAATCTGAAAGGAAAGCGAGGTAGAGGCATTGCCAGGGTCTTCAGCTTTGCCACAGGAGCCACCCCGGCAGCAGTCCCCAGGCCACGTGGCTCCAGGAGAAGCTGCAGAGGGTTGACAGGCCCCACTGCTTCCTCCCTCCAGTGCGGGGGCCTGGCAGGCTCAGGAGACACCAACTAGGGACCACCGTGCACTGCAACTGGCAGCTCCTCCCATGTGCCCTCTCTCTGCCTGGCAAGCAGGGCCCCAGAGCCCCAACCCACATGGCAGTGCCAGGGCGCAAGGCCAGACTGCAAAGGGAAGGGATGTGGCCAGGAGAGCCTGGCACGGAGCAAAGGCATCGGGGCGGCCTGTAAGGGTCAGAGGAGGCAGACGCAGGGGAGGGGCGAGGCAGGAAAGAGGAGCACAGGCACTGGGCATCTGACCGAGCACCAGGTCGCCAGGCCTCGGGAGTCTGAGTGGGGAACCAGCAGGACACCGGCCCCGGGGCTTGGCTGCCCAGGCCTGTCACAGGGCAGCAGAGCCCGAGCTGAGCTGGGTGAGAGGAAGCTGGGCTCAGGCCTGGCTGCAGGGACCCCCGGTGGCTGCCAGGCTGATCCCCACAGCTGGGGCCCCCAGGCGCTCAGCAGCACCACAGAGAGCAACACACCCACTTGTGATGGAAGAAATACGTAAGTTCCTTTGTAGAAAGGAACTGCTGAGCACTGGGGGATGCAAGGAGCATTTTGCAAGTGTGGTTACCTTCTGCTCGCTAACACGCTGGCGCGTCACTCCAGCTGCTCTGCACTAAAGCCAGCACACTCGGGGAAGGTCGCTCCTCGCCCTGCTTCCCGCTCGCCATGAGGCCTGCTGCTGCCTCCCCCTGCCTGCAGGCCAGTGCTGTGCTGATGGCTTCGCCCTCAGCCTGCGATATTTGCACGTCTGGATTCCTTGCTGTGTGGTGCCCCCCAAGCCTTGCTCCGCATTCCTGCATAGACTCCATGGTCCTCCTGCAGGCTGCGCGTGTTAGAGCTCGCCACGTGGGTGCCATGAACTTGGCTGTGTGCAGATTTTGCCTTCTACGGGACCACGTCCTTGCAGTGAGCTATCAAGAGACAATGGAAAGAGCCCTCAGCTAAGAGCATGCGTTTTAAAAGTGCCCTTTTTCCACTTCCAAAGCTGTTTTATATAGCAGTCCCCTTTCTTCCTTTACTGTACAGTTCGTTACATTTTTAAATGCAAATACTCTGATGTGGATTTTTGAAGCCCTCACACGCCATAAAAGTGAAAAACATGACTTGAGCAAAATGCACTTGGTAATTAAAGGCCAAGGACAGGCAGTGGGCGGGGCTGACATGCACCTCCGTGGCCCCTGCTAATTGGTCTGCAGGCACACAGCTCCAGCCGGCCCCTTTGTCCAGCCTGTCACAGGCCATTAGCCGAGGCTGATCTGGAAGCCACGTCCTGGCTCCCGAATGGACCTCGTCACTGAGTAAGAAAGACTCGTTGATCGGAACGAGACCCGTGGTGCGGAAGTGAGGGCTGTGCGGAGCCGTTCCGGCTCATTATCTGGGCCTGATGAGCAGCGATGGAAGTGGGCCCTCGTGTTAACAGTCGGTGGCAGAGTCCTCCGCTTCCGCCGTGGATGCACAGTCGCGGATGAGCTCTGTGTCCCCGCACAATGGGAGGAGGGCGGCAGGAGCCCTGCAAGGACAGCTCTCCAATTGTTCCGGCAGCAGTGTCTCGCCGATGCCGCTGTCCCTGTGACGCACATCGGGCCAGACCCGGCGGCCGGGCAGGCGGGCAGCCATCGCCCGGACACCCTGTGCTGTGGGGAGCCCCAGCTCCCCAGACCGGGCTCTGGAACAGGCACACCTGGGGTGGATGCCAGGGTGACCGGGGCAGCTTCCTGCCCGCATGACGGTGACAACTGCACTCCTTGCCTGACGCATTGCTCCTGGGGGTTGTAATAAGATGATTCGCACAGAGGAGCCGCGTTCAGGCCTGGCACATGGTGGCTGCACACTTTGGTGAAGGCACACAGGCCAGGCCGGGCCACCAGGACCTTCCCAGGAAGCCTCTGCAAAGGGCTACAGGAAAAACATGGGAGCTGTCACCGTCGCCATGGACCTCGTGTCCCCCTTGAAGGATCCCATGCAGCTCAGCTCTGTGGGCGGCACGGTCAGCGCCCCACACCTGTCCCCACCACCACCTGCCCCAGGCTCTGCTGTCAGGAGGGGCACAAGCTCGTAGTGCCGGCAGGGGCTCCGGGCACCTGCCTGCCTCTGCCGGGGCCTCCTGACAGCAAGCGCCCTCAGCTGCTGCCTTTGACCAGGGCGTCAGGACACCAGGAAAACAGGAGTGCTCTGGGCGAAGTGGGATGTGGCCCAGCCCGGGGCCACCACCTGCGTGTGCAAGCTCAGCAGCCGCTGCCTGTCCTGCCAGTGCTTGTGCAGGACAGGTGTGCGAACTGCCCTCGCGGCACAGGGCCTGGTCTTTGGGCAGTGCAACTGAAACAGACTTCAGAGGGAATGGGCCCGGGGGGTGGGTGCTCCTCCACACCGGAGCACCACACTCTACGTGTCTCACACACGCACACACACCACATCCAGCACACTTGTACACACATACGTTACACATCACACAGACCACATCCAACACGGGTGTACACACATGTACTGCATACCACACATGTGCAGCACATGTATACCCACATACATCACAGACCACACATCACACACATCACAACCAGGATGCACACCACAGAGCACACACACACACAACACATGCAGCACAGGTGTATACACAGACATACACTGCACACTATGTATCACACACACGCATGCATACACATACACCACAATCACACAAATCACACAAACCACATCCAACATGGGTATACTGTGTATCACACACATGTGCAGCACATATGTACCCACATATGTCACAGACCACACATCACACATAATCACCACCAGCATGCATGTGCAAACAGCACACATACGTGGACCCCATCAAACACATATGCACACAGGTACACCTCACATACACACACACCTAATCGAGCATGGGTGTACACACACACCACTCATCACGCACACAGCACATGCACTGTGCATGTGCACACAGCACACAGCACACAGACACCACACACCACGCCGTGTACATCACGTGCTTCCTGTACTCACGTCATCTACAATGCTTTGTGTACATACGTGCATGCATGCCCATTACACCGGCACACCACACAGACACACACACATGACAGCCGTGTCTGGGGTGCAGTGGGCATGGGCCTGTGCTCAGATCTTTCCGGAGAGGAACACATTACATCCACCCTTGGAGCACTGAGCTCCCTGCCTTTCTGTCTCCCTAGAGCAGGAAGAGTGGCCACCGCCACAGGTGACGGCGACGGCGACTTCCTCCTTACAGGCCAGTTCCAGAGAGCACTGGTGGAGTTTGAGGGAGACATGGAAGGTGAGAACTGGCAGCCTCGGAGCACAGAGGGGACAGCTGCCCTGTTGGAGCCCACGGCAGGGTGGGCGGAGGTCATCAGAAGAACCCCAGCTGACAGCTGCAGAGGACAGCCCGGGAGTGGGTGTGGGGTGTTGGGGGAGAGGGTTTCTGATGGACGGCTGTTCTCCTGGGCCCTGGGCAGCCTTGTAGACCTCCCTGCAGGTGGTGTGCTTTGCGTGTTCTGTGTCTGGATAGAAAGGTCTAGAACACGAGATGAGTTAGCGAGTATACAGAGGGGCACAGAGCAGAGACTTTTGCCTGTTTGGGCCTCTTGTAGCGCTCTGTCCGTGGATCCCTCCATGGGACACAGACCTGTGAGGCCGCAGCAGGTGCATGCTGTCTCCCTGAACAGCTCCAGGCTCTCCCAGATGGGCCACACCCTTCTCTCCAAGGGAATGAGAAATCATGTCGTGGCCAAGGCTCCAGACCAGCCCAAAGGAAGGAAGGGAAGTAGAAAACTGCCCTGGGGATGCGGTTGTCATGCTGAGTCCCAGCCCCACCCTTGCTGCTGTGTCCCTCGGAGTCTGCAGGCTCAGGCTCAGCTGGAGGAGGCCCAGAGGCCTGGCCGCCTGGCTCACGCAGAAGTGTGTGTCCTGGAGACCCGAGCAAGATGGGGCCAGCCCGGAACGCTCTCTCCTTCCCTGTGTGCCGCAGTTTCTCCAGGGGTCGCAGTGCACAAGCTGGTCCCTAAGTTGACCTGTGTCACAGCCATGTCCCTGAGCTTGAAACCTCTGCGTCTGCAGCAGGTTCTCGGGCTGAGAAGGACCCTCAGAGGGCCATGGGTAGCTGCAACCATGTGACCAAGGTGGGGACTGCATGTGTTGCTGGCAGTGACCTGCATTTGTCCTTCCTGGCAGACATGGAGGAGAGCTACGGGACAGACAGCAACTCGCTGACCAGCTCCAGCACTGGCGAATCCCACCACGGTGCGCAGGAGGCCCCAGCCTCTGATGGTGACGCCGATGCAATCCCAGTGACCTTCATAGGGGAGGTTCCTGACGATCCCTTGGACCTGGGCGTGTTTTGCAACAGAAACAACAATGCCGGCTCCTTTGACACAGAGGATGCTGCCAGCAGGAGGGCTCACGTGGCCCCATTCCAGGCTGGGCACAGCCAGCCCCATGCCAGGGTGAGCACAGAGGGGCCTGACCCACAGGCTCCTTCCCACGACACATCAGCCGCACCTGCCACTCGCAGAGACGGGCACTCAGCTGCAGCGGGGCCTCTGGGGACGGCTTTTGCTTCCAGGCTTCATGCTGATGAGCACAACACGGAGAACGACGCGGCACGTGGCCCTGCCTGTGGTGAGGAGACGCAGGCCACAGAGAACACAAGGCCCCCGGCCCTGCCCGGGAAGGACAGCAGGGCCAGCAGTGCCATCTCGGCCCCGCTGGCCTGGCACCAACGAGGCCAAACCCCTGGGGGAAGCTATGGCCCTCGCCACGGCCTCACCACCTACAAAATCGTCCCTGCCAAGTCAGAGACGAGGCGCTACGACAGAGCAGGGTCCTTGTCCTCGGGTGCCATCATGATCAACGAGCTCGGGGACCTGGTGAGTCCCCACACAAACACCAGGACCATCTCCTCGGCCCCGCCCCCTCCGGACACAGACCCTCAGCCCGTCGAAAAGATCAGAGAGTTCTGGAGGTGCAACTCCATGGACAAGCCCCCGGGCCCGACCAGGAGACCCCTCCCCACCTCCACCTCCGTCCCCGCCTCCACTTGCACCTCCGCTCCCACCTCGGCCTCCGCCTCTGTCGTGCTGGCCCAGCCGCTGCACCCCGATGGCCGGTCAAGAGCAGTGAACACGCCCACAGCACCGCGGCCACAGTCTGCTGCCCAGGAAGCTGGCTCGCACCTGGAGGAGGGGAGGAGCCGGCCACTATCACTCTCTGTGGTCACTTGTCACACGCAGGTGCCAGCCACTGGCAGCACGGAGGTTATGTTCCCCAGACCCCAGAGGAGAACGTCCAGCCAATATGTGGCCTCCGCCATAGCCAGGCGGATAGGGCCCCCGAAGGCCCAGCAGCACAGCAGTTCTGAGAAGGGCCACGCAGGCCGAGCACCGGCGGTGGCTGCACAGCCTCTGCCTGCCCTCTGCCTGTCCTCAGAGACGCAGGGACGCAACGGCAGTGCTGGGCAGACCTGTGTGGCGGGATCAGCCGCGGGAGCCCACCCTCGAGGGGACATCTGCAGCCCGCAAGGAAAGCCGTCGTCTCCTGGGGACAGTCTCCCCAGTGTCCCCATAGGGTCCGGCTTCCCACGAGGCGGATCTTCCCAGAGGGATCCTGTCTCTGTGGAGCAGGCTTGTGGTTTCACCAGGAAGCAAAGCACCAGGAACCAGAAGCCTAGCACAGCATCCGACCCCGTGTGCCCACGGAATGGAGCACACCCTCTGACCCAGCAGGTGGCAGATGCCCAGGCCCCCTCGGGCCCGGTGCTGCTGAATGGCTCTGCCTGGGCTCCAGGCAGCCGTGGGCTTCCAGGCCCACCCTCGGGCTCCAGCACTGAGCATGGAAGGGCTGTCAGTCAGCTGTCAGTGGGTCAGTGTGTGAGCCTGGGAAGCAAGGACACACCGCAGCCCTTACCCAGCAACGCGCATGACACAGATGGGGCCCCGCCCCTCAGCATCTTTGGGCCGAAGAAGAAGTTCAGACCCGTGGTCCAGAGGCCAGTCCCGGAGGACACGTCCCTACACAGTGCCCTGATGCAGGCCATCGTCTCTGCCGGGGGGACACACACGCTGCGCAAGGTGATGCTCAGGCTGGCCCAGGGGTGCGGGGAGTGGGGACTTGGACGGGACAGAGAGCCTTGGGGTTTAAGGCATAGGTCTCCTTTTACCCAGAATTCCTGCCTAGCTCCCTCCCTCCAGCGTGTTTGAGTAGACCCTCAAGAGGCTGGAATCAGGGGTTTAACTGCACCCACATCCTCTCCGGGCCCCTGAGGCCTTGAGACAAAGATGTGTCAGGTGCAGTGCAGGCCGGGCAAAGGAGTCCGAGGATGGAGGGGAGGTGTTGGGGAGGGGACTGAGCCGACCTGGGCCGAGTGTCCTTGTGTCCCAGAGTCCCTGGGCTGAGTGTCCCTGAATCTCTGAGTCCCTGGGGCCCAGCGTCCCTGGGAGCAAGTGAGCGAGAAACACAGAGCCAGCTTCCCAAGTGGCCACAGGGCTGTCATCTGGGCTTGTTTCCTGGGTGAGCCTCCGGGGCTGTGCCTGCCCAGTCTGGGTGGGATCAGTTGCTGATGGGGCACAGAGTGGCTCGCTAGGCAGTCCAGAGCCACGGTGGCATGGGAGGGGAAGCTGGGTTTTCTCTAAGCAGAAAGAGGCACTGTAAGACGAGCCCGGAGAAGCAAGCGGTTGTGAACACAGGCACCATGCCCCACGCTGCACGGGAGAGAGCGTGAGCAACCTGGGTGGTAGCTGGAGTATTCCAGGCCCACGGGCGCACGTGCCCGCCCCCAGGCTCGGCTGGGGCATCATTCAGAAGCAGCAGGAGCTGTCAGGACCTGCCCCCCAGGCCTGGGTACTCAGTGTGTCACAGATGCGATGGCATTCAGGCCTGGAGCCAGCCCCCTCACCAGGAATGATTTCCTCAGTGGCAAGTGAAGAGCCGGGGTGCAGCCAAGGGACCTGGCCCGAGGCCCCAGCCTGGCCGGGCCTGAGGCTCCCACCCAGGGCCGTGTGCACTGCTCAGCCGTGGGAGGCTGGGTCTGGTGACAAGGCTGACGGGATGCTCAGAGGCTGTCATTCGGTGCAAACCCAAGTATGCAGCGTTTGATTCCGACTCAGACGCCCCATGACTTACGCTGCAGCCGTGTCCCAGGAACCCACTCCTACGTGGGAAATGTCAGTCAAAGACTGACTGCTCCTGCCCTAACAAGGCTGAGCCCAGCCTGCCTTAGCTGTGCCCCAAACCCTGAGAGCAGCCTGCGGAGGGGCAGACTGTCATGGAACACCTGCTTCCAAAGAGACGTTCGCGAGCCCCTAAAGCTTACCGAGCCTGCACTGAAGGTGAAAGCTAGCACAGTGGAACCGTGGGAAGCCAGGGGCCATCTGTGTGCCCGTCCTGGCGAGAACGGCCACACACAGCTTCCCTCGGAGCCGCCCTCAGTCCCGTCCCCGCGTGTCCTGACTACCGTGTGCTGATGCTGTGACTGCTTCAGACCGCAGAGCTCAACGTGGAGCGAGGGCCCAAGAAGCCATCCTACACAGAGGCAGAGAGTGAGCGGTCAGCGCTGCTCGCGGCCATCCGAGGGCACAGCGGCTCCCGAAGCCTGAGGAAGGTAAGGACGGGGCTCTGCCGTCACGAGTGACCCGCCCTCCGGCCCTGTCCAGGGAGACGCCGGCATCGGGATGGGCGCCCACGGCAGGAGATAGGGCTCTTGGACGCTCGCACACTGTCCGTGGAGAACCGGCGCTTTTCCAGTCCCTTCAACACCGAGGCGCTGGGTGCACACGCGGGACGGCTGCTGTCTGCCTGGAGCCCCAGGTTTTTCATGACCTCAGGAGTCCGTGCAGACCGAGTTAGGGGTGGCTTCCAGGCACCGATTTTCAGGAGCAGGGCGACTGGACGCTAAGGCTGGGTCTCAGGCTGCTGCCTCAACAAGGCGCCAGATGTGTGTGCGCAGCTCCTGCTCTGTGAGGCCAGGGTTCTCAGGCATGGCTGCCAGATCCTGGCCTCTGCGGCCTGAGACCTGGCCGCAGCTCAGCCATCGGGCAGACCGAACGTCCTGGGCTTGCCTCAGGTGAGTTGTTCCAGAACCAAGACCAGGCTGACTGCGCTGCCCTCTGAGGAAGGACCTTTGGGGGCAGTGCCACTGACCCAGCCCATCCCGGCTGTGACAGACAGAACAGCACAGCCTGGGGCCAAGAGCACGGTGCTGGCAGATGCGGCGTCTGGTGAGGGCCACTTTCTCCCTAGGCATCCGAGTGCAGTGGAAGGCACTGGGGGGCGCGCTGGGGTCTCTCACACTGGCACTTATGCCAGCTGTGAGCCTGTCGCTCTCAGGAATCTGGGGGCAGTCGTTCGACTTCTCCCTGCCAGGTGTCGTCCTCGGCCTCTGAGGAACTCCAGATCTTCCGAGATGCCGCGCGCTCTGCAGCAGGCCCAGGGGACCCTTGGCGGGAAGACCCGGGCCCTCCACCCCCACCAGCCCTGCCACCCCCTGCCCTGCCAGCCTCCCGAGCTCTCTCTGCATCAGGGGCAGCCTCCAGGTCCAGCACAGGCACTCTCGACAACCCGGTGGATGCCAGGCAGGCCCTGATGGACGCCATCCGCTCCGGCACAGGGGCTGCGAGGTTGAAAAAGGTGAGCATGTGTGGGGGGATGAGAGAAGCAGAGGTGCCCTCGATTGGAACACACCTGCCTGTGGGAGGAGCTGCAGGGTAGTCACAGGTAGGCAGGAGAGCGCCGAGGTCGTGCATCCCTCACACCTGAGGGTGGGAGAGGTAGGTGCAGGCTTCCATGCACAGGGGAGACAGGGGGAAAGCCCACCTCCTGCACACCAGATGCCTGCCACAGTCCTTCTCAGGTGGGTACCAGAGGTGGGTACCAAATCGTGCTCCTATCCCCCATGCATTCCTGCCCTAACCCGTTCTTGGGGCTGGTCCTGGACAGGCTGAGGATAATCCAGGATGAGTCCCTTAGTGCTCAGGACACAAACCCATAGTTACCAGCCTACGGTGAGACTGCTGCCTCCCTCCGTCTCTCCCTCCCTCCCCTCCCTTCCTTCCACCTGTTACCTGCCTGTTCATTTGTCTGTGTGTGGTTCCATCTACTCTAGTTCCATCCATTCACCATCCATCCATCCATGTATCCATCTATCCAGCCATCCATCTGTCTATCCATCTATCCATTCACTGTCTATCCATCCATCATCCACTCATCTATCCAGCCAGCTGGCCATCTTTCCAGCCATCCATGTATCCACCCATCCATACAGCTATACACCCAGTTTGTGCATGTATCCACCCACCCATCAACCCATCCATCCATCCATCCACCCATCCATCCACCCACCCATCAACCCACCCATCCATATAGCTATACACCCAGTTTGTGCATGTATCCACCCACCCATCAACCCATCCATCCACACATGCGTCCATCTATACATCCATCTATACATCCAGTTCATGCTTGTATCCATCCACCCATCCATCCGTCCACCCATCCATCCATCTATACATCTGGTTCTTGCATGTATCCATCCTTCCACCCATCCATCCATCTATACATCTGGTTCTTGCATGTATCCATCCTTCCATCCATCAACCCATCCATCCATCCATCCACCCATCCATCCATCTATACATCTGGTTCTTGCGTGTATCCATCCTTCCACCCATCCATCCATCCATCTGTATATCCATCTATACATCCAGTTCATGCATGTACCCATCCTTCCATCCATCCATTCATCCATCCGTCCTTCAGTCCGTCTGTCTATCCACCCATCTATCCACCTATATTTGCCAGCATTATGTTTGACTATTCCTGGAGTTGAAGTCCCTTGGGCAGAGCAGTTCTCCCAGTTTCTCTTTCCAGGTCTGATGCTGGCCCGTATATCTGTCACCACCTGTTCTGTAAAGACCGTGGAAATAGTGACTCTGCCATGGGATTTCCAAATCACAGGAACACCGGGGCCCAGTGGCTCCTGAGATTTGTTTCACGTCTACAGGGATCCCGGGCACGGAGTGACCCTGTCCCTGGTGGGTTTGGGAAATTACATGGAAATAGAGAATTGGGGGAAGTTTTCTCTTCTGAAATCTGAGGCTGTGTTTTCACGTACACCTGAGGAGTCAGGGCTAAAGGTTATCCTCAGGTTGTGTGTAAAGTGAATGAGGCTCAAAGAAGCTGGGTCACTTGGCCTTGGTCCCACGGGGACTGGATTCCTACAGGGATCAGTCTGGGTCCAGAAAGCCCTCTCGCATTAACAAGCTGTGTGCCTCATGGAGTGGTGGCTGGCTGCTCTCGGGTGAAGATGCTGGCACCATGGAAAAGGCAGGCAGCTTCCCTTGCTGCCCTCGAGGGAGTCTGGTGATGTTGGGGGGAATGGAGGGAGGGGAGGGGACCCACCCAGGCAGTGCAACTGAAGGGCCATTTGCCCTCCCTAAAAGGCTGTGGGCCCCAGACATCCTCAGCTCGGTTGCCCATAAGAGCCACCAGAACACACCGACTCTGACTTTTTTGGAGCCCCGAGGCCATTTCTTCCTGCTCTGGGGTCAGCCCCTCTGGCACGGCCAGCCAGGCAGGCAGTGCATGTAGGTCCAGAAGGGACCAAGTAAGGATGCAGCACCTCCTCTCAGAGAGGACGTTGAGAATTCTCCGTGCCCTCTTGGTGGCCTTCATTCTGTGTCTGTGGCATTACTTAGTGACAAATACTATATACTTCCAAGTGAGAGGAAGTGAAGAAACGGGAATACACAGCTAAGTAAGCATCACAAAACCAGACACCAAAGTCGGGTGACGCTAGTTCTGCAGGTACAGCAGCGAAGGGGCCAAAGTCCAGGCCAGTCACCACTGGGAAGAGGGGTTCAGCACTGGGCAGTGGGGACAGCTCCCTCTGAGCGGACTCGGCCGTGTGCTGTGCAGTTGAATGTTCACCTTGTAACTGCATTAATGGTTGCCATCCTTGTCTCATTTGACCCTTGACGTGCAGTCCTGTCGTGTGTGACACTGGAAACTCGTTCTCTGAGATGTGCTTTGGGCAGGCTCATCACTGTGCCACCACCACAGACCACACTGTGTGCCCAGCACCTCCTGTGCTGTCACAGTGCTGTGCTATGTGGCCAGGATCAGGCCAGCACTGAGGGGACTTCTCGTCTCATTGGCTGATTTGGGGGTCTTGTCAGAACAGGCATTGCTGTGTCCACCTTGCAGGTGTCACGAGCAGCTGAGGCTGGGGTAGGCTGAAGCATCAGGTCAGGCAGTGGGAAAGGGCCGGGCCACCAGCTTCCGCCTCGGGGCTCTTTCTGTCTGAGAATCACTTCTGTCTTTCAGAAAAGTCAGCAGAGTATGGTTAGCAGTGATCTCAGAGCTGGGGAAGTTTGCTGTGACAAGGAACGTGGAGAGGGTTGAATGGACATGAGTGGAAGGGCCAGACCAGCCCACTGGGCTTTTGGGATGAGGACAAGGCTGGTGGTCAGGCTATGTGCCTGCTCAGCTTAGAGCTTGCTGGGGCCAGAAGCCCTGGGTGCTTTTTGCCAGCTACACTCACAAGCCTAAGTTTGGTTTCTCTTTGAGTTATCTCAGTACTGTGACTTGCTCTGTCCACCCCAGAGTTCCAGACCGTAAATACTGACAAGGCACTTCAGAGACCAGGGTGCCCTGAGCAGGTGACAGGGAGTGTGCAGTGCCCAAGGAAGTGACACAACACTCTCAGCTGAGGCTGGGGCCCAGAGTGGTGAGGAGTCTGCCCTGGAAATCAGGCCTGACAGTCTCTCACCCGAGTGAGGGACCTTCTTGGCTGCAGGATCACGTAAAACCTGCTGAAGATGTGGCTCACGGGCCAGGAGCAGGTGGGCCACTGGCCGCCACTGCTGTCAGGACTGAACGACCTCTGCAAGAACCCATGGTGGATTCACAGGGTGGGGGTTCCCTGCCTCCATCTCTGGAAGCTTCCCCGCCAGGCCTCCCAGGTGCAGCAGGGTCCCCAGGCATGTCTGCATTCCTGGCAGTGACCCCAACTCTCCAGCTTCCCAGACAAGGCAGCTGTCTGTCTGGCATGCACCCGGAGTTTGTGTTTGGCAGGTCATCCGGGTGTGTGCTATACCCTGCCATGTGCTGTACCCTGGGGTGTGCTGTACCCTGGCATGTTCTGTACCCTGGGGTGTGCTGTACCCTGGGGTGTGCTATTCCCTGGCGTGTGCTGTACCCTGGGGTGTTCTGTACCCTGGCGTGTTCTGTACCCTGGCATGTGCTATACCATAGGGTGTGCTATTCCCTGGGGTGTTCTGTACCCTGGCGTGTTCTGTACCCTGGCATGTGCTATACCATAGGGTGTGCTATTCCCTGGCGTGTGCTGTACCCTGGGGTGTTCTGTACCTTGGCGTTTGCTGTACCCTGGCATGTGCTATACCATAGGGTGTGATATACCCTGCTGTGTACTGTACCCTGGCATGTGCTATGCCACAGGGTGTGATATTCCCTGGCGTGTGCTATACCCTGGGGTGTGCTATTCCCTGGGGTGTGCTATTCCCTGGGTGTGCTGTACCCTGGGGTGTGCTATACCCTGGGGTGTTCTGTACCCTGGCATGTGCTATACCATAGGGTGTGATATACCCTGCTGTGTTCTGTACCCTGGGGTGTGTTGTACCCTGGCGTGTGCTATTCTCTGGCGTGTTCTGTACCCTGGGGTGTGCTGTTCCCTGGGGTGTGCTATACCCTGGCGTGTTCTGTACCCTGGGGTGTGCTATTCCCTGGCGTGTGCTATATCCTGGCTTGT
>CM027392.1:58494775-58514004 GCA_015711505.1 Sylvilagus bachmani | reverse complement strand
GTGTGCTGTACCCTGGGGTGTGCTATACCCTGGCGTGTGCTGTACCCTGGCGTGTGCTGTACCCTGGCATGTGCTGTACCCTGGGGTGTGCTGTACCCTGGCGTGTGCTGTACCCTGGCGTGTGCTGTACCCTGGCGTGTGCTGTACCCTGGCGTGTTCTGTACCCTGGGGTGTGCTATACCCTGGCGTGTTCTGTACCCTGGGGTGTGCTGTACCCTGGCGTGTGCTGTACCCTGGCGTGTGCTCACACAGCTTCCCTCGGTGCCCCTCCTGCCTCCAGCGCTGACTCGGAGCCTGCCCTGCAGTGCGGCTGCGGCTTACCGGCGGGCAGGAGCCGCACAGAAGCTGTGTTGGCCCCAGCCCTCCCTGGGCCGGGCCTGCTGTCAGCCCAGGTGCCTTGTCAGCTGCCGCCTGCTGAGCCGCACAGCGCCGCGGCCTCACGGCCCGGCCCTCGGGTACCTGCTTTTCTGCTGCAGATGTGTGAGAGTCGTGGCCAGCGGCCTTGACTGTGGACCCTGTGGGAAGCGACTGGACACGTGGCACTGCCGGGAGGCCTGAGCCCCAGAGAGGGAAGTCAGCAACCACGCTTCCCCCCCACCCCGGGCTCTTCCCCTGTGCTCCGCGCTCCCAGCCTATGGCAGACCCGGAAGGCCTGGCAAGGGTTCCGGTGGCTCTTGCTGTAAGCCCTGCATGTCAGTTAGCAGGGGAGAGCTCCGAGGAGCAGGGCCTGTCCTGTGTTTGCTGCTGGTGGTCATTCTTGGCTCCACTGAGTCCTGTCCACTCTGCAGGCACTGTGTGGGTGCTGTCACGAGGCAGCCAAAGCAGTGCCCAGCCTCAGGGCCTGCACAGCCACTGTTCCGCCCTCGAAGCTGTTCCCTGCGCCCCCGGTTCTTTCCCCTTGTGCTCTACGTCTCCATCGCAGCTCCTCAGGCCTCCCTCTGTTGCCTGCTGCCTTCGCTTACAAATCGCTTCCACACAGGAGCCCTCTGCCAGTCCTGCCTTCCACAGTCGGCATCTGGCCTGGGTCCCCGCGCAGTGTGGGGTCGAGCAGTGCCCAGCCTGGGGGGAGCCAGGGAGCCCACTCCGTGTGCACCCACTTCCTGCCCTCTGAGTGCAGCGCTGGGTCTGTGCTCGTCCCGCTGTGTTTCACAGTCATCACGGAATCTGCCCGGAACACACCTCATGCCAGAAGTATCCACCTTCTCCTTCCCTGGGGCTTTGTGAGCCCCAGGCTCCCGCCCCGGGCCTGTTCCCCACCCCCAGTGCTGGGCCGCAGCTGTGTTGCTGGCTGCAGGGAGCACGTCCGACTGGAGACAGGAGCCTGAGGCAGGGCATCCGGCTGCTGCCCTCAGGTCCCCTCGCTCCCTGTGATCACATGAAGGCCATTCCCTGCCAGGCGGCAACGCGTGTGAGGTTGGGATCGTTCTGCAGCTTTCTGCCAGCCTTGTCCCATCAGTGACTTCCTTCTGGTCCGATCAAAGTAAAGAGAATTGTGGAGGAAGATCCTAGACCCCCCGATGGGCGCTGCCAGGCTGTGCCCCCCACCCCCCCGGCAGCTCCTGCTGCTGTCCTCACAGGCGCTCACTGGTGACACAGCCCCAGTGCTGGTCCCCTGGTGGCTGAGGGCCAGACGGCAGAGCGGTCCCCGGCACGGGCTGAGCCCGGGTGAAGGTGTAGGTTGCTGCTCCATTGTCAGCTCACTGTGCCAATGCAGGTCTCTTCACGGCTGCCCACCTGTACTTTTTGCCTTTATGCCCAGGGTGTTTTTTCCCCTCCTAACCATGTTCTTAACTTGCTGAGGGTTCTTGGATCTCTCGAGCTCTCGTCTGGCTGCTGCCGGTGGGCAGCCAGCTCCAGATCTGTGCCAGGCCCTCCCTGAGAGCAGAGCTGCGGCCCTCCTCCCCCCAAGGTTCACCCTGCAGCTTCAGTTGCTGGCTCTCATGCCCACTTCTCCATGGATGCCAAGAGATTTGCCTTGGCAGGGTGCACGGCCTCCCTGAGAGAGGCTGGGTTTTAGGGGTGCTGGTGATGCCCTTGCACCTTAGAGCCTTGCCCCCACCCTCAGCCCAGCTGCAGGCCAGGCTCACTGAGTGATGTGCTGAGCCCCCTGGGCACCCTGCTGTGGGCAGCAACCTTCGGATTTACCCAAGGAGGTCGTGGTGAGGAAGGGAGCGCCGGTTCCCGGTGTATATGCAGCCAGCGTATAGACTGTGCTCCTGACTTCTTCGCACACACATGTACCTGCTTCACATCCGGATGTGGTTTGTTTCTCTCTTGTAAAAGGGTTTGCTGTGAAACCCACCTGGGCCTCCCAGTGACCTCTTCCTGACTTTTGATGTCTCTGCTGCAGCCATGCATCCAGTTGTCTGTGATGACTTTACAATGGATTTTTCCCCACGGTTTTGCTGTGACAACTGTCAGGCATTGAGAAGCTGGAAGAGCTGTGTAGCAGCTGCATGTGTTTGCACTCAGACGCACCCACCCACGTGGAGTTTTACTCTAGGAGCAAGTGAGGCCGGCACCCTGCAAACACCAGAACATCTAACTCCTTAGTCACACGTGTCTAAGCGTGTCCTTAGTCACAGCATGTCCTTAGGACACGCTGCTGGAGCTTGGGATTTTTACAGCTGTTCCTGATATAAAACGGGCACGCAACAAAATACAGTCATCCTGAGGACCCACATTCCCTGTCCTCACCCTGGTGGCTTGAGCTTTGTTTTGGATTATATTAGGGAAAGAATGGAACAAACAACAAAGAGTTATGTGGAAGGTCTGGCTATCAGGATAGATGTGTCTGTGTGCCTGCACACACACAGGTGTACATGAGAATCCTCCAAATGGAGCGAACACCTAAGTTTATCTTAGTGCAGACCACCGTTTGAGGTCAGCACCTGGCTGTGTCATGATTCGCAGTTCCCGTGACCTTTGTGCGTTCCCTCTATGCACTTCACTTCTTTCATTTGCACCCCACATGCTTGCTTGGCCCACAGGAAGTTCTGTGTGCTGGGGTGCGGTGGGACATCACGACTGCCACCCCCAGAGCCCCTTGCGGCAGCGAGAGCCAAGCACGGCACACCGTGGCAGGCAGGGGCAGCAGTGCCGCCCCGTCCGTCCACTCGAATGGGCGCGTGCTTTTCTCCTGAAGGGAGCGAGCCACGGAAGCTCAGAAGGCCGTCGTATTTCAGTGCGACTTCCTCGTGGCTGTGAGGAGGAAGGACACCGGTGTCAGGAATCCCCAGCCCCGAGGCCGGCTGTGCCTCAGCAGAGGCTGAATAACCGGGCTGCCCTGTGTCTTACCCGCAGGTGCCCTTGCTTGTGTGAGTCACTGCTGGAGGTCAGGACACCGCAGAACCCGCCCGCCAGACACCCCCGTCATCACCAGAGGATTCCTCGTGGCAGGAACAGCCAGACCTGGCACTGCTTCCTTGTCCTCAGGCCAAACACGGGCAGTTGATTCTCAGTCTGTTCTTGCGTAGATTCCAAGGGAGGGGAAAGGCTGCCTCGCACTGCAGCTGTGTGCCAAGGAAATGTGTTTTGCCTCTGAATATTTACAGTTGCCAACAACGATCCTTGTTGGCAGGCTGCAGGGAATGTAGCCGCCAGCCCAGCCCTTGCACTTGGCTACAGCGCCGGTGGGGAGATGTCGACTGGGGCCGTCGAAGCTTCTCCACCGTCCACCATCGACGGCTGAGCCTTTCACAGCGGTGAAATCTTTCTCTGCGGCTGGTCTGCTCATGTGTCGTGGAGCTGTGAGGCTTTTTCCAGGGTGACTGCACTGGGCGGCAGAGCTGTTGGGTTCTTGTTCCTCCAACATCAGGGTAACACGCCTCGCGGGGGGTTGTGATTTGGCCAACAAAGCTGAAAATCGACTGTCAGTGCCCAGAGCTACAGTCACACACGATCGTGCGCACAGGGCATTCCCGAGCCCCCAGCTCTTGCCCAGCAGGCTGTGAGGTGCAGAGGCCTCCCCCAGGGCGGGGGCTGTGCACGGAGCCTCGGAAACCCTGCCAAGGAGGAGGGCGCTGGGTGCTGTGGGTCACAGGGAATGCAGCAAAACCGTGCCTGTCTGGACGCCTTTCCCGTGGCTGGGTGGCTCCCTGGTGCTCCCTGGTGATCTTGTCATGGCACACGGTGCTAATGCAACCGGTGCTTATGGGAACATTTCACTCCTGCATCAGTTCTCATCCATCTCTCTCAAGTGTTTTATTATATTGGAAAAAATCTCTTTGGGAGAGTTGTAGAGATCGATGGGGCGTTCATGAAATAGAACTCACCATTAACGGGAAAGCACAGGTGAAGCAGTGGTCTTGCCACTGGGATGCAGGCATCGGGGCTTGGGAGCTTTGCACTGTGGCTGGACTTTCTCTGTGAGCCAAGAGCTACCATCCAGTTGCTCCAAGTCACAGCTGTCTAGGGTTTGCCTTTAGTGCCACAAATAAATGAAATCAAATCAGAGCTGTGTGTGACTCTCCTGCCTCAGTCTGCTTGGGTGCCCCACCTCCAGCGCGGGGAGTTCACTTACTGGATCAGCAAGCATGTGTGGCTGCCCGCTCCTTGGGTCTCTGGCCCTCGCCTGCAGCGATTTGGATGTGGTTCAGTCCCCAAGGCTCCCTGTGCAGGAACCGGGTCCCCTTTGTGATACAGGAAGAAAGGTGGGGTTTGGAGCATGGGCTGGGACAGGGGGGCGGGGCTGTTTCCAGGTAAATGCAGCTTGTGGACCTGCCAATGGCCTGGAAACAGGAGCTGGTTCTCAGCTCATGCCTTGGCCTGGGAGGTGGGGGCCGCGCCCACCTGCCTGAGGCCATCTGTTGCCTCCTGGGTGCTGGTGGCCCCAGATTCCACTCTGGTGTCTCCACTCCACCGCAAAAAGCTCGCTGATGGTGGAACTGCCTTTACTTGGGTGCAAAAAACACAAAATCTGTGCATGCACAAGGTCTTCAAAAAGTCTCACGGAAAATGCCTGGACCCGAAACCTACGTGTGGACTGCAAAGTTTTCACACCACAGTGAACTTTCACCTTTCAATTCTGTTTTTCCATGAACCTTTTTGAAATTCCCATCTCAGCGGCCCCGGTGGCCTCTCACCGCTGCTCCTGACCTGAGATTTGGGTGTCCTACAGAACCTCTCCCTGTGTCCCTGTGTGACCCTGGCCCAGCGGCCGCCGCCTGCCCCCTCCCTGTTGCCCGGACCTGCTGGGCACAGTGCTGGGCAGCCCACCTGCTGGAGACTATGAAACAGCTCCAAGGCATCTTTCTGCCTGCCGTGGCTTTCAGGCGCTGGAGCTGTAACCACCGACTTCCCCAACATTTAGCTCTCACCTTGTGACACCCCCGATGCTGGTCCCAGAGGTGGCTGAGAACAGGGAGGGCAACCCTGCCTGCTCTGGGAGGCCACAGGGATGTACGTTGAAAGTTAAGGAAGGTGAAAAGGGTGTGCGACTATGAAATCCATCACAAACAAAACAGGAAGGGGACTGAGACCAGCAGCAAACCCAGTGCGCAACAGGGCCGCCTCCCCTGTGCTCCCACCTCAGAGGCTCACTCCTCTGCTCTCTGACCCATGGGTGCGGCAGGAAGGGCACGGTGCCTGCATCCCACTTTTTGATGTTTCTTAGCAGGGAGGGGACGGCAGGCAGCGTGGGGCAGCAGCAGGAATGAGGGAGATGAGGGAGGTTGGCGGGACCTGGTGTCCGCTCTGTTGTGAAGAGAGGCAGGGAAGGAGACGGCCAGCACCCAAGGCACCAGACTGTGCCTCCGGCTGCACCAGGGTGTGGCCAAGTCTAGCTGCCCAGAGACATCTGGGTTCCCGTGTGCTATGAGTGACAGTTGTTGGAACAGCACCCAAGGGTGAGGCTCGAGCACAGTCAAGTCCCCTCTCCTGGCAGGTGCCATGGAGTGCTCTGTGCATGGGAAGGACACCAGGTCTGACGGTGGGACCACCCCCTTCTCTGGAGCCCAGCACCAGGGGCAGGGACAGGATCCAGGTGCCTGCTGGGCGTGTCCCTATGGAAGGACCCACCGAGATGGGTGAGAACTCAGTGCTGCAGCAGCCCCTCCTCTTGGAGTGCACCCAAGGCCCCCTCCTTGTCCCCTCTGCCCCCCCCCCCACTGCGATTGCTTCTTCAAGCCAGAACCACTGGTGGGAACTACAGGGAAGTTAGAATGAAATAGAACCCTTGCCTTCCAGTAAGCTGAGTGCAGGGGCCATGTGGACATGACCATTCATAGTGGATGTGGTCCTGGGACAGGAAGGGCAGAGAAGTCTGTGAACCTTCCCAGAAGAGGGGCTGGGGGAGTCGGCTAGCTGTGCACAGAAGGGAAGCCATGCTTAGTGGATGGACCAGGCGGGGAACAGCACCTGGAACCTCCACGGGGTCCCTCCAGAGGTGCCCTGGGAGACCCAGGGTAGATTTTACATGGTGCTTTCCACCCTGGCAACAGGCCCAGGACTGAAATGTAGAATCACCAGGGGTCTACGTGTTTCATGGGGAACACAAAGTTGTCAAAACTGACAGGTCCAGAAGCCATGGCCCCATCACCTGCTCATACTGACTTGGCCATGAGCCCAACCAGGCCCCCCGATGAGTGGGGCAGAGCTGATGCCAAGGGCTCCCTGGGGCCGACAGGGCCCACTTTCTCCAAGTAGACACAATGTGCTTTTGCTGCTGGACTCAGCTCCCATTCCCTCTGAGGAGCCTGAGGTGAGGTGGAAACATGAGGTTCCGAGCTGACGGGCACACCTCGCCCTCCCACCCAGGTCCTGCAGGAGCAGGGCCAGGCCTCCTGGGATCTCCCTTGACGTCTGGGGAGACTGTGGTAGAGCCAGCGCTGCTGCAAAGACCACCTCAGAGAGGCCAGAGGCCTGACTGGGGCACACATCACTGGCTCTGGCTGCTGCCTTCTACCCCAAAGCCTACAATGGTGAGGCCACTGCTGCTGCTCAGCTCCAGAGCCCACCACACCCGCTAATCCAAAAACGGGAACTGCCTGTGCTTTCCCAGATACTCCACACAGGCTCACTCTTTCATGTCATCCTGCAAAACCCAGCCACCCCTGCCCTATGGGCCATGTCCCCTCCTGTTGCATTGGCCACTTTCCACTGGCATCTACTGGCTCTTGTGGCAGGGAATTCCACAGGCCACATCTTGCCACGTAGGAGCTTCAGGCCTGGGGATGCAGCCCAATGCGACAGGTGCACTGTCAGTTGGGAGTAAGTCTGCCCCAACACGACTGACAGCCAGTCCTGACAGAGGGAACAGATGGGCCCAGGCCAAGGGGGCTGCTGGACGGGGCTGAGGGAAGGTGGTCTGTGACACCAGGCCTGGGGAAGGAGGTGAGGCAGAGAAGACAGCTCTGGGCTGTGGGAGCCTGGCAGAACCCAGGGCAGGGGACACAGCCAGGGCTGCAGCAGGACAAGGAGGTTGCAGGAGGAGCTGTAAGAAGGGCCCCAGGTCAAACGTGCCCCACCCACTTCTGTCCCAGCGTCTGCCTCCGGCCTCTCACCTGACGCTGCAGCCATGACTGACCTAACCATGGTCTCTTTCCTAATCCTGCAGCAGGCCCCACCGCCCAGGAAGGGGCAGCTGTCTCCCAAGTGTGTTTGTCTTTAACATTCTATGGAAGTACAGTCTACAGATCAAGAAATGCCCTCAGTGTACAGGTAAATGAGCTTCTGATCTTCTGATCACACTGGGAACCAACACTCAATGAAGAACAAAATCTTCCTACTGCCCCAGGCGTCCTTACCATCCCCCACTACTGCCCCAGGCGTCCTTACCATCCCTACCCCACCTGGAGGACAGAGACATCTGCACTGTAAGGTGCCGACCTGCACAGGCTGGACCAGGGCCTCTGTGGGGGACCCCAGGGCACCCTGTGCCCTGGACACAGCTTAGCCATCTGACGAAAGTCCATGGTGAGCTTGGAGTCTGCCTGGCCATGCTTTGTTCGCCCTGAGTGGCAACTCCAAGAGGACCTGCTACGCTCGTGGCTCACAGCAGATGCCCAGGGCTTCCCTGCGAGGCAGCTCAGAGTTCCTGGTCAGACTCCAAGTGGCACCACGGGAGGAGGGGGCAGGGAGGACAGGATTATTGGCAGGATTCCCACCCAGGGTGCCAGGTCAAGGCCAAGCCCAGGCTGGGGGGAGAGGGGTGGGAGCAGGAACGAGGAGGGGGCTCAGACGGAGGGGTGGACAGGCAGCCCAGGGTAGGACCGCTCTGCGAGACTGAGACCACTGTTCCTGTGCCCCTCTCCCGCCGGGGCCTCTGGGAACACATGGCATGCTGGGTCAGCCACAGCGAAGGCTCTGGCCTGGAAATCAGATGGAAGTGTCCACCCAGAGCGTGCGCCCCCTAGCACAGGCAACTGCTCACATAGCTGTCCCGGCACTCGGTGATGACATCACTCTCCAAAATCTGCCCAGAGTGGGGGAGGCTGTGGACCTTGGGGCCAAGCAGCGTTGGAAGCGGAGTGGCTGCTCCCAGGAGGCGGGGTTTCTCAGGGTGATCAGGGCAGTGGTTTTCCAGGGCCTCTGCTGCCCTGGGGGTCTGCCATGCCCATGGGGCCCCTTGTCCACACAAGCACAAATGGGCAGCTGGCAGGGCCATCTTTCCCCTGGACCCTCGTTAGTGGTGCCACGCTCTCTTCCCTGTGTAACCAGAGCCACATGAGTAGCTGATCTCATCATGTCATGTGGCTCAGGGATTCCTGGGAGTGGATTCAGCCAAATGGAGCTCACAGCACTGCCCGAGTGCCTCCCAGAGGCCAGCATGCTGCACCTGGGGATCAAATCCAAGACCCATGACACCTACTCTCCCACTTCACGGCACTGCAGCAGAGGCCCAGAGACATCCACTGATTTGTCTGCAGTCACACAGCTGGGTCCAGCCTCCCACCAACAGATCCCCAATTCTGGCACTCGGGCCATCGTGCTCAGGAGGAGGCATGGGCAGTTCTCGGCTGTGGTGGAAGGGAAGCACCCGCCGGCTTCCCGTCTGCCCACAAGGCAAGGTCTCCTGCAGTCAGGAAGGCATCCGGGCTCTGTCTTTCCGGGTGTGGCACAGGGCTGCGTGTCTATGGCAGGTATGGGGGGGGGGCAGAGTCTCTGCTGCTGGAGTTCCAGATGGAAGCGGACACCACGAGGAGCTTGAGGCACAGCTGCAGCCACATCCCGAGGCCTCCGGAGACCACATGGGCCCCAGCAAGGACCACTGGGATCAGGGGAAATGCTGTCATTCTGGTACCTTTGGGACCATGAACCACACAGGTTAGGGAGACAGTCAAGACAGTAGTCTCCCAGTGAGCAGCCACCTGCTCTGACACAAATTCCAGCCTATAGCTGGTGCCAGAGGCCCACACAGGAAGCCTCACCCGGAAAAGCCATGGACTCTGATAGGAAACAGATGCGCTCCTCCCTGTGACATCACCACAGGACAGGAAACACGCCTGCTCCTCCCTGTGACATCACCACAGGATGGGAAACACGCCCACTCCTCCCTGTGACATCACCAAAGGACAGGAAACACGCCCACTCCTCCCTGTGACATCACCAAAGGACAGGAAACACGCCCACTCCTCCCTGTGACATCACCACAGGATGGGAAACACGCCCACTCCTCCCTGTGACATCACCAAAGGACAGGAAACACCCCCACTCCTCCCTGTGACATCACCACAGGACGGGAAACACATCCGCTCCTCCCTGTGACATCACCACAGGACGGGAAACACCCCCACTCCTCCCTGTGACATCACAACAGGACGGGAAATGTGCCCAGTTATCATCTTAGAAATTCACCAGAGAGAAATCATGTCTACTTTCTCCTCTCTCTTCACCACAGGAGAAGAAATGTGCCCACTTCCCATCTACCGAAAGCTCAAGTTGATCATTCACTCATTTCCCTTCCTAAACAAGGTACACACCAAGAAGTCCACAGCTGCTCCAACTTCCCTCTGCAGCAGGATGTGAAGACGGGAAGATACAGCTGCATATTTCAATGACTGGTTCAGCAAGCTGCTCCAGTCTTGTCTCCTAAGCTTGAAAAGCCCCCACTCCAGGGAAAAAGGAAATGCTTATAAATCAATGGGACAATTTTGATGAGGAACGAATCCATCGCCAACTATAGTGGTACACTGGGAATGCAGACATTCCGGGGACCTGAGCAGAACCACCTGGAAGACTCCAGTGTGTGAATTAGGCATCAACAACTGCCGTCTACAAGTTCATGGCCATGCGGCCCATCAGCTTTGGCACTCTTCGATGTGGAGGATGAAAGGAGAGGAACACAGGTTTTTAGCAAAGCCAGACTATAATGATATCTAATAGGGCTGCACCTTTTCTCCTTCCTAAAGTCATCCAACACTGAAGACTTGTGTGCGCCAGCCCGGGCTATGTTCCTAATACATGGTAAGTGAGCCGCAGACTCTCCTCGTGAGGGGCTGGAGAGGACAGATGAGTGAAGGTGGATGTTGGGGTGAGGGCACACAGTGCAGAATGTGGGTCCCTGCAGGAGTGACGGCTGAGCCGATGACGGCTGAGCGAGGAGGGGCTGGCTTGTCCCGTCAGACGGAGACAGAGTTCTGCAAAGCCAGAGCGCAGCAAGGTGCACATGTGAACCTAAGGAGCCCCCGGCAGGGGCAACCGGAGGCTCCCGAGCATCCTCAGCCCAGACTGGGCTCCATCCCGAGGCCAGGAAGGAGGAATAACAAGAGTGATTCAGAAACTTGACCCTGGCTGGGGAGTGGCCGTTAAACTGGAGAGCAGCAGGCCCAGTCAAACTCCAAGGAGTGGTCCGGCCACCCAAGCAAGAGAAGGGAGAGGCAAGGTTGGGCAGCTTGGGGTGCTGGTACGCGGATCCTCTGGCTCGGACAACGGAGCGCTGGACAGGGTTCGAGGCTGAAGACAGACACAAGTTCACAGAGATGGCCCACCCACGAGCAGGAAGGAACGCAGCGCCAGGGACCGCAGATGAGGGGATATAACACAGCAAGCTGCACACGATGCCGTAGTCTACATGCAGTCAGCACACTGCGTTCTCCTGAGCAGTCTGCTGCACAGGCACGGAAGAGAGCTCCTCTGCACCCCGATATTCCAAAGACAACTTAGAACAGGCACGGACAGCACCCGAGCAGCCTGCCCCTCCACCACAGCCACACGGCCGCCCACAGGCGCCATTTTGTGTCGCAGAGGCCAAGCTGCACGCCGGCCCCACGCGCCCCCACGTTCCTGTCTCCCGCCTTCCGCCTCAGCTGCGCTTCCTGCGTGTGCTGGACTACCACCTCGGACCCTTCCATACACATGCCTTAACACCTCGGCCCCTCGAGGGGGCGCTCCAGAGGCTGCGGCGCCCTCACGTGACACTGACTACGTCATCTCTCAGCGCCGGAAACGCTGCGCCTCCAACCTGCCGTCGCAGGCCTTCCTGGCTGGGCCGGGCGTCTTTGTGGTGGCGGCTTGCTCTGCTCCGGGAGCGGTGATGGCACTGACGCAGGGTCGAGTCCCAGAGCACACCGGGGACAGTGGCGTGAGGTACGTCCGTGCTGACGCGTGCAAGCTCTCGGGCGTCCGTCTGCGGAGTCTGGTGCTGCGCCGAGACTCCCTGCGGGCTCGGGGCGCCGGGGTGGCGGCGCTCGGTTTGCTGTGCCGTGTGTGTGCCGCCCCTTCCGCGGGTCACAGTTTCGCTTGTCTGCTGGGGTACTGGTGTTAGCCGCAGAGTCACTCTGCTGCCGGTAGTAGCACTCCGCGCTTCCCACGGACTCCTGGGTTTTGCGGGTGCAGCGATGTCGTGGGAATGAAGGTGGTTTTGTCCCCCCGGACGCCTGTGCCCTGACCGAGTCACACGGGGGGTCCGAGGCACCCTCGCCGCCTCGCTTTGCAGGTTCTCCAGACCCTGTCCTTGCGCTTTCATTACGTTTCTAAAGCCACGAATGAGCTTTGAATCTTGTTAAAAGCTTTTTTGACATCTGTCAAGACAGTAGGACTTTTTCTCCGTAGGCTTTTAAAACGCAGCATTTTATTAATAGAATCTCTAGTGTTGAATCTCCATTTCATTTTTGGAATAAGTACTGTTGGTTCACAGTACAGTCACATTTAAATGAGATACTGGAGTCCGCTTTCCGTTATTTGAACATTTTTGCATTGAGATTAATATGTGAGATTGGTCTACATTTACTTTCTCGTATTGCATTTGTCAAGTTTTAGTATCATCTTACTGCATGTCGTCAGTGTCGACGTCTCTGGAGAGTTTTAGATAGCGCTACGTTTGCTGGGTTTTAACTGGTAGAATTTTCCTAGGAAACCACACAGTCGCGTACTGATTTGTAAGAAGCATTCTCACAACTTTCTCTGTTGGGATTGGTTCTGATGAAATTAACGTCTCTCCTGGGGTCAGCTTTGCTGAATTGCGCTTTTCCAGGAAGTGAGCCGTTCTGTTTAAGCTGTCAGAGTTGACTGCAGAGCGCCCTCTAAATGGGTGGCTTCCCCTGGCCTCGATTCTGGCCCTGGATGTCTTCCTGTCGTCCTCTCATTTCTCGGGCTTGCACTTCCCTTTCGCTGCCTGATGACGTTGGCCAAGAGCTGGCCAGCATTGTCACTGTTGTGCTCAGAGAACAAGCTTATGTTTTCTCATTACTTATGCTGTGGGGTCTCTCCCTAAATCTTTAATCTCTTTGTTGTTACTGTTTTTTTTTCCTGTTTGCTTTCTTGGTCATTTCCCCCAGCTTCTTGGCATGTCAATAATTAATGTATTTTTATGTTTATCTTAGTGTTTGCTGCCCTGAATTTTAGATTCTGATGTGTTTCTGTGCTTGCTATTTCTGAGATATTCTGAAATTTGGTTTGTGCCTCTGAGCCAAGAGTTATTCCATTGTCAGTAGTTGCTTAATGAAATGATTCCTCGCAAAAAGAAGGTAAATGAGGCAATTCTCACAGTGGCCCTGGCTCATTGCTTTGCAAGAATTTGAGCTTGTTTCTAAACTGTTGGGGAGCCTTTAAAGTTGGTCTTCGGAGCAATACACAGCAGGTTAAGCTGCTGCGTGGGACACCCGCATCCTCTATCAGAGGACTGGTTGGAGTCCTGGCAGCTCTGCTTCTGACCAGCTTCCTACTAATGCATCCTGGGAGGCAACAGATGATGGCTCAAGTGCTTGTGCTTCTGCTATCCACTAGGAGACCCATGGAATTCCTGGGTCCTGGCTTTGGCCTGGCCAAGCCCTGGTTGTTGTAGGCATTTTGGGAATGGAGTAACTGAAGGAAACTCTCTCTGTCCACCCTTCTGCCTTTCAAGTGGATGAAAAGAAGTAAACATTTTTGAACACATGTTATTTATTATATTTTATCATGTTATCGCCATAAATATTGTACTTTTTGGAGCTACTGGAGATTACCTGTGTTTTTTTTTATTTTAAAATAACTTTTATTTGCAGTATGTACATGCAAAAATGTTTCTCATGTAACATGAACTATATATCTTAGAAATCTTTTATTGTAACAAAAGTCAGTAATTTGATTTTCTCAATATTGCAAATAGAGCAGAGGATGCATATTTCAAAGGTATGTAAAATACTTTTATTTCTATAATATCGGAAAAAGATCCAATAGAAGCCACTTTCAGATTACTAGTGCATCAGGTAATGAGAAAGTAGCATTTACACATAAATTATCCCAGGCTAACAAACAATATATTACCCATCACACAGATTATGATCATATAACTTTCAAGTAATGGTACTGACATACATTAATATAAAGTAATTCCACATACAACCTAAAATATACTCTTTTTACTCAATAATATCCCTACATTCAAATTTAAATTAGTCCTCTCTTTATACACATATACTTTAAAATGCTAATGCCTAGTTTCAAGTCTAGGAAGAATTTGCCAATAAAATTTCTTCAATTATCATTTATCAAATATCTTAAGGTGCTTAAAAACGCAAAACTGGAGGCTGGTGTTGTGGCCTAGCAGTAAAGCTGCCGCCTGCAGTGCCGACGTCCCATCTAGGCAATGATTCGTGCCCTGCCTACTCCACGTCCTACCCAGCTCTCTGCTAATGTGCCTGGGAAAGCACCGGAGGATGGCCCAAGTAGCTGGGCCCCTGCACCCATGGGAAAACCTGGAGGAGGGTCCTGGCCTCTGGCCTAGGCTCAGCCCAGCTCCAGATGCCGCGGCCAACTAGGAGTGAACCAGCAGATGGAAGATTTCCTCTCTCCCTCTCTCTCAACTATGCCTTTTAACTACAAAATTTTAGAAATAAAGCAAAACTGAGAAAATATAACAGTTTTCAAATGGCTCAGGTTTGCTAATATTTATTGACAACAAACATCAATGGAAACTAAAAATTGATGGAATAAGGAAATGTATGATTTTATGCTTAAATGTTGGAAGAAACAATATAAACAAGTCACAATTAAGCAGAAGTGAATAAGTGAAGAAAAGGACAGAGCACTGCACAATGGTGGGGCATCATTAAAAATTGCTGAATTGAACTGTCCAAAGAGCTTTTATGTAATCTGATAGACCAGAACTCCTCAAATATTTTGAGAGGCGGAGTTACAGAGAGGGAGAGACGGAGAGAGGTCTTCCATCTGCTGGTTCACTCCCCAAATGGCCACAAAGGCCAGAACTAGGCTGATCCGAAGCCAGGAGCCAGGAGCCTCCTCCAGGTCTCTCACAGGGTGCAGGGGCCCAAGCACTTGGGCCATCCTCCACTGCTTTCCCAGGCCATAGCAGAGAGCTGGATCACAAGAGGAGCAGCCAGGATGTGAAGCAGTGCCCACAAGGAATGCTGGTGCTTCAGGCAGAGGCTCAGTCTACTACCCCACGGTGCTGGCCTGTCACCCTAATGTTTCAAGACTGAGCTACACAACATGGGCTAGCTATATTTTATTAATATTATGTTATTTCATTTTCACCTTCATGAACATTATGTATCAATGCACATTACTGTCTCCATGCTGTAAATGAGGAAATAGAAACCCAGTATTGTTGCAGCATCGGATGAACTGAAAATCTTTCCAACTTATAAAACATTTCCTTAGGTTCCTTATCTGTCATATAGGTGTTCATATAAATGAACACATTTATAAAGAAATGTGGGAATTTTTCCACTTCAACTTGAATATTATGCCATATATTACATGAATAAAATATTTTCCCATTTCCATCAGACTAACATCTTGTTTTAATTCTTTCTTTCCTTTTTTTAAGATTTATTTATTTTTTTGAGAGGCTGAGTCAGAGAGAGAATGAGGTCTTCCATCTCCTGGTTCTCTTCCCAAATGGCCGCAATAGCAGGAGCTGGACTGATCCAAAGTCAGGAACCTGGAGCCTCCTCCAGATCTCCCATGAAGGCGCAGGGGCCCAAGGACCTGGGCATCCTCTACTGCTTTCCCAGGCTTTCCAGAGAGCTGGATCAGAAGCGGAGCAGCCAGGACTCAAACTGGTGCCCATATGGGATGCCGGCAATGCAGGCAGCAGCCTCACCTGCTATGCCACAGCATTGGCCCCTACTTTAATTCTTAAATATAAGTGAAGATTATATGAAAATATATGCTGAATTATTTGTGAAGAATTCATTTAAAGCTATTTTAAGTATGTTTTTATTTATAAGACATTACTCAAGAAATTGGTTATTATGCTTACTGTTTAATCTGGTAGTACAGGTATTCTTAAAAATTTGCAAGTACTTTAGATTTTCAAAACTGAGTAAGAGAAAACTATAATTATCTTCCAATTCCTTTTGTGTAATAAATACTCTGAAACTGACAAACTATTTCATGATTAATATAAGATTTATTTCAGCAAGAATATTTATAGTGGTCATTGCCAGACTTTAATATGAGATGTTAAATGTCCGATCCAATTTTCCTTCTTGGATAAGTTTTCCTTTCTTATCCCTGTCCGTTTTGAAAACATAGTACCAGAAAAACAGGGGCCCGATTCCAAGCAGATTTCCTAAGAGTGAGTTCTTGGGAGTGGGTCTGAATTTGGGATAGATATTTGCTGATCTTGCGTATATCCAACGAATTAAGGCAGGATCTTCAATGAGCCCTCGGCGGCTGGGGTCGTTGTACTGAAGCAGGTACTCCCGTTTAAGCCGGGATCTTATAGCCAACCGCTTGGCTTGCTCCTGCCGGGTTTCCGGAGAAATATCGTATTCGGCTGGATCAAGAGTACTGGGAAGAGTGGCCAGGCGCGACGGCTTATACTTTGGGAACGACATCTTGGCGACCGGCTGCCTGTGTGTTTTAAAACAAGACAGTTCCATCTGTGTTTGGTAGAAAGTCTGTTCCGCTGAGTGCCAGTCAGGGCACACACTGGAAGAAATTACCTGAAGCCAGAGTGAGAAACTCCCTAGCGCAAGGCTGAGCACGCGCCTGGTCCCATCAGCAGCATTGGATCCTTCCTGCTTTTAGTTGTGTTGTGCGCAATGGTCAACTCCCCTGAGAGGGAGAATGGGGAGAAGCTGCAAGAACAGTGGCAGCTGTCAGGGGAGCCTGAGTCAGCTTGCACCGTGCCTGTCCTTGTGCCTCCTCTCTGCTCCCGTCTGTTCTACAGCCCGTGCCGGCCGGCAACCATTAACTCTCCCCAGCTCTCATCTCCCCTGCGACTTGCATGGCCATGAATTCGCTCAGCATGGATGGACTGAGGCACACACGTGGCAGGTGCCTCTGCCCGAGAGCTCATGGCCCCAGGACACTGCCACAGCCCACAGCAGGACATTGTGGTGGGACAGTCTTGGGGGCTGGCTGGACATGTGAGTCCACAGGTGATTTCCTCCGCAGGAAGCATTTTAGAGCAAGACCCAAGGAGCCCAGCCTCCTGCCATGCCCAGCCAGGCCTCACCGACTGCAGCGAAGAGGGGCAGATCCTTGACAAGCGTGGAGATGAAGGAGAGGTGGGAAGTGCTACTGGCCCTGCATCAGAACCACAAGCCCAGGATCTCAGCCTCGACTGCCCTCAGGTCTCTTTCCCAAACACCAGGAAACAAGACGGCAGCAAGGCAGGCCGGTGTGGGCTGCGTGAACAGTGGGTTCAGCAAACCTGCTTGCTGGGGTGTGGGGTGGGGGGCAGTGGTCATGGCTGACGTCCTCAGACTGGCCTGCGAACAGGAACCTTAGACAATAATGGAATTCTTGGATCCCAATTTGAGGACCCAAACAAGCAGCATTTCAGGGCCAGCTTCACAAGCGCCTGTCTGGGAGGCGGCTAGAGGTGGGCAGGGTTGTCACCACCCAGCCCACTTCACTGACTTGGACAGCACCGCGGCTCTGCCAGTGTCGTCCAGCCTGCCCGCATCTTTTCACTGGGGCCTGTGGTGTCACCTGGCGATGCCATCATCATTGAGATGCAGATCTTGACTCTGTGTTGAATGAAAACTCAACTGTCTCAAGCCTCTGATTGTCAATCAGTATTCTCAGATAATTAAGACTCTGTTAATTCTTGGCAAAAAGTCTAATGAAGAGGCTTCATGACGTCTGTGGAGTGAGGATCTCAGCAGGGCACAGAGGCTCTCAAACTGTAATTGCATTAGAGTCACCCAGGGAGATGGTGAAAATGCAGATTCCCTGGCTCCTTGCCGAGGACTGTGGCACAGTGGACCAGGACCTGTGTGCTTCCTGCAGGTGCACAGGCAGTGCTGCTGGGCCTGTGTGAGGGTAGCATTTTGAGCAGTACCAGGCTGATAACAAGAAGGGTGGACCACGAGGGTGCAGGGACCCACCATTGAGCTGCAGCTGGCCTGGCCAGCCTGGAAGGGGCATGGATTCCCTGTGGGAAATGCACTGGGTGACTGATGTGCTGGGCAGAGACTTCCCATGGGGGCACAGGTGTTGGGCTCTCTCCAGGAACACAGCACAAAGCGGCAAGTGGACCTTAACATGGAAGTGACCCCACCTTGAACCAAGGAGCCTCTCTCGGAGTCCCCTGGAGTTTCCATTGCTCAGGAATTCCTCCTTCCTCAAGGCTCCTAGAGCCAACAGGATGTGGGTGTGGGCAGTGTGACGGCTCCTAACTTCACAGGTTGGACAGAGATTGTACGACAAGCCAGTCTGCTTTCACTATCCATGGGTAGTCAGTAGGTTGCACGAGGCAAGCAGCTCTGTTATAAAATAGGCTTGGTGTGAGATGACTTTGCCGAGCTGCAGGCAAGGCTGAGCCATGATGTCCAGGAGGGTAGGTGGACTTCACGTTAGGTGCATCTTCAACTTTGAGTGAATATTTTCTCCTTCCTGGATACAAGCTGCTGTAAGCAGAGGCATGCTGGTGTCTGTACACACACTGGCAAAGGAGTCTATGCAGACACAAGCAGAGTCATGCTAAGGAAGAGGCTTGAGGGGTGACAGATGCTGAGAAGTACAGACCCAGGGGCACAGCAGCTTGTGTCTGCGTCCACAGGCAGAAGACTTACACCCCAACTGGAAGATAAGTGCTGCCTTCCTCAGCGTTATATTCTGTCCAGAGCTCAGTGGTGAGATGGGGTCACCCACACCACATAGGGGCCCGCTTTATCCAGTTGACGAATCCATACGCTGGTCTCCGGGTTCATCCTGGCCAGTACCCTGGAGGAGAACATCCTGCTGGCCAGTGGCCCAGTCAGGCTGACACCTATGCTAACCCCTTGCTCCATAGACAAGGCCTTTGTTACCCAGCAACAGGGGCTGAGACACTGGCAGGCCTCCCCACCTCCCTGTTGGCTCCCCTGTGGTGGAATGCAGGCTCCAGAACCAGGCAGCTGCAGTTGGAGGGACTCTGGGTCCCTGCCCTGGGCTGCGGTGGCACAGTCTTCCACTGTGACAATGGGCTCTGTAAGCTGGTCACATCTTGGTGCTCCTGTATGTTTCCCAAAGGAGACAATGATCACTGGAAGGAGTTCTGGTGCTGGTGTCAGCTTTGGGGAATGAGCAGGGGGTCCTGTGCCATGTCAGCTTTGGAGAATGAGCAGGGGGTCCTGTGCAGTGTCAGCTTTGGAGAATGAGCAGGGGGTCCTGTGCAGTGTCAGCTTTGGGGAATGAGCAGGGAGTCCTGTGCAGTGTCAGCTTTGGAGAATGAGCAGGGGATCCTGTGCAGTGTCAGCTTTGGGGAATGAGCAGGGGGTCCCGTGCCGTGTCAGCTTTGGAGAATGAGCAGGGGATCCCGTGCAGTGTCAGCTTTGGGGAATGAGCAGGGGGTCCTGTGCAGTGTCAGCTTTGGGGAATGAGCAGGAGGTCCTGTGCAGTGTCAGCTTTGG
>CM027392.1:58463891-58494275 GCA_015711505.1 Sylvilagus bachmani | reverse complement strand
GGTCCTGTGCAGTGTCAGCTTTGGGGAATGAGCAGGGGATCCTGTGCAGTGTCAGCTTTGGAGAATGAGCCAGGGAATGGTCTGTTCAGACTTCAGTCCATCCCCTACTCTCTTCATAGAGCCTTTGGCCGTGATAATGGGAGGCAAACCAAGCAGCAGACGACCCCTGCCATATCCGCTGTTAAACATGGGAGCCAACAGGTGTTGACACACAGTGCCAGTGTTTGACACTCACAGATCCCAGAGCAGTGATGTCATTGCCTGCCCCCTACAGATGAGGAACCTGAGGCAGAGAGGAGACCAGTGATGCAGCTGCAAGTGCTTGAGGCAGAACCCATTCAGGCGATGGAGCCCAACCCCCTAAGAGGTACCTGGACTCATACAAGTCGTGAGAAATGCAAGATCCAGGCCATGTTCAGATGCCTGAGGGATAACGGGGAATGGTGATGCTCAAGTCTGGCCATATTAGGATTGAATCTCCCAGAATCTGCAGAGTGATGGGGAGCTGTGAAGTGACACTGTCCATCAGGCAGAGGATAAAGATGGTTCTCAGGCCGTGCTTGGATGCTACAGCTGTGATGAGATGCAGCAATGCTCTCTGAGCTGGGAGGGATCCCTGGGTTACCCTGTGTGCCCACACCAGTCTGAGTGTGCAGAGGGATCCCTCGGTTACCCTATGTGCCCACGCCAGGCTGAGCAGTCTCTGGGGTTACCATGTGCACCCACGCCAGGCTGAGCACATAGAGGGGTACCTGGGTTACTGTGTGTGCCCATGTCAGGCTGAACATGCAGAGGTGTCCTTGGGGTGTATGGCTTGGGACTGTCTTTGCTCTCAGCAGGGTTTGGAGCCCAGGGCTTCAAGAAGCATCTTCAGCTACAACAGACACAGGAGCTGTTGCAGGTGTGGAGGCATTGCTGGAATTTTCTTTTATTATTCAACCAAGTGCACAGATAGCTTAGTTAACCTATTAATTATATCGCAGTTGCATTATTTTCAAGGCACAGTGCAAATGTGTGTAGGTGTTTATCAGTGTCTCCAAATCCTGGCCTGGCCTGCTGTAGCTCTTTGGGATGCTCAGAGCCAGTGGGAGACCTCTAGCTGACACCTGCTTTGGAGTAGTTTGGGGAATGGCGCTGGACTATAGCATTCATCATACATCAGACCATTAAGTTGAGCGCTGCTGGAAGCTAAACTGTGCCCCTGTGCATTCCAGGGTCCTGCCCTGTGTCTGTTCTGTTTGCTTCCATGTTGAAGAGCTATCTGCACTGATAACAAGCATTCTGTTAAGAACACATTGGTGTCCTGTTTTTCTGTTTGGTTGTTAATTCATCTTTCTGTTACTCTGAAAACATGCATTGCCATGTCCCTGTGTTCTCCTTGCCCCATCTGTTCTGCTAAGAGGACCCGTTTGCTCCTTGGGATCCCCCATCCTCCCCCATCAAGAGCCCCTGGTCAGACAGTCAGAAGACCCTCAGTGCACCCCTGACCAGTGTGAAGATCACAGCCCTGCAGAGGCAGCAACTGGGGCCCTGCTTATCGTGACTGTTCATTAGGCTGTCAGTGGGAACCAGGAGCTGGGAAAGGCCCGAGCGTAAAGATTTTAGTCTATGTGGGCCATAGGGGCTGTTGTGATGACTCAGTGCTGCCAACCTGTCAAGAAATTCAGAGACAGTTTGTAAAGTCAGGGCCTCGGCTGAGTTAGTTTTCCTCAAACAGGCAGGCTCTGGGCCAGTTGCAGTGCATGGGCCATAGTTTGCCAGTCCTGACTTCAGAGCATCAGTTTTCAGACTAAAGAAATGCCACAGTAGACGAGGGAGTTGGGGGTGACACCTCCCTCTCTACCTTGCTTCACCTCTTGGAGAATCAGAACAGCCCTTCTTTTCTCTGGAAGGAAGTGGGGGGTATTCATTTTTAATTTTACAGGAAAGTGACAGTCTCCAACTCATAAAATGTTTGAAAACTCATGACCTGGGGTAATCAATGATATCCATTGGTACTGCTTTGGCTTTGGTAATAATTTGACAGTAAGATCTGGGGCTTGCACTGGCTGTCACAGCTTGTGTACTCCTCCAGGAGCCGCTTCAAGACAAGTGAGCCAGCATACCCAGGTGCACCTTGTGTCAGGGCCTGCTGTCTCCTTGACTGCAGTACCACTTTTATTCACACGAGATGAAGGCGTAATGTAAAAATTGTTACCATCTTTACTGGATATAATAGGAAAACATGTGCTGGAATGGTGATGCAGGACAAATACTAGAAATTTTGTGTGCCTACTGTTAAAAAACAAAGATAGTTATTGTACTGGAGAATATGAAGATATCTAGATGTTTTAAAAACTCTCTCACGTGGAAAATGAGAGCTTCTGTGTACTGTATGCAAATGTTACAGCCACTGTAGAAAGCAGTGTAGTAACAGTCTCAAAAAAGCTTTTGAAATCCCCCCAGGTTAAAGGTAAAATTGCCATATGACCCAGAAATTCCACTTCTGAGTTGATATCTAAAAGAATTGGAAGCAAGGACTTGAATAGATATCTGTGCAGTCACATTCATAGCAACACTGTTCACAATAGCCAAAAAGTGGAAGCAGTTAAATGCCAGTCAGTAGATAAAGAAATATGGCATGCACATAGAATGGGAAGTTTCAGCTTTAAATGGAAGGAAATTTGGATACTTATTTTATGACACGGATGGACTTAGAAGACCTTGTAAAGTACAAAAAGCCAGTCACAAATGCTGTGTAAATCCACTAGGAGGTGTGTAGAGTAGTTAGCTTCATAAAGACAGAAAGCAGGAGCTGGTTTGTGTAGCAGGTAAAGCTGCCACCTGTTCCACCTGTCCCAGCTGTTCCACTTCTGATCCCATTAATGGGCCTGGGAAAGCAGTGAAGGATGGCACAAGTCATTGGTCCTCTGCTCCCACATAAGAGGCTCAGAAGAAGCTCCTGGCTTCCATCTTATCCAGCCCTGGCCATTGTGACCCTTTTGGAGTGAATCTGTGGGTGGAAGATTAGTCTCTCTGTGTCTCTCACCCTCTCTCTCTATAGCTCTACCTTTCAAATAAATAAAATAAATCTGAAAATTTAAAAAAAAAAAAACACTGAAAGGAGAATGGTGGTTGCCAGGTCTCGGGGCATGGAATTGGGAGTTATGTACTGGAATTGGGAGTTATGTACTGGAATTGGGAGTTATATACTGGAATTAGGAGTTATGTACTGGAATTAGGAGTTATGTACTTGGCTTACGTTCCAGCTGGGGGGAAGGAAGAGGTTCTGAGGTGGGTGGTGGTGATGGCTTTACAGTGAGGGGAGAAGGACACCACCATGCTGTCCAGGTCTCAGTCATAAAAGTGACAGGTGTTATGTGTACACTATCAGCATTTTCTAAAATGTAAGAAGTGTTTCATATGTCCTTTTTTAAAACTTTTATTTAGTAAATATAAATTTCCAAAGTGCAGTTTATGGATTACAATGGCTTTTCCCCCCCAGAACTTCCCTCCCACCTGCAACCCTCCCATCTCCACTCGCTCCCTCTCCCATTCCATTCACATCAAGATTCATTTTCAGTTATCTTTATATACAGAAGATCAATTTAGTATATATTAAGTACAGATTTCATCAGTTTGCACCCACACAGAACATAAAGTGTAAAATACTGTTTGAGTACTAGTTATAGCATTAATTCACATTGAACATGTGTTCTTAATGAAAAGACTTTTTAGGATAGTTGTATTAAGTAACTAATCATGACACATCTTCTCTCCTGAGGTTCTATTTTTGTTTCTATTTTCCGTGTGTCTTACTTTCTGAGATTATGCTTATACCTCACTCTTTTTGTTTGTTTTTCCCCAAAGAAACCTTTTTTTATGGAATACAAACTTCATGCATTTCATAAGTACAACTTTAGGGGTATAGTGATTCTTCCTACCATACCTGCCCTCCCTCCCACACACTCCCACCCCCCTCTTCCTTCTTCCTCTCCCATGCCCAGTCCCATTCTCCACAAAGATTTATTTTCAGTTAACTTTATACACAGAAGACCAACCCTGTACTAAGTAAAGATTTCAACAATTTGCACACACCTGCACCAAAAAAAATTTTTTTGACAACAGGTTTTACAGTTAACTCTCCTAATACAACTCATTGAGGACAGGAGTCCTACATAGGAAGTAAGTGCACAGTGACTCGTGTTGTTCATTTAACAATTAACACTCATGTATGATGCCAGTGATCACCCAAGGCTCTTGACATGAGCTGTCAAGGCTGTGGAAGCCTTTTGAATCCAGAATCTCCATCAGTATTTAGACTAAGCCATAAGCAAAGTAGAATTTCTCTTTTCAGAGAAAAGTACATCTTTCTTTGATGGCCACTTCTTTCCAATGGGGTCTCAGTCTCTGAGATCCTTTATGTAGGACTCTTTTTCTGCCACAGTGTCTTGGCTTTCCATGCCAGAAATGCTCTCATGTGCCTCTCAGCCAGACCAGAATGCTTTAAGGGTGATTCTGAGATCAGAGTGCTATTTCATGTGATTGTCATTCTATATCTGTTATGTGGACTTATTCCATGATGGAACATTCCCTCCTTTTTAATTCTATCTATTATTATTACCAAACATTTGATCTTATTTATATGATCTTTTTGACACTTAATCCTATCTATATGATTATTTTAACACTTAATATGATCACTTTAGGACTTGAGATTCCATTTTTGCCGCCCAGCTTAATGGGTTTTGGGGTCCCATGGCAAATTTTTTTTTATTTATTTTTTATTTTTATTTTTTTGACAAGCAGAATGGACAATGAGAGAGAGAGAGAGAGAGAGAGACAGAAAGGTCTTCCTTTTGCTGTTGGTTCACCCTCCAATGGCCGCCTTGGCTGGCACGCTGCGGCAAGCGCACCGGGCTGATCCGATGGCAGGAGCCAGGTGGTTATCCTGGTCTCCCATGGGGTGCAGGGCCCAAGCACTTGGGCCATCCTCCACTGCACTCCCAGGCCACAGCAGAGAGCTGGCCTGGAAGAGGGGCAACAGGGACAGAATCCGGTGCCATGGCAAACTGTACCCTTAGAAATAAGTCTGTAGAAATGTATGCAGAACTATACAACTTTCCAGTTAGTAACTTCTCCTCCCTCTCTTATTCTCACTCTTATTTTTTACTGCTTTGTAGTATTCCATAAAGTACATATCCCATAATGGCTTCATCTAGTCTTCAGTTGATGGCCATTTAGGTTGATTCCATGTTTTGACTATTGTGAACTGAGCTGCAATAAACATGGGAGTGAAGATGACTCTTTTATTTGTTGATTTCATTTCCCTTGGAAAGATTCCCAGAAATGGGATGGCTGGGTCATATGGTAGGTTGATATTCAGATTTCTGAGGTATCTCCATACTGTCTCCCATAGTGGCTTTATCAGTTTACATTCCCACCAACAGTGGATTGGGATACAGTTTTCCCCACATCTTTGCTAGCATTTTGTTGTTTGTTGATTTCTATATGAAAGCCAATCTAACTGGGGTGAGGTAAAACCTCATCATGGTTTTGATTTGCATTTCCCTGACTGCTAGTGATCCTGAATATTTTTTCATGTGTCTGTTGGCTATTTGGATTATGTCGTTTGAAATATGTCTATTTAAATCCTTGGCCCATTTCTTAACTGGGTTGTTTTGCTGTTGTGGAGTTTCTTGATCTCTTTAGATATTCTGGTTATTAATCTTTTATTAGTTGCATCGTTTGCAAATAACTTCTCCTATTCTGCCAGTTGCCACTTTACTTTCCTGTGTGTTTCTTTTGCAGTACAGAAACTTATCAAATTTGACGTGATCCCATTTGTTGATTTTGGCTTTGATTGCTTGTGCCTTTGGGGTCTTTTCCAAGAATTCCTTGCCTGTGCCAATGTCTTGCAGGGTTTCCCCAATGTTCTCTAGTAATCTGATGTTATCAGGTCATAGATTTAGGTTTTCAATCCATGTTGAGTGGATTTTTCTGTAAGGTGTAAGGTAGGGGTCCTGCTTCATACTCCTGCATGTGGAGATCCAGTTTCCCAGCACCATTTGTGGAAGAGACTGCCTTGCTCCAGGGATTGCTTTTGGCTCCTTGGTCAAATATAAGTGGGTTATAGATGCTTGGATTGATTTCTGGTGTTTCTATTCTGTTCCTTTGGGCTATCCATCTATTTTAGTACCAGTACTAGGCTGTTTTGATTATAAGTGCCTTATAGTTTGTCTTGAAATCTGGTATTGTGATGCCTCCAGCTTTGTTTTTGTTGTGTAAGACTGCTTTAGCTGTTTGAGGTCTCCTGGGTGTCCACATTTTTTTTTCAGCAGGATTTTTTTCTAGGTCTGAGAAGAATGTCTTTGGTATTTGGATCTGTAGAATGCTTTTGTAAGAATGGACATTTTTGGGCCGGCGCCTTGGCTCACTTGGCTAGTCCTCCACCTGCGGCGCCAGCACCCTGGATTCTAGTCCTGGTTGGGGCACCAAATTCTTTCCCGGTTGCTCCTCTTCCAGTCCAGCTCTCTGCTGTGGCCTGGGAGAGCAGTGGAGGATGGCACTAGTGCTTGGGCGCTGCACCCACTTGGGAGACCAGGAGGAAGCACCTGGCTCCTGGTTTCGGATCGGTGCAGCGTGCTGGCTGTAACAGCCATTTGCAGGGTGAACCAATGGAAAAGGAATACCTTTCTCTCTGTGTCTCTCTCTCTCACTTTCTAACTCTGCCTGAACTAAAAAAAAAAAAAAAAAAAAGAATGGACATTTTTGATGACATTGATTCTTTCAATTCATGAACATGGAAGATTTTCCCACTTTTTAATGTCTTCTTCTATTTCTTTTTTAATGTTTGTAGTTCTTTTTGTAGAGATCTTTGACATCCTTGGCTAAAATTATTCCATGATATTTGATTTTTTATAGCTATTATGAATCAGATTGATGCTAGAAGTTCTTTCTCAGCCATTGCATTGTCTGTGTATACAAAAGCTATTGACTTTTGTGTATTGATTTAATATCCTGCTACTTTTCCAAGCTCTTCTATGAGTTCCAATAATCTCTTAGTGGAGACTTTTGGATCCCTTTTATATAGAATCATATCATCTGCAAATAGGGAGAATTTGACTTTCTTCTTCCCAATTTGTATTCCTTTGATTTCTTTTTCTTTTCTAATGGTTCTGGCTAAAGCTTCCAGGACTATATTGAATAGCAATGGTGAGAGTAGGCATCCTTGTCTGTTTTTAGATTTCAGTGGGAATGCTTCCAACCTTTCCCCATCAATAGGATGCTGGTCATGGGTTTGTCATAAATTGCATGCATTGTATTGAGGAATGTTCTTTCTATACCAAATTTGCTTAGAGATTTCATCATGAAAGGGTGTTTTGTTTGATCAAATCCTTCCTCTACATCTATTGGGATAATCATCTGGTTTTCATTCTTCTGTTTGTTAATGTGATGTTTCACATTGATTGATTTGTAAATGTTGAACCATCCCTGCATACCAGGGATATATCCCACTTGGTCCAGGTGAATGATCTTTCTGATGTGTTGTTGGATTCTGTTGGCTAGAATTTTGTTGAGGATTTTTGCGTTTATGTTCATCAGGGAAATTGGTCTGTAGTTCTCTTTTCTGTTGCATCTTTTCCAGGTTTAGGAATGAAGGCGATGCTGGCATCATAGAAAGAATTTGGGAGGATTCCCTCCCTTTCAATTGTTTTGAATAACTTGAGAAGTATTAGAGTTAGTTCTTCTTTAAATGTCTGGTAGAATTCTGCAGTGAAAGCATCTGGTCCTGGGCTTTTCTTTGTTTGGAGGGTCTTTATTACTGATTCAGTTTCCATGTTGGTAATGTGTCTTTTTAGGTTTTCTGTCTTCATGGTCTAAATTAGGTATATTGTATGTGTCCAGGAATATATCCATTTCTTCTAAGTTTGTTGGCATACAGCTCTTTATAGTAATTTCTGATGATTATTTTTATTTCTGTGGTGTCTGTTTTTACATTTCCTTTTTCATATTTAATTTTATTGATTCAAGTTTTCTCTTTTTTAGTTAGTTGCGCCAGTGGTGTGTCAATTTTGTTTTTTGGTTTTTTTTTTTTTTTTCAAAAGGCCAGGTCTTCGTTTTGCTGATCTTTTGTATTGTTTTTTGGTTTCAGTTTTGTTGATTTCCTCTCTAATTTTAATTTTTTCTTTCCACCTACTAGGTTTGGGTTTGGTTTCCTGTTGTTTTTCTAGATCCTTGAGATGCATTGGTAATTCATTTATTTGGTGCCTTTCTACTTCCTGATGTAGGAACCAATTGATATAAACTTTCCTCGTAACACTGCTTTTGCTGTGTCGCATAAGTTTTGATATAGTGTATTGTCATCTTCATTTGTTTCTAGAAATTTTTTGATTTCTCATTTGCTGTCTTTTATGGTGCACTGTTCATTTAGGAGCATGTTGTTCAGTCTCCAAGTGTTTGCATAGTTGCTGGTTTCCAACTTCATTCCATTGTTGTCTGAGAAGATGCATGATATGATTTTGATTTTTTTTTTAATTTGCTGAGACTTGCTTTATGGCCTAGCATGTGGTCAATCCTAGAGAAACTTCCATGCACTGGTGTGAAGAATGTGTATTCTGCAACTGTAGGATGAAAAGTTCTATAGATATCTGTGAGTTCCATTTGTTCTGTAGTGTCAATTAACTCTGCTCTTTCTTTGCTGATTTTCTTCCTGGTTGATCTGTCCATTGTTGAAAGTGGGGTATTGAAACCCCCCCATTACTATTGTATTAGATACTGTGTCTCCCTTTAGGTCCCTTAAAATTTCTTTATATAACCAGGTGCCATGTAAACAGGTACATTTATAACAGTTATATATTCCTTCTGAATTGATCCCTTAATGGTTACATAGTACCCTCCTTTGTCTCTTTTTAACAGTTTTGTTTTGTTAAAGCCTATTTTCTGATATTAGGATGGCTGCTCCAGCTCTTTTTTGGTTTCTGTTAACATTTAATATCTTGTTCCATCCTTTCACTTTCAGTCTGTGTGCATTTTTGTTGGTGAGATGTGTTTCTTGTAAGCAGGAAATAGAAGGGTTTTGTTTTTTAATCCATTCAACCAGTCTATGTCTTTTAACTGAGAGTTGAGGCCATTTACATTCAAGGTGACTATTGATAAGTAACAAGTTTGCCCTGCCAGTTTCCCATAAATATTCCTATTTTTTATTTTGGATTTCCTTTGTAGTTTTACTGGGAGATTTCCTTCCTTTACCCTCTTTCATAGTGATGACCATGTTTTTGTGTTTCTGTGTACAGCACATCCTTAAGCATCTTCTGCAGGGCTGGACAGAAGGTGACAAATGCTCTCAGATTCTGTTTGCCAAGGAAGGTCTTTATTTCACCTTCATTCCTAAATAAGAACTTTGCAGGGTATAGTATTCTGAGTTGGCACTACTTTTCTCTTAAGACTTGGAATAGATATTCCCATTCTATCCTAGCCTTTAGGGTTTCTGATGAAAAGTGTGCTGTGATTGGAGACCCTCTGAAAGTAATCTGGGGTTTCTCTCATGCACATTTTAGAATCTTTTCTTTATGTTTTACTGTGGAGAGTTTGATTACAATGAGTCATGGTGAAGATCTTTTCTGGTTATGTCTATAGGAGTTCTATGTGCTTCCTTACTTGGATGTCCCTTTCTTTCTCCAAATTAGGGATGTTTTCTGTTATTATTTCACTGAAAAGGGTTTCTAATCCTTTCTGTCTTTCCACGCATTCAGTAACTCCTAGAACCCATATGGTGGGTCTTTTGATGGTATCCTTTAGATTCCCAACAGTGATTTTCAGTTAATTTCTTCTTGTTGTGTTTGCTCTGACTCTGTAATTTCTTGTGCTTTGACTCCTAAGTCAGATATTCTTTCTTCTACTTCACTGATTCTGTTAAGGCTTTCCAGTATATTTTTATTTCTTCTATTGAATTTTTCATTTCCAAGATTTTATTTTTATTTCTCTTTAAGATCTCAATTTTGTGGGAGAAATTTTCTTTCATGTCACGTATGGATTTTATTGGTTTGTGCATTTGCTTCTGATTACTTGGAAGTAATGATCTATTGTTTGAATTTCATTTATGGTATTTCTTCAACCTCATCATCTTCACAATCTACTATTGAACTGTTGTGTTCTTTTGGGGGGTGTAATGTTGTCTTCCTTACTGGTTTCTTGAATTGCTACATTTGTTATTTGGCATTTGTAGAGATACTCATTAGTTTTTTTCTTTGTTTTTTTGCTGTGGCTGCTTTTGTCTTTGGACTATATCTTTGTGGATTAGTTGAACGTCTGCTTTTAGGGAATACCTAGAGATGTGTGGCAGATGTGGCCACAAAGCTCTTTTTAGTGCTCCAGGGTGAACAACATGTCTGAGGTGACACACCCAGTTTTGACATGGTAAATCTTCTCTCCCTCTCTTTCTCTCTCTCTCTTTTTTATCAGAGGTGAGGTTTTCCTTATCTGTTGGCATAAATGAAGCTGTGTCTTTGATAAGACACATAAAAGGAGACCAGTGCCTGGGCGTAGCCCCAGTGGGTATATTATTTGTCTGCTCTGCCACAAGCACCATACAAAGGATCTGTGCAATCCTCATTGTAAGCTCAGATTCCTTGCAGTATCTCTCACTGGGTAACCAGGGAGCCCTGATTGTGTGGTGCCTCCCACAGTGACTGCCCAAATTCCCATCCAAACCCTGAGTCCTCTCATGCAGCCTCAGTGTTTTCACAGTTGCGGCACACAAGCCTCCCACAGTCATGCGCACCTAGCCCCCAGTCTGTTCTACCCACCAGACTCAGGAGTCTCCCCTGGCTGGTTGTTGGGTGTAGACATGAGCTACTGTTACATATGTCCAAAATGGCGCCTGTTCTTTCAGCTTGTTATAGGATGCAGCTGCAGTGTGATGGGGAGAGATAAAACATGTCCTCCCTTTGTTTTTTCTCCACAATGTGGTGGGTACACTATCCCCCACAGGATTTCAAGCCAGATTTTCTCTAGACTTTTGTGCAGCTTTTTCACCAATGGCTTGGGCTGCTGCCATCTGGTCTCACCTTGCAGTTCAGTGCTGTTTTGGAGGCTCTTGGTTGATTGGGTCCTAAGTTGTGCTCGTCTTCACCCTCCACTGTGCTCTTCCAATTTAGAGTTTCCTCTCCTGTTTCTCCTTAACTCTTCCTTGAGACTGCACTCTTTTTTAAAAGCTGTCTTTTCCTGGACTAGAGCATCAAGCTCCCTCCCTACTCCACCATCTTAATCCGCCAACCTCAAATTATTTTAATGTTTATTTATTTGAAAGGCAGAGTGGGGCATGGGAGGGGGGCTCGGGGGATAGAGGGAGAGAGAGAAATGTCTTCCATTTGCTGTCTCACTTCCCAAATACCCATAACGGCCAGAGCTGGATCAGGCTGAAGCCAACAACCTGGAGCTCTATCAGGGACTCCCATGTGGGTGACAAGCACCCGGATACTTGAATCATCATCCCTGGTGCATCAGCAGGAAGCTGGATCAAGGCCGAGCATCCAGGATTGAAGCAGGTGGTCTGATACAGGATGCGGGTATCCCATGTGGCAGCTTAACCCTCCGCATGACAACACTTGAGCTTAGCACTTCAGGTCTTATTTCCATCTCTCTGCTTGTTAATATCCATTTGTTCTTGTATGTTGTCGACTTTTTCCAGTAGAACTTTTTTTTCCTAGTAAATTGGAAACATATTAAGAGTTGTTTTTTAAATTTCTGGTCTTATAATTCCAACATCTGCCAAATCTTAGTCTAGTTCTGACCCTTGATACATCTGTTCAGATTGTGATTTTTTTCTTGCCCTTTAGCATACCTTGTAATTTTTTGGCTGAAAGCTAGATCTGATGTATCAGGTAATATGTAATTAGTCTTTTAATATGAGGTTTTATGTTAATCTGGTAGGAGCTAAACCGTGTTTAATGTTTGTTGTAAGTGCCAGAGGCTTCGCTGTTACACTTAGTGTGCTTCCTTGGAAGGCCTGAAGGATCTTGCAAGCTGGGGCTCAGCTGCCCTAGCAGTTCCAGAGCCGGTCTGTTAGAAGCATTCACTTTTCCTCAGAAGCCCGTGTTCCAACGCCAGAACCGACCCCTCATTTCCCTCTTTTTCCTTACTCTGGACCTCAGCCAGGGAACCTGTAAGCACTTGGCTTCGTCTTCGAAACATGGCCCATGCGGCCCACTCCTCCCAAGTTCTCCCCTACCTGTAGGTGGGTGCCACCTGTGCCTCTGGCCCCCCAGGCTCTTCAACCTAGTGCAGCAGCGTGTGGAGGCCGAGGGCAGTGTTAAGGAACTGCTTGGCTTCAAGTCCCAGTGGTGGAGAAAGAGCTCCTGGCCAGGTAGACAGGGACAGGGCCCAACCTCACCATCTGGAGACAGGGACACACAGTAGCCGCTTCTGTGCAGGACGTCAGTGTTGTGTGCTGGTCCTTGTCATCAAGGTGTTGTGTGCTGCTGTACTGATCTGAGTAGTGAGAACTGTATGCAGCTTAGGGGACAGCCTCTTGTGTTTTCTGTTTTGTCTGCATTAGAACCATCATCAGTTACCCAATGAAAACCATTCCCTTCCAGGTCAGTTATGAGAACCCTTTTCCAGCCCATGAAACCCTAGACAATGGACCTGCAGCGTGGCTCCCTCCTTAGGGACCCCTCAGAGCTGCTGGGAGATTTTTCTTTTACTTCTGCTTTCTTTAGGGATTCCTTGTAGTGCTGCTGAGGAATATTTCACTCCTCCACTTTTTTTGAGGATTTATTTATTTGAAAGTCAGAGAAGAGACGGAGAGAAAGAGAGAAACTTCCATGCACTTGTTCATTCCCCAGAAGGCCACAGTGGCCAGCACTGGGGTAGATGAAAACTAAGGGTCTGGAGCTTCTTCAGGGTCTCCCCCATGGCTGTAGGGGTCCAAGCACTTGGGCCACCTTCTTGTCCCTGCTTTCCCAGGCAATTAGCAGGGAGCTGGATAGGAAGTGGAGCAGTCAGGACAGGAACTGGTGCCCGTATGGGATGCCAGGGTCATAGGTGGCAGCTTTACCCTCTACACCACAATGCCAGTCCCTCTATTTGTTGTCTTAAATAAATGACGTCTGCTTTACATACCCTTCCATGTCCCTGCTTCTTATTTTTAGTGAACACAAGACATGAACCCAGCAGTGGAAAGAGAATTTTAAGAACCATAGACTCCTGGAACACCAGCCCGCTTGCAGTTCCAGCTTCCTGCTAATGGGCACCCTGAGAGACAGCAGGTGATGACTTGAGGGCTTGGTCCCTGCTCCCACCTGGGAAACCCAGGTTGAGTTCCCTGCTCCTGGCTTCAGCCTGGGTCAGCCCTGGATGTTGCAGGCATTTGGGAGTAGATGAGTGGATGGAAGATATCTCTCTCTTCCTCCTCCTCTTTTCTCTCTCCCTCCCTTTCTCTATATCTCTTTAAAATTAAAAAAATGAAACTACATTTTTGAAAATAGTTGTTTATTTTGGTGCAAAAAATTGTTACCATAGACAACTTTGTCATAATATGTATTTTCCGTGAAATTTTTGGCAACCCCTCAATGAGGGATTTCCAAGTGTTTTTACACTAAACAAAAAATGTATCTATGAATTCTGTTTCCCAGAAGCTTTTTCACGTGTCCTGAAATGTGTTCTGAAGTGCTTCTGCAGCTCCTCTCTCTCTGGTCTTGCCCCTCCCAGTGGGAACAGAGGCATGGAGTGCGCAGGAGAGCATCCAGGAAGACTAACCCTCGCTACGACCTCATTCCTTGATGGGATGTATAGTATTTCCACAAAGCAAGCATATTTCCCCAGTTGGGAAGTTGGCTCCAAGGACAGACAGCCCACTGCTATGGCCACATTGCAGCTGGTCCGTCGGGGAGTCCCCAGATCTGTATCCCAGCCAGGGCAGGAGGCCATGTCTCCAGAGGGAAACCCTGGCCTTGCTTGCAGGGCTGCCTTGCACTCAATGCAGGGCTGTGACAGTGTCTGTGGTGTCTCCATGCTTATAACATGGGCACAGCACCCCCACCACTCATGCCATGCAGAGGGAGGAAGGAGGAACTCCTGCACTTGAGAGGAGGACTTTTGCTATGTTGTAGTCAGTCCAGGTAGCAGCTCTCCTGCCCAGGCCTTGCTGCCTGCGTGCGCCTCTTCTGTGACACCAGTGAAGCCTGTATTGTTCATTGATGTCCTCTGCTTGCCACTAATTGTAGTCCTGCCAAGGACTCTCCAGGTAGACTCAGCCAACCCTGCCTCGGAAGGCGACAGCTGAGCGAAGCCGTGTCACCCCCTCCACAGCTTCCTTAGTTTGCGCTTTGATAACTGCACGCTCAGTGCAGACCTTGCCCACTCAGGAAGTGCTCAGTTTGGTGGTGGGAAGCTGCAGGCTTGCCAGAGGACTGGGTCTGAAGCCCGAGCTGCCCGTGGGTGCTGGCATTGGCGGTGCTGATGCGGGTGCAGGCACCTGCTCCTGTGTACAGTCCTTGCCCCATGCCACGGTTTGTTTTTTAAAGACTTATTTATTTATTTGAAAGTCAGAGGTACACAGATAGAGAAGAGAAGCAGAGAGAGAGAGGTCTTCCATCCACTGGTTCACTCCCCAGTTGGCTGCAATGGCCGGAGCTGCACTGATCCAAAGCCAGGAGCCAGGAGTGTCTTCCAGGTCTCCCACACAGGTGCAGCGGCCCAAGGATTTGGCCATCTTCTACTGCTTTCTCAGGCCATAGCAGAGAGCTGGATGGGAAATGGAGCAGCCGGGTCTCAAACTGGCACCAAATGGAATGCCGGCACTGCAGGTGGCAGCCTTACCCAGTATGCCACAGCACTCGTGCTCGCTTGCCAAGGTTTGTGCTCCCCAGTGACGTGGGCAGAGATGGGTGGTGGCTGCTCCCGCTGACTGGCACTGGGAACCACCTGCAGGCCAGCACAGGACCAGGTGGGACACCCACTTCTCTGAAGGCTGGAAGGGGTGGGCATTGGTCCGGTGGTGTTTGGGACACGAGGAATGAGCTAAAATCGCCTCCATTTGGCCTCCTGACCAAGAGAGCTGGGCAGAAAGCGCTGCAGAGGCTCGGGTGACAGCTGAGCACTGTAGTTTGCCTGAGTTTTGGCCACACAGGGGGGGCAGTGACTGGCGGTCAGGACACATCGGGTCTCACGGCTCACCCAAGGCCCCAAGGTCCACACTGAGGTGGGCCAAGCCTTCCATGCCGTTGCCACCTGCAAGGCTGGACCTGGCAGTGAACCCATGGTTAGCCGCATTGACTGATTTGGCTCTTCCCATATCTGCAGTGTAGACAGCACCTCCTGACTGATGAAGAGAGCTCTTGTCGCTCCTTCCAGATGGTTCTGTAGTAGAAGATATGGAGGTCTGCCCCTTGGAAGTTTTGTTCATTTTGGTTTCTTGCTCCTTTAATGGAAAGGAGCAGGCATGTAAGGAAAGAACATCAGGATCTCAAACCTTGGGGCTCTTCCTATGGGAACTGGCAGCCTCATCTGGGGAGGGTCACAGGCGTCTTGGGCGGGGGGCACAGTGAAGCCACTAGGGAGCATTGAGAACAAAGGCCTGGAGTGAGATACCCACACTGCCCCACCTACTGGATGATGGCGTGATGGGCAGGTGTTGCCTGAGCACTCTAATCTAACATCAAAAACTCTTGACATAATGTACATTTCTTTTCTTTTCTTTTTTTTGGACAGGCAGGGTGAGAGACAGAAAAGTCTTCCTTTTACTGTTGGTTCGCCCTGTAATGGCCGCTGCAGCTGGCGTGCTGCAGCTGGCGCACAGCGCTGATCTGAAGCCAGGAGCCAGTTACTTCTGGTCTCTCATGTGGGTGCAGGGCCCAAGAACTTGGGCCATCCTCCACTGCACTCCCGGGTCACAGCTGAGAGCTGGACTGGAAAAGGAGCAACCAGGACAGAATCCAGCGCCCCGACTGGGACTAGAACCTGGTGTGCTGGCGCCGCAGGTGAAGGATTAGCCTATTGAGCTGCAGCACCAGCCAACATAATGTCCATGTCCATGGACTTCCAGAAGCTCCTTTATCTGAGCAGCCCCTGAGAATGGAGTGTGTCCCCCAACTAAGAGGCAGCAGGCAAACAAGACCTCGGTCCTACCTGCAAGAAACAATCTGAGGTTTGGCACTGTGCATGTGAGCTAGGACAAAGACCCAGCTCCAGAGGGGGATGCCCAGCAGACACCTGGGTAAGGAGATGCTGAGGCCAAGACCCAGCCGCATGCTCCGTCCCATACCCTCAGTGCAGGGAAACCAACAGAGCAACTGTGAGTTGTTCAAAGCCACTTTTCAAACACAGTAGGGAGGGGCCAGTGCTGTGCTCAGGGTTGAGCCTCAGCTTGCGATGCCAGCATCCCATTAGGAGTTCTGGTTGGAGTCCTGGCTGCTTTACTTCCAACTGGTTCCTGCTAACTTGCCTGGGAGGCTTCAGATGATGGCTCCCTCTCTATCCCCCCTTCCCTCCCTGTCTCTATTGCTCTGCCTTTCAAATAAATACTCTTTAAACAAATCACAGTATTTTCCTTCACTGTCAACTTCTCTTCCCATAATAATCTCCAGCACTGAATGACATTCTGTGTAACATCCTGGGAATCACTGCTGTGTCCCACTCCAAAGTATTCTTAGTGTATAGGAACAGGGAAGGCTGTCTAAAGGAAGTTTCAGAGCAGGTCAGATGTGCATGGCCCAAGACCAGCGTTGGCTACTGACTGGATCCCAGCAGGGCTTCCCAGTCATGACAACCAAAACTAGCCTTGTTGTCAAGAAGGCCCATGAGGACAGGCCACCTCCCTGAGAAGCAGTGACAGGACAGCGCCAGCAGGCCGTCTGCTCCTTTAGGGAGAGAGCTCACTGGGGACTGTCTGGTGTGTCCTCCCTGCTGGAGCAGTTGTAGCTCCTGTGGGCATCTTCTGGCTTCCCAGCCATCTCAGCCCTGCTCAGTGCTGCAGTGCTTTGCTTGTCTGTTTCCATTTTTCATCTCTCTGGTTCATGAACATGTTCATCTTGAGTCTGAATGTGTCAGTTCTCTCTTATTCCATGATCTGTCAGGACTGTCTTTGGAAGCTAACAGGTAGCGTCAAGCATGCATATTGAGCCATGGTCACTGGGTGCCCCACACCCCCAGATAGGGCCAGGCAGCCACGGCCACATGCCAACTGTAGCAGGTATTGATGCAGCATCACCAGGGCACAGCCAGACCCGTGTGTCCTCTCGTCCGTGATGTTTTGGGCTATGCTGGTAGCAGGGTAAGGCAGACAGGGCAGCCTACAGAGCCTCACCGATTTCCTTTCAGGTTTCTCCTAGGTACCGGTGTTGTCCTCTGCCTGAAGACTTCTTATACCTGGCCATCATTTGTGGCTGGCTCTCTCTGTACATACCTACACACACACACACACACACACTCTCTCTCATATATAAACACTGGCTGCATCATATATCTGTGTATTTGCCTATCATCTTTCTGTCTCCTTTCTTCAGTTTTATCAACCTTGCCAATAGTAGTTCTATTCTAGTGGTCTTTTCAAAGCACCTGCCTAGGGCTTTCTTAATCAAGTCTGCTGTGTTTCAGAGCTGTCTGGTTTCATTAGGAGCCTCCTGGCTTTATTTGGTTGGTTGGTTGGTTGGTTGGTTGTACAGTGTGTATAGTGTGTACAGTGTGTGTCACCCCACTGCTGCTTGTTACTGAATCTCTGTAAGGCTTCTGTGCTGTCCTCTGTGTTCCAAGAACTTGGAGATCACTGCTTCTGAATTTCAAAGTGGGTAGATTTTGTTTTCTTTTGTTTCTCAAATTCTAGTTTTACTGCATATGGTCAGAGGATGCGGCTGTTTCGTTTCTGCTTTTTGGAGTTCCACTGAGCTTTGCTTCATGGCCTATGACATGGCACGTTTGTTATAAACATTCCATGGGTATATTCTGTCTTGCTGTATTATGTTTTGGAAGTGCAATCTGATGTAAATATGATATTTTGGGTTCTATATCTTAACCAATTTTTGTCTAGCATGTTTTAATTCGATGGTTTCTTATGCCATTGTGCCAAGTGACTAAAGGCCTCGTCGCAGTGTCACGTTCAGCAACAGCACGGTGTCCTCCTTGGTACCTGACCTGTTCTTTTCCCGAATGACTTTTTTATGGTCTTGTGACTTTTTACCCCTCGGTGCTTTTTAACATTCACTCTCCTGTCCTCTCTCTGACATTCTTCTTAATCTCCACATGTTTGTAATTGAATCTCAGGTAGGCACACAATCCTCAGCGGCATAAATATGCAAGGGATCCTGGAAGGAGAACTCGAAAGTGCCCAGATCCCAGAGGTCTGGGGCAGGATTCTCCTGTGCAGATCTCAGCAGTTCATCTCTGCCTGTTGGTTACTAGTGGCTTGGCCAAGAAGCTGTGCACACCTAGCATGCATTTTACCCTCACAGCACCCTTGCCTCACTGAACGAGAAGCTGCATCCTGCAGCCCCAGCATCAGATCCCAGTGACGCTCATGGGGCTTTCTCCTTGGGAAGAGGCCAGGTCCTCTCCCTGCTTCCCTGACCAAGGAGGTTGCAGGGCTCAGAACTTTACCCCCGTGTCTCACGTAAAGAGGAGGAAAGGTCAAGGAGGCTGAGGGTGCCAGGCACCATGCAACAGTGCCGTCTGCATGTCGAGTCCTGGAAATGGGATACAGAGGCCCTGTGACTGCAGTCAAAGCAAGAGCGCTCCAGCATTTGTAAGAATTCAGGTCTTTGGCACCACAGAGCCAGCACGAGCCTGCCCTACTGCCATGCCAAACTTGAAGAAGAGTTGGAGTCTAGCTCATTCAAACTTCTCCTCCTGCTGCATGTGCCGAGGTCACAGCTCCAGGACATGTGGCCACATGCCCGATTCCAGAGAGAAAATCACAGCCGAGTGTTTGGTGCTACAGTGTTTTGAAAGCTGCAAATGCTCAGAGGCTTCCTTTTCTTGGTCAGCACTGGAAGCCACAGTGTCCACCAAGGGTACTGACTAGGAGGGCACTATCCAGAATTGAGGTGGGGTGCAGATTCACAGGAAACTGGCTGGTGCAAATACATGGGATTCCTGAACACAGAGCCCAGCTGTAGCTTCCAGAAGCAAGAGGGCTCCATGCTTCTTACCATCGCCTTCAGCATACAGAGATCTTCACAACACCTAGGTCTGCCTGTAGGCCCCTCCACATACCCCACTGCAGCAGTCAAACTGATAACTCTAGGGAGAGAAGGAAAACTATAAGACCACCTAGAAGAGACATAGCTCCCTCTGCAAACATCACATAAAGAAATATGGGGAGCCCAGAACCAGGGACAGAGGGGAGGTTAGAACCACAGCTGAACAGGATATAAGTCCACTGTGACCCAAATCCCACTGTATAGCTGCAGCACACAGGGAAGAATCAACACATCACAGCATACTCACACCTGTATCACAAACGGACTCAGGCCATCAGCACAGTTACACCTGCATCACACAGGGACTCAGGACCTCACAGCACAGTCACCCCTCCATCACACAGTGAGAACTGTCAACAGAGTCACACAGCATCTCGTGGGATGAATTCAGGACATAGCAATACACTAGATGGATCTCATTCTAATGTCTGGCATAGATACGGAACTGTAGTCCACAACTTATTATATATTTCAAAATAACCAAGAAATTGTCTGTAGGTATTTTGTTTGTATAGGAGGTAGTTCCCCAACAAAAACGTTAGAGCGAAAGTGTATAGACAATTTTTAAAAAAGATTTATTTATTTACTTGAAAGTTACACAGAGAGAAATGGAGAGGCAGAGAGAGAGAGAGAGAAAGAGAAAGAGAGAGAGAGATCTTCCATCCGAAGCCAGGAGCCAGGAGCTTCTTCCTGGTCTTCCTCCTGGGAGTAGGGACCCAAGGACTGGGCTATCTGATAACAGAGAAATTTTGACACCACTTGAATCACCACTCACATGAACAGAGACCCCGTTGTCTGGCTTAAGGATTCTGTGCACCTGGGAAAATGCCCCTGAGAATAATTCCTGCCAGTCATTTACACATGAAAATGAATATACCTGGACCGTTTCTCAAGCTTGTTCTGATTAGGGATATAAGTAGAGAGCAAGGGGGTGTCTCTGGGAGGGAGATAAAAGGTGATGTGGCATTTAAAAGGGAAGAAACATTGGGAGACATGGCAACAGCCACACGGGAAACTTTGTTTTCTGCTCCACAAATAGGAAGATGGAGACAGAGAGACAGAGACAGAGAGGCTAAGCGATGGCTGCATTCCCTCTGGCTCAGTTCCATTTAAATTGCACGAGCCCAATGATAGCCACTGCTCATCTGCACACTGACTGTGACCTGACTGGAGTCCTGAAGATAAATCCCAGGAGGGCTGACCAGCTCTGCTGCTTTTGGCTTGGTCTTCCCCAAGGAAGCCAGCAGGGCTGATTACCTGTTCTAGCAGTGGCTCCTGCATTTATCGCCATCATTTATCATCTCTTGCTCTCATGGTCTTTCATCTGCCTCACTCCTTGACTGAGCTCATAACTACAGGGATTCCCCAGTCCCTGCAACCTGCCCACATTAAGGGTTATGGATTTATTGGATGGTGGGGCGAGGGGGGTGCAGGCAAGAAGAAGGGAGAAGGGAGGGAGTAGAACAAAGCACATCCCTTAACCATTGCAGCCACTTAAATCCCAGCAGGCATCAGGCAGATGCAGCTTTTAAAAACCACAACCTTTGGGATTTTAATTATACCCAATTGAATATGCCGACATCTTCAGCATCCTTTATTATTTATGGTAGTAAAGAAAAGTGCTCAGAATCCCGCTGCACCCTCACACACACATCTGTCTCCACAGTGGCCCTCTGTTAACCACCACCACCAAACCCTGCCTGGGCAGGATGGTGAATCTTAAAAGAAATGCAACAGAATGACAGGATCGTCAAACCCATCTCTGAAGTCTGTGTTCTAATGTGAACTGGAACTGCTGGCAGCTGTTAGCGACAAGACACACAAACCAGGTACCCCTGCCAAATATGCAAATTATTCTTCATGGTCAGGGGAGACAGCAACAGTGGCTGCATTTTCCAGCTTCCTGCGTGTGGACAAGAGGATGAAGGCCTTGTCAGAATCACCAGGTCTGTTTGGAGCTGGAAAGGGGCATCTAGCTACAGTGGTGCTGCTTAGCACATGGGAGAGGGCCTCAAATACAAGTGTTAGTGCTTTCAATATTTACAACAAAAGGCGAGGAGCTGCTACCAGAGCTACAGTGAAGGAGCTCCTGGGCCAGGGCCCCATGAACCCAAGAACATGAAGGTCAGCATGCCCCCTGAGGGACCTGCAGTGTCTCCAGCTTGTGGAGATCCCGTCCCTACCAGTGTGGCCCCAGCTCAGTGTCAGACGTGTGGATAACAGAGATGAGCAGAAGGGGAGGATAAAAAGGCAGGCCAGGGTTCTAGATGCTCTCAGGGTCAAGGGCCTGCCCATGTTGTGTGTCATCATGGAAACAGTGCTATGTGTTCTCAGATGAAATGTGAGGTGAGCACCGTGAGAGTCCAGGGGCCACCAGGGGTCTTCCAAACTCTCTCAGCCCACATGGGAGAGTGGCCTACATTGGCCCAAGCCAGCTGACTGGCACACACAGGAGGCAGATGTTCTCAGTCATTATGCTGTTATCTAAAACTCACAGTGCCTGGATGGATGGATATGCTTACTCTCCTTTTACATATAAGGAAACTGAGGCAGAAAACATGTTATGCAGCCGTTAAGTGACACAACTGGCCCTGAACCAGCCATGGATGCACCTGCTTACACTGATGAACAAACAAAAATCTCTTCCCTCAGGGGATTTACAGTCTCACAATGTACCAGCATTAAATGTGATAGCTACAAAAATTCCTAAATCCAGCCAGGAGGCGATTATAGCTCCTTCAGGGAATCTCATAGCTGGAACGGGCTCAGGAGAGGTGTCCTGAACAACTGAGGCTTAAACTGAGATGACAGTATTGTCTGGCTATAAAGAGGCCAAGGGAAGCCTATGCCTCTGAGGGCCCCATCAGCTGGCCATGATGATGGAAAAGCAGTGAACAGGGCACAGGGCCTTTCCACAGCGACTGGGAAATCATGAGGTAGAGACTCTGTTTTACTCAGAACAAATGCAGACCTAGAGCGATACGGCCCTAGGAGACACTAATGGTGGATTTTTTTTCTTAATGTAGAATCTGACTCATGATAGCGGATAATATTCTTTTGTGAACGTTAGCCCCCAAAATATGATATGCGCTTCATCATTCAAGGAATAGCTGATTATCCTCCCATTATAAACAACTAGAATACTGGATAAAATGCAGAAACTCTGTCAGTCCTTCGGCCGCAAAAGGAACGATGCTGCTCGCAGCTAATTGGACTTCAGTAGACTTTTACTTAGAACGAGTGGGAAAAAGAGTGGGGGACAGGGAGATGGGGGAAAGATGGCGCACACGTTCCTTAAGGGGGAAAGATGGCGTGCGCATTCCTTCTCCCGCGGTCCACTTATATACAGAATTCAACCAATCACAGTCCATGCACGGAGCTCTCCAATCCGGCACTTGATCACGATCAGCTGTGGAGTCACGCAGAAGCTGTATCAGCTGTGGACTCACGCAGTAAGCAGAGCATCAGCGCCATCTTGTTGTTTACCACGATCCTCAGCTAGATGGAAAGTTCAATTGGCTGCTACATCTGCATTACTGCTATAAGCCAAGCCCAGCATGGGGGCGGGGGGTCCCAATGCAGGTGTATCCATGGGTCCCCACAAACTCCTTGTGTTTTTTAATTTTTTAAAAGAATTTTTTGTTTTAATTTAAGTGTTTGAGAGGCAGAGAGACACATGGAGAAAGTAAGAGAGCTCCCATATGCTGGTTCACTCCCCAAATACCAAAGAGCATAAAGAAGAGAAAGAAGACAGAAGAGGAGGAAGAAAGAGCTTCAGTGACCTGTATAACAGCAAAAAGACCACCAACTGCTGTGTTATGGGAATTCTAGAAACATAGGAAGTGTTTGAAGAAATAATGGTTGAAGGTTCCTACAATTTGATGAAAATTATACACCATAGATACAAGAAACTATACCAACCCAAATCCAGATAAAAATTTATGTGTAAAAAAGATACATGAAAGTACATTATCCACCTTGTGGCGCCGGCACACCGGGTTCTAGTCCCGGTCGGGGCGCCAGATTCTGTCCCGGTTGCCCCTCTTCCAGGCCAGCCCTCTGCTGTGTCCCAGGAGTGCAGTGGAGGATGGCCCAGGTGCTTGGGCCCTGCACCCCATGGGAGACCAGGAAAAAGCACCTAGCACCTGGCTCCTGCCATCAGATGAGTGCAGTGCACAGGCCGCAGCGTGCCGACCGCGGCAGCCATTGGAGGGTGAACCAACGGCAAAGGAAGACCTTTCTCTCTGTCTCTCTCTCTCTCACTGTCCACTCTGCCTGTCAAAAAAAAGTACATTATAATTAAATAGATGAAACCATTGATAACAATATCTTGAAAGCACCCAGAGAAAATATATATACAGAATGAAGAAAAGAATGATTATAGGTTTTTTTTCTCAAAAACTGTGCAATCAAGAGATCCTACCATGTCATCTTTTACATTTTTTTTTAAAATCAGTCTACTGAGTAAAATATATTTAATAATAGAAGGTAAAATAGAGACCTTTGCAGACTCTAGGAGGGTAGATTAACAAAAAGAGGGGAAATGGTGCTAGCAATTCTATCACATTTTTCTTTAAATTTTTTAAATTAATTGATCATTTAAAGCAAAAATTATAGTAATGTCTCTAACATGTAGAATTAAAATGTGCAATAACCTGAACAGAAAAATTATATTCACACATACAAGGCAGATCTTAAAATGAGCTGTAGCAGGAGAAGATGAGCATGGACATTATCTGATGATAAATGATCAATTCAAAAAGAAGACCTAGAAATCTTAACCATGTATGGATCTATTAATGGATTCTAAAATGCATGAGGCAACAAGTGACAAATATGAAGGAAGAAACAGGCACAGCCACATACATAGTTGGAGATTTCATCATTCTACTCAAAAACGAAGAGTAGACATAAAATCAGTAAGATACAGAAAATGTGGAAAACACTATAAACGTGTTTCTTACAAGAGATAAAAAAACACATTTCTTACAAATTGTAGAGCATTTTCCCCTTAACAGCAACATCAAAGACTGAAAGATAGAATCCATTAAACTGTAGAATTGCAGCCTTGTGGATAATGAATAATATTAAAAAGAACCATGCACCAAGAGCAACTAGCTAACACCAAATCACCTGTCTAAACTTCTGGACAATGCATTTGAAAAAGCAGGATATTGTAAAGAGACAGAGATTGGGGGGGGGGCTAGATTTGCTATAGCTTTTCTCTTTTAGCTCAGGGCAAAGATGCTAGGACAATTCATGTCACAGAGCTTGCTGTTATTTAAATCCTACAAGGAAGGTAAGTTTAGGTATAGATTTATTTAAAGAGCAACTGGTTAGTCATTCTCCAGAACTGACAGAGGATATCAAAACACAGAATTAAAAACTTTAAAGAGGGAGAGGGTGATTAAGATGGCAGGGTAGGGAGGGAGCTTGCTGATATAGTCTAGAAGATTTTTTTAAAAGTTTTTATTTATGAATATAAATTTCCAAAGTACAACTTATGGATTACAATGGTTTTTCCCGCAATAACTTCCCTCCCACCCGCAACTCTCCCATTTCCCGCTCCCTCTCCCCTTCCATTCACACCAAGATTTATTTTCAATTCTCTTTATATACAGAAGATCAGTTTAATATATATTAAGTAAAGATTTCAACCGTTTGCCCTCACATAGCAACAGAAAGTGAAAAATAGTGTTGGAGTACTAGTTATAGCATTGAATCACAATGTACAGCACATTAAGGAAGAGATCCTACATGATATTTTTGTTAAAAATTGATTAATTTTCTATGCAATTTCCAATTTAACACCAAGTTTTTTTTTTCATTTTCAATTATGTTTATATACAGAAGATCTATTCAGTATATACTAAGTAAAGATTTCATCAGTTTGCACCCACTCAGAAACACAAAGTGTAAAAATACTGTTTCAGTACTAGTTATAGCATTACTTCACATTGGACAACACATTAAGGACAGATCCCACATGAGACGTAAGTACACAGTGACTCCTGAAGTTGATTTAACAATTGGACATTCTTGCTTATGGCGTCAGTAATCTTCCTAGGCTCTAGTCATGAGTTGCCAAGGCTATGGAAGCCTTTAGGGTTCGCTAACTTCGATCTTATTCCGACAGGGTCATAGTCAAAGTGGAAGTTCTCTCCTCCTTCAGAGAAAGGTACCTCCTTCTTTGATGGCCCCATTCTTTCCACTGGGATCTCACTCGCAGAGATCTTTCATTTAGGTCTTCTTTTTTTTATTTCCAGAGTGTCTTGGCTCTCCATGCCTAAAATACTCTCATGGGCTCTTCAGCCATATCCGAATGCCTTAAGGGCTGATTCTGAGGCCAGAGTGCTATTTAGGACATCTGCCATTCTATGAGACTGCTGTGTCTCCCGCTTCCCATGTTGGATCATTCTCTCCCTTTTTCATTCTATCAGTTAGTATTAGCAGACACTAGTCTTGTTTGTGTGATCCCTTTGACTCTTAGACCTATCAGTGTGATCAATTGTGTACTGAAATTGATCACTTGGACTAGTGAGATGACCTTGGTACATGCCACCTTGATGGGGTTGTATTGGAATCCCCTGGCATGATTCTAACTCCACCATTTGGGGCAAGTCTGATTCAGCATGTCCCATATTGTTCTTCTCTTCCCTCTCTTATTCCTACTCTTATATTTCACAGGGATCACTTTTCAGTTAAAATTTAAACACCTAAGAATAATTGTGTCTTAATTACAGAGTTCAACCAATAGTACTAGAACAAGAAGAGAAATACTAATGTGGATAAAGTATTACATTGTACATCAGCAGTCAGTGCAAGAGCTGATCAAGTCACTGTTTCTCATAGTGTCCATTTCACTTCAACAGGTTTCCCCTTTGGTGCTCAGTTAGTTGTCGCCAATCAGGGAGCATATATATTTGTCCCTTTTTGACTGGCTTAATTCACTCAGCATGATGTTTTCCAGATTCCTCCATCTTGTTGCAAATGACCAGATTTCATTTTTTTTTACTGTTGTATAGAATTCTATAGAGTACATGTCCCATAATTTCTTGATCCAGTCTACTGTTGATGGGCATTTAGGTTGATTCCAGGTCTTAGCTATTGTGAATTGAGCTGCAATAAACATTAAGGTGCAGACGGCTTTTTTGTTTGCCAATTTAATTTCCTTTGGGTAAATTCCAAGGAGTGGGATGGCTGGGTTGAATGGTAGGGTTATATTTAGGTTTCTGAGGAATCTCCAGACTGACTTCCATAGTGGCTTTACCAGTTTGCATTCCCACCAACAGTGGGTTAGTGTCCCTTTTTCCCTACATCCTCGCCAGCGTCTGTTGTTGGTAGATTTCTGAATGTGAGCCACTCTCACCGGGGTCAGGTGAAACCTCATTGTGGTTTTGATTTGCATTTCCCTGATTGCTAGTGATCTTGAACATTTTTCATGTGCCTGTTGGCCATTTAGATTTCCTCTTTTGAAAAATGTCTGTTGAGGTCCTTGGCCCATCTCTTAAGTGGGTTGTTTGTTTTGTTGTTGTGGAGTTTCTTGATCTCTTTGTAGACTCTGGTTATTAATCCTTTATCTGTAGCATAGTTTGCAAATATTTTTTCCCATTCTGTCGGTTGCCTCTTCACTCTCCTGACTGTTTGAAGTACAGAAACTTCTCAATTTGATACAATCCCAAAAGTTAATTTTGGCTTTGACTACCCGCGCTTCCAGGGTCTTTTCCAAGAAGTCTTTGCCAGTCCCAATATCTTGCAGGGTTTCTCCGATGTTCTCTAATGATTTGATGATGTCGGGTTGTAGATTTAGGTCTTTAATCCATGTTGAGTGTATTTTTGTGTAAGGTGTAAGGTAGGGGTCTTGCTTCATGCTTCTACATGTGGAAATCCAGTTTTCCCAGCACCATTTATTGAATATACTGTCCTTGCTCCAGGAAATGGTTTTAGAACCTTGATCAAATATAAGTTGGCTGTAGATGTTTGGGTTGATTTGTGGGGTGTCTGTTCTGTTCCATTGGTCTATCCATCTGTTTCTGTACCAGTACCATGCTGTTTTGATTACAACTGCCCTGTAGTATGTCCTGAAATTTGGTATTGTGATGCCTCTGGCTTTGTTTTGGTTGTACAAAATTGCTTTAGCTATTCGAGGTCTCCTGCGTCTCTATATTAATTTCAGCATCATTTTTTCCAGCTCTGTGAAGAATGTCTTTGGTATCTTGATTGGTATCGCATTGAATCTATAAATGGCTTTTGGGAGAATGGACATTTTGATGATATTGATTCTTCCAATCCATGAGCATGGAAGATTTTTCCATTTTTTGGTATCCTCTTCTTTTTCTTTCTTTAAGGTTTTGTCATTCTCACCATAGAGATCTTTAACATCCTTGGTTAAGTTTATTCCAAGGTATTTGATTGTTTTTGTAGCTATTGTGAATGAGATTGATCTTAGAAGTTCTTCCTCAGCCATGGCATTGCCGTGTATACAAAGGCTGTTGATTTTTGTGCATTGATTTTGTATCCTGCTACTTTTCCAAACTCTTCTATGAGTTCCAATAGTCTCTTAGTAGAGTTCTTTGAATCCCCTAAATAAAGAATCATATCGTCTGCAAAGAGGGATAATTTGACTACTTCCTTCCCAATTTGAATTCCTTTAATTTCTTTTTCTTGCCTGATGGCTCTGGCTAAAACTTCCAGAACTATGTTGAATAGCAGTGGTGAGAGTGGGCATCCCTGTCTGGTACCAGATCTCAGTGGAAATGCTTCCAAGTTTTCCCCATTCAATAGGATGCTGGCCGTGGGTTTTTCATAAATTGCTTTGATTATATTGAGGAATGTTCCTTCTATACCCAATTTGCTTAGCGTTTTCATCATGAAAGGGTCTTGTATTTTATAAAATGCTTTCTCTGTGTCTAATGAGATAATCATATGGTTTTTCTTCTGCAGTCTGTTAATGTGGTGTATTCACATTGATTGATTTGTGAACATTGAACCATCCCTGCATACCAGGGATAAATCCTACCTGGTCTGGGTGGATGATCTTTCTAATGTGTTGTTGTATTCTATTGGCGAGAATTTTATTGAGTATTTTTGCATCTATGTTCATCAGGGATATTGGTCTGTAATTTTCTTTCAATGTTGCATCTTTCTCTGGCTTAGGGATTAAGGTGATGCTGGCTTCATAGAAAGAATTTGGGAGATTCCATCGTTTTCATTTGTTCTTAATAGTTTGAGAAGAAATAGAGTTATTTCTTTAAATGTCTGGTAGATTTCAGCAGTGAATCTATCTGGTCCTGGGCTTTTATTTGTTGAGAGGGCCTTTATTACTGTTTCAATTTCTGTCTCAGTTATGGGTCTATTTAGGTTTTCAGTGTCTTCCTGGTTCAATTTAGGTAGATTGCATGTGTCCAGGAATCTATCCATTTCTGATAGATTTTCATGTTTGCTGGCATACAACTCTTTGTAGTAATTTCTGATGACTCTTTTTATTTCTGTGGTGTCTGTTGTTACATTTCCTTATTCATCTCTGATTTTATTGATTTGGGTCTTTTCTCTTATTTTTTTAGTTAGTTGAGCCAATGGTGTGTCGATTTTACTCATTTTTTCAAAAAACCAGCTCTTCGCTTGGCTGATTTTTTGCAATGTTTTTTTGGATTGAATCCTGTTGATTTCTTCTCTGATTTTAATTATTTCTCTTCTGCTGCTAGATTTGGGTCTGGTTTGCTGCAGTTTTTCTAGATCCTTGAGATGCACTGAAAGTTCATTTATTTGGTGCCTTTCCAATCTTTTGATGTAGGCTACTATTGATATAAACTTTCCTGTCAACACTGCTTTTGCCGTATCCCATGAGTTTTTTTTTTTTTAATTTTTGACGGGCAGAGTGAACAGTGAGAGAGAGAGAGACAGAGAGAAAGGTCTTCCTTTGCCATTGGTTCACCCTCCAATGGCCGCCGCGACCAGCGTGTGACGGCCGGTGCACAATGCTGATCCGATGGCAGGAGCCAGGTGCTTATCCTGGTCTCCCATGGGTGCAGGACCAAAGAACTTGGGCCATCCTCCACTGCACTCCCGGGCCATAGCAGAGAGCTGGCCTGGAAGAGGGGCAACCGGGACAGAATCCGGTGCCCCAACCTGGACTAGAACCCGGTGTGCCGGCGCTGCAAGGCGGAGGATTAGCCTAGAGAGCCATGGCACTGGCCTCCCATAAGTTTTGATATGTTGTGCTGTTATCCTCATTTACTTCCAGAAAGTTTTTTATTTCTCTTTTGATATCTTCTATGCCCCAGTGTTCATTCAGGAGCATGTTGTTAAGTCTCCATGTGTTTGCATATTCTCTAGGGATTCCTGAGTTGCTAATTTCCACCTTCATTCCACTGTCGTCTGAGAAGCTGCATGGTATGATTCTAATTCGTTTAAATTTGCTGAGACTTGCTTTATGGCCTAGTATGTGATCAATCCTAGAGAAGGTTCCATGCACTGCTGAGAAGAATGTAAAATATTTAGATACAGGATTGAAAGTTCTGTAGATATCTGTCAGATTCATTTGGGCAATAGTGTCAATTAGCTCTGCTGTTTCTTTGTTGATCTTCTCTCCAGATGTTCTGTCTATTTCTGAGAGTGGGGGATTGAAGTCCCCCAGTACTATTGTTTTGGAATCTGTCTCCCTTTAAGTCCCTTAGCATATCTTTTAAATATACTGGTGCTCTGTAATTAGGCACATATACATTTATAATAGTTAAATCTTCCTGTTGAATTGAACCCTTAATCATTATATAGTGCCCCTCTTTGTCTTTCTAAACAGTTTTTGTGTTAAAGTTTATTTTGTCTCATATTAATATAGCGACACCTGCTTTTTTTTTTGGTTTCTGTTGTCATAGAATATCTTTTTCCAGCATTTCACTTTCAGTCTGTATGCATCTATGTTGGATAGATGTGTTTCTTGTAGGCAGCAAATAGATGGGTTTTGCTTCTTAATCCATTCAGCCAGTCTGTGCCTTTTAGCTTTAGAGTTCAGGCCATTAATGTTCAATGTGACTATTGATAGATAGTGACTTTGCCCTGCCATTTTCCCAAAGATATTTTCTAGGATATGCTTTGAGCTTCCTATGATCTTTTGCTGGTAGGTTTTCTTCCTTTACCTTCTTTCATATTGATGGCAGTGTTTCTGTGTTTCTGAGTGTAACACATCTTTTTTTTTTTTTTTTTTTTTTTT